>JBBDGP010002252.1:217500-815000 GCA_037952835.1 Lithobates septentrionalis
ATGCTGCCTGTAGCAATATGAACTTTCCACTAGACGGCAGCACTAGGTATATATAAATACTAGTACATCCAGCTCATTTGAACTAGCTTGAAAAAGAAGCGCGCATTCCTCCCACCACCAGGGTGCGCCAGCCCAGAAACATGTCGCAATCAGGCCTGTGAGGTCATCCCCTTCAGCACTGCGGTCCAGGAAGTGTTCCAAGCCTCTCTCCAGCTCTCCACCATCTTCCTGCCAGCCGAGAGAGCCCACAGAGCGGCTGAGACAGCATACCTTCTACTGACCAGTGTCCAGAGTGTTTACCCACTGTTGTACCCTTCCTTGTTTACCTAGATATAAGTTACCATGTGTTTTTATTAAATACACACTTTACAGGCTAACTCAGAGGCGCCTGCATTTGTTTTTTCTTGCACCAGTTTTGTAAAGTGGTAGATGCTAATAGTCTGTTGGCCTAGCTTGCTGCCGATTGGCATTGCATGCTATCGCGGAGTCTGTCATCTACTGAGACCCCCCCCCCAGATCCTTTTCCACCTTCGATTCAACATCCTGTTTGAAGGGGTGGTAACTTGTTGTAGTCATACCCTTCCACTAGGGGGAGCTGACATGACGTCTCAAACTGCATCCTTACCAAATTATCTGCTATTATCTGGAAACTGAGCATGAGTTTAGAATATTTTCAAAGGCATATCAAACAATCCACAGACACAAAAAAAAAAAAAAAAAAGTATTTCGGACAATAACGGCTCTGATTCACAGGCTACAGACCTAGCCCCTGCAGCACCCAATGTTCTTATTAAGAGGCTAGAAAACAAACATCCCTCTTCAATGATTAAACAGGTAATAAAGATCATCATCGCTGTGTGCTGTTTGTAACCCTATTATCTTGTACGATTGCATTATAATTCTAACAGGGCAACGGCTATTCCTGATAATGTCAGAGTCAAGTCCAAAGACACATTTTGCTCATAACATACACAGATGTGGTCGGTAAATAACTGGCTGAGCTGCTCTTGGCATGCTTGCTGCCTCCTAAATCCTATAAAGAGCGCTTGGCTTCAGGGAAAGGATATTGACTGTCTCGTATTTGTGTGCTGGCTGTGTAATTAGATTCAACTCAGAGCGTGGCACAAGGCCATTCGATTGTGCTCTACCTTGATCTGTTGTCTTGTCCAGGAGGAAATCATTAGGTGCAGGTCTGGTAAAGGCCAAGCTCTGCCTTTTTACAAGTGAGATACAGCGCTTGATGTCACCTCTGCTAATAAGTTAATACAACTTTCCTTTATTTGTTTAAGATAGAATCTTAATGTGAGAATGTTTTTTTTATTTTATTGTTAAAGTGATTTCAAACCTCAGACATGAAATATGAACAAAGCATATCCCTCTATAGTCTATACTTGTCTCAATCCGGAGCACCAAGTGTCATTTCTGTCTGCTGCCTCTTTCCTCTACTATCAGCATCACTATCAGCCTCTACTATCAGCATGAGTCACTTCTGACATGTTTTCCTGACACCAAGAAAAAAAAGGTGACAGCGGAGGGATCTTCAGCACACACCCTGTGATTGACAGCCTCAGCCCTGTACTGTGTGAAATTTCAGCTCTCCGCCCTCTGGACTTTGAACGGCTGAAGAGATGACTGCAGATAAACAGATACAACAGATGCAGGAGGATTTGTTTCATCTCTGTGTTATCACCTGAGACTGGTCACTTTACTGGGTATATGTAAGGGTTTACAACCCCTTTAACCAGATGTCAAATGCCCCACGTACATTTACTGCGACAGGGTGGTTGCTCTGGGCAGAATCACTTATCTGTACGTGATTCTGCACTTCCGGGGCTGGGGCGTGCACTGCTGGTGACCCAATCCTGCTGTGTGCAATCCATTCAGTGGGTCCCGCCGATCATTCAGGACACAGGCAGAACGGCGATCTGCCTATGTAAACAAGGCAGATCGCCGTTCTGTGACAAGGGAAGGCTGTGCTAAGCAGGAACACGGATCTCTGTCTTCCCACAGTACAAGCACCCCCACACAGTTAGCAGGCACTCCCTAGGAACACATTTAACCCTTTGATTGCCCCTGATGTTAACCTCGCCCAGCCAGTGTCATTAGTACAGTGACAGTGCATAATCTGTAGCACTGATCATTGCATTAGTGTCACAGGTCCCTAAAAAGTGTCAGTTAGGTGTCCGATTTGTCCGCTACTGATCGCTGCCATTTCTAATAAAAAAAAATTAAAATTCCAAAAATATATCCCATAGTTTGTAGATGCTATAACTTTTGCGCAAACCAATCAATATACGCTTATTGGGATTTTACCAAAAATATGTGTTAGAATACATACTGGCCTAAACTGATAAAGACTAGATTAGATTTTTTTACATTTTTTTTTATTGGATATGTTTTATAGCAGAAAGTAAGGAAAAAATTATTTATATATATATATATATATATATATATATATATATATATATAATATTTTTTTTTTGTTTCTTTATTGTCGATCTTTTTTTGTTTATCGCACAAAACAATAAAAACCGCAGAGGTGATCAGATACCACCAAAAGAAAGCTCTATTTGTGAAAAAAAAGGGCATACATTTTATTTGGGTACAGCGTCGCACGACCGCACAACTGTCAGTTAAAATATTGCAAAAAAAATGGCTGGGTCATGAAGGGAGTAAACCTTTCCGGAGCTGAAGTGGTTAAGGAAGTGATCTTGCCACCTCCTGAATGTCTGATTGATCCACAAACCACGAGCCGAGCATTTGGTTTGCAGTTGCTCCTATTGAACTCAATTGACGGTGGTGATACCAGTGAAAACTCTGCAGCCCAAGTTCAAAATGCTGGGGCCACAGCATATATAAAGCCCTGTCAGGCTGTGATGTTAGCATGTGGGTGGGCAGGTGCTAAAACCACAGCTCAGCCACTTGTTTTACCGCCCCCTGGCCAGAAAAAGCCCTAATTACTAAAAACATATGAATGTTTGGTGAATGACATGTCTTTATTGGCCAGATTTTTCTCTCCATCATGTAGCAAAAACAGAAATATCAGTTTTAGACGGACTGAACCTTTAATTATCACATGGTTCAAGAAGGGATCCACTCATCGTGTAAAAAGAAAATTGCTTTGAAAGGCTTGTTTGTGGCTTTTTATTCTGTTGGCAGGAGGATTAATGCATCTCTCTGCATACCATTAGCACAGTGACACACTGTTCCCATGATTCAGCCAATCAAGATAATACATGCACATGGTGGTGGTTATTCTCAGCCCTCAGAGTACTCATGTATCGCTCACACAGTTCTCAGTTGCCAAATCCGCTTCGGTAATAACAAATTAACATTATTGATGTGCTCAACTGTTTTGTACCCCACCACATTATCACATGAACATGGAATTCATATGCTAAACACAAGCTGTTGCTAGAGTATGTTAACCCGATAATGGATCTCTGAATGGTCTATTCTTCCATTCCACAGGACTAGAGAATTGAGAACAAAGATATGTCTCAAGAGCGATAAAAATTCGGAGGATCAACCACAGTCTATTGCACAAAATATTAAACTTTATTGATGAAAAAATAAGGTACATCAGAGGCGGCGCAAATAGGTGCCTGACCACCGACGTACCGCGTTCTCACAGTATCAGACAACAATTAACTTAAAGAGGAGGGCCAGTCAAAAAAAAAAATAAAAAATTAAAAGTCAGCAGCTACAAATACTGTCCTGTCCCAGGGTCCAGCGATGCGGGGGATCGAAGCCCCGCTCGTCTCCCCCTCCGTTCAACGGCGCCGGCATTGCAGCTGTGGGTTCCTGGGCTGTGGCTTCACAGCCTGGCACCCACTGCGCATGCGCGAGCGGCGCCGCGAGCGGCGGCGCGCGCCGTGATTGGCCACTCAGTCACCTGGGACCTGTAATGGGTCCCAGATAATTGACAGGAGGGAGGGAGCAGAGCTGAGCCCTTCCTGTGCCGAGACGGAAGTGATGTCACCAGCCCAGGCACTGAAAGAGGCAGACTACGAGGGACCCCCTAGCAACAGGCATTTAGAGGTGAGTAAAAAAAAAAAATATCCAAATGTTTTTTGGTATTTTTTTTTTAGAATTTTTCATGTAGTTTTTTTTTTTTTGGTTGGAACCCCACTTTAAAGACAAAAAGACATAACATCTTAAAACCACTATACTCAAAAATTCTCCCCATTAACTCCACTACCCAGATTCCCCCTCACAAAAAAAAAATAATAACTAAACAGAATAAATTCAAGAGGGATGTAGATGACTGGGCCAGAAATGAGATTTTTAAACTCACTATTAAAAGAGGTAGAAGTCGATCACGCCATCAGAAATACCCCATGAGGTCAGCTAGTGAATCAGGAGGTCAAACTTCAGGAAGCGAAGACGATTCACCACACACGGTTACTTTTTTAGAAAAAGAACTCCTGGAATCAGAGGAAGCACCCCCTCTCCCCAGGAGTATTCTGAAAGGAGGCAAACAAGGAACAATAGGAGGAGGAAGGAATCAAGGAAAAGGAAAACAGCTAACATCAGAAGGGCAACCGAAATTAGAACGCACAGCTACCAGAAGCCAAAAACAACCCAAATAGAGTACCCGATGGTGGAACATTTAAAAATTGAGGATCTTAAAATAATTAGTTTATCTAAATTTGTACTTGAGAAAAGACATATTGATCTATAAAGTAGAGGGCTGTCTTTCTCCCCTTCCAACAGCATGGATCATTTTGAGGTATTCAAGGACCTGAATCTTTTTCCGAGAAGGGTCTATTTCAAATTGCTGTATTCGGAGAGACCAACTGATACAAAGGCAGTAATCAGTGAAAGTGACCCTAATGATACAAAAGCCATCGAAGAATTGGTATCTCTACTGGAGGAAGGAGGAGATTTGTCAGAGGATGAGGAGGTAGTAAAGCCCCTTAGCTGGAAAAGAAATGCTAGTCTAAAAATTTGTTCAGTGAATATGCCCCAATTTAGAAAAAACAAAAGATTAAGTATTTTCCTTGATTTGGTACAGGAGGATCTGGAAAGATTGGACTGGGAGAAAATCAAGGAAAATAATCTTTCAGGTGACGAACATAGTTATCATGAAACAGAGTGACAAGGGAGGGAATGTAGTTTTGATGTCTGTTGATATGTATGAGAGAGAGGTACGTCGCCTCCTCTCAGACGGAGAGACATATAGAAAACTTAACTACAACCCCTTTGTCCCTTTGGTTCAGCTTATTAATGATAAACTCCACTGGGCATTTGATGTCGACCTCCTATCTAAAAAGGAAATGGATTATCTGTCTGTGAATGATTATATTCTTCCAGCATTTTACATAATCCCCAAAATTAATAAAAACAGGGATAATCCTTTGGGAAGGCCAATTGTATCCGCGATCAAGGGACCACTTGAGAGAGTGGGTAAATACATTGATTCCCTGATTAAAGATATGGTTAGATCTCTGCCTTCCTATGTACGTGACACGGGTGACGTGTTAAACAAAAAGGTTAATCCTCCGAATTTTTACCGCTCTTGAGACATATCTTTGTTCTCAATTCTCTAGTCCTGTTGAATTTTTGGTGCAGAGGCGGTTCTCTAATTAGGCAAATTAGGCGGTCGCCTAAGGCCTCGCACTCACAGGGGCCTCGCGACCGCCTAATTTGCCTGTTCTCAATCACTGAAGTTGACGCCGGCGGCTCTGCCTACCCCCACTGGGACTCTGTGGCTTAGGAGCTGACGGACAAATCAGATACTGCCCGCATCCTGAGCAATAGCGGCCTCATCACGGAGCGTCCCAGTCCGTGGGGCCTCATGTGTAAGTTTTGCCTAAGGCCTCACAAAGCCTAGAGCCGCCTCTGTTTCGGTGTATGGGAAGTATCCCGTCTGCTAGACGAATTAGCCATTGCTCATTAATTGATTGATTAGTGGTGTGGATTCAACGGGGTTTTTGTTTTTATTAGTTTTATTCTTCCATTCCAGACACTGGGCCTGAACAAGAGGAAGGACTGCATATTTATCCATAGCAACCAAAGTCAACTGTTCAACTAATGTAGGTAAAGCCGAACTCCAGCTGTGCTGTCATTTTACATAGTTCATTTGGACCAGCAAAACAAAACAAACTATTTAAGGTGATAGCAAAGCTGAAGTTAGGCTTTAAATTTCCACTTTTGCAGTCAAATTTGGGAACTGCAAGTTTTTTTTTTATGTGTTTCCATTCACACAGCATGCCTTAAAAAAAATGAAACAAAAACTCTCAGAGATTTCAGGAGATGCAACAGGATAAAAATTGATATCTGACTGAGGCTGTTCAAGTCTGGATTCTAACAGATTCACCTGATCCCTACTTCTGAGATGTTACTTAACTAAGCATAATCCTTAGCAATGGGTGGAGACGACAGTTGGGGCTGGTCCCACCCCTTCTCTAGTCCCTCCCCCCCTTTATTTTATCGATATATATATATATATATATATATATATATAGATCTATATATAGATCTATAGATCTATATATAGATCTATATTTATATACATATATATATATAGATATATATAGATATATATAGATATATATATATAGATATATATATATATATATATATATATATATATATCTATAGATATGGATATCTATATATATAAATTTTATTATTATTATTATTTTTTAATTATTTATTTCTCTTTCTCCTATAGTTTGGCTAGGTTGGCTGTGGATGGATGATACGGGAATGCCCTGAGATGGCTATCTACCATTTTCATAGTCCTTATTAATCGCAGACCAAGCCTCTCATAAATGTCCTATATATCTTCTCCGGATCATATGGTAGTCATTGACAGGTTATCTTAGTATAGAAAGACAAAAACAGAACATTCCATAGCTCAGCTCATCAACCAGTCTGCCAACCGACCAAATTAACCCGTCCAACAGTCTGCGTTAAAAGCAGGGGTTTAGTTAGCACGCATTTGCAAACGCATTCGTAAGCTTCAAGTCCTCCTTACGGCACCCTGTGTATTGCTTGCAGTCCTAACGCTACTGAATTTATAAGCGTCTCCACAATGGAAACACATGCATTAAATGGATAGATGAGGGGCAGGTGGGCCTGGAACAGGAGCACACTGGACACCCAGCAACAGCACAGTGGCAGCAAAGGTTCCCAGTGTGTCTCCGGACCATATTTACACCAGTAACAAACAAATGGCCCTTGCCCCCACCTATAACTGGCCTTCACAGCAAGGAGCACATAGAAGGGCGTAGCATTAGGACTGCAAGCAATACTCAGGGTGCCGTGAAGAGGCCTTGTAGCTTGCGCATGCGTTTGCAAATGTCTGCTAACTAAACCTCTGTGTTTAACGCAGACTGTTGGACAGGTTAATTTGGTCGGTTGGCACACTGGTTGGTGAGTTGAATTATGGAATGTTCTGTTGTTGTCTTTCATGCGTTTGCCCTTCCATGTGCTCCAGGCTGTGAAGGCCAGTTAATGGTGGGGGCAGGGGCCATTTGTTTGTATCTTAGTATAGACATTCATTTATATGGGTCAAGATTAGTATCAATTGTATAGTGAGGTATATGTGGTTTAGGGTGTCTTCCTAGACTAATGCCCTTTACCTACCTTATGGTAGACTCTCCTATTTGTTGACCTAACCTATGGTTTATCATCTTCTATTTACATGATGATGTAATGTATTTGGTGATTATTTTCTGTATTGTCTCTAAACTTTGATAAAATGTTTATGGAAAAAAAAATGTATTTCTTACCTTTTGGATCAACCATTTTCAGCCAGGGTTCCTCCAGAGGTAGCTAGGAGTTCCTCGAGCTGTGGCTGATTGACCTCCCATCTGATAGTACTTACATATTTTTGGGTCCAGTGCCACTTGACAGAGTGGAGCCCTTGGCAAGACACCAATGTTTTGTTTTTTTTGGTTTTTTTGCTGTCTGCAAAGGTGACAATCTATTTAACCCCTTGCTGACTGGCTTACGGCGATATAAGTCGGCAGAAGGGCAAGTACAGGCATATTACCGTACCTGTACATTGCCCTTCAAGACGCAGCAATGTGGGCGCACCCGCCGCAAGCTCCACGAGTGTGATCACGGGTCCCGCGGACTCGACGTCTGCGGGGATACCCGCAATCGTCTCACGGAGAGGAAGAACTGGGAAATGCTGATGTAAAAAAGCATTTCCCCGTTCTGCCTAATGACAGGACACTGATCACAGCTCCCTGTAATCGGGAGCGGTGATGATCAGTGTCGTGTCACACGTAGCCCAGCCCCCCCAAAGTTAGAATCACTCCCTAGGACACACCTAACTCCTGCAACGGCCCCTAGTGGTTAACCCCTTCACTGCCAGTCACATTTACACAGTAATCAGTGTATTTTTAATCACACTGATCGCTGTATAAATGTGAATGGTCCCAAATTAGCGCCAAAAGTGTCCGATCTGTCCGCCATAATGTCGCAGTCATGATAAAAATCGCAGATCCCCGCCATCACTAGTAAAAAAATTATTAATAAAAATGCCATAAAACTATCCCCTATTTTGTAGATGCTATAACTTTTGCGCAAACCAATCAATAAACACTTATTGCATTTTTTTTTTATCAAAAATATGTAGAAGAATACGTATCGGCCTAAACTGAGGGAAAAAAAATTGTTTATATATTTTTTGGGGATATTTATTATTTCAAAAATTAAAAAATATTGCATTTTTTTTTCAAAATTGTCGCTCTTTTTTTATTTATAGCACAAAAAATAAAAACGCAGAGGTGATCAAATACCACCAAAAGAAAGCTCTATTTGTGGGGAAAAAAGGACATCATTTTTGTTTGGGAGCCACTTTGCACGACTGCGCAATTGTCAGTTAAAGAGACGCAGTGCCAAATCGCAAAAAAACGCTCTGGTCCTTGGGCAGCCAAATGGTCCGGAGCTGTAGATAGAGAAAGTTTGCAACTTTATTGGCACCACACTAGAGATAAATATTGTTTAAAAAATATATATTTTATTGAAATAATTTTTAAAACAAGAGGTGTGTAAACATTTTAGATATACAATATATTAATATTATATTAACAAAAACAGATAATTGGGTTGCTATCACCAGTACCCTCAAAATATAGATAGAGAGCCTCAAAATAAGTACAACATATGAGAAATATAGTACACAGCCATAATCTCCTATTTGTATAATAAATTAGGGTGCGCTACTAGTGTCACAATGGTTAAAGTTAACCTTCAATCCAAACTTCATAATATTTATGTATAGATGTATTACTTGGTTATACAAACATTGTGCAATCCTAATAAGTGAACATATGTAAAGTCCCAAAGAAATCAATCAAAAAATGTGTGTTTCTATGAAGATAGTCCTTCCTTCAGCTAATGGGATTGCTTATCCTTTGGTGTCTGAACAAGCTGACAAAGCGGTAAAAGAAGGGGGGGGGGGCTCTTACCAGATAAGTTGGACCCCTATTACGGGGTCTTCAGAGCCTCACAGGTGTCAGATCTTATAGGCAGGAACAGCTGCTTTCACTTGCGGCTTCGGATCCGCCTTGGCTTCTTACCGAGCACTGGGATGATCCTATCTTGAACAATGCCGCTATGTGATCTCAGCTTTGATGGACCCCTATTACAGAGGTCTTCAGAGCTTCACCGGTGCCGGGGCTTACAAGCATGAACAGCTGATTTTACCTGCAGTTAGAAATCCGCCTTAGGTTCCTCCTGAGCACTGGGATGCCGTATCGTGAGCTGTGCCTCTGTGTAATCACTCGTTAGCATGTTGGGAGTAAAACAGAAAAATCCTCCATGGTGAAGTACGTAAAAAATCTCTTTATGAAAACTGATGAATGGCTGACATCAAGGTTAGAGCAGAAATTTCAAAACGGACAGCTCGGCTGCGGTGAGGCTTGCCCAGCTGGTGTGTGGTTACGTCAGGTCCCGTGGCCCCTGTCTCCTCTCCCCGTCGAAGCCTCTTACGGAGAAACACTGCGTCGGACGGAGCCACGATATCATCTTCTTCTGCCGGCGATTCCCTGCACCGTAAAAACAATCACAGCGGCTGTTCAGCCGTCTGATTGTTTTTACAGGCGGCGGAACTTCTAGCGGCTCGCTTGTGCGATCAGCAAGCTGGAGAATGAATCGGCCGACGGCGGCTGTTTACCATAGAGCTGACCAAGTCATCTCTATGACCTTCAGGGGCTGGGCATGATGTTATGACGTCATGTACAGCCTTGGTAGATGTAAACACTTGTTTCTTCGGCTGGGAAGTCAAGATTGTTTTTGTTTTTTTACAGCCTAGAGGCGAGATTCTTTTTTAACTGGTTCAATACAGGGCATTTTCACCCCCTTCCTTCCCAGACCAATTTTTAGTTTTCAGCGCTGTCGCACTTTAAACAACAATTGCGCGGTCGTGCGACGTTGTACCCAAACAAAATTGACGTCCTTTTTTTCCCCACAAATAGAGCTTTCTTTTGGTGGTATGTGATCACCTCTGCGGTTTTTATTTTTTGCGCTATAAACAAAAGAAGAGCGACAATTTTGAAAAAAAACACAATATTTTTTACTTTTTGCTATAATAAATATCCCAATTTTTAAAAAAAAAATAATAATTTTTCCTCAGTTTCGGCCGATACGTAATCTTCTACATATTTTTGGTAAAAAAAATCGCAATAAGCATATATTAATTGGTTTGCGCAAAAGTTATACAAAATACGGGATAGATTTATGGCATTTTTAAAAAAAAATTATTTATTTATTTTTTTACTAGTAATAGCGGAGATCGCAATTTTTTTTCGTGACTGCGACATTATGGCGGACACATCGGACACTTTTGACACATTTTTGGGACCATTCACATTTATACAGCGATCAATGCTAAAAAATTGCATTGTTTACTGTGTAAATGTGACAGGCAGTGAAGGGGTTAACCACTAGGGGGGCGGGGAGGGGTAAAATGTGTTTCCTAGGGAATGCTTCTAACTGTAGGGGGCGGGGATGTAAAAGGGGAGGAGACCGATCAGTGTTCCGCTGTACTGGGAACACAGATCGCTCTCCTCTCACCTGACAGGTCGTGGATCTGTGTGTTTACACACACAGATCCACGGTCCGGCCAGGTTAACGGGCGATTGTGGGTGCCCACCGGGCACACGCAACGGGTCCCAAACAACGCAGCGGCCGCGCGCGCGCCCCCTAGACGGCCGGGAACCCGAGGCCATCATATGACGTCCACCCAGGATGGGAGATCCCATCTGTGGACGTCATATGTATATACGCGGGTAGGGAAGTGGTTAATAAATCTGCAAAAATGTCAACAATTCTGTGTTTTTCTGTCAATATGGGGTGCTGTGTGTACATTAATGAGGAAAAAAAATTAACTTAAATGATTTTAGCAAATGGCTGCAATATAACAAAGAGTGAAAAATTTAAGGGGGCCTGAATACTTTCCATCCCCACTGTGTGTGTGTGTGTGTGTATATATATATATATATATATATATATATATATATATATATATATATATATATATATATATATATATATATATATATATATATATACACAGTGGGGATGGAAAGTATTTAGACCCCCTTAAATTTTTCACTCTTTGTTATATTGCAGCCATTTGCTAAAATCATTTAAGTTAATTTTTTCCCTCATTAATGTACAGACAGCACCCCATATTGACAGAAAAACACAGAATGTTGACATTTTTGCAGATTTATTAAAAAAGAAAAACTGAAATATCACATGGTCCTAAGTATTCAGACCCTTTGCTCAGTATTTAGTAGAAGCACCCTTTTGATCTAATACAGCCATGAGTCTTTTTGGGAAAGATGCAACAAGTTTTTCACACCTGGATTTGGGGATCCTCTGCCATTCCTCCTTACAGATCCTCTCCAGTTCTGTCAGGTTGGATGGTAAACGTTGGTGGACAGCCATTTTTAGGTCTCTCCAGAGATGCTCAATTGGGTTTAAGTCAGGTCTCTGGCTGGGCCATTTAAGAACAGTCACTAAGTTGTTGTGAAGCCACTCCTTCGTTATTTTAGCTGTGTGCTTAGGGTCATTGTCTTGTTGGAAGGTAAACCTTCGGCCCAGTCTGAGGTCCTGAGCACTCTGGAGAAGATTTTCGTCCAGGATATAAAAAACAAATGTAAAAGAAAAAAAGAATTGCGCTAGGTGAAAAAATCTCTCTACATAAAAAAACCCGTGGAGGGGGTCCTGCAGCTACGTACTATAACCCCAATACGAGGGCACATAGATAAAGAAGAATAAAAAACAGTACAGCGCTGGACAACTTTCAAAGTGAATAGATATGTGATTAAGTGAATATGAAAATTAATAATAAAGTATATAAATACACAAAAAATACATGTAAAATAATATTAGAGAATCATGAAAAATCAACACTTATTACACTTAAATATTCCAAAAAGTGCCAAAAAAATGTGTTCAAATGAATAAAGATTCAAAAAAAGTCCACAAGTGTGATAACATAAAAGTGAAGCAGATCCAAATCTGATGTTACAACTCATTAGTGCTGCCCGTCACCTAGTGGAAAAGCAAGATGGAGGCTTACCAGAAAGCCTGCGACCGCCCTTACACAGGGGGGTCAGTACAGGCTTAGTAGATTACCAAAAGGATCGCAACAGGATGTCCGTTGATGGCCCTTAGATCTCCTTTCTCCTTCCCGGATGTCTCCTTTATGGCGATCAGGAATGCTCAAGAGAGTATGATGACAAATAGACTCATAGCAGCAAACAGTCCAGCGGAGATAAACCATGCCAGAAAAAAGAGGAAACTTCCATAGTGTAAAAATGCCAGGTTCCTTTATTAGAATAACAGGCACGTTCCGATAAAAAAAAATAAAGGTATTGTATAAAACAACAAAGAATCCAGCAGAGATAAAAAAAAAGGGCTTCACCGCCGTTTAAACAAAGTTCGCGCATGCGCGATGCGTATTCACGTTGTGACCCTACGGCCGTTTCGTCACAACTGACGTCATCAGGGGTACGCAATCACACACGCGCATGCGCCTTATAAGCCCAAATGGTGCGCTATGCAGCGCGATCGTTGGCTAGTATAAACAGGGCTAATGCTGATTGAATAAGCTTAATCAATGCACATATCCAAGCATGGATCGCCCCTAATTAAGGTATACAAGGTACTCATCTTATGTGGAATAACTCAACACAAGTAATGTGCAGGAAAGTCCTGTATAAGACAAACAATGCCATCTAGTGGTAAAAAATGAAAAGTACCTGAACAAGTACAAAAACTAAATGTCCCTCTTGCTGATCGGTAAAAATTTAAAATTAATTTACCAAAACAGCTCCCAAACATCACAACCAAGGGACATTATACAATTATATAAACAAAATTAACACCACTGAAAAATAAAAAGAAAATATGACCAAAAAAATATTAAAATAAATAAATAAAAATCATATTAGTGAGGGGGACATCAACTGTTATTGATAAAACAGTTGATGTCCCACTCAATATTTAAACCATTGGCGGCATGAGAATCCAACATGTAGATCCAGTTGGTTTCGGATCTGGAGATGGTTCTCCTACCATTTTTATGCACAAGGTCATAGTGTCTGGAGACACTGTGCTTGTCAAAGCCTTGCTTAATGTTAGTAATATGCTCTCCCAATCTAACATTCAATTTCCTGATGGTTCGTCCCACATACTCCAACCCACATGGACACCTAAGTAAGTATACTACACACTTAGTGGTGCATGTGATGAGTGACTTGATGGAGTATGTGGCACCAGTACCGCTAGAAGTAAACTCAGTCAGTCTCCTGTCATGTAATGCATTGACCCTACAAACATTACATCTCCTGCATGGGGAGAAGCCTTTTAAATCCCCAAAAAAAGTGGGCCTAGTGGGTGGAACTGGAATGTTAGGTGCCAATAGGTGTCTAAAGCTGGTGGCTCCCTTAAACAAAACTCGTGGCTTATCCGATAATAGTGGTCCAAGAACCCGATCATTTTTAATAACCGGCCAATGCTTTTTTATAATCCTTTTAATCGCCCAATGCTGACTTGAATAAGTCGTGAGGAAGGCCAATCCAAAGTCCTCCTTGTCAGCGACTTGAGGGGGTCCATCACTTAATAGATCCCTACGGTCCTTATTCCCTACCTCTGTTATCAAGGAATCTAGGTTGGCTTCATCGTAGCCTTTATCTACAAATCTAGATTTCAATATTAGGGCCTCCCTATAGAATTCATTTAAGTCGGAACAATTCCTCCTCAGACGCAAGAATTGGCCCTTGGGAACAGCGGACAACCAAGAGCGATGATGGCAGGAATCAAGCGGAATAAAACTATTCCTATCGGTTGGTTTAAAGTAGGTGGAAGTAGTAATTACACCATTGACAATCGTAATCGATTGACAATCGTTCCGAGACATCCCATATGCATAACATCTCCCCCTATCCACTTAGGGGTAGGGGGCCCCATGGACGCCCCTTCCAATCAAGAGGGAGAGGTGGGAGGAGGAATTCTTCTTCACGACCACGTTCTTCTCCACTTTGGAGACAAAAGCATGGCCGGGAAATTTATCAAAATCGTGGTGGTGATCAACATCATGGTGACCAGCGTGATTTTGGGGTGAGGCAAGACCACTGGAGTGGTGAGGGTGGACGTGACCATTATGTGGTCAATGTGAGAAATAGATTTTCCCCCCCTACGAGATGGAATGATTGAAAATGCATCCGGTTCAAATGTGAATTACAATACCCCTAATCTCCCCCATAATAAACACACTGGAGATAGCCGACATAATTGGGTATTTCAGTTGGCCAGCAGGGGAAGGATCAAGCGAAATGGAGACGCAAGAGAGGGTGCAGAGGGGGGAGGAAACTTCACCCCAAAAAAGGAGGAAAATCTAAGCACAAATGGTATTGTAAATCTAAGTACCAAAGATATTTCAAAGGAAGAACTTTCCACTCTTAGTAAGGGTTTGAAGTTTGTTCACCTAGGAACCTCAACAAATTTCAAACATTTATAGACGTGCAGAAATACACCCGCAAACTGAACATTAGGAGGTATATTCTAAGCAACCCTGCTAGGCAACTAAACAGGGAGGCATCTGTGGTGGTACATTCGGGGCTGTCAAACGCTTCGCTTTTTAACCCCCCCAGTAATGCAGCACCAAATGTTACCATCTTTCGTGACTTAGTGTTGAAAGATCTGACTAACCTGAATATAAAATCAATACAACCTCAACATAACCTTAAGGTCGGTTTGATGGCTCTGTGTAAGAGGAAGGACATTGTGATACGCCCCGCGGATAAGGGCGGGGCGATTGTTATCCTAGATCATGAAGCCTATACTAATGAAATGTTGAGGATTCTTTCAGACACAAGTACCTATTCCCCCTTGCCTTCTGACCCTACCTTTAGTTTCAAACAGGAACTTAAGGCCCTGGTTGACAAAGGCTATAACTTAGGAATTTTGAACAAGAAAGAAAAGGAATACTTGGGCCCTGTAGCTCCCCAGCTACCGGTGATGTACATATTGCCCAAAATCCATAAAGCCCTGATTAACCCACCAGGTAGGCCCATCATCAGTGGTATAGACTCCATAACTTTACGTGTGGGGAAATACATAGATTTCTTTCTACAACCACTGGTGATGGGTACTGCCTCTTTCCTTAAAGATACTAAACATGTCCTAAATTTACTAAATGAAATAGAGTGGAAGGCTACGTACTTGTTGGTGACAGCGGATGTCGTATCACTCTATACTTCAATATCTCACAATCTAGGACATGATGCGGTGCGCCATTTCCGCAATGTAATTTCGTGATGGAGCTACTGGACTTCTCGATGGAGCATAACCATTTTTGGTATGGCGGCACACACTACGTTCAAATAAAGGGAGTAGCCATGGGAGCCAAATTTGCTCCCAGCATGGCCAATCTCTTCATGGCCAAGTGGGAGGAGGACATAGTCCTACGCAATTAACCACCCCAATTGGTCATGTGGAGAAGATTTATAGATGATGTCCTGTTCATCTGGGATGGTGACATCAATTCTGTTTCCACATTTCTGTCTGTTCTTAACGATAATGACAGAGGTATAGTACTCACCCATGAGGTCAGCCCTACCCAAATCCATTTTTTGGATTTGGTCATTACGATTGTCAATGGTGTAATTACTACTTCCACCTACTTTAAACCAACCGACAGGAATAGTTTTATTCCGCTTGATTCCTGCCATCATCGCTCTTAGTTGTCCGCTGTTCCCAAGGGCCAATTCTTGCATCTGAGGAGGAATTGTTCCGACTTAAATGAATTCTATAGGGAGGCCCTAATATTGAAATCTAGATTTGTAGATAAAGGCTACGATGAAGCCAACCTAGATTCCTTGATAACAGAGGTAGGGAATAAGTACCGTAGGGATCTATTAAGTGATGGACCCCCTCAAGTCGCTGACAGGGAGGACGTTGGATTGGCCTTCCTCACGACTTATTCGAGTCAGCATTGGGCGATTAAAAGGATTATAAAAAAAGCATTGGCCGGTTATTAAAAATGATCAGGTTCTTGGACCACTATTATCGGATAAGCCACGAGTTTTGTTTAAGGGAGCCACCAGCTTTAGACACCTATTGTCACCTAACATTCCAGTTCCACCCACTAGGCCCACTTTTTTGGGGGGGTTTAAAAGGCTTCTCCCCATGCAGGAGATGTAATGTTTGTAGGGTCAATGCAGTACACGACAGGAGACTGACTGAGTTTACTTCTAGCGGTACTGGTGCCACATACTCCATCAAGTCACTCATCACATGCACCACTAAGTGTGTAGTATACTTACTTAGGTGTCCATGTGGGTTGGAGTATGTGGGACGAACCATCAGGAAATTGAATGTTAGATTGGGAGAGCATATTACTAACATTAAGCAAGGCTTTGACAAGCATAGTGTCTCCAGACACTATGACCTTGTGCATAACAGGGACCCCAAAGGAACTGTTTTTATCGGTATAGAGAAATATGTACCCCATTGGCGTGGCAGCAATGGTAGGAGAACCATCTCCAGATCCGAAACCAACTGGATCTATATGTTGGATTCTCATGCCGCCAATGGTTTAAATATTGAGTGGGACATCAACTGTTTTATCAATAACAGTTGATGTCCCCCTCACTAATATGATTTTTATTTATTTATTTTAATATTTTTAAAGAAGATTCTTTTGGTCATAATTTATTTTTATTTTTCAGTGGTGTTAATTTTGTTTATTTATATAATTTTATAATGTCCCTTGGCTGTGATGTTTGGGAGCTGTTTTGGTAAATTAATTTTAAATTTTTACCGATCAGCAAGAGGGACATTTACTTTTTGTACTTGTTCAGGTACTTCTAATTTTTTACCACTAGATGGCATTGTTTGTCTTATATAGGACTTTCCTGCACATTACTTGTGTTGAGTTATTCCACATAAGATGAGTACCTTGTATACCTTAATTAGGGGCGATCCATGCTTGGATATGTGCATTGATTAAAATTATACAATCAGCATTAGCCCTGTTTATACTAGCCAACGATCGTGCTGCATAGCGCACCGTTTGGGCTTATAAGGCGCATGCGCGTGCGTGATTGCGTACCCCTGATGATGCCAGTTGTGACTAAACGGCCGTAGGGTCACAACATGAATACGCATCGCGCATGCGCAAACTTTGTTTAAACGGCGGTGAAGCCCTTTTTTTATCTTTGCTGGATTCTTTGTTGTTTTATACAATACCTGTATGGTTTTTATGCGGAACGTGCCTGTTATTCTAATAAAGGAACCTGGCATTTTTACACTATGGAAGTTTCCTCTTTTTTCTGGCATGGTTTATCTCCGCTGGACTGTTTGCTGCTATGAGTTTATTTGTCATCATACTCTCTTGAGCATTCCTGATCGCCATAAAGGAGACATCCGGGAAGGAGAAAGGAGATCTAAGGGCCATCAACGGACATCCTGTTGCGATCCTTTTGGTAATCTACTAAGCCTGTACTGACCCCCCTAAGTAAGGGCGGTCGCAGGCTTTCTGGTAAGCCTCCATCTTGCTTTTCCACTAGGTGACGGGCAGCACTAATGAGTTGGAACATCAGATTTGGATCTGCTTCACTTTTATGTTATCACACTTGTGGACTTTTTTGAATCTTTATTCATTTGAACACATTTTTTTGGCAGCTTTGGAATATTTAATTGTAATAAGTGTTGATTTTTCATGATTCTCTAATATTATTTTACATGTATTTTTTGTGTTTTTATATACTTTATTATTAATTTTCATATTCACTTATACACATATCTATTCACTTTGAAAGTTGTCCAGCGCTGTACTCTTTTTTATTCTTCTTTCGTCCAGGATATACCTGTCTTTGGCCATATTCATCTTTCCCTCCATTGCAACCAGTCGTCCTGTCCTTGCAGCTGAAAAACACCCCCACAGCATGATGCTGTCACCACCATGCTTCACTGTTGGGACTATATTGGACAAGTGATGAGCAGTGCCTGGTTTTATCTTGGTCTCATCAGATTAGAGAATCTTATTTCTCACCATTTTGGAGTCCTTCAGGTGTTTTTTAACAGACTCCATGCAGGCTTTCATGTGTCTTGCACCGAGGAGCGGCTTCCATCGGGCCACTCTGCCATAAAGCCCCAACTGGTGGAGAGCTGCAATGATGGTTGACTTCCTACAACTTTCTCCCATCTCCCAACTGCATCTCTGGAGCTCAGCCACCGTGATCTTTGGGTTCTTCTTTACGTCTCTCACCAAGGCTCTTCTGCCCCGATAGCTCAGTTTGGCCTGACGGCCAGCTCTAGGAAGGGTTCTGGTCGTCCCAAACGTCTTCCATTTAAGTATTATGGAGGCCACTGTGCTCTTAGGAACCTTAAGTCCAGCAGAATTTTTTTGTAACCTTGGCCAGATCTGTGCCTTGCCACAATTCTGTCTCTGAGCTCTTCAGGCAGTTCCTTTGACCTCATGATTCTCATTTGCTCTGACATGCACTGTGAGCTGTAAGGTCGTATATAGACAGGTGTGTGGCTTTCCTAATCAAGTCCAATCAGTATAGTCAAACACAGCTGGACTCCAATGAAGGTGTAGAGCCATCTCAAGGATGATCAGAAGAAATGGACAGCACCCGAGTTAAATATATGAGTGTCACAGCAAAGGGTCTGAATACTTAGGACCATGTGATATTTCAGTTTTTCTTTTTTAATAAATCTGCAAAAATGTCAACAATTCTGTGTTGTTCTGTCAATATGGGGTGCTGTGTGTACATTAATGAGGAAAAAAATGAACTTAAATGATTTTAGCAAATGGCTGCAATATAACAAAGAGTGAAAAATTTAAGGGGGTCTGAATACTTTCCGTCCCCACTGTGTATATATATATATATATATATATATATATATATATATATATATATATATTAATTAGACTGAATGTATATAAATATATCAAATACACTTCCACTAACTGAATAACCTGCCTGCTTAATGTAGCTCAAGCGATCTCTCTGTCCACGCCAACAACACTACACAGGGCCGCAGTGTAAGCTGCCTTATATAGTGTGGGACATGGACTTAGTCCCCCTGAGCCATGATTGGCCAAAGGCACCCTGCCTTTGGCCGATTATGGCTCTCTTAGCAGAGGGCGCTGTGATTGGCCAAAGCATGCAGGTCAGGTGCATGCTTTGGTCAATCATCATACAGCAATGCACTGCAATCTCACAGTGCATTATGGGGCATTCCGTGGTGCTCGAATTTGCTGCGAACGCCCCATAATGTTCGCTGTTCTGCGAACGGGCAAACACCGATTGTCGACCCGAACATCAAGCTCTCATCCCTAATCTAGAGATAGAAGACAGAGCGGGCTCTTTGATCTCCGAGCAATGTATCAAAAGGCTTGTCTTTAGGATATTATCACGAGCTTCCGTTTGGTACAAATCCCACCTGGTCTAACCCTAATAAAGAGGGGATCATGGTTTGTAGACGCATTACCAATAGTTTAGCAAAGATTTTTAGGTCCACATTTATTAAAGAAATGGGCCTATAGCTAGAACATTGCATAGGATCCTTTTCTGGTTTTGCTATAAGAGTAATATGTGCCTCCTGTGCCTGTTTAGTAAATGGACAATCTGATTTAATTTCAGTATAAAGATTACACAGGACGGGATTAAGAATATCTCCAAATTGCTTATAAAAAGTACCTTGATCTGTCCTTATACCTGGTTTCAGGGATTTGATGACCTGAGTAACTTCTTCCAATGAGAAAGGCGTCAGAAGGCTCTTTGCCTTCTCCTCCAAAACACTGGGTAAGCCGGTATTATGAATATAATCAGAAAGTTGGGGGTAACTGGATCTATCTGGTGTTGATACGGTCGAGTCCTTTAATTTATATAATAAAGAGTAGTAATCATGCATTACTGCAATGTTAGCATCTTGGAGTGCCATCCATTGTCTATGGTAACCCAACACATTATCCAGTGCACCTCTGACACTCATGCATTGCAGTACAGCACGTTGCACATCCATTGTGGTGCGCTAAATCAGAAGAAATGGTGCGGTCTGGTTTTTTTTCTCTTCTGATGTGTTGGCAGCTCATTCAATTGAACACAATGCACCGGAATAAACAGTTGTGAATCCAGTGTTTTAGCGAGTAATAAATTGATCAGAGGAGGTGCAACTCCGGCAACAGAAAAAAACATGAAAGCGGAACTTCACTCTCACAATCAGTATTGACTATGTTTAACCACTTGTTGACCAGTCACAGTACATATACTGTGACTGTGCGGCACGTGCAGGTTAAATCATGTATATGTACGCGATTTTGCCTGCTCTGGTTTTGGGCGTGCATCATTGGATGCATTCTGCGACCGCTATGTTCATTAGACACAGTTTATCACAGTTCAGGGTAAAGGGCCCTTTACCATGTCATCAGCTGTATCCAATCACAGCTAATCACACAAACAGACTTGCCGGTTATCAGCTCTCCTTTCCTTACGCGCGGTGTCGATAACCAGCAAGGCATTCAGTACATGATCATCAGTGCAGCTTATCAGTTCTCATGAGCGCACATCAGTGCAGCCTCACCAGCGAACATCAGTGCAGCCTCATCAGCGCTTATCCGTGAAGAAGAAACAATACTTATTTGCAAAATTTTATAGCAGAAACTGAGACAAACATCTTTTGTTTGTTTAGAAAAAATATAAAAACCCAGTGGTGATTAACCGCTTCAGCCCCGGAAGATTTTACCCCCTTCCTGACCAGAGCACTTTTTGCTATTCGGCACTGCGTCTCTTTAACTGACAATTGCGTGGTCGTGAGACGTTGCACCCAAACAAAATTGATGTCCTTTTCTTCCCACAAATAGAGCTTTCTTTTGGTGGTATTTGATCACCTCTGCGGTTTTTATTTTTTGCAATATAAACAAAAAAGGAGTGACAATTTTGAAAAAAACACAGTATTTTTTACTCTTTGCTATAATAAATATCCCCCAAAAATATATAAAAAAAACTATTTTTTTCCTCAGTTTAGGCATATATGTATTCTTCTACATATTTTTGGTAAAAAAAAAAAATCGCAATAAGCGTTTATTGATTGGTTTGCGCAAAAGCTATAGCATTTACAAAATAGGGGATAGTTTTATGGCATTTTTATTATTATTTTTTTTTTTTACTAGTAATGGCAGCGATCTGTGTTTTTTTTTTTTTTATCGGGACTGCGACATTATGGCGGACAGATCGGACACTTGACACATTTTTGGGACCATTGGCATTTATACAGCGATCAGTGCTATGAAAATGCATTGATTACTGTAAAAATGTCACTGACAGTGAAGGGGTTAACTGTGTTCCCTAGTGTGTGTTCTAACTGAAGGGGGGAGGGGACTATGTAGGGGAGATGACAGATCATTGTTCATACTGTTTATGAACAGACGATCTGTCTGTTCTCCCCTCAGAGACCGGGAAACTGTGTGTTTACAAATACAGATCCTGGTTCTCGGTGTGCCCCGAGCGATCGCGGGAGTCCGACGGTGAACACGACCGCCGGGCACTCACTTCGGCTCCGTGGGCGAGCAGGGGGCATGAGCGCTCGCCCCCTAGTGGCCAAGTATGTTACCGACGTAACATGATGGCGATTCGCGCAGCCGAGCCATGTTGCCTCAGTACAACTGCAGCGGCTGGTCGGCAAGCCGTTAAATACCACCAAAATAAAGATCGGTTTCCAAAAAAATAGATACAAATTTCATATGGATAGTCTTGCATGACCATGCAATTGTAATTCAGTTTATGACAAGTATGAGAGCACTGAAAGCTGAAAATTGGCCTGGGCAGGAAGGGGGTGAACATGCCTGTTAGGCAAGTGGTTAACCTTTATGTGTACGTGTGTGATTTTTATTGACTAAACCATTCCTAGAGCCTGGTTAATGCATTTTTATTATTATTATTATTTTGCCCATAGTTCCATTTTAAAGGAAATCTTTCCTAGAGATATTTGGAGGCAACCATTGCTGACCCAGAACAAGTATGCAGATAAGGAGTCAATCATTTTCTCTGACTCTCCTGATGTGCATACTTGTCCCAGCAAATTCAAAGCAGCAGCATGCTGGATTTCTGAAAAAGGAAACAGTTCAATACATGTAAAAAAAAAAAAAAGTGAAAAAAAAATTTGACAAATAACTAAAGACTGATGAACAAAAGAGAACGTTTGAGATGCTGTTGTGCACATACACTTTCTAAGGTCTGCCTTTTGGTTCAGGGCTGTGAAATAAGAGGACTGTGCTTTAGGGGGCCACTCCACTCCACACAAAACTGCTACATCAGTTGGAGGTGGTGTCTGGTGAGTCAAGTTAGTTCCATGTATTTCAGCAGGAAGGCCTCCTAGGATAATTCCTGGCTCCATTCTCAGCGAATCCCGAAACAAACTGCATTTTCAACTACTGAAATCCATGTTAGGTGGACTGACACAACAAACAAGTCCGCTATTAAAATGCAACTCCAGACACAACTGGCGATTCTGTTTGAGCGAAAAGGGTCAGAATTCTTCTCGGCTTCTGAGATCTTGATGGGGAAATTTCATCTCACTTCCTGTCCAGTGACAATGTTATCACAGGAGGTGATTGGAAATCTGAAATGGGGACACAGACAGCAATAAAAACTCTGTGTGTGTGCTGTCCCTATTGGATGTTCCCCTGACTTCCTGTCCTGGTGACAACCTGTTGGAATACATATTTTGGAATATGTCTTTTCTCTGTAATAAAGTTTCTGTTTCCTGTCTGCAGTTAAGCAGCAAATGTGGACTGTGCACTGTCTGTTCAGTAGGGCTATATACAGAATTTCTAACAGGTTATGGGCCCAGGCATTACCTGGCTGGGAACGTCTTCTCCTGGACAAGAACTCTGGGGTCTGGACCATTTGTACACTCCCCAACCACCATCTGGACGACCTCTCCAGGGACTGGCTGGGGCTGCATAAATATTCAGGCTGCCTATCTAGCTCTTCCATCCAGTCTGTTCTGGAAAGCTCCAAAAAACAGGGGGGAAGCAGCCAGACTAGCAGCCTGCAGAGCACAAAGCAGACTAAGGCAATCACACACATAGCTCCACTGAATCCAGGAGAGAATAAACTAAAGGGTGATACAAAAGAACAAGGATTAAAGATCCAGACAGTGAGCATCTTTGAGATCAGATCAGTTAATTTGGTGTTTCTCTCTGTAAAGGCTCAAGGTTTTTCTTACCCTCATCTATTTTATGCATGAAGGTAAAAAACCTTCTGTGTGCACCAGCAGCTGCCAGTGACCCCCCCCCCCCCCATACCTACTTGAGCTCCATCTTAATCTAGCGATGTGCATGAGAGCCTCGGCTGTCCTGGGTCTCTTCCTCCCCATTGGCTCTCGCTACTGTCCTTTACAGCCAGTGAGCCAATGAGGAAAGAGTGTTTTCTTTATTTACAGCCTCTTTTTTTTTCTTTTTTCACCAAATGATCCTGCCAGTAACATACTTTCTTTCCTAGGATGAAACTCTACTGTATCTAGAGAGAGGCAGAAGTACTGTACTTGAAATAAAGAACACCTCCCGCTCTCTTCATCACTATAACATAAGGGTTGTTCTGTAATTCACAGGGAAAATTGGGCAGAGCTAATAACACTGCTTGAGATAATAACGCATGGTGCACAGGACAATATTAGATTTCTGGCTGCACCAACAGATATTTTTTTTGCACCTATTAAACAAATTGGCAAAGCCATTTCACTGATATGTTTAAAAGGCTAACGGGAATGAAATAAGAGAAGTTCATCGTTAGGATTTTTAGATACTTTAAATATAAAGTGGCAATGAAATGCCAGATACAATGATTTCCTATTTCTGTGAGGGCTTTTTTATAATCCATATTCATCCCTACCATTCCATTTACTATCAGGTACAATTACAGGTAAACATTAAACTGAACCGGTCACAAACCCGTTAACCTAATTTGTTATTACTAATCCAAATATGGCTGTTTTTTATAGAACAAATTTGTTTTAATTTCATTTCTCATCAGAATAGCAGTAGCAATTTAGATAATAACACTAGGGATACAAAAACGTCCAAGAAAATAAATTTATTTAAGACTAAAAGAAAATAAGAGAACACAGATATAACAATGATGAACATCAAATATAAATTGAAATGCACATTTTTAATGGCTTATGATGGTTTGTGTAACCAGAAACAGTACCAAACTGACATTCGGAAATTTGATTGAGGTATTTAACTATTTTTTTGGCTAAAAAAACCTTACATAGCATAAGAAACATTGCTTTCATAATAAAATATATACCTTCTATGAGGATCTGTACAAGAGAAATGAAAACCTTGTAGATTAGCTATAGAGGATGGTAAACACTTTTAGTGTAGGCAGCAAATTAAACTTCACAGGTAGTTTCTAATTCGTTTTATTTTTATTTAAACAATATATTTAAAAATCTGTAATATATTATTAAATTATTACATTGCTCTTATTTTGATCTAGAAATATTAAATGTGCACTAGTGCTTTGTTTATACATTCTGATGACAGTTAAAGTTTGCCTGTCCTCTCTAAAAAGCTCTTAAAGTGGAACTGAACTTATCGTGAAGATGTGCCATCTTATAGGGAACATGTCAAAATGTTATTTGTGGCTAAGCAAAAACAGTACCCTAAATGATTTACTTTAGGTCTTGAATTGATCCTAAAATAATATGCATTTCCTGTGCCTGGGTACTTTGACTCTTGAGCCTCACAGCTGCATATTTGCAGTGTGAGATCTAAAGCCAGCTATAGACGATTCAAATCTTGGCCTGTTAGGAACCATGTATGGACAGGCTGATTTAACCCAAGTTGATCGATCATTCATCTTGGGTACAACCAGCCTGATGGATTTTTCATGCGATTATAGGCAGCAGCTAAAGCCGCTAGCAATAATCATTGCGTTCTCTCGGCAGGGACGGTTCACTGGGAAAACACAATAGCTCTGTGGGAGGGAACACAGTCAGTGTTGACAGAGGAATCAAACAATTTTCTAACAAGGAAAGAAAATCACTCCATCTATGACCGACTTAAGGCATGGCTGCCTTTGACTGCTAGCCTTCTAAGATTTGGAGTAAGATTTTGCGATGTTACTATCTGTGCTGCTCAATGTTCTCCTTGCTGGAGAGGAAGCTCTACCTGAGGACCCACAGGACACTGACCTCCCTACTTCTGCTACATTCATTCTGCGGATCTGTGCTTTCTCAACCTCTCATGTTGCTTCTTGAATAATTCTCTATCAGTCATTAGGGGGCAACTATGACATAAGTACATAAAGCCCTGCCTCTAATAAGCTGGCTGCTTCCACAGAGAGGAACAGGGTAGAAAAAGGCACGGTAAACCAGTAATGGGGAAAACATCAACTGCATAGAGACCATACGCAATACTAGTGAAAAAACCTTTGTCTGTCCTCTGCTTGCCTTTTTGGGTGCAACTTCCATAGTTCAGGTTCTCTGTAATGCCATTAGGAAAAAAATACAATGTAGGCACCTAGAGGTGCAATTATCTTTGTGCATAGCCAAGGAACCCCAAAGCCTAGGATGCTCTATTATGCAAATTTTGTCGAGAGGCTAAAGAAGGCCATGAAAAAGGACAAGCACCCACACTGACCAATTGCACGGAGGGTGGGCCAGCAGAAGTCAGAATTTGCACAACAAAGCTCCTGATTTTTTTGGTTACCTGGGCACTCATGCACGTTTAAAAGCACATACAGGAGATGCCCACAATGTATGCATGTTAACAGTTTAAGAACTTTAAGAGGAAAACAGGTTTACTTTACTAACATTTCCAATAAAAAAGGGAAAAGAAGGCGAAGGGCAAAGGAAACAAAAATGGATATCTAGCAAAAAAAAAATAAAAAATTGAGAAGAAACAAAGGGGAGAGAAAAAATTATAGAACCAATCGTCTCGTTGAAGGATTTTTGTACTATCATTATATAAGGAACTACAAATACATTTTTTACATTTTGACACACGTGCAACATGTCTATGTAAATATGGTATTGTATGGTGTTCAACAGCACTGGCAGTATAGTTTCTTACACAAAGAAACAGCCTTATTCAATAAAAAAAGACAAGACAGTAAAGCCGTAAATAAATGGATCGAAATTCAGCCAGTTGAGCAGGGACCAGACCATTTCGATATATGTGTGGCTGCTAATGCTCAAAGGAAGTCGATCTAATGTTCCACTTCCGTCAAATAGGCTTGTTGGCAAATTTTACTCAATCAGCATCTGATCCCTGTTTTTTGACAGCAGAGGAGCGCTGCTGTTAGAATACAATGGCACAGCAAGAAAGATTCCTCCATCCACCTTGCTTGTGTGGATAGAGGAATGCATTCGTTTTTTTTTTTTTCCGATTAACCAACTGGCTAATTGGAAAATAGTGGTCTATGGCCAGCCTAAGAGTAGCCAGTACTTATTTACGTACTTTAGCCATAGTCTTTGTCTGGTTACTTTGGTTGTTACTAAACTTTTACATTTGCGTTACTGAATAAGCATTGACGACATATTTGGTTTACCAACTGGTATAACATGTTTTGCGCTTCTTTATTAAATACACCAAAACATCTTACCAGTGTTCAGGAAATGGTTGTACTATTTCCTGCTTTTTATTATTATTCTATTATAATATTATTATTATTTTATTCTATCTGTGCTTTTTAAAGAGGATTTCGATTAATTAAATCCCCACTCCTGAAAATTGTCACACCTCCACAAATAATACTGCGTAAAGGGCCTATAAACAGCCGAGGGCTCTATAGTCTTGGCTTTGTGGCCTCAAATCCAAAAATCAAAACATAACGGTGCTCATAGAGCAACATTACCCCTGAATGAATGGGCTGTGCTCTCTGACTACCAGCAGGTGGCACTGCATGAGGAATCGGAGCTGTTGATCCCATTATCGGTAAAGACCAAGAGGAGTAGCAAATACTCTTTGACAATGAAGAATCCGTTTGAATTAATTTTTTTTTTTTTGAGTAAATGCTTTTTGGGCGGAAACGGCATCAACATTGAAAAAGAATTAAGCGACAGAAAATTTCAAACAAGCTTACTTAACAAAACAATGCACAAGTCAATAACAGTGTGCACCTTGCAGTAACCCATAGGAAACAATCAGATCTCAATTTACCTAATTCAAATCAGCTTAAAGATTTATTTTGATTGGTTACTGCGGGTGAATGCACTTTGTAAGATAATGCTTATAATAGCCACAGAGACATTTCCTTTGAACAGATCCATTAGTGTCCAGCATGAAACATATTTAACATAACACTAAATAATATAGATGTAAAACAATTTTAGCAGCAAGTTAGAAGCGATTTACCATTACTACCTTAAAGGCAACATTTCTATCATAGTTTTTTTTTATAATTAATTTCTAATGCTGGCAGAACTGTATTGAGTATTAGTCCCCATATACATATGTAGCTTAGTGTAGTGTGCCATTTTATGTGGTACAGGAAAACCAGTTCACTTGGCACAGCTGAAACATCATTCTCATATTTCTGCAATGCGTTTTCATTGCTGACATAGCAAAGCCTGCCAGTGCTTGTGCCGCAGAACAATTCCCATAGTGTTTTGTGCTCTGGTAGGTTGGACTTCACTTAACGCTCTCAACTAAATGCAGCGGGATGCCTCATTTATGAAAACTGGAGCAGGGCAAACTGGGAAACTGGAGATGCTGTCTGCTGTCACAAAAACCAAAAAAAATCAAAGCATTTAATTGTTCAAATCAATCAAATGTTTTTCGGTTGTCCCCAGTTTGGGAGGAGAGTTTTGTTTCCCTGATTACTTTGGATAGAGTAAGGGAGGGTTATAACCCCCATCTGATTTTTTTGGAGGAGTGCCATTTCTGTCCCATTGGGCAGATTTACATTCACTTCCTGTCCCATAGCCAAAACAGGAAGTGAGTGGAAATCCCTGCATATTAGGGAAATCCTTGGGGCCTCCCAGATCACCTGGTGTCCCCATTGGAAGATTTTCCCTCTATTACTTTTCTGGGAACAACCCAAAATGTGGGATTTTCTTTTACTTTCACTTTCAATGACAAATGGTAAACAGGATAAATAGAGAGGGTGAATCTCCCTAACAGGAGCACAGACAGCAATAAAAACCAAATAGTTGTTTTACACTATCTCTACTTTATCCAACAAAAAAAGAAATCTTGCCTTTTGGTTTTACTTCAAGTGCATCTCAAATCAAATGTTGGTGCAGTTGGACTGATCTCAAAATTCTCATCTTAACTCATGATAAATGTTTTGTTGCTCTGTGATCCCTACTATCAAAGCCCAACTGTAGTTTAATTTAAAATATATTTCCACTTTTACAGCCAAATTACAGCTACTTCATATTTGTTATGTGTTCCTATTCACATAGCATAACTTTCAAAACAATGTTTAAAAATTGCTGCTTACTTTTTTTTGCTTGGTCTTTTCTGAATACTCCAGGATGGAAAAATCCTACATAGTTTTCCCTTTCTATATAATGTTGGGGGGGGGGGGGGGCAGTTTGCTATAATTATCACTGTCTGTACTGTGCTGCCAGATCTCTTTATCAGTTGTTAAAGCGGAGTTCCACCCAAAAGTGGAACTTCCGCTCATCTGATTCCTCCCCCCCTCCGGTGCCACAATTGCCACCTTTCAGGGGGGAGGGGGGGTGCAGATACCTGTCTACTACAGGTATTCGCACCCACTTCCTGGAATAGACTCACACGCCCCTTCCCACACCCCCCCCCCCCCCCGCTGTCTCCTGGGAAACACACAGGTTCCAGGAGATAGCGGGGACCAATTAGGACGCGCAGCGTGACTCGCGCATGCACAGTAGGGAACCGGGAAGTGAAGCCGCAACGCTTCACTTCCTGATTCCCTCACAGAGAATGGCGGCAGCAGTAGCCGAGAGCCGAGCGATTGATCGGCTTCGGCTGCCAACATCGCTAGACTCCAGGACAGGTAAGTGCAGTCTTTGTAGCTGCTGGCTTTTAATAATTTTTTTTTTCAGGTGGACTCCCTCTTTAACTAGATTTGCAGGATTGTCTGTCCTGATAAAGGACTAAAGATCTCAAGGATCGGGTTGTCCATTTTATGTTAAAATGTCTCTCAGTTTGTCTCTTATCTTCACATAGCTTTCTTGCTTTGATTAGATAGCAATGTCGGATGTATAAGGCCGGCCATACACAGTGCACAATTTCCCCATCAACACAGACAGTTCAGGGAAATTAGCAATTGTTTTCTCCTGGTAGGAAAGTGGGGGAGGTTGGGAGAAGCCGCCCACCCCCCCCCCCCCCCCCCCGGGAGAAGACAGTGATTATCGCTAGCAATATTTGTAAGTGAATCTGGCTAGCTGGTTGTACCCAAGTTGTACCCAAGTTGATCAATCGATGAACTTGGTACATTCAGCCTGCCTGATAAAGGTTCAAATCTCGGCCGGTTCCTGCTGAACCAGCTGAGATTTGAACCCTCTATGGGCAGCTTTATCCTGCTCCAAACAACTAAAAAGATAAGAAATATTTAAAAAAATGTATTTGTAGCTATGTTATGTGAATTTGAGCATATAAACATATGCAGAGAGTTGACTACTGTCACACAAACTAGTCGTCTTATCTGCTGATTTCTGAACTAGAACATTCATAAAGTTCTTTTTTATTGCACCCTATTGATTTGTTTAGCCCTACCATTGTGGGGCCTTAAAAATATGCAGTTGAGTTGAATTTTTATTGCACCCCAACTGCCCCTCTTGAGCTAAAAAGGCTTAGGGGTGTTCACATGCTGCGGTCATGATGCTTCTTGCCCGTGACAAAAATTATCCAACATGTCACACTCAGTGGGCATCAAGTAAACGAGGAAGCACCACAAACGCCCTGCAACCACGTGCAATGCACACGATTGCACCGCATTTGTGTGGTAATTATGGGATTACAGCAGGCAGTGAGGACGCGTCTTACCGACTGTCAAACGACTCTGAAAAAACGTTCCAAACGCGGTTTAGACACTGATTCAAACCTAGCCTAAATGTATTTATCTAGGTTGAAATAAAACTATGATCGGGCTTTAAATTTTGCCAGTAGTTAACAGGAGAGGCAATATATTTAGGATAGTTGAGAGCAGATGGGAATTGTATTATATCAACAACTGATTCTCTGCAATAAAAACATCTGCTGTCCTTTTTCTGTGTGCCGCCTTTGACGTCAAACACTATAATAGTGTCAGCTTTACTTGTGCCTGTACTCAACACTTCAACTAGTTTGTGCTAGGAACCAAAATTAAAAGCATACACACACTGTACACAACAACTCTATGGTATTCACATAAGTCACATTTCCGAACCCTATCCAAGGCTTGCTGGAAAGGAGAAATACATGTAGGTTTCTGATTTATTACATTACAATATATGACTTAACATTTAACTGAATTCCCTGCACTTTTTTGTGTCTTAGAACATACACGTAACCTGCATAAACTGTGACTCAATGCTACTGATGATTAGTTGGCCCATTTATCAAGTTTTCTTAAAATATGAATGGCAAGATTACCGCTATTGACAGTAAAACGTCAAGGAGTTTCCAGTCTAAATTACCATCTAATCCCTGCTAGGAAGTCACCCCAGCAGTCACATGGAAGGCACTCTCCTCCTGCACTCTCGATAGGTAATAGTTCATTAGTGATATTTATGATTACTTGCTGATCATGTTGGGACATAATAAGAGCAGGCTACTTTAAAACGAAAAAAATAAAAACAGCCTCCAATAGAAAACTCTTCATATTTTCCTCTCCGGTGGGCAGAGTCCAAACTTTGCTCTGATTAAGTCAGAATTTTCACAGTTGACAAACTTTTGGGTAGCGCTAATTAAGACCGCTCTCATTGAGTAAAATGGTATTTCACATGTCACGCAATGTGGAGTCTCATAAGTTGGATCCCAAGTCGCGGCAGTGTGAACCGAGCCTTAGTTGTGAAGTGACGCTACTCGTATTGCAAGACCTCGCTTGTTTATCAAGTTAAAATGTATAAAAAGTATTTGCTCGTCTTGTAAAACACTCGCAGACCAAGTTACTCGCAATCCAAGGTTTTACTGTAGTTGTATAAAAATTCAAAGATTTTTTTTTATAACATAATTAACAGCATTTTAAAAAGTTTAAAATTTGCATTATAATATGCTTAGATGCAGCTACATTCAACTAATTTAGAGATATAAACAACTGCTTATTGTAATTTAATTAAGATCTTAATTCTTGGCATAGTCAGTACAGTAGCGTGGATTGTGCAGGGCAGGAGTAAAGTCCTATCCTTTTATCATTTCCAGTTTTTTTTCTTCTTAAGTTGTTTCCCCTTGTGGCAGGGTGACTGGTCCAAACAAACTTTTCCATTTTGTTTTATAGCAGCCTGGAAATGCAACTGTGTCCTCTAGGGACAATGGGTGACTAGCAGATACTATAAAAGTGATCAAAATTTTGTGAATATTTTCTTTGTAATAGTGTTTTTTTAAGCTAAATGCTTACTTTAAAACAAGGTCATCGATATATGCATTGGGCTTATTTTTAGCGACATGTCAAAATTAGGTAAATCCAGAGCTACTGATTATAAAAAAGCTTTTATAATACATAATATACCTCCTAAGATTCTTTTCTGGTTCCTAAATGTGATATAGGGCTTTACTGGGGCCAAGCATGATTTTTACAGTAAAAGATGTTGCAAAAAACATATGTACAGCCTGAAAAAAATATATATATATATTTACCCATCCACCTTCCCATGCCACCAAAGTCCACTTTTTAAGGAGATAGGCTTGCTGAAGTTTTTTTGCATCTTACACTTCCTGGTGTGTCAGTATTGATGGCTGAAGGAACTACAGAAAGTATTGGGGGATCAGACACCCATCATATGCTTTAAAGACAGCAGAGTAGGTGGCAGGAAAGGAAACTATTATTTGCAGGATGTGCTTCTATTTAAGTTTTTTGCAGGATGGACTTCTATTTTAAATACAGATGGTCACTTCCAGCAGCCTATATCTGAAAATCTGATTGTTTTAACATGCGTTGTTCATCATATGCTCAATTGGAACAACCAAGGTTTATGAAAAGTTTGTCTCTAAAGAGGAGGGTGTCCTAATCCAAATATACTGCTTTGATAAATGGGCCATTTAATCCCTACTTAGGCTAAAGGCAGTTTAACTTTATTTATTCATAAAAATAGTAATTCAAATTCCCTTAAGAAAATATGTTATACAGTGATTTTCTGTGTATCTCTCTCTTCCATCTAGTTCCTGGACGTATAAAATGACTCCTTGAAAAAATTCACTGAATAGAATTGTCTTTGTGTATAACGACTGAATGAGAGACTGATCTTACTTACTTAAGAACAGCGGCTACATTTGCAGAATGGTCACGTGATGCGGCTTTTACAACATGCAGTGTTATATAAAATAATTCATGCCTTAAATCTTATGATAATAAAATATATCAGCTAAATTAATATTTTTTTTAGTGTTCTTAACTATCCTGAATTGTCCATTTTTTGATTACTCATTCAAAAGTCAGTAATCCACAGAGTCAATAAAAGTATTAAAAAAGAAAAAAAAAGAAAAGGAATTGCAAATCCAACCTACTGTAAACCCTGATTTCATTGAACAAAATCATTTAACACTTAATATGAATATGCAGGCAAACAGCTAAAGATGCAGGCAAAATACATATACACTTTTTTACCCGCTACAGGATTTGGAATTCTGTATAGCAAATCTTGTGATGTATGCACATTCTCTTTACTACATAGCCAGAAAGGTGACACTTGCAGAACCTGGGTAAATCCCTATTTAAACTTTAGTTTAAATACATTTCAGATGCATCAAAACAACAGTGCAAAGTCTAATGCCGCGTACACACGGTTGGACTTTTCGACCGGACTGGTCCGACGGACCAAATCCGACGGACAATCCGATCGTGTGTGGGCTCCACCGGACCTTTAGCGGACTTTTCCAGTCGCAAATCTGACGGACTTTAGATTTGGAACTTGCTTCAAATCTTTACGTCGTAACTCCACCGGACCCAGAAATCCGCTCGTCTGTATGCTAGTCCGACGGATAAAAACCCATGCTAGGGCAGCTATTGGCTACTGGCTATCAACTTCCTTATTTTAGTCCGGTGTACGTCATCACGTACGAATCCGTCGGTCTTTTGTGTGATCATATGTAGTTAAGTCCGTTCGTTAGAAAGTCTGTCGAAAGTCTGTCGGACGGGCTGTCGGACTTTTGTAGCCGAAAAGTCCGACCGTGTGTACGCGGCATTACTGTTTGCTTTCTTTGGAAAGCAAAATGTAGAAAAGCCTGCCCTCTGCCAGCTTGCTGCAAAGTATGACCATTGTTTGGAAGCAGTGGCCTTCTCATTTGAAGCAGTTTCATCACCTTTGGGTGGGGGTACCAACCTAGGAAGTAGTCAACCTGACTCAGGAAGCAGTGGTTCTGCTAAACTAGGAAGTAGCACAGTGATCTTGCTGACTAGCACAGCCAAAATGGCCTACCAAAATGAACCAAATCCTTTGGCAGGTAAAACAATTATTATGTATTTTACCCATGTAATTAGCAGTATACCTGGAGTTTGTCTTTTAAAGGAGGTGTCCACTTTTGGATAACCATTTAGGTATGCACTTTGGCCTATGTACATTATATGACCATGAGCAAATAGACCACCCTTCAGGGGTTTCCTTTAAAGGATACTGTTAATGGACTTTTTAGACAATTTTGAGCTTGCAACCTTGTGGCAAAAGTTTTGGGGAAAATAATGCCAGCTCCATACACACATAGTTTAATTAGTTTATTGAGGAGTTACTCATTTGGTCTGAAAAGAGCCCTGACCTCAACTCTACAGAGCACCTTTAGGATAAAACTGAAACTCCAATTGCAAGCCATGTCTTCTTATCGCTTGTGGCCAAATGGTAAAAATTTCAAACAGACTTACTTCAAAATCTCGAGGAAAACCTTCCCAGAAGAGTCAAGTTCAGTAATGGTGCAAAGGAGGGGTCAACTCCATATTGCTGACCATGATTTTGGTATAGGGTGTTTAACAAACTCATGCAGGTGTGATGGTTAAGTGTTCACAAAATTCTGGTCATATAGTGTACCAATGCTAGTAGAGGTCCCACTTAAAAGCCCTACTATTGTGCATTTGGAGCAGCATTCCCTCACTTTTATGGTAGAGGAGTGAGGCCAAATGGTGGAAAAAGAGAGAAGAATTTGGTTTTTAGTTTTTACTTTTGCCTGTTATCATGGAATCAGGCTGAAATCCAATCCAGAGTCATTGCTCAACTGCTCAGGTTTTCCAAAAATGGACAACTCATTAAAATCAGAAAAAACAGGCAACGTTTGATACCGTTGGAGAGTTGCAGCTGGCATCAACCTTGGTCAAAGATGTAACCTGCAAATCCCAGAGGATGCCCATTCCAGATTAAGATCACAAGATGTATAATGAACTGGAACCAAACAGGTTTCCCTGGGCTACATTCTATGATATAAATGAAATCATTTGATAAACATTTTGGCATTTGTTTTCTTTTTTTTTTTTTTACACTTAATATATTAGCTTAAGCTTTACAAGAAAAAACACATAGAAAACCTTGTAGACATTGTATCTTTTTGGTTTAAACATACAAGCCCATGCTTTGAAATTATGATTTCAAAGGACTATGATCTGTCTCATGGCATTACTTTGTTCACTTGATCTGTGGACATGTAGCCACAGGGTGGGGTAAATTCTTTCCCTGGTGGAGCAGTAGTGTTAAGCACAAGGTTTTGTAGTGAGTTTGTTATGTGAACGGAGGTATAGTCCGCCACAGGGGCCTCATAGCCCGAAGATTTTTCAGAGGCACGAGAATTCATGACAGCAGCTGTAAGGCTTTCTGGGGTGAAATAACTATCCATGCTTGGGTTTTGTGGGGCGTTCCCTGTTGGGAAATTCAAAGGGTGAAATGCTGTCACAGCCGACTCAGAGATATAAGCATTGTCCATGTTGAAGGTTGTGGGACGTTGGTTGAGGGTTGTGGGATGTTGGTTGAGGGTTGTGGGATGTTGGTTGAGGGTTGTGGGACGTTGGTTTTCTGCTGGTTCACTGCATTCTTCATTTTCCATCTTGATTCGTTGCCCTGGTGAGAGCATAAGTCGTCCTGCTGGTGTGATATCACTTACAAGAGCATAGAAATCCATGCTTGGCTTTAAACTGCTTAGTTGTGTTGAAGGAGGCACATTTGTTGTTCCATTAGCAAGTAACTGAGTTAATTTACCATCTTCAAGCATTGTGCTTGGTTTTTCTACATTTGGCATCTGAGAATTTGTGGGCATTCCTCCACTATTGGGTTTGTCATTAAGGCACAGGAGATCGGCTTGGTTGTCTTTTGTGTTGTGAGTCTGTCCAGTATCTGATGTTCCATCACATATTTCACTGTTGCTGAAGTCAGTTTCAGGAATATCAGGTTCACAACAGCTGGCCCGGCCAGAATCATCATCTTTGACACCGAGACAGCTATGTGCCTTGGGGTATTCTTCGTCCAATAGTCGATCAGTGTCCGTTCCTTCATTTTTCTCATCCTGATCATCAAGGTCAAGCTCAATGAACTCTACCCAAGGGTCATCGATGCACAGCTGTTGCTTATAACTGTCATGGCTGGCAAGTATTGAGCTAACTTCATCCAGTTTTCCTTTCTGTGAAGAAAATTGGATCACAAATGGAAAATTTTAATAGGTACACAAAAGGACACAATTCAAAAGCCAACCTAGTTTATGAATTTGTCAGAAAGGAATAGTGCCATTGTATCCCAAAGCAATTGACTGGTTCTTTATTGGATTTTGAAAAAGCCCAAATTAGAAATGAAAAGGAAGGAGCTGATTGGTTGCTAAGGAAAACACTGACATTATTTCTACTGGACACTTTGACATGTTGCGTTTACTAGCCCCTGTGTGCATAGTATAAAAATGTCAGGGGGAATCTAGCTTACACATTGTTGGTTTTGAACAAACGTGCATATAGTGCAATTTCTTAGAGCCCTTGCACACTGATGGGGGGCGGCGTCGGTAAAACGCCGCTATTATTAGCGGCGTTTTACCGCCGGTATGCGGCCGCTAGCGGGGTGGTTTTACCCCCCGCTAGCGGCCGAGAAGGGGTTAAATACCACCGCAAAGCGCCTCTGCAGAGGCGCATTGCCGGCGGTATAGCCGCGCCGTCCCATTGATTTCAATGGGCAGGAGCGGTAAAGGAGCGGTATACACACCGCTTCTTCACCGCTCCGAAGATGCTGCTGGCAGGACTTTTTTTACCGTCCTGCCAGCGCATCGCTCCAGTGTGCAAGCCCTCGGGGCTTTCACACTGGAATGCAAGGAGCGGCACTTTCGGGGCGGTTTGCAGGCGCTATTATTAGCGCAATAGCGCCTGCAAACCGCCCCAGTGTGCAAGGGCTCTTAGTTTACATTTTGTGAGGCTAAGCACACATAGACATTGCTTTCCATTTTTAGCTTGTAAACAAAAACCTCAAGAACAACAATTGTAGAAGAAAACAATCAAGCTTCAGCAGGAATTTACAAATCATCTACAGAGCTCATGTTCTACCATCTTGCAAAATTTCTGCTTAAGATTGCTAAATGCATTAAAATAGTATTTCCATTAAGACCTCTATTCGCTCTAAGACTGGAGCTCAAGGGTTCTTAGAGGAATTCTATGCTTTTAAAATGCTTTTTGAATGTGACACTCTTCAGACTAAAACTTTTAAAAGCTAAGATTAAATATAGTGCATGGGTATCTAAGCCCCCTGTAACTGAATCCATAGAGACTGATGATTAGTAATGAACTAGAGACGCCTTTGTAATTTGATATGCTGTTGTGAAATGTAAACATGCCCTATATACTTTGAGGCTTGTAACTGAACAGTCTTCCTGGTGAAGAGATGGAATAACATATGTCAGCCTGGAATTTATGGGCTTGAATGAAGACATTCAGAGCTTTGAGAATCAAGATGAGTCTAATTCCCCCTTTGGGCTTGAGAATGGTGAACAGGACAGAGTAAATCCTTTAAATGTTTCTGCCACAGGAAATAGGGCAACGACACTTTAGTCCAGAAGACCTTAGATGGCTTGATCAAGATCTGCCACTCTTCTCAGTGTCAGAGATGCGAGTTGTTCAAACGATCTCTAAGGTGAACAAACGTCCCTCAACTCTGGAAAGTAAAAAATAATGTTTTCTGGGGATATGGCAGACTTTTAGGGCCAGACCTTGCAGATAGACTGGGAACCAGACTTGGAGGGTCTCATTGAGGGTGTCAAGGGAGCAGAGAAACAAAAGGAACGTTTCTTAAAGCGGGGGTTCACCCACACCGCCAAAAAAAAAAAATATTAAAAGCCAGAAGCTACAAATACTGCAGCTGCTGACTTTTAATACATGGCCACTTACCTGTCCCAGGGTCCAGCGATGTCGGCAGGGGACGCCGAGAACCCGCTCGGCTCTCGGCAGCTGCCGCCGCCATCCTAGCTGAGGGAATCAGGAAGTGAAGCATTGCGGCTTCACTTCCCGGTTCCCTACTGCGCATGCGCGAGTCGCGCTGCGCGTCCCAAGTGGTCCCCGCTCTCTCCTGGGAGCTGTGTGTTCCCAGGAGACAGCGCAGTGGGGACGGGAAGAGGCGTAGACTCCCATAGGACAGGTATCTGCACCCCCCTCCCCCCTGAAAGGTGCCAAATGTGACACCGGAGGGGGGGAGGGTTCCGAAAAGCGGAAGTTCCATTTTTTGTGTGGAACTCCGCTTTAACACTCAGAGAGGGATTTTGCAGTTTGCTCTTTAGATTTCTTCCACTGAGGAAGGTGATTGCTCTTGTCACCAGTAGTGTCTTTGATAATAGTATCAAGAGTCAATCCAATAAGAACTTGGCCCTCCAAGGCTATGCCGATGAAAAAAACTTACAGAAGGGTTCCGCAGTACAGCACTTTAACCAAAGTCTTGCATGACTGTAGTAAAAGCCTCAGCCAAAAGGGTAGAAGAATTGGCCACACCAAAAGGAGCTTAAGAGGAATCAGATGACAGAATTGACTCTAGGAGCAGAGTGCAACATGATTCAAGGATGCAGATGCCAACGCTGTCGGTAGCAAGCTTTCCCAGAGCTGTAAGCAGTGTGTGAGCTCAGGGCACCCAGTAGAGCAGAACTTCTCCCCCGTGTTTAGATTAAGGCATGTTGCTATCACTTGGCAGTAAGGCAGTGTAAAACTCAGGGTAAGAAGCAACGCCTCAGGTACTTCCGAAACCTGAACAGCAGGTAACAGATGAGTGTGGCTGTAGGTGACAAAAGCCACTGTAGGCAAGCAGCAAGAACAGATTGGGGTTCCATGTGGCTCTTTACAGGCATGACCAGAGAGATGTTTCTTTGAGGTTGTACGGCAAGAAGATTAAGATCAACAAATGGCTTGTTGTACCAAGCAAAAAGATGGCAAGATTATGCATGCACAACACTCCATCCAGTTGATGATTAGTGCTCAATCCCACAGTGTACTGTGGTAGCAACCGTCAGAAAACGGGAAATCCAAAAGGTGCCTATCGCCCTATGTAAATGAGGTAGCTACCAGATCTTAGTTTGTTGGGCCTTCTCACAAAACAAAGGGCGAAGCACTGCTAGTGGCTCCAGACCTGGAAAGTGCTTTGCTGCTAGCTTTTGCCAAATCAGAGTCTGGAAAGCAGTTCTTGTGGAAGTACCCGAAGGTAATTTTTTATGGTTGAATATTATGATGAATATTATTATTATGATGAATAGAACAACATGCACAGTAGGTACAGATTAAAACAAAAGCCAGCAAATTCCCACAAACAGACTAAGGGGGGACATGCATCATGTTAGAAAAATGCATAAAGAAAAAAAAATTATTTAAGGAAGGCTATTGCAACGTATAGGAATGAAAAAGAAAATAAAAATCAGTAGAATGTCAAAGACATAATATAAAACCCCCTACATAAAGTTTAAGCTGAATATTGCAATCAAAAGAGTCCAGCATTTGGGAGAATGGCATGTAGAATCAAAGAGAGGAGGCTCTAAATAAACGGGACAATCATATGCCATTCATATTTGAGACCTGTGCCTGATATGTTACAAATAAAGAAGGATAAAGGATAGAAAGGAAAAGCAGAAAAAAGTGTCTGGACGTAGCACTCCAAGATTGATGATGGATGCACCACATGGCTGCAATCAAATAACAAGTTCTAGCAGTGACAAAGGGAGTAGGAAAATAACATTCTATCAAAAATATATTAGTCTTTAACACAACAGACCTGAAGAAAAGACATTAATCCTCCTAAGACACAAGCAAACAACTGAGGCATGCTGGTAGTAGGAGGAGTTATTCTGAGCTGGCCTACAGATTTTTTTTTGTTTGCTAGTGTCCAATCCTCCTGTAAGTGACATTATAACTCAAAGATTAAAGACTTCCTGCGTTCTTCAATGGACATGAAAGAAACATTTATAATGCTGTACAAATCGCTCTGTTTATCTCATTTATGTACACATCAATGATTGCCATACATACTTGTAGCAGAGCAGGGTCAATTCCTTTAATCTTTGGAACTGGCACTGGGGGGAGAATCAACATCTTCAGCCTGAGAGGTAAAAACAAAGCAAGGTTATGCTAGCCACTACTATGTACTTTTTTTATAACTGAAAAATCAAAATTAAGTGTTGATTGTAATCATCTCTTAAAGTATGAAACAATATGTAATTAAAAACCCAGAAAGCATCACAGTTCCACAAAAGTTACCTAGCAAACTGAATATTCTCTATATTTTCCGATAAAAAAAAAAAAATCATAATTATTTTGTTTTTCTATGGTCAACTTTAGGCTGCCATATAAAATCTAATTTTTAATTACAGGATCTTGAATTATTATTCTTACTGTAAAAAGGTAACAGTTCTTTGGGTTTGTGCAGACTAGATATGTTTTATCTGCATTTTACATGTACAGCATATGAAATTTACTCTAATAGCAAGTCAACAGATTTTTATCTAATTTAATTGTGTAGTGTAGATGACAATTCTTGGGTGCATTTGATCTACTTTACATCTCTTTAGACACAGCGGATCAGAAATGAGATCGGTTTATGCTGCAGGCTATGCAGATCACATGCAGCCCGCACTTGTTTGGCATTCAAAAGCATGTGTCTGAGCAATGATGTGTTCTAATGTATACACAAAGCCTTTCTACACAAGCTCTTTCACTGTTCTGTAGTGCAAGAAAAGTTGCAGTATTTGATTTACACATCATATGCTATGGTCCTGAGCATCAAAGAACTCTGTGTTGTAATGTAAAATATGCTTCTTCCTGATTTTGGGACTGTCAAAGTTGGAAGGGCCTATGAGAATGCATACTTTTCTAAAGCCTTTAGGAAAATATGGACTATATTAGGGTTATGCTTATACAACATCTAACATGCATTTATAATGTGTCTAATGTGTTTGATGAGTAGTCGTTACTTGATTGCTCATTTTATACCGTACATTGTTGTAGAAGTATCTAAAGTATATATTAAATAGTGAAACCGCAAGCTCTGCAATTGCTAATTGCTCACAATAGGGTTGGTTTTACAGGCAAATAGACAGTGCACTTTGCAAGTGCAGTTGCTTCAAAGCCTAGTAAATGTGAAAAAGCTTAACTTTGCAAAGAATACCCAATCACATGGAAGGAAAATAAAAAAAAATTAAAAAAAAGCATTTTTGCTTGCACATGATTAGATGATGGAAGTCAAAAGAGTTTCTCCTCATTTACTAAGCTCTGGAGCAACTGCCCTTGCAAAGTGCACAGTCTATTTGCCCTTAGTAAATCAACCCCAATGTATTTTCACATTCAAGAAAGAAAATAAACTAACAGGATAGGATGTGTCTATAAAAAAAATCAACAAATGTATATACCAATTACATACAGTAAGAGACCACCTAACTAAGAAGCATCAGTCTAAGGGCACTTTCACATGGACGTGTCCGTGTACGGAGCCCGCTCTGCTCAGCGGGGGATCGCTCCGTCGATCCCCGCTGAGCAGGCAGACGGACCTGTCAGAGCGCCGCTCTCCTCTATGGGGGATCGGATGACGACGGACCGTAGAGTCCTTCATCACCCGATCCGATGACGGATGGAAAAGTAGGTTTTTCCTCCGTAACACTTTTTCGGATCGGAGTGGGTCGGATGTCACCACTGACATCCAACCCTCCATAGAGTGGGAAAAAAACCTGACAGGCGGACCTGAACGGATCGTTCGTGTGAAAGAGGCCTAAATATAAAAATAATTATACATTTCTTTTAAAAAAAACAAAAAACCTTATTCATACATTATGTATTAACAGTTTAAAAAATAAATCTCTCCTTGACTTAAAGTGGTTGTAAAGGATGAAGGTTTTTTACCTTCATGCTTTCCTTGTATGAAGGTAAAAAAAACCTTCAGTGTGCAGCTCCCCCCTCAGCCCCCCCCCCCAATACTTACCTAAGCCCGATCTCCATCGAGCAATTTGTACAAGAGCTGAGGCTCTCCTGGACTCTCGCTCCTCATTGGTTGAGGTGCAGAAACAGGAGCCATGGGCTCCTGCTGCTGTCAATAAAAGTCAGTGAGCCAATAAGGAGAGAGAAGGGGCAGGCACGAGCCGCGGCTCCATGTTAGAATGGACACACAGAGCAGTGTCTCAGCTAGGGTGCCCCCCACTGCAAGCACTCGGCAGGAGGGAGGGGCCAGGAGCCCCGGCGAGGGAGAATAGGAGGATCTGGGCTGCTCTGTGCAAAACTCATTACACAGAGCATGTAAGTATAACATGTTTATTATTTTTAACCAGTTGCCGCCCGCCCACCGTCGAATGACGGAGGGGCGGTGCGGCTCTCGTTCAGGGACGACGCCATATGGCGTTGTCCCAGAAAGGCCGCTCTCGTGGGGTCACGCAGTGCGGCGATCGCGGGGGCGCTGTGTTGCTAGGACATGGAGCGACCCCGATCTCTGTAAAGAGCTCTTTAACCATGTGATCAGCTGTGTCCAATCACGGCTGGTCACATGTAAACACGAAGATGCCGGTAATCGGCGCTCCTCGCCTCGCACTGACAGAGTGTGAGCGGCATCTCCTCACAGAAGACATCTAGGCATGTAATCAGGGCACTGATCATCAGTGCCCTGATTACAATATAGCGCCAGGAGTGACAGAAATCAGTGCCAGCAATCAGTGCCCACCAGTAGACACCAGTGCCAGCAATCAGTGCCCACCAGTACCAGCAATCAGTGCCCACCACTGCCCACAAGTTCCACCAATTAATGCCCATTAGTGATGCCAGTCAGTGCTGGCTATCAGTGCCGCCTATCACTGCTGCCCATCAATGCCCATCAGTGGCACCGATCAGTGCCACCCATCAATGCCGCCTGAGTGCCCACCAGTGCCGCCTATCAGTGCCCACCAGTGCCACCTATCAGTGCTTATCAGTGCCACCTATCAGTGCCCATAAGTGTGGCATATTAGTGTCTCCTCATCAGTGCCACCTAATCAGTGCCCATAAGTGCCACATCATCAGTGCAGCCTATCAGTGACCATCAGTGCTGCCTTTATTAGCGCACATCAGTGAAGGAGAAAAATTACTTATTTACAAAATTTACTGACAGAAACTAAGAAAAACTTTTTTTTTCTTCAAATTTTTCGGTCTTTTTTTTTTGTAAAAAAATAAAAAACCCAGCAGTGATTAAATGTCACCAAAGGAAAGCTCTATTTGTGTGAAGAAAATTATAAAAATTGACTTAGTTACAGTGTAGCATGACTGTGCAATTGTCATTCAAAGTGTGACCTCGCTGAAAGCTGAACAATGGCCTGGGCAGGAAGGGTATGTAAGTGCCCGGTATTGAGGTGGTTAAACAAAAAAACAAGACTTTAATATCCCTTAAAAACATTAAAAATCCCAATATAACAGCACTTACCCCTTTATGTTTTTGTAGCATCTTAACAATGCAACATTCAGGCAAAATACAGCAGTAAATAAATATACCACTGTGTATGGAAATATGATGTAATAACATCTTAAAAGGCGATTATCAAGTGTTCAAATTTTAAGAATCAGGATCCATGATAAAACAATATACTACTCGATCATATCCTATTGCATGAAATCCAGCTGTATATGTTAACTTTACATAGCTAACATACAACCACATTGACCTTCCACTGTAAACCGCCACAGTTTGAGTACAGAGAGTAAAGTTAGGAACAAACCCCTTATTCTCTGGATTTGCAATGGAAGCAATTATGCAGATACCATTTGTATTATGAAGGCTCCATTTTGTGACATCATTAAAAAAACAGAAGGTGAGTACTGGAAATGTGTCTAAGTGTATTTGTATTGGATCTCTTTTGCACATGCACCTTTTGCAGATAATAAACTCACCTTTCCCTTTTGCAGAATATGAAAAATGTCAATGCCACCACAACAGCAAATAATCCAATAATCACAAACAGTAGACATAGATAATCTGTAACTAAAACAAAAAACATTATAAGAACCAATTAGTATGTAGTCTAAATGTCAAGCTGCGTACGAAAACAGGACGTTGCACACCAATAACTGCAGATCACATCCGATAATGTCAGATCATCCACACTGCACATGCTCCCGGCAAAAACAATGTTATTTCTGTTTAGTTCCAGTCTTTTAAATTAAACCTGTATAAAATTAAATAGACCCCTTACTGTCTAGAAGGCACCCTTTTTCTTTCTTACCCCTGTCTGCCCCTCTAATCCCCGCTGCCTTCTGTGCAACAGTCCTATAATTGCTACATGCACTCTTCTGGCCATGACCCCCTTGCTTCCCCACGTGACATGCTCATATACCAAGCACCAAGGCAAATCTAAAGCAATGGTAGAAGTAAGGTTTAAAATTAGAATTTCGCTAAAGACTGCAAGATAGATAGATGGTAACGGTAATGGTATATTTTTCCTTCCCTTTGACTATCTCCCATCAGTTTTCATATATGTGGGTAATTCAAGACTTTTTGGTTAATTGAGTGGTTGGCTCCCAGTCAGTGTTAATTTCTAATACTTACGTCTCGATGGAAGTTGGATGATCAGAACTTCACTGAATTCTGAAAATACATTGTTTCCTTGCTGCTTGCAGCGGATCTTCACCCAGTACTCACTCCCCATCTTTAGGCCATAGAGCGATACATATGGGGTCTTAGTTTCGTACTAGAAAGAAGAAATAATAAACAGACATGATTTTGTGGAATTAGCCTTGAAGGCACTGCAATGAAATTAACACATTGGGGTCAATTCACAAAGCTTTGCCGCATGTGATAAGGGTATCAGGTTACTCATTTGCATAAATAATCGCATGCGGTAAATAAAGTCCAATTCACAAAAAAAAAAATAACAATTATGCGGTATTTACCATACAAAAAAAAAAAAAATGTGCTGTCAAATATCACATAAAAAGCTCTTAAGTCCAATTCACAAACGGACCAAAGAGTAAAAAAGGATGCGATAATTACCACCAGGGTTTTACTGGCAGTATCACATGCGGTTTTTGCCAAAAAAACAGCCTGGGGGTCTCCTAGGCTTTTCTTTGACAAATAGCTGGTTGCCGCGTCCTTAATAACTGATGACTCATCAGCTGTCAGTGACTTCCCGCTAACAGCTGATTTTTTATTAAATTTAGGTGTGTTTTTTTTTTCAATTGTCAGCTGATGAACCACCCGTTGTTAAAGCGGGGGTTCACCCACACCGCCAAAAAAAAAAGTTAAAAGCCAGCAGCTACAAATACTGCAGCTGCTGACTTTTAATATATGGCCACTTACCTGTCCCGGGGTCCAGCGATGTCGGCAGGGGACGCCGAGAACCCGCTCGGTTCTCGCCAGCTGCCGCCGCCATCCTGGGTGAGGGAATCAGGAAGTGAAGTGTTGCGGCTTCACTTCCCAGTTCCCTACTGCGCATGCGCGAGTTGCGCTGCGCGTCCCAAGTGGTCCCCGCTCTCTCCTGGGAGCTGTGTGTTCCCAGCAGACAGCGCAGTGGGGACGGGAAGAGGCATAGACTCCCATGGGAGTCTATGCCGGAAGTGGGTGCAAATACCTGTCTTAGACAGGTATCTGCACCCCCCTCCCCCCTGAAAGGTGCCAAATGTGACACCGGAGGCGGGGAGGGTTCCGAAAAGCGGAAGTTCCATTTTTGTGTGGAACTCCGCTTTAAGGACACGGTGACCGGCTTCCCGACCTGCTCCTTAGCAACCAGCATTGTCAAAAAACAACCTGGGGTTCCCTGACCCTTAGGCTGTTTCTTTGACAAATCATGGCCAATATGGTCAATTGTCGCATTAGATAATGCGGTAATTACCGCTAAATAGAACAAATACCGCATTCGGTATTTAACGATAAATTCTTAGTGAATTGAACTTTTACAACTGATTTACCGCATGTGGTATTTTACCGCATTTTTCTGGCCGTTATTTAACGCTTAGTGAATCGACCCCAATGACTTTATTACACTCAGATGGACTACATGATGCTTCTAGCTGTATTCTCTTACACGGTCCAACGTATTAATGTATTAAATGTTTAAGCAAGATCGTGCTATAATTTGCTCATCATTATCCTTTGTTAAAGTATTTCTGAATGAAATTGTAAATAACTTTACCAATATGTGTTAATGTTTTAAAAATGTTCTGTGTGTAATTATTTCTGGACATGTAGCGGTCAAATTTAAAGCGGTGGTAAAGTCTGCTTTGTAATTTTACCTACAGGTATATAGCTATAATAAGGCTTACCTGTATTTAAAATGAATATCTCCTAAATGTGCACCGTTTAGAAGATATTTACCCTGCATGCAGCCAGTGACATCACCGGCGCATGCACTCTAAAGGTCCGGCATACCTTGCCAGAACTTCAGAGCTTTGTGCTGGAACCGAGGGCTTCCGTGACCTCATCACGGCTCCGGCCAATCACACAGCCGGAGCGCACAAACCCGGAAGAGAAACCGGGGGAAGATGTCGGCCCTCTTAGCAGTGACAGCACGCTGTGGGAGGGTAAGTATTCTATTATGTGCTAGTATGCGATGAATGCTAGCAAATTATACAATTGCCTTACAGGTGTGGTTTTTTTTTTTACCAGCTGCTTTAATCTTTACAATACATATGTAGACTCTCCTTTCTGTCAGCGTGTCATCTCTTAGTACATGTAACAGAGTCAAATTGGCTTCTAATGTGGTACTTCCCTCTCTCCGTATGATGGTCTACAGGGGATTATAGGAGGCGAATATCAAAACAGATTTAGGTACTTACACTAGTTGCCTGTAGTTCAGCTTTAACCACTTCAATACTGGGCACTTTCACCCCCTCCCTTCCCAGGCCAATTTTCAGTGCTGACGCATTTTAAATGACGATTGCGCGGTCATGCAACACTGTACCTATATGAATTTTTTATAATAATAGATAGAGCTTTTTTTTGGTAGTATTTAACACCACTGTGTTTTTTATTTTTTGCTAAACCAATGAATAAAGACCAAACATTTGTAAAAAACAAAATCAAACAAAAAACAAAGTCAAAATCAGGTACCCACCCCCCTCCCCAAAAGCTCCATTTCACAAACAGGAGCCAGGGAGGAGGCCTTAAAGTGGAGGTTTGCTGAAAAAAATATATTAAAATCCAGCAGCTACAAATACTGCAGCTGCTGACTTTTAATATATGGACACTTACCTGTCCAGGGAGCGCGCGGTGTCGGCAGCCGAAGCCGATCCGTCCTTCGGCTCTCGGCTGCTGCCGCCACCATCCTCGGTAAGGGAATAAGGAAGTGAGGCCGTGCGGCTTCACTTCCTGGTTCCCTACTGCGCATGCGCGAGCCGCGCTGCGCGTCCTCACAGGTCCCTGCTATATTCTGCGTCTCACAGAATACAGTGGTTGAGGACGGGGTAGGCGGCGGAAGTGGCGTAGGTCACCGCAATCACCGCAGTGAGCTATGCCAGGAAGTGGGAGCAAATACCTGTATTAGACAGGTATCTGCTCCCTCCTCCCCCCTGAAAGGTGCCAAATGTGACACTGGAGGGGGGGAGGATTCCAAAAAGTGGAAGTTCCATTTTTGGGTGGAACTCCACTTTAAAGCAGAACTTCCCCTTTTGGGTGGAGCTCCGCTTTAATGTCATATACTAAAGATAGAGGTTATGGTCAGGTGTCCACAAATTTTGGCTATATAGTGTACATTATAGTGATAGTTCTGACCAGGGCTTTTTTTCTCAGAAAATAGGTGCAGGAACTCAACCACGACACCCCCTCCTACACATACACACCCACATACACCCTCCAAACTGCATTAAATAGTGGGTGTGGTCACATTTCACTAACAGTGAGATGGTCATACAGGGGCATTAAATACTAGGAGTGCATAATGTACAGAGTGTAGAGTTCAGGGGGTTGGTGTGTGTTACACACAGAGTGCAGAGTTTAGGGTTGTGCTGCATACAGAGTGCAGGGTTCAGCCCTCTTCCGCAGCTGCCTGCATCCCCCATCCACATCTCACTTTTTTTTTTTTTTTTTTTCAAAAGATTTTATTAAGTTTTACAGATGTACAAAGTATACGTGACATACATCTCACACAGTAAGGTTACAAAAGCTGAGAGCATATGTATAATTTCCATAGTATTCTACACGTTGAGGATGGACAGTAAGTCAATTCCCGTCAATGAACATGTTTTGTAGAAGTAACTAGAATTCCTCGAACTGAAGCAATAATTAAAAGATAAGACGATGGTTCTAGAGGGTGGGAACATAAGAATAGCAATGGTCACATCAAGATTGTCATAGGCACAACCCGTTTCCATTCACCCCTAACGGGACCAGTACTGTGAATGGGTCGGGAACTGAAGGCGTTGGATAAGGTGGGATTATCAGCTAAAATGTGATGTGTATGGAAATGCAGATCCACTGAGTGACCTGGTTTGTCGCAGACAGGTGTCAGGGAAGGCAGGAACCGCATCTCACTTTTACCCTCTCTGACCTCAGGGCAGAGGAGACATGTCGTTTGTTCCTACTAAGTAGGAACAATGATGTGGCTCCTCACCTAGTAAGTCACATCCCCATACAGTTATAACATAGAGAGGGAACACACATTTAACCTAGTGTTAACCCCTTCCCTGCCAGTGACATTTACACAGTAATCTGTGCATTTTTATAGCACTGATTGCTGTATAAATGTCAATGGTCCCAAAAATGTGTCAAGTGTCCACAATGTCGCAATACCGCTAAAAATCGCAGATCACCGCCATTACTAGTAAAAAAAATAAAAATGCCATAAAACTTTCCCATATTTTGTAGACGCTATAACTTTTGTGCAAACCAATTAATATATGCTTATTGCGATTTTTTTTACCAAAAATATGTAGAAGAATACATATCGGCCTAAACTGATGAAGAAATTAGTTTTTTTTTAAAAAATGGGGGATATTTATTATAGCACAAAGTAAAAAATATTGTTTTTTTTCAAAATTGTCGCTCTTTTTCTGTTTATAGCACAAAAAATAAAATCCACAAAGGTGAACAAATACCACCAAAAGAAAGCTCTATTTGTGGGGGAAAAAAAGGGTGCAAATTTTGTTTGGGTACAGCATTGTATGACCGCGCAATTGTCAGTTAATGTGACACAGTGCCAAATTGTAAAAAGTGCTCTGGTCGGAAAGGGGGTAAAATCTTCCGGGGCTGAAGTGGTTAAGCTGAAGCTTCCAGCCGGCTCTAGTACCTCGCCACACACTGTAGCTGGCTCCTCCTCTTTCACTTGCAGGGAGAACCTTCAACGGGGGTGTCTGCATCCACACTCCACCCTGGGCACCTGCATCTTCCTTGTCTCCATCCTGAACTCAGTGGGAGACACTGAGGAGACCAGATCTGTGGGTGTCGGGAGACAAGCTGTCACATGTAAACACAGAAGCCAGACTTCTGTGTTTACAAGTGATAGGGGTAAGCGGGGAGCAGAGGACCTGAGCCCTTCTGGCACATTTTAGAAACATTTTATTAAATCTTGAATTCCCCTTGGAACATACTATATTTTTTTTTTTTTCATTTTGACTTGGACTTCCCCAGTCATCTCAAATCTATTTTGTACCCTGTACAAAGAAAAGGACAAAAACAAAAAACAAAACTGGGAACCTGACAAGTATATAGTATGAGGGTAACTCCATCAATAATGGTAGCGTATGTATACAGGAGCCAAAACTGTCACACAATAAATTTCCGAAGAAATTCAGTGAGGAACGAAACATATGTAGACAGCTTCTACACAGGAACGGACACCCCCCCCCCCCCTTCAATCCCCTGATGTGCCCCATCCCATTTATTTTTATTTTTATATTTATTTTTATATTTATATTTATTTTAATTTTATTTTTACTATTATTTTCATATTATTCCATAATATCATCATTCCCATCACACACATACATTAAAAGATAATTTTGCTCTAATTTTTTGTTTAGATTTTTATATGTGTAATCCTCCATTGTTAGCCTAGGTCTTGTATCCATGTAGCACCACCTATATTCTTATGCCCCGTACACACAGTCGGACATTGATCGGACATTCCGACAACAAAATCCTAGGATTTTTTACGACGGATATTGGGTCAAACTTGTCTTGCATACACACGGTCACACAAAGTTGTCGGAAAATCCGATCATTCTGAACGCGGTGACGTCAAACACGTACGTGGGGACTATAAACGGGGCAGTAGCCAATAGCTTTCATCTCTTTATTTATTCTGAGCATGTGTGGCACTTTGTCCGTCGGATTTGTGTACACACGATCGAAAATTCCGACAACGGATTTTGTTGTCAGAAAATTTTATAGCCTGCTCTCAAACTTTGTGTGTCGAAAAATCCGATGGAAAATGTGTGATGGAGCCTACACATGGTCGGAATTTCCGACAACAAGGTCCTATCACACATTTTCCGTCGGAAATTCCGACCGTGTGTACGGGGCATTAATGTGGTTATTCATGTCATCGCTCCATAATTTAATATTATTCACACCTTTTTATAAGATCTTTTATATAGTTTTTATGACGTAATTTTTACGAAGTAATTGTAGATATATATGTATTTTTCTTATTAAGTATACCCAGCAGTTGTTGTCTGATGAATTTGTATCGGCTAGCCACTGTGCCAACTTGCTTGATTGATTGCAGACAAAACCAAAACACAGCACGCTGTTGTCATCAACCAGCGCCATCCACAAGCCTTTATATTTCAGCCCAATCAGATCACACGTTAGGCCTGAGGAAGGAGCATAGCTCCGCAAATGCGTCGCCTACACGTCCCCCCCTACCCGGAAGTGATCTCATCCCTCTGGTTCCTGGGTTTCAGCTTGCGTTCCAGCGACAGGAAGAGACGGCATCCACCGCCGAGCCTGTCCACCGGACACCAGCACCATCCAGATCGGATCAGGAACTTTTTAGGACACTCCGGCTACATTACAAACATGCTTGTAATGTACCACCTTTCCTTATTTGTTTAATATATTTTATGGCATCTCTGCACTTAGAGTGGCGCCTTGTGTTTTTATGTTTACAAGACAAAGAGGACCACTTCTTTTCCTTAAACAGGGCAGCCTTCTAATGTGGTCAGTATTCTACACTTATTATGGACATCTTTTCAACTTATATAGACATTACCAAACATAATATTTTCCACTGATCAACCAATGTTCATCAATCTTCATCCACCATTGGTATTGTTTTTATATTTATTTTAATTCCCATCTTTAACATACCCCTTATTTTTTACTGTTTGTTAATCTATAACTGTGTTGGGCCCAGCGCTCACTTTTACCTGTTGCATTGTACCCCATCCCTAGCCTATTGAATGGAACCCCACAAACTACCTACTATGATCTTCACGGATATCGCATGAACCGCTATCATTGCTATTACCGGAAAGCTGGTTGTTTGGAAGTTATAAGATTACCTATACTGGCAACAGATTGCACAGATTGCATAGACTGCACAGGTGAAGTGGCAATAAAAGCTCAGCTCGGAGCGTACCGTGGACATCAAATACCTGCAGGACCTACTTGGCAGTGTTGCTATTTAGCCAGTGCTATCTGGCTTTCCTGCACCTTTTATCTGATCCACGGAAAAACCACCTTGTAATTATCTTCATATCACTGACTGTAACTACTTGGAGGAGCAAGCACATGAGGGAGCCGATCTGTGAGTACACTCATACACATACCGATCATATCGGCAGTTTTAGCGGCATACCCGGATTGGCGGGATCGGTACACTAAATGGGCGGATTGAATGTATGTATAAATGCTCTCTTTTTAATAGTGTTTGACAGGAATTTATCTAAAGGAATCTTCTGACAGGATCCATATTTATATATGACATTACACAGAACTATTAGTTACATTTTCAGTGGATGAATAACTCCTTTATCATCCAAACAACCCTCATGGTCTGACCCCTCGGTACACACATTTACAACCAGGATTATTGTTCCTTTTGATATATATCGAGGTGGGATCAGGATTGGTGTATATTTCATTCCTCTATATAGAGAAGCTCATCATTCAGCGATACCAGTTTAATTGAGCATTTCCTGACCTGGTATAGGCTTACTGTATTCACCCATTGTGGTTTTAAGGTACAGAACCCTATACTCAGGCTGGTGAAATCATTGCAGTAGTTTGGTAATATATTGCCTAGTTATGGATGCAGGCGTTAATTTCAGGGGGACCATCTAGTGGGGGTGGCACAGTCCTTGGTTCCAGCACCACCTAAGGGGGATCTATTGAGGTCCCACATTTTTGCACTGAGGGGAATATGGGGACAGGAATGTTTTTGCAAAGGATTGATTAGTTGGAGGGTTATATAGGAAAAGGCTTTGTGGGGGATGTGGTATTATTTGTGGGGGAGGAGGTTTGTTGTGATTCAGAGCTGTTTCGGATGCAATTTTTTATAATTAAAAACTTTTTGAGGAGATAACCTATGGGTGTGCAGGTATTTTCTTTTTTGTGTGTCTATTTTGGACCCTGCCTGTATGTGAACATTACCAACATATGATTACCGTCTTCCAATTTGTGCCATTGGCTATTATTACATGCACTTCATATTGCAGTGTGAGCCATCCACTTCTAACATCAGCTGTGGCTGGAGGCAGCCAGTTTAGCTCAATGTCCATGTGTAAACGGGTTCCGCTGATGTTGAGAGATGTCCAGTTCAAAGCCCTGGGAGGGTCCGGACGCACTTAAACAAAAATTCAAAATGCTACAAATCAGAATACAAATAGATCACAAATCATAGTGCAATGGCAGCAGAAAACAAACTTTGTGGACTCCCTATTGGTATCCATAACCTGAAACGCTTTGACAATTATTCCGATATATTGCCAATACATGAAATTGTTTCTTACCAATATGCTATAATGTAGTGCAACAGCAGGAACAAGTGCTGAATAACTTGACAATAATGACTTAAATAATTGGGTTAATAAAGCAATGTATTACGGCACAAAACCTAGGTCATTGGAAACAAAACACACATTGCCCTCTACATAGTCCAATGTAAATCAAAGTCACTCATAAAAAAGGTGGCTTGCTGCTCCTCTTAGTACCACAGTCAGAGTAAATCCTGCGGAAACATAACTGTAATAATAGAAGAGTACAGAGGGTACTGGAAGCAGCCAGGTAATGCAGAGTGACACCTAGAAGTGGCCGAGTGTTGCAGAGTTTGCACCAGGAAGCATCTGTCACTGGATGATACACTGCAGAGCCACCATCGAGGAGCGCACAGTGTAGTCCAATGTCCGGGCAGTGGGTCCAGCTCCGGGGGGAGAGGATGAGATATTTCAGGTCTGTGTACACCCCTTTCTCAAGCCGCCTTATGATACTTATGATGATGTACCTATCCCCATATTTTTACATGTGAGGGCAATTTGTTTTTTGTGCAATGAATCGTAGACTTGGATGGTTGCGCCCTCTGTACTCTTATTATAATTTGGTTAAAATATACCTTGCTAGCGTTTTTATGTTATACGCTAATATATTACAATGTAAAATTTGTATTTTGTTTATTTTATACTTAAATATTATGTAAGCGACATTTTTTCACACACTGTAATCAACAGTGATAGCTGAAGCCTACTGGTGGGTCATATAATATATTGTATATAATAAACAGTGGGGTCAATTCACTAAGAGTTAAATAATGGCCAATAATATGTGGTAACAATTGTGCAAGTGTTTAATTCACTAAGAATTTGTAGGTAAATACCAAATGCAGTATTTCTTCGATTTAGCGGTAATTACAGCATTAGTTAATGTGGTAATTTACTGCATTGAGCTGGTTGCTAAGGAGTGGGCCGGGAAGCCGGCCGCCACGCTCTTAACAACCGATGACTCATCAGCTGTCAGCAGGCTTCCCCGCTAACAGCTGATTATAAAAAAAAACAGCTGACATAGTCAATGAAGAAAGAAGAAGATTGGACAGCAATGCACTCCAATGCAACACCTTTATTGATGTAAAATGTGATCCATACAACAACAGAGGTACAGGTACAAATAGCTGATACGTTTCACACCCTTATTGGTGCTTAATCATAGCTGTAGGACCACCGACCTCAATCTCTCATTTATACATATGAAGTACTGATCACATGATCAGACATATCTCTCCAGATTGTGATCAGGTGTGGTCTATAAAAAAACACACACACATGGAGGGAGAGGGTGTGGAAGTGATCAGTGCAGGAAAAAAAGCGATTAGGGACCCCCCCACCAAAAAAAAAAAAATTCATACCAGACCGTTATCCGAGCATGCAGCCCAGTAGGTCAGGAAAGGGGATGAGCAAGTGCCCCCCCCCTCCTGAACCATACCAGGCCACATGCCCTTAACATAAAGGGCGTGGGTGCCCTGGGCTCTGCGCCCCCCCGCCCCAAAGCACCTTGTCCCAATGTTGATGGGGGCAAGGGCCTCATACCCACAGCCATGGTCGGTGGGCAGGGGGGGTCTGTGGGCAGGGGGCTAATCGGAATCTGGAAGCCCCCTTTATAAAGGGGGCCTCCAGATCCAAGCCCCCCCAAAGTGAATGAGTATCGGGTACATCATAAGGGGCGGGCCACCTGGCTACATCACCTGGTGGCTCTGTCCCCTTGTGACATCACAAGGGGGTGCTGCCACCAGGTGAGGTAGCCAGGTGCCCCCGCCCCTTACCTATATAAGAAATGTCAGATGGCGGAGCCTGCAGTAGGCAGCCAGCCTTCACCGACTATGGGAGTGTCTTTGTTATTTTTTCTTTTTCGGGTCCAGCGGGCGGCATGATTGACAGTGGATTCACATCGTGGGGCACTTTTTTTATTCCTTATTTTTTAATAAAAGAATTGTCAAAAACTGTGCTTTTATTACATTGTGGCACTTTTTTGGTGAATAGGTAGGGGTACGATACTCATTCACATGGGGGGGGGGCAGGGATCTGGGGGCCCCCTTCCTAAAGGGTGCTTCCATATTCCAATTAGCCCTCTGCCTGCAGTCCCCACAACCACCGGCCATGGCTGTGGGGATGAGGCTCTTGTCCCCATTAAAATGGGGACAGGGTGCTTTGGGGGGGGGGGGGATTTGTACTGTAAATGTAAACTACTGTATAAGAGTTATAATTACCACGTAGTTCATTTTTAACATCAGTTCATAAGAAAACAACTTACCAATGTCATCAACGGTGAAGGAATATTCAGAAAACGTGACATTGTCACTGATGAGACGGACTTGATATCCCACCCAAATCGATGTATAGTTCCTACTGAAATAGCATCCATTTTCACCAGCAGACACTGTGTCAGGGCAATCAGACCAATTTAAGCCTCTGATGAGAGAAAATATACATAGTAAAGTTATTTTACAGAAAGTCAAGCAAACATAAATGGAGACAATATTAATGTGTTTGCTAGCTAGCATAGGTTATCCTGTTCACAAGGAATTTGTTTGCATAGCTGGTTTTATTAAAGGGTATGTAACTCTAATGTATACACGGTCAGATTTTCTGACGGGAAATGTTCGATGGGAGCTTGTTGTCGGAAATTCCGACCGTGTGTAGGCTCCATTGGACATTTTCTGTCGGAATTTCCAACAAACAAAATTTGAGATCTGGATCTCAAATTTTCCGACAACAAAATTTGTTGTCGGAAATTCCAATCATGTGTACACAATTCCGACGCACAAAATTCCACGCATGCTCGGAATCAAGCAGAAGAGCCGCACTGGCTATTGAACTTAATTTTTCTTGGCTCGTCGTACGTGTTGTACGTCACCGCGTTCTTGACGTTCGGAATTTCCGACAAGATTTGTGTGAACGTGTGTATGCAAGACACGTTTGAGCCAACATCCGTCGGAAAAAAAACATGGATTTTGTTGTCGGAATGTGCGATCGTGTGTACGCGGCATAACAATGAACGTCTCTTGTTTGCATCCTCTACATCTGTTAAATACACCATAAGGTTGAAAGAAAACCTCAGATCCCTACAGCCACTCAAACGACGTGGATGCAGGGATCTCCCCCACTGTGCTATTGTATTCTGACAGCGGGGACTTCTACCCATCAAACTACCCTGATCAGCACTGCAGCCCATGGTGGCAAGTGCTGATTGAATGCTGGTTTTCAAGCAGGACCGTTTGACAGAAGCTGACTGTAATGCCGCGTACACACGAGCGGACTTTACGGCAGACTTTGCCCAGCGGACGGGATTTCGTCGGACAATTCGATTGTGTGTGGGCTCCAGCGGACTTTGTTTTCTCAAAAGTTGGACGGACTTAGATTTGAAACATGTTTTAAATCTATCCGTCGAACTTGAGTCCGGTCGAAAAGTCCGCTCGTCTGTATGCTAGTTCGACGGACAAAAAGCCACGCTAGGGCAGCTATTGGCTACTGGCTATGAACTTCCTTGTTTTAGTCCGGTCTTACGTCATCACGTACGAATTCGACGGACTTCGGTGGATTGTGTGTAGGCAAGTCCGTTCATTCGGAAAGTCCGTCGAAAAGTCGGCCGGGCAAAGTCTGCCGTAAAGTCCGCTCGTGTGTAGGCGGCATTATGCCGTCTACACACGAGCGGACTTACCGGCATACTTGGTCCGCTTCGGGGTCCCTCTGGTTCCTCTTCTCCCGGCGTCCGGTTGGTTCTTCTCTGCTCTCTCTGGCCTCTTCTCCCGGTGTTCCAGTTCTTCGGCCGGCTCCTCCGCTGTCTTCATGCCGCTCTCTTGCCAGCGGAGGTCCGGACTTCTGGGCTTCTTGTCTTCTTCCCTCCTCTCCAGATGTTGACACGACGGTCTCTCCGGCTGGACTGCTCTCTGAGCGCTCTGATGTGACTTATATAGGCGGAAACCCCGCCCCCTTATGCCGTAACAGTCCCTGGGCATGCTGGGACTGTGACGGCATAAGGGGGCGTGGTCAACATCACCCAGTGACCACGCCCCCTTATGCCTTCACAGTCCCAGCATGCCCAGGGACTGTGACGGCATAAGGGGGCGGGGTCTCTGCCTATATAAGTCACATCGGAGCGCTCAGAGAGCAGTCCAGCCGGAGAGACCGTCGTGTCAACATCTGGAGAAGAGAAGAGGGAAGAAGATAAGAAGCCCAGAAGTCCGGACCTCCGCTGGCAAGAGAGCGGCATGAAGACAGCGGAGGAGCCAGCCGAAGAACTGGAACACCGGGAGAAGAGGCCAGAGAGAGCGGAGAAGAACCAGCCGGACGCCGGGAGAAGAGGAACCGGAGGGACCCCCCAAGCCGGAAGAAGACCCACGAAGCCAAGAAGAGGCCCTTGTCCTCATCAACATGGGGACATGGTGCTTTGGGGTGGGGGGGCCCGCAAGGCGCCCCCTCCCCCAAAGCACCCACCCCCTATGTTGAGGGCATGCGGCCTGGTACGGTTCAGGAGGGGGGGGCGCTCGCTCGTCCCCACCCCCTTTCCTGACCAGCCGGGCTGCGTGCTCTGATCCGGGTCTGTTATGGATTTTAGGGGGGACCCCATGACGTTTTTTTGGCGTAGGGGCTTCCCTTTATAATCCATACCAGACCTAAGGGCCTGGTATGACCCGCGACGGGGCTCGCAAGGTGTCAATCTCGCCGATAAAAGCGGCAAGATTGACTTCCTTTTCTAGTCCTGTCGTACCCGAGTCACGTTCAAAATGAACGGACTTGTCCATGTGTGGGCAAGTCCGTTCATTCTGAAAGTCCGCCGTAACTCCGGCGAAAGTCCGTCGGAAAGACGGCGGACCTAGCCCGCCGGAAAGTCCGGTTGTGTGTGGGCAAGTCCGTTTGTTTTTAGGTCCGGCGCACCTGGCGGACAAAGTCCGTCAAAAAGTCTGCCGGACCAAGTATGCCAGAAAGTCCGCTCGTGTGTACGCGGCATTAGACAGACTTCTGTTGAACAGACAGGGCTACACATGTACCGAAATTCGTCCAGTACCTGCTGAACTGGCTGAATTTCGTTGTGTGTGTACAGTATACCCAGCTTGAGTGTTGTCAACCCATAGCACATTATGTCTGGGGAACAACTTTCAGGGCAGGATCACAAGGTTACTATTTTAATGAAATATGCAGATTTTAAATGTTTGAAATGATTTCTAAGATTGCTTTAACACGTAAAATGAGATTTTAGTTTAGATTCATATCTACTTAATGTTATTTATTATAGGAGTAGTTCTACGGAAGCTGCCATCTTGGCCTCTGTTTAACCACTTCAGCCCTGGAAGGTTTCACGCCCTTCATGACCAGGCCATTTTTTGCGATATGGCACTGCGTTACTTTAACTGACAATTGCGCGGTCGTGCGACGCTGTACCCAAACAAAATTGATGTCCTTTTTTTCCCCACAAATAGAGCTTTCTTTTGGTGGTATTTGATTTATTTTGTGCGCTATAAACAAAAAAAGAGCAACAATTTTGAAAAAAAAAAACAATATTTTTTACTCTCTGCTATAAAACATTTTCAATAAAAATATGTAAAAAATTTAATTTCTTCATCAATTTAGGCCAACATGTATTCTGCTACATATTTTTGGAAAAAAAAATCCCAATTAGCATATATTGATTGGTTTGCTCAAAAGTTATCATGTCTACCATCTATAAGATAGATGTAGGGACTTTTTTTTTTTTCCTAGTTATGCCGGTGAGCAGTGATTTTTAGCGGAACTGCAACATTGCGGTAAACAAATTGGACACCTATGCCGTGTACACACGACCGGACTTTCGACGGACTAAATCACATCGGACTTTGACAGACTTTCGACGGACTTCCGTCGAATCGGACTTGTCTAGACACAATCACACCAAAGTCCGATGGATTCGACCGTGATGACGTACGACCGGACTAGAATAAGGAAGTTCATAGCCAGTAGCCAATAGCTGCCCTAGCGTCGGTTTTCCTCTGTCGGATCAGCATACAGACGAACATATTTTTCGACCGAACTCGAATCCATCGGAAAGATTTGAAACATGTTCTAAATCTAAAGTCTGTCACATTTTCAACAGAAAAGGTCCGCTGCAGGTCCGATGAAGCCCACACACGGTCAAATTGTCCAACGGATTCGTTCCGACGGACAAGTTTGGTTGAAAAGTCTGGCCGTGTGTACACGGCATAAGTGACACTTTTTGGGGACCAGTGACACTAATATAGTGATCAGTGTTAAAAATGCCCTGTCACAGTATAAATGACACTGGCAGGGAAGGGGTTAACATCAGGGGCAATCAAAGGCGCTAAATGTGTTCCCTATGTGTGCTTTCTAACTGTGTGGGGAATGCTGACACTAGACAAAGAGACAGATCTGTGCTCCTGATTAGTAGGTATCACAGATCTCAGTCTCTTTTCCTGTCTGACAGAACAACGGTCTGCCTTGTTTACATAGACAGACTGCTGTTCTGTCATTCCCCTGAACAATTGCAGGAGGTCGGCGACCATCGCGGCCGCCGGACCCGCTGATTGGCTCCCGCTGTGGCCAATCACAGCGGGAGTGGGATGCCAGCAGCGCGTGCCCCAGACCAGGAAGCACGAACAGACCGCCCTGCCACAGTATATGTGTGGTGGGCGGTCCAGAACTAGTTAACCACTTCCTATGGTGGTTCACTTATCCTGACTGGACGTGCAGCGCGGCAATCGGTGGTGCGGTGTGTCAGTCTGACACACTGCTACACCAATCTCGGTAAAGAGCCTCTGACAGAGGCTCTTTACCACGTGATCAGCAGTGTCCAATCAGGGGTGATCGTAATGTAAACAGGCAAAGCCGTTTATCGGATAGTAGAGGAGAGCCAATCACTGCTCTCCTGACAGGGGGGGTCTTTGCTGATTATTTATCAGCACAGCCCCCTCGCGGATGCCCACCCAGGACCACCAGGGATGCCGCCAGGACCACCAGGGATGGCCACCAAACAAGACCACCAGGTATGCCACCCTAGACCACCAGGGATATGCCAATCAGTGCCCAGGCAGCTGCCAATCAGTGCCTATTAATGTGTGCTAGTACCATCAGTGATGCCTATCAGTGGAATTTATCAGTGCCAGCCATCAGTGCCGCCTATCAGTGCTCATCAGTGCCACCCATAAGTACCCATCAGTGCAGCCTTTTAGTGGCCATCAGTGTCGCCTATCAGTGCCCATCAGTTCCACCTATGATTGCCCATCAGTGCCGCCTATCAATGTCTATCAGTGCTGCATATCAGTGCTGCCTATCAGTGACCATCGTCAGTGCCACCTCATCAGTGTCATCTCATTGGTGCCACCTCATCGGTGCCGCCTTATTACTGCCCGTCGATGCAGCTTATCAGTGCCCATCAGTGAAGGAGAAAGCATACTTATTTTACAAAATTTCATAACAGAAAAAAGAAAAACTTTTTTTTTTTTCAAAATTTTCGGTCTTTTTTTATTTGTTTAGCAAAAAATAAAAACCGCAGAGGTTATCAAATACCACCAAAAGAAAGCTCTATTTGTGGGAACAAAATTATAAAAATGTTGTTTGGGTACAGTGTAGCATGACTACGCAATTGTCATTTAAAAAGTGACAGCGCTGGAAGCTGAAAATTGGCCTGGGCAGGAAGGGAGTGTAAGTGACTGGTATTGAAGTGGTTTAATCTTCAACTGTAATGATGCTGCACATGTGATCAGTTATGACACCAGCCATTGGATGACAGTTTGGTTAAGAGCACATCCAATGTGACAGTTATATTCCCGGCATGTGCCAGAAACATAACTGTTTTTTTTAAACTGTTAAATCTATGGGTTTAAAGTGGAAGTGAACCTGCCTATCATTTTCAGCCAAGGAAGCTGCCATCTTGGCCTCTGTTTAATCCACAACTGCCATGATGCTGCACATGTGATCAGTTATGACACCAGCCATTGGATGGTTTGACAGTTTGGTTGAAAGCACAACCAAAGGGAGTGTTACATTTTCGGCACGTGCCCAAGAGAACGGGTGCCCAAAACTGAACTGCATATTGCAGATGAGGTCTTACTAATGATTTGTACAGGGGCAAAATGACATCTCTCTCTCTGGAGTCCATACCTCTCTTAATACAAGAAAGGACTTTGCTCGCTTTGGAAACCGCAGTTTGGCATTGCATGTTATTATTGACCTTTATGATTCACCAAAACCCCCAGATCCTTCTCCGCTATGGATCCCCCAGTTGTACTCCCCCTAGTATGTATGATGCATGCATATTCTTAGCCCCCAAGTGCATAACTTTACACTTATCAACATTAAACCTCATTTGCCACTTAGTTGGACAGTGTATTGAGGTCAGCTTGTAAAATGAAAACATCCTGTAAGAACGTTATTCCACTGCATAGCTTGGTGTCATCTGCAAAGGCAGAAATGGTACTTTTAATCCCAGACCCTATATCATTGTTTATAGCGCAATAAAAAACACAGAGGAGATCAAATACCACCAAAAGAAAGCTCTATTTGTGGGGAAAAAATGACATACATTTTTTTTGGGTACAGTGTCACATGATTGTGCAATTGTCAGTTAAAATAACACAATGCCATATCGCAAAAGGTGGCCTGGTCATGAAGGGGGTAAACCTCCCGGAAGTGGTTACCGTATTTTCCGGACTATAAGGCGCACCGGATTATAAGGCGCACTAGCAATGATCGGCTGTTAATGTGGATATTTCCATATATAAGGCGCACCGGACTATAAGGCGCATTTAATGAAACAAAACTCTGATGCGGTACCGTAAGTCAAATTTTATTCAACTCTTTAGCAATAACCATAAAATGGTCTATAACAATAACTCTTAACACTGTTCAGTTAAATACAAAACCAGACACTAACTTTTTCACTTTATTCTTCTCCCGCAAATCCATCAAATTGTTCATCTTCAGTGTCTGAGTTTAACAATTGGGCGATTTCGGCATCAAGCACGCCCCTATCCCTCTCATCATTCTCATCAGTATCCGAGTCAGGCTCGTTGCTGTCATCGGTACCGGTACTTAGCTGTTCAGTGATAATTCCGGACTTCTTGAAAGCTCGGATTACACTGGTGACTGATACCTTCGTCCAGGCATCCACGATCCACTGGCAGATAGTGGCGTAACTCGCCCGGCGTTGCCTCCCTGTGTTGGTGAATGTGTGTTCGCCTTCTGTCATCCAATGCTCCCACGCAGCTCGCAATTTAACTTTAAATGACCTGTTGACACCTATATCTAGTGGCTGCAGTTCTTTGGTTAATCCACCCGGAATGATGGCAAGCTCCGAATTAGTTTTCTTCACTTGGGCTTTGACAGTATCTGTCAGATGGGCGCGCATGGAGTCACAGACCAATAGGGATGGAGATTTGTGGAAAAAGCCACCCGGTCTCTTGACGTAAACCTCTCTCAGACACTCACTCATCTTCTCCTCGTCCATCCAGCCCTTCGGGTTAGCCTTGATGATGATGCCAACCGGGAACCTTTCTTTTGGCAGAGTCTTCCTCTTGAAAATTACCATGGGTGGTAGTTTCTGGCCATTAGCCTGGCAACCGAGAACTACAGTGAAGGATGACTTCTCGTTTCCTGTAGTGCGTATAGATACCGTACTGGTCCCTGTTCTCTCGACAGTACGGTTTACAGGGATATCAAAGGTAAGGGGGACCTCGTCCATGTTGGTGATGTGCTCTGGCCGGATCTTCTGTTCATTGATCTTGTTCTTGCAGTAGGTACGAAAAATGGCCAGCTTTTCTTCGTAATCCTTTGGCAGTTGCTGTGACATAGTGGTTCTTGTGCGGATAGAGAGATTCTGCCTTTTCATGAAACGGAAGCACCAAGAGGGATCTCCTCGAAAGCCGTTGATCTCCATGTCGCGTGCGATCGCTGTTGCTTTGAGTCGAATAGAGACAGTAGAGACACTTCTACCTGCGGTTCTCTGTTCAATAACCCACTGTTCAATTTTGTCCTCCAACTGTGGCCATCTTGCTTTGTTTCCTCGGAAACTCAGTTTGGTCTTCTTTACCTGGCACAGGGCATCTTCTTGCTTCCTCCACTTCCGTACCATTGATTCATTAATGTTGAATTCTCTCGCAGCTGCTCTATTTCCATGCTCTACTGCATGACTGATAGCCTTCAGTTTGAAATCCGCATCATAAGCATGTCTCTTAACAGGAGCCATTTTTGGGGCAGCTAGTACAGTATAGAAAATGAACGAATATATGTGCACACCTCCTGACTACGATGGCCGTAGTGCCCAATCCAAGAAGTGCAGCTTCGTAGGATTACCAAAGCTAGGAAGCTGCACTGCTTGGATTGGGCATTACGGCCATCGTAGTCAGGAGGTGTGCACATATATTCGTTCATTTTCTATACTGTACTAGCTGCCCCAAAAATGGCTCCTGTTAAGAGACATGCTTATGATGCGGATTTCAAACTCGCTATCAGTCACGCAGTAGAACAACCTGAGAGAGGTTTACGGTACGTCGGTTTACGGTAAGAGACCGGGTGGCTTTTTCCACAAATCTCCATCCCTATTGATCTGTGACTCCATGCGCGCCCATCTGACAGATACTGTCAAAACCCAAGTGAAAAAAAACGAATACGGTGCTTGCCATCATTCCGGGTGCATTAACCAAAGAACTCCAGCGATGTCAACAGGTCATATATAAGGCGCACCGCATTATAAGGCGCACGGTCGATTTGTGAGAAAATTTAGGGCTTTTAAGTGCGCCTTATAGTCCGAAAAATCCGGTAATTGATACAGCATGGTGGTACTGTAAGTTTGCTTAGGAAATACATTGAATAAGATTATCATAAAAAAGATGAAATTAAAGTGGTTGTAAACTTCATTCATGAAATCTGACCTGGGAACATATATCTGTAGTGTTTACTTACAGTATCTCTCTCCAAAGCTCTAAGTCCTGTGTCTTTCTGCTGCTCCGTTCTTCTGTCAACAGAGTTACTTCTGACAAGTTCTCCCACACAGGAGATAAAAGCAGCTGAAAATTTGTTTTGGGGAGGGAACCTAGAGATATATTAGCAGAGAGCTTGTCTATTCACAGTACAGCTCTGCATGTTCCTTTGTTCCTCTGCCTATGTGGAGGGAGGGGGGGGTGTGCCTTTCCTCCAAATAGCTCACACAGTGTAAGCCCAGATACCACACCCACTGCTGAATGATGAAACAAGATTTGTAACATGATCTGCACTTTCTAAAGAGTGTAGAAAGGGAAAGACAGCAGATATACATGTAGAACTTACATAGTTGCCAACAGTCCCGATTTTCCCGGGACAATCCCGATTTTGGGACCCTCGTCCCGATTGGAGGCTGTCCCCAATCGGGATTTCCATCAGGAAAATCGGGAATGTTGTTTTTTTTTAATTTTCGGAGCAGCTGGCTCCAGTAAAATGGCCGCCGGCGCCGCCGCTCGATCTTCCCCCTAGTGTTCAGTGGAGAGAGGAAGGGGGCTCGATCCGTGCAGCCAATGAATCGGCTTCTTTAGCTGCACGGATCGGCCCCTCCCCTCTCCACTGAACACACGGCGCCGGTGTCTTGCCGAAAGGTTCCCCAGCTCGGCTGTTTCCGCCGGCTCGTACTGCGCAAGCGCTGCGCCTGCACAGTGCAGGGGGTCCTTACTTGCTGAGGGGAACTTTCTCGGCAGAACACCGGCCGCTCCTGGGCGAGAGGAGGGTCTGCACTAATAGAGGGGGGCTGCAATAATAGAGGGGGGCTGCACTGAGGGGGGGCTGCACTAATAGAGGGGGGCTGCACTAATAGAGGGGGGCTGCACTAATAGAGGGGAGGCTGCACTGAGGGGGGTCTGCACTAATAGAGGGGGGGCTGCAGTGAGGGGGGTCTGCACTAATAGAGGGGGGGCTGCACTAATAGAGGGGGGGCTGCACTAATAGAGGGGGGGCTGCACTAATTGAGGGGGGTCTGCACTGATGGAGGGGGTCTGCACTGATGGAGGGGGGTCTGCACTGAGGGGGTCTATACTGACTCTGCTGGGGGCACCTGATGCGAGGACAGACTCTGCTGGGGGCACTTGATGCGAGGACAGACTCTGCTGGGGGCACCTGATGCAAGGAGGGACTCTCCCGGGGGCACCTGATACGAGGACAGACTCTGCTGGGGACACCTGATGCAAGGACAGAGTCTGCTGGTGGCAGGCAACGTGGCTAGTGACACGCTCAGGGATCCCACTGATTCGGCATTATAGTGAGTTGAATGATTTAATTTTATATTACAATGTAATAATAGAAATAATGAGATTCAATCATCCTGACACCATAACAACCATGGTGTCTGGATGATTGAAGCGCCAACACCAGGTGTTTGGAGTATCTTTATCTGCTGATTGTTAAACTTTCTAGAATACACAAATTTTTATTGTGTAGGATCTGGGGCTGCTGTCCCGTCATTCCCCTCTCCCCCTTTCCCTCTCCCTCTTTCCCTCTCCCTCCCTCATTCATCTCAGACTCTAACCACACCCTCTTGAGCCACACCCATTTAAGCCACACCCACTATTTCACATAAACCACACCCATTTTTCCACGCGCCACACTTGTTTTTTTGCTAATCCACGCCTACAAACGAATGCCCCGCCCCCTAATTATTGTACGGCTCCGCCTACAGCCAAAAAAGTGTCCCACATTTTTTTTTTGCAATGTTGGCAACTATGAACTTATGTAGGAGGATTTGTTTCACCTCTGTGTATCATCTGAGGCTGTTCACTTCACGGGGTATAGGAGAGGGATTACAACCACTTCAAATTCAAAGCATGAGACAGAAAATATATTCCTGATTCCTGAACAATTCACTGATATTAAAGTGGGGTTCCACCCAAAAAACAAAACTACCTGTAAAAATTCTAAAAAAAAAAACTAAAAAACATTTGGATATTTTTTTTTTTTTCACTTACCTCTAAATGCCTGTTGCTAGGTGGTCCCTCGTAGTCTGCCTGTCCCTTAGCCTGGGCTGGTGACATCACTTCCTCCTCGGCACAGGAAGGGCTCCGCTCTGCTCCCTCCCTCCTGTCAATCATCTGGGACCCATTACAGGTCCCAGGTGATTGAGCGGCAAATCACGGCGCACGGCGCCGCTCGCGCATGCGCAGTGGGTGCCAGGCTGTGAAGCCACAGCCCGGCGCCCACAGTTGCAATGCCGGCGCTGACGAGCGGAGGGGGGAGACGAGCGGGGCTTCGATCCCCCGCATCGCTGGACCCAGGGACAGGTGAGTGTCCAATTAAAAGTCAGCAGCTGCAGTATTTGTAGCTGCTGACTTTTAATTTTTTTTTTTTTTTTGACGGCCCCCCTGGGTGGAACTCCTCTTTAAGTAACACTGTGCAATCCCTTTCTACACAGAATAGCAGCTAATGGAAGTGGACCAGTCTGCAAGCCAGATTTTTTTATATGCTCATTCCATACAAGGTCCACTTCACCTGAAACATTTACAGTACATAACGCTTATTATTAAAGAAAGAGGTATCTTACGGTTTTCTATATTGTAGCTTTAACAGGCCAGTTAGGTTCTGAAATTCCCCATAGGTCCAGTGGCAGGTAAAAGTTTCCTGCTGAGGGGATCGACAATCTGTGATTTGTGGCCACCCAGGAGGATCTAAAATAGAGTAAAAAATGAATTTATAAACATATAGTGTACATCTTTATTCTATACATATGACAATCATTTGATGCTAAACCAAAAATGTGTATTACACCTAAATTGTCAGACCAGACTATTACATTGCAGAAAGTTCAGTTTCAGGATACTGCAACACATGTAAAGTACAGAAATGTGTGCTTTTTAGAATGGCACCAAACACACTGTCCCATTAGCAGGCAATGCAATAATGCTGCAGTGCACCACAAAGGCCATCAAGTGATCGCTATTGCGTGGCCCTCAGACACCCATTCCTAAACTTTTGCTGTACTTCTTCCTGCCCCCATTTATACATGGCTTTTTTTTTACCTACTTCTGTACTTACTTTCCATCATCCTGAGATAAAAGGTCAGAAACGTAAGACATACAGAGGCATCTAGTTGGGTTGCTCAGAGTGTAACATAGAAAGACCATATCGAGAAGAATGGCTCAGCAGACATTATTGGAGAATTCCTACATACCTAAAATAATGTGGTGTGCATCATGTGCATCTATTGATGCTGCCACTGTCATTCCTCTGGATATTTCTCCCAGTTTGGCTTGGCAACATACTGATGAACTCTGGGCACGAGTGTATGGCACATGACACTTATATACAAACCATAATGGGTCTATCTATCAAACTTTTCCCCAAGATTCACCCATTTTATAATAGAAAGGTTTGCGGCAACTCCATTTTTTAACTTTCTTTTGGTTATATACTGTACCTTATCTCGTTCAGAATACTCTGCGCCATCACTTCACAGCAAAAATCAGCTCAGATCGTTAGTTCCTATGTTCCTCAACAGATGGAGCTGCCTGTCTAAAATGTTGGATAAAAGAACGAGGCTGCTCCAAAATTAAAAAAAAACAATTCACCCTGCTTTATATAAAAGATATTTTTATATGTTAACAGTGCTGAATCACATGGACAACAAGTGGGAAAACACTTTGGTATCAAGTTAAAAAAATTTTTTAACTTGTTTGTTTGCCAAAAGTTATTGCTGCAAGCCCTTTGATTGAATCTTATGAGAAAAATAGGTGAATCTTGGATTAAAGCGGAGTTCCACCCAAAAGTGGAACTTCCGCTTTAAGGCCTCCTTTCCGGCTCTGGTTTGGCTTGGGGAGGAGGGGGGAAGGAGGTACCCAATTTTAACGGGTTCCTACTCCCACTTCTGTTCCGGTCACCTTAGGCAATCGAAAAGCGGAAGTTCTCCCTCCCAAAGTCTTCTGGGACACATGACAGGTCCTAGAAGACTTTGGGACCAGGCACAGAGCGCAGCACCGTTCGTGCAAGCGCAGTGGGCATCAGCTGTGAAGCCGCAAGCTGTCACAGCCAGGTGCCCATAGTAGAGATGCCGGCACAGCCGGGGGAGGACACAGCACAGATGAGTGCACCGCTGGATCATGGGACAGGTGAGTGGATGTTTATTAAAAGTCAGCAGCTAACCTTTTTGTAGATGCTGACTTTTAATAAATAAAAATATGACTGTAACTCCACTTTAAAGTTGTGTGGATGAAATAATTGCTAAATAGACACTCAAGACTTGCACTAATTTGCCTGATCCCTACCCATAACTAACCATATCCTAGGCTTCACTCTTTTTCCAAATTTAAAAAACATAACTGTCACAAGAAGCTAGGGACAAACTTGGGAGATAACATGACACATCTTAGTTATGTTCATTAAGCTAATGTAAAATGAGGAAGTGATGTAAAAACATAAAAAATAAAATATATTAGCAAACTTACATGTCTTCCTCATGCTCTTCTGCAAGGTTGTTGTAGGTTGTTCTAAAAAAGAATGACCAAAAAAGAGTTAGGACACTTGTTACAGAAAATGACAGAATATTAGAGAATAACTAAAGGCAAAAAGCTTTTCTTTTTAGTTATGAATAGAGTGAATATGGATTAGAACAACTATTTTTTTTAGGTTTTTAATGCTCTCTGTGCCCCCATCAGTGGCGTCTCCAGCTTTCATATTTAGGGGGGGGCACATGGGGGGACAGGGACAAAAATAGGGGGGCAATATAAAATGCAAATATATATATATATATATATATATATATATATATATATATATATATATATATATATACACATAAAATATATATAGATAGATAGATATATCTATCTATCCTGGGGCCCTTTAGCCCTTTACTACGATCCCACAACGGCCCTTTCACATGTTCTGCAGTGAGCTCTCTTCCTACTGTATTGGGCCCACCCCCAGGGTGACAGAGAACAAGAGATATATGTCACCAGCATACCAAGAAAATATAAGGGTCCAAAGCAGTGGGAGAACTATCAGGGTTGCAAAGGTTGTCTTGCCACCGGGCCCTGGTGTTCTGCCACTGTGGGGTTCCCCAGCCTCCTCTTGCTGTCCTGCCCCTGTCCTCAGTCTGTTTTTTCAGTAACTGAGAGTCCTGGTGGAGTCCTTCTTGCAACTCGCTCTTCTCCCTGCCAATGAGGATGCAGGGGAAGGAGCAGATCGGGCGGCCGTGGTTGTGTGAGCGCTCGCATTATGCAGTGTCAGCGAGCAGAGGGAGGGGGGAGGAATCACCCACTGGGGACCTTCTCCCTCTCAATAGAGACTGTGTTACCCCAGTGGTGGCCCGAGTAAGATGCGGCACATCCGATATGAATACAAACAAAAAGAAATTGCCTTTTTGTAAAAAAAAAAAAAAAAAAAAAATTTTTTTTGGGGGGGGGGGGGGGACGGCACATGGTGGGGCCCAGCATAATGTTGGGGGGGTCAGGGCCCCCTCTGGCCCCCCCTAGGGTCGCCATTGGCCCCCATTAGGGAGATTCACCCTCTCCGTTTGCCCTGTTTACCATTATCGTTGAAAGTGAAAGTAAAAAAAATCCTGAATTTTGGGTTGTCCCCAAAAAAGTAAGAGAGGGGAAATCTTCCAATGGGGACACTAGTTCTGGTGCCCCTGGAGGCTCCAAGGGATTCCCCTAATTTGCAGGAATTTCTGCTCACTTCCTCTCAGGCTGTGGACACGCTTTAGCTGCATTGTCTGTAACAGAACAGTTATAATCACACATTATCCCTAGGTGGGTTCATGTTTCTTTTCTTTCCTCATAGAATAATGTAGCCTTAGAAACTGTGCCAATATGCAGGGTCCATAATTTGGACAGGAGTAGCGAACTGAGAAAGGTGGAGTTTATTGCCAATGTCTAGGGATAGCAGTTCAGGTGCAGCCTCGTTGTGGAAGGAACTCAGCCCTTACTGAAAATCACAGATAGTTATGTTCTGTGGTTTAATTCAACACCCCTTCTAGTTCTTGCCAATGACATCGCTTAATAGAGTGAATATATCTTTTCACAAGGTGGTCATGCGCATATATTCTCACAATCCTCACTAAGTACCGCTTACAGGGAAGACAGTTACTCCCAGTGGTACTTACCCCTTACTTTGGGAAATGCTCTTGTTGGTGATCTTGGTATAACTATATACAGCGATGCAAAGGGCTGAAATGCACCCATGATTTGTAGCCTTGTGTGGTCAACATTCATGTGAGGATTTGTTTTTCTGTACACCTTTGTTGCTTTTACATCAGTAGTGGTGAAGTGGGTGCTCACCCATTGAAGCTTTAGCATGGTTGTGACCAGACCATGTTAAAAAAAAAAAATTAGATGGTGGATGATAATATTAAAACCATGCTTCTTGTGTGTGATTTAATATTTTTAAATGTCTAAACAGACATGCAGTCCCCTTCTGAAGTGAATGGGCTAAGCTTTTCTTCTCTAGCTGCTAGATGCTGCCATGCATAATGCATGAATAAGATGTGCCAGAAAAACAGAAGAAAGCCATTTGGCAGGGATGCTAGGAATGCCATAGTTCACAAAAATTGTTGCCTTCCCCAGTCTGACAATGGTTGGCAACTGGTTTTTGGGTTTGTCAAGATCAGCAGGGCATCCATATTTAAGTGATAGGCCATGTCATGATGCACTTTTGGTGTATATTCAGGTATGCACATTTTTAGTGCAATATACTTGAATATCCTTACAGCACAAACATGGCCTGAACATGTGCTCTACTTTCTGATTCTTGAGTACTTCTTCTATTTAAAGTGTGCCTGCAGTAATTATAAAACGTATAAACTGAGAGCAGACATAGTATGAAGGTATCTAGAGATACTTGCACATACTGTACATTTGGCTAAGCTTGGAGACCCTGTACAATTATTTGTACTAGTCCACCTCTCATAGTTATGATCCAGTCATGAGGGTTGGGAGGTGGAGTAGGAGGGCCAGGACTTTGAAGCTGAAATTGCTGTTTACACAATAAGACACCCTGGAGGAATCAAGTACCCTAAAGGAGGATGAAGATAAGCGATGGCATCTCTAGGTGCCTCAAATTTATCGGCTTTATATTTAGGGTCATTTAGGTTAATCAGAAATGTCAGTTTATGGGAAAACGACTTACCTATTTCATCAATGGTGAAGGTGTATTCATAATAGGTGACATTGTCACTGACAAGGCGAACATGATAATGAACCCAAATCGATGTGTAGTTCTTACTGAAATAGCATCCATTTTCACCAGCAGACACTGTGTCAGGGCAATCGGTCCAATTCAGGCCTCTAAGAAGAGGGAACACACATGATAAGTTAGTTCACAGACGATCAAACAAACATAAATGGAGACAATTCTATAACATTTGAAGGGTTGAGGTAAATATAATATAAAATATAATATAAAAGAATAAAGACTACTGATTAAACTTGAAAATTTTACAGTGAAATTCACTAAGTTCTCCTGTTCTGGGTTTTGTTTTTTTTTTCAGGCCAGGTTACTGGTATTCTGGTGCTCAGCAAATAATTCCCACTTTGCAGACCAGTGATTCTCAACTCACCATGGGAGGTTTCGCTGTAGCATATTTATGCACACTTCCAATTACTGAGACCTGTGTCAAGAATTTGGGGATTTGTGGATGGGTAAGTGCAGTTGCCTTTTAAGTGCCTTTGGCCTGTGACTGAACTCCTTCTGACCTGAATCTGACCTCCTCCTAAACTATATCAACCTACTCTAAGTTGCTTTTGAAATTCCCATTGACTTGCATGGGGAGAGAAGCAGTTCTGATGTGAACAAAAGCCCACTGACACAGGTCCATAGTCTACTTCAAGCTATAAGGAGCATGAAGGGACAGATTTTCTTTCCTATCTTTTTCCTATTTTAACTTTTTCTCAAATCTTCCAAATACAGAATTACTAGACAGGGCCCACCTTTTAAAACGTAATTTAACCTTTCAATGGTAAAATCTGAAGTAAGGTAAACTGAGCTAACTTTGCCACCTCAGAACAGTGTCATGTCTATGCTTAGAGGAACTGTTGCCTGTTCAGAGCCTTACTCTGCCTGTCTTTTGATGAACCAGTTACCAAGGTAGAGCTAGTCTTGGTAATCGATAACAGTTGAGATTCGCACCCTTGCTGATCACTTCATGGAAAGGCAGACAACACTGAATGGGCAACAGGGATTTCAGATGTCAGATCCATGGTCCTAGGGGGACTAACCCTTGACACTTAGTGTAACCAAAGACATGAGACGACAATGATCTGATCTGGTTAAAATGTAATGTCTGTTGGTGACTAGTGTGTCTTTAGGGGCATACAACTACCTGGCCCAATCACTATTGTTCCCCCTAAATCTGCCCCTTCCTCTTTCCAGTGACACTCTTTGCAAGCTTGGCTATGATAACCTTACAAGTCATGGATGAACTCAGTTAATGCCGTCCTACCAATGTATAAGCTAACATATATGAATAGAGGTTGTCCCCAGAAGGTCTGGCAGCCATGGTCTGATCCTTTGTAAATTGTACTATCCTATTAGTATTCTTGCCTATCTGTTCTATATACATTAAGGTTGACTAAGCTTTGTGCTCCTGGGTCCGCCCCCCCTCCCTCTTACGTTATTGGATGTGGGATTAATCTATACTGTCTAAGTCTGGTGGTAGTTAGGCCTGCGGTCTTTTATTCTTTATGCTACGTACTGAGCACTGCCAATGTATTGTTCTTCCACTGCTGTATCCACTGCAATATTTCATGTCTTGTAATGTATTGCGATCCATTTTTTTCAATAAAGACCAACCTTGTTGTTTAATATAGGGGTATACTCTTTGTCTTCTAATAAGTCTGTTAGGTTTAGTACAAGGAACAAGAGAGCGTATTTATTAATGTTATTATGCTTTATGACATGCTTTTGGGCTGTAAATACCATGTTAATAGGTAGTGTGCATGGATTGTCAACATTTAGTGATACATTATTCTACCTAAATAAGTTTGTTAAGAAAATAAAATGGGAACATTTAAATTAAAAGCATAGATGAATACATACATACTGCAATGTTCCAATACAACAATAAAGACATACATTTTTAATCATTTTGTTGATTTTAAGTTATGCAATACTTTTCTACATAGAAGAGAATGAAAGAGGTACTTAACGGTTTTAAATACTGCAGCTTTAACAAGCTGGTTAAGTTATAAAATTCTCCATAGGTCCAGTGGCAAGTAAAGTTTTCCAGCTGTGATGATCGGCACTCTGTGATTCTTGGCCAGCCAGGAGGATCTACAAGCCACCAAAAGACGTATTAAATATCACAATCATATGATACTAAGCCATAAGTGTACATTACACATAAATAGTCACATAGGTGCATTCATTATCTAATAAACATATAATGGATGGCAAGCAAAGCTTTTCTGCCCTGATCATTAGCTTTAGGTACTCTATATAAGATTTGTTATTTTATTTTGTGTTTTAAAGCTGCACTTTTTTTTACCTCAAACTGTTTAGGTATGGTCTGTGTAGACTACTTAAGATAAAAGATCATACAATTAAAGTGTATCTAATGTTATTAGATTTATTGCTTTGTTCCTGTCGGGTACATTCACCCACTCTACTGTATTTGTCCTGGTGACCAGCGGTGGAGAATCCAGCTGTCATCAGGAAAACAGGTGATGAAAAATCTTCCAATGGGGACACCTTTTCTGGTGACAACTATCTAACAGAAGATTTCCCTTAACTTCACAGATTTGATATTTTTCCTATGCTTTCAAAAACTACAAAAAAAATTAGTTTTACATAATGCTTGGGCTCTGTTACAAAGGCATCAACACGGGATGCTTAAAGTGTAAAGTAGAAAGACCACATAAAGCACAATGTCTATATACACATGAACACACCACTGGTTCTTGCTGAAATTAATGTGATTTGCAGCATGTGTTTGTGTTGATGCTGCCAGCCTCTGCCAATCTGGCCCTGGAAAATGTTGAGGAACTCCGCTCCTGAAATCAGAGACAGTGAATGGAAGCATCTGACACATATATACCGTATATAATTTCAAAGGCTTGAACTGATTTCCTGATCTCTGTCAGAATCTGACCATATGCAGATGTAGCAAGGTCCAGGACCTCCAGAGGCCTAATGGTGACTTCTAGAGTTAGGGACAGCTGACATCCTTCTGTGTAGAGTGGATTGCAAGGCATGGGGGGGCGTAATGCAAGATGAAATGGTGGGCGCCGGACACTTTTTGAATGCAAAGAGATTTATTGTCTCTTGAACAGAACTGAGGGAGGAAGGGTTAGGGCCAGGACACCCTTAATTGGATACAATGATAATTAGCAGACTCCGAGACATTTATAGGTAGACAGCTATACAGGTGAAGGCCTCCAGCCAGAAACCACTTCTGTATAGGTAGGACCGCTATCTCCTATGGCAACAATCTTGTAGCAGTTATGGTAGTTGTATTCAACTATTGGCAACACAAACTGTTCTCCACTTACTCCACAGTCACTCACTGTGGGTCTTTACTCAATGAATTCCCAGTCTTTCACTAGACTTCGTATACAATAGCCACTGGTTCCCCTGCGCTCTTCCACTTTAGTGCTTAGTAGCTTCCTTAAGCGTCACCCCCGCTTCCCTGCTGGGTCCCTAGCTTGGCACTCACAGATACTCTTCAAGCGTCACCTCTGCTGTCCCGCTGGTTCCCTGGCTTGGCACTGAAGTTTTCCCACTTCTTCACCGTCCCCAGCTGGCGAGAGGACTGTTCTGGTACTTGCTTCAGCTTACTCACAGTGGTCTCCGGTAACAAGGTGGTTGGTCCCTTAGTGGCGACAGCTTCCCCTTTTACCTCCGACCACAGCTAGTTCCCCGTCCAGTAGAACCACTACTTTTGGTTGGACTGCAAGCCAGCAGTCCCAACCCTATGCTGCTCTCCCGCTCCTGGAAAGGCCCTCAGGCAGCCTAGCAGCTAAATGTCCCCCGGATAGGCCTCAGGCTTCCGGCCTAGCAGTCCGGGGCAGCACATCACACGTCCACCCAGACAGCTGTCCGGGTGGCACAGAGCCCCGATCACCTGACTCCACCCAAATAAATAGGCTTTTCCAGTAGGCCAAGGGACCAAAGAACATCCCTGCCCATTGGCTGAAGCACCCCATCCGTTCATGTCTGAGCTTGCAAAGCCCCTGTCTTATCTAATGTCACTAGCATAATGCCACACAGTTACAGAAGAGAAAGGGTGCAACAAGTCCAGATTTAGAGAGGAATCAATTGATCTCCTAACAATTGGCAAAGGCAACTTTCGCCTGGCAACTAAATTTGATAGCAACCCTGCTATCAATCAACCCTAAACATCAGGGTGCTACACAGATGATACCAAACACACTTTACTTTACATTACACCACCTCTTTTCCAATAAAAAAATCTATAATGGTCCCAATAAATTAGGAAAATCTGGGAGGCATCATAATATATCTTGGTTATCTTCATCAAAAACATCAGGCTAATATAACAAATAGCAAGTAATAGTAATAGTAAGTAATGCACATATATAAAAACAGTAAAGCATAATAACTAAATTACATGTATTTTTCTGTAAAGGTCCTCTGGTGCTCTCTGCCATAGAGCTTGGCTGGTTTTGTGAGTTGGATGTAGATTGTTCTAAAAAAAAATGGAAATAGAAATAGTCTGATACACACAGTCCAAAATGTTTTAGAGCTAATGTCAGATATACAAACTTCTCATTAATTCCAGTTCAATTTTTTTAAATGTTGAAAAGTTCTTTAAAACCATCACCAGTAGTCCAATTGAAGCCTATTACATATACCACCAACTTAAGCTGCTACAACATGCTTTAGTTGTATTGGCCCTCAGAGTATTGTTTGTGCTGGGTTCCTGATTCTTCCCTTGCTCATGGTCTACAGCAGCCCTCTGATTCTACAAAGAGCCAAAACTGTGTGATGATGTGGGATATGGAGCCTCATCCTACTACTGCAATGTGGAGAGAATAAAACTGAGTGATCACCACCATCTAGAGTTGGCAGTTCAGGCACAGCCTGGGGTGGCGGACAGCTTTGGACCAGTCAATCTAAAAACAATAATATAATATAAGACATTACTGTTCTATGGTTTATATCAGCAACTCCTTTTAATTCCTCCTAAAGGCACCTGTCACTACAGTGAATATATGCATTCAAAATAAATTCTCAGCCTCAACAAGTACCACCATTGGTACTATACACACTTAGGGAAACACTGTTCTTGTTGGTGCTCTATGTATAACTTATACATTATAAAATAGGCCATAATTGCATTTCAAGAAAGCTTGAGCTGAAAGCTTCAAGAAACCCTGTCCAATAAGCGTGCCTCACTGATCAACATGGGCACTGGTCAATAGGGGCAATGGAAAGAGATGGTGAGTAGGTTGATGTCAGGGAAGTCAAGCAGTTAGTAATAATGTGATATCAGCTTTAGAAAAGCACAAGCAGGATGTTTTTTTGGCTAATAAAGTTAAAGCATGCAACCTAAGGTTTAAAATGGTCTACAGGTTCCATTTTAGTGTATGGTATGGAAATACGCTGTAGAAAATATGCTGCAATTGTCTTTAGTCAGTTCCCCTAGTAAAGCCTCTCCAAATGTAAATCTATGTTGAGACTGATTGATTAAGTAGAAATAAAACATATGCTATTATTTATTTGCATTGGTTTAAGGTAAACTCAATGTTTAGCAGTTTTGGAGCTCATTCTGTATTTTTGTGGAGACTCCACCAGCCAGTGCCTATAGATATATAATGCTCTATCTATCGAGACTGGACAAAGGATACAAAGGATCTAATCATTCCACAGATATCCAAAATGGTGGGGCTTTAAAGTACCTACAGACATGACATGTTGTCACACGCTTGTCAATAAACATCATACTGGGTAAAGGCTCCTCCAGATGTGTCCACCCACCCCTAGAACTCTCCCAAACCATCTGGGCCAGCCCTCTAAGAATAGGCCAGACTTGGAAGTGTCTGTACAGGGACTATACATTCACACTTGAACGACACAAACATTTCAGAATGATTCTGCACTTCTTATCTCCTCACTGCAGTCTTATGTCTATGGTTATCATTGTTCTTCTAGCTAAAAATGTTTTGTAAATAGGGGCTGCACTGCAATGCTGCATGTAGTGGGTTGACCATACTTGTACAAATAGAGGCAGGTTCAGGAGTTTGCATAGACTCACCAATTTCATCGATGAAGAATGAACGTTCATCAACTGTAACATTTTCAATAATAAGGCGGATGTGATAATTCCACAGGACTGAGGTATTTTCCTTGCTGAAATAACAAATGTTTCTACCTGAAGACTCAGTGTCGGGGCAGTCATTCCATTGATGGTCACTACAACAGGAATATTGAGAGGGCATTCAGACACAGATTTACAAACCCAGATCCTGCATGCACATGACCCCCTAATGCCCCATCTACCACTGGGGCAGATCTGCTATTTATAGGTAACATCTTAACTGTGCCCAAGCAGTACCCTAAAATGTACCTTTTGCTGTAAGTTCCTCCTAAAAAATAGCAGGGCATTTCCTGGTAATTGTGGGTGCCTAGGCACTCCTTCGCACAAAGGTTCATAACAGTATATCTGCATTATTATTATTATACAAGATTTATATAGCGCCAACAGTTTACGCAGCGCCTTACAATGTATAAGGGGGATAACACAATTACAGTACAGTTCAATACAAAAGGTACAGGAGGGCCCTGCTCGTAGAGCTTACATTCTAAAGGGAGGGGATGGTGGTACAAAAGGTAATAGCTGCAAAGAATGATTTGATGGGGGTGGCTTTTAGTCTCAGGAGATTTGGTGATAGCACTACCTTAAAAACAGTTTTTTGCTGTGGCCTTCTCCTCTACCAAGATGTCTACCTTCAGACAGAGACACAGTGTAGAACAAGGCAAGGTAAGTAATGTGGGAAAGATCAAATGCAGGAAGATCCCAGGCAATGCTGGTGACAAGACCTGGTGCCCTCTCTCTGCTTTTTCTTTGGTCACAGCTTCCAGAGTTCAGTTCCTCTTTAAAGCGTTTGTTACCCTAAAAAAAAACCCCACAAGAGTCTGTTCCTGCTGTGTAATTTGCCCCCTGAAATACCTGGCTGATCCTGCCTGGATATGTCCTCCCCCCTGTAAACTGACAATGGTATAGCATGGCTGCTGAACCCTGACACCGTGATTAGTTTACGTGCCTCCGTCATCCGCAGCTCTCCTCTCCTCTGTCCTCCTCCTCTCTCCATGCCTGTCAGCTGTGTGTGTGAGCCGCCCCTCCCTCCCCTTCTAGCACCGTTCTGAGCAGTGCAAACATTACTGCTCACAATCACTGCCAGCCCCCCTGCTAGGATAACACGTAGTATATACTATATACCATTTTGTAAAATTCATCTTCTAAATACCTTATTTCTTCTCCCCGATCGGCGGTCATGTGACCGCCCGTCGCTCTCTTCCTCTGATGTATGCACTACATAGGGAGGTCACATTACCGCCCGGCAAACGTCAGAGGGAGATCTCGAGCCCTCCCTCTGTAGTACATACATCGGAGGAAAAGAGCAACGGGCGGTCCCGTGACTGCTGATCGGGGAGAAGAAATAAGGTATTTAGAAGATGAATTTAAAAAAAGGGCATATGGTATATACTACATGTTATCCTAGCAGAGGGGCTGGCAGTGATTGTGTGCACTGCCCTAACAACCCCTTTAAACAATTTTTATTCAGATCACGTTTACATGTTTGCCGTCTATATATTTTTTACTGCATTACACATGGAAATTTGTAGATTCTCATTTTCATCTCATTGCAGCTTCCGTGCTAAAGCCAAACTCTGGGGCTCTTGTTCCTTCCTCCAAAAGGTTCTCCAGGCTGTATATTATGTTTTTGTTCTTTCTATACTTACCTCTTCTAGATGTCTTCAAGCTGCACACGTGATGGTCCTCTTAACCCCTTCTCTAGGCTGGGCTCCCTCAGTGATGTAGGGAGCCTTGATGTGAAGATTCTCACAATGCTATAGAACCCATTAGTGTTTAGAACTAGTCCACAGATAATAGTCCATAAAAAATGTGCAATAATCCTTTAAGCGTATGGATATGGAAGAAGTGGTCACTCACCGGAGGTGAATGCTGTCTCAACTAAGAGGAAAGAGGACAGCTCACTCGCTTTATGCACTACAAGTGCCAGTGTGATCATTCGAAGGGAGTTCCCTTCTGACCCCCCCCCGGTCGGCCCCAGACGTACCCCATCTATGGCGCGGGCAGCGCTTCCCCCTCCCCTCTCGGCTTCTCCTGCATCTCCTCACGGTGGCCGTGCGTCTCCTTCCTCCTCCTCTTAGGTCAATAGGATTGCTTCTCCTTTCTGCCAATCAGGAAATGGGTCTTAAGATTTTCTCTTTGGCTGATTCTGGTATGATGTGGAGTAGGTGATAACACCCAGCATTAGAAGGGGACTCCCTTTGAAGAATTACACTGGCACTTGTAGTGCATAAAGCGAGTGAGCTGTCCTCTTAGTTGAGACGGTATTCACCTCTAGTCTAAAGGATTATTGCACATTTTTTATGGACTATTACCTGTGGACTAATTCTATGCGCTAGTGGGTTCTATACCATGGTTATGATTGTCCAATGAAAGACTACTGCATTCTATTTTGTTTTTTAGCGCTGCAATTTTTTGTTTTTTTGTTTGCTTGAGGGGTGTGTTTTTCCTCAATCACCAACAGCTATTTTCTGTTTTAACGCTGATCTCTTTTCTATACATTAATTGGTGTGAAGATTGGATTTTCCACCATGTTTGTTTCTTGCAGTTGTGATCCTATAGTATCTGTTTTCTTAACCTAAGCCACCATTTTCAATGTTTTTGTGATAAAGAAATAGAAAGTTTCATCACTCTGTTAAATGTGTATGGCCAGCTTAGAGAGAACATGGATCTTGCAAGCTGTGCCTACAAAAGGCAAGCAGAGGACTGGTAAGAACTAGTCACCAGTATTGCTTGCAACTGATCTTTTCCCCATTACTGACCTACCACGCCTTGTTCTGCGCTATTTCGCTGTGGGAATGAGGCCAACTAGGTTGAGGAGCAAGGCTTTGCTTTCTCACGTTACAGTTGCACCTCATGACTGCTGTGAAAATATTCAAAAAGCACAGTAGAAGTATAGGAGGCACAGATCCACAAAATGAATGTAGCAGAAACAGGAAGATCCTTGCATTGCATGCTCTTGGGTATATCTGTCTCTTAAGCAATATAATCAGTGGGCAGCATAGTAGTGACATTGCCAAATCTCACTCTAAATTTTATGAGACCAGCAATCAGAGGTAGCAGTGCCTTAAATGATCTCACACAGTAGATATACAACAACCATGAAGCTCCAGGCATAGGTGTGCACTTCTCAGAAAAATTCATAACAAAAGATACATTTTTCAGGGTACTTCTTAGGCACAATTAACATCTCTAGATGTTCCCTATGAGCGAGCTAATATAATTTAAAGCGGAACTTCAGTAATTTTTTCAACTTTCCATCTATTACATCTTCTGCCCTTGTTGTTTTACCTTTGAATAGTAAATTTTTTTTTTTTTTTCTGCCAGTAAATACCTTATACAGCCCACTTCCTGTTTCTTGTCTGGTCATTAGCCTAGGCTTATGACATCATGCACAGCTCTCTCTCTTTCACTCTCGTGAGAGTTTTGCCAGGATAGTGAGGGGGGATGAGTCATAAGAGGGCCAGTGAGAGCTGCAGAGCTGGAAGTGTGCCTCTGTGCGTCTGTATAAATTCAGGAAGTGGAATTGGCAGCAGCCTCAGTTGCCCACAGTTAATATGGTTGCAGCCAGACTCAGTGGAGGGTAGGGTTGCCAAGTAATCCCTTTAAAACCGAACATATATTGATTAAACCGGTTCTGTGGCTGACTAAGGTGGTAATTAAACTCACTCGGTGCCTTATCTGCATTAAATTGGCCCCAGAACCTGTGTAATTCATGTTTGTTCGGGTTTAAAGGGACGAGGTGGCAACCCTAGTGGAGGGAGATTTCTGCAGCATATTTGGCAAGTACAGAATCACAGTATATATAAAATAATATGCAAAGTTGCTGGAGGAAAGATTCAGAATCGCAAAGATGTTTTTATTAAAAACTATGTGCACAGACTGCAGTTCCTCCTTAGATCAGGTTAATTTTACTAAAACTGGAGAGTGCAAAAACTGGTGCAGCCGTGCATGGTAGCTAATCAGCTTCTAACCTCAATTTGTTCAATTAAGCTTTGACAAAAAAACCTGGAAGCTGATTGGTTTCTATGCACAGCTGCACCAGACTTTGCACTCTCCAGTTTTAGTAAATCAACCCCAGGGAGTAGAATGAACCTGAACTTACTTAAATTACTCCAACAAAATTTTTCAACCAGGAATGACGTTTTTGATCAGCAGGGCCTAAGAAGATATTACACTGTAGATATACGGCTCTGAAGCTCAAGGTACAGGACATGGCCTATAGACACGTGCAATTTGTTTAGTTCCAAATTCGTTTTTCGATGAAATTCAACAAATTTCTTAACTCATAAATATTCGAATGAACGAAAACCCATTTAACAATTTTTTCCGAAAATTCAAATAATACGGAAATTCGAAAATCTGAAAATACGTAATTTGGGAAATATGAAAATACGAAAACAAGACTGAAAACCCGAACATTTAAAGAAACAAAAATAAAGAAAATCCGAAAATGGGAAAACCCGAAAATCTGAAATAACTAATAATAACTATTACTAACTATTAAATTATAGGTATTGGGATTACCTTTCAAATTTGGCTGTTAGTGAATGTAATGAATACAAATTTATTCCAAAGTTATGAAGTATTCGAAATAACGAATGTGGCATCTAAACGAATGGAACGTGACAAATTAATAATAATAAATAATAACAATAATGATAAAAACATTTTTATTATTATTATTATTTATTATTAATTTGTTATGTTCCATTCGTTTAGATGTCACATTTGTTATTTCGGATAATTCGTAACTTTCAGATAAATTCATATTCGTTATGTTCACTAACAGCCAAATTTGAAAAGAAATTCCAAATACCTATAATTTAATAGCTAGTTATTATTTTTTTTGGGTTTTTTTTTGTTTAAAAATTGTTTATTAAAATAAAATAACAACAATAAGTATACAGTCATGAAAACAAAGTACATGGGTTCTTATGCACACACAATCTTACCTAGGGTCAGATTACAGTCAATGGCCTCTGGGAGTATGTAGGGGTTAGACCAAACATATACAACAACTGGCCTAAGCAAAGGTATAAAAATAGGCAAGCATTTGAACTAATCAAGGTAGAAAAACGTATCTGACTTGGATGTGGTTTCATTAGAGAAGAGTGGGAGGTGAGGCTCAAAGGGGGGATAGAGAGGGAGTAGATATGAAAGGAGAGAAGAGATAGGGTGGGGGGAGTTAGGTATAGATTGTGGACAAGAAAAAATTACTCCTGCGCTTGTGAGGGTCTGATTTGATTTTGGGAAGAGTAGTATTGTAAACTGTAATGAAGCTAGAAGAGATGGTAATGCTTGTCCCGCTGCCCAGAGAATGACCCCGGGGTGGTCAGGTAGGCTAAGTGGAGAATGATGGATGAAGGGCGCGTGATCAAGCTCACATCAAAACATGTAAAATTTATTTCAAAGGAAATAAAGAGCAGATAAAAACAGTTGAATAATACCAATACTACGTATCATGCAAACAGGTGACAAAATGTAAAAGACATCAAAAATTAAAAATGGGTTAAAAATATCGAGAGCCCATGTTAAGGCAGGTATTTAGAGTTGGCTAACGCGTTTCGAGGATGACCTCTTCATCAGAGCCTGTTTGAGAACCAGGGTGCAGTCTTTAATCGCCAGTAGGCCAAAGTGTGTACATCAACATGATGGCTAGTTGGACAAAGCGGCCTGTGTGAATTCTCTGGTGTTTAACAAGGGTTCCTTTCTGACTCAGAAAGGAACCCTTGTTAAACACCAGAGAATTCACACAGGCCGCTTTGTCCAACTAGCCATCATGTTGATGTACACACTTTGGCCTACTGGCGATTAAAGACTGCACCCTGGTTCTCAAACAGGCTCTGATGAAGAGGTCATCCTCGAAACGCGTTAGCCAACTCTAAATACCTGCCTTAACATGGGCTCTCGATATTTTTAACCCATTTTTAATTTTTGATGTCTTTTACATTTTGTCACCTGTTTGCATGATACGTAGTATTGGTATTATTCAACTGTTTTTATCTGCTCTTTATTTCCTTTGAAATAAATTTTACATGTTTTGATGTGAGCTTGATCACGCGCCCTTCATCCATCATTCTCCACTTGGGGGGAGTTAGGGGAAGGGTATAGGATGGGGTAGGATGGGTCGTTGGCATGCATGTCAACTTACTTAAGATAAATAGAACATTAGGATCAGGAAGGTAGAGGACATATTGTAATTAACATAAGGTTTGCTTTTTGGGTGAAGAAATCAACCTGATCAACCTGACAACGTTGGTTGAGTGTCCTGTGGGACCTTAGACATAATTTCTTTGTAGCAGGGGGTGGACGTAAATTTAATCCAAGGGGCCCAAGTTAACGTATGACGGTTAGTGGTGCCTCTGGCACTGTGAGTAATGTCTTCCATCAGATGAACCTCAGTGACCGTTTGCAGCAATTTCTTCATGGATGGGATTGCAGTTTGGCCCCAAAGAGTGGGTAGTAATACCTTAGGTGTGTTTAACAAGTGAGGAATGAGTGAGTGTTTGTAGATGCCAATGGGCTCCTTAGTAGCATGGAAGAGGATGATCCATCGGTCGTTGGGGAGGTTAATGTCTGTGATCTGTAGTATTAGGTTGAGGATATAGGTCCAAAAAGGGCAGATTAGAGGGCAGGTCCAAACGTGAGCATGGGTAGCATTGTTCCCACAGTTCGGGGAACTGGCGGGGAACATATGATGCAGTTTGGATGGGGTATAGTGCCCCCTCGTGAGTAGTTTGTAATTGACTTACGCTATTTTTGATGCAAGTGAGGAAACATGAGCCAGTTGCAAGACTTTATCTTTTTGTTTGCTTGTGAGGGAGAAATCAAGATCAGTTTCCCATTTAGCAAGGAAGGTCGGGTGTGAAGGGTTTTGAAGCTCGATAAGGGCTTTGTAGAACAACGAAATGCAGTACAGTGGAGGGTCCTTGTGGTTGAACACGGTCTCAATGCCATTTAGGTCTTGTATTCTTCGTAGTGGTTGAGGGAAGGTCAGAAGGAAGCGTTGTATTTGGTTGTATCTCCATTTGTCCATGAATGTAATAGGTTTAGAGTGTAAAATCACTGATAGTGGCTTAAGGGTGTTGGCGCAGAGTGTGATGTAGCAAGAGGGGTTCTTCTGGTGCCCAGGATTTAAATCCTGGATCCATTGAGCCTGGTAAAAAGTGGTCATGGTTAAGGAGTGGCATCAGGGGGGAGTCATATGCCCAGGAGAGTTTTTTGTATAGTGCATCCCACACATCCAAGGAGGATGTGGTGAGGGATGAGGCCGTTCGGAAAGATTCCTGGAGGAGCGGGGTATCCAGGGAGCAGCAGAGAGGTCTACGCCACTTAAGAAGTGTTCTAGCTGCACCCATAGTTTAGAATCATTAGCATATTTCCAGTCCGCCACCTATGACAGCACAACAGCGTGGTAATAAGCTTTGAGATTTGGAAGAGCTAACCCCCCGGAGCACTTGGAGCGAAAAAGTACCGCTCTGGATATTCTAGGATGGCTGTCCCTCCAAATAAAGTGGGAGATCATGGTCTGGCGTAAGGTAAAGAACCCTATAGGAACACCCAGTGGGATAATTTGAAAAATAAAGAAAATACGGGGCAATACGTTCATTTTGATAATATTTATTTTGCCCAACCAAGAATGAGACAGGCTAGACCATTTCCTAAGGTCTTCTCTAATACTGTTTAACAGGGGGATATAATTATGATGGAAGAGGGAGTGAAGATTGGGGGTGGGATAAATACCTAAATATTTCATGCACTTTTGCTCCCATCGAAACGGGAAGAGAGGTTTCAATAACAGATTTATTTTAAAGTTGGATATCGTTTGAAAGGTAGAAAAGGCTGACATTAGGTTTGGGTGTGAGATGCGTGGTTGCTTAATAAAGAATAGGATGTCATCGGCATAAGCTGTGTATTTATGAGTTCTATTGCCTACATGGATGCCGTTTATACTAGCATTATGACTAATTGAGGTCCGAAAGGGTTCAAGGGTGATGGCGAAAAGGAGAGGGGACAGGGGGCAACCTTGTCTAGTACCATTATGTAGGGTAAAAGGGTCGCTCAGTGAACCATTTATGCGAATTTGTGCCATGGGGTTTGAGTAGAGGGATGAGATGTGGTGGTACATCTTGGGTCCTAAACCAAAGTAACGTTGGGTCATCTTGAGATAGTCCCAGTCCACTCAATCAAATGCTTTTTTGGCATCGGTGGAAAAGATATACACATAGGATCTAAAAAACCTAAAACAACTAAATGGGACTTTATATGAGGACGCAAGGCAATTATCGCCCAGCGCCTCCATCCCTGACAATTGGATAACTAAAGAAGAGAGGGGTGGGACATGTTTTTAATGTACCTGGTTTATTTATGGATTAAACTGTGAACTCACTATGTCACTATTTTACTGTGTGAATACCAATATTACCGTAACCTCTGTATAATAAATCAGTGATTGCTCAATACCGATTCTACAATGTTTTGTGTGTTCTTAGCCTTAATATTCTTATTACTGTCCACTTTCAATTGTATCGTGTCACCTCCAGGGATGCAAACTTCATTCAAAGTCCCACCCCTCTCTTCTTTAGTTATCGGTGGAAAAGAGTAGGGTGGGTTGGGCACATCTACGTACGTATTGAATTAGGGATAGGGTTCGCAAGGAACTGTCTTTAGCTTCTCTGTTTGGTATGAAACCGGTTTGGTCCGCTGAAATCCATCTGGGTAACCGATTTGCCATTACTTTGGCATATAATTTAACATCTACATTTAATAGCGAGATAGGCCTGTAACTCCCACAAAGGGTGTGGTCCTTGCCGGGTTCAGGGATGACGGTTATGTGGGCTGAGAGGGATTCTGGGCGCAAACCTGAGGAGTGGGAGATTGAGTTTGCGTAAGCTGTGAGATGGGGGAGTAAGGTATCGCTAAATGTTTTATAATATAAAATGGTGAACCCGTCTGGTCCAGGGGCTTTTCCTGAGGGAGAAGATTTCAAAGCATTTTGAAATTCTTCAACAGAGAAGTCAGTTTCCATTTCTCTAAGGCTACTTTCACACTGGGGCGGGCGGGCACCGGCGGTAAAGCGACGCTATATTTATACACCGCTCCTATAGCGCTGCAAAGATGCGGCTTGCAGGACTTTTTTGACCGTCCTGCAAGTGCACTGCTTCAGTGTGAAAGCCCTCGGGGCTTTCACATTGGAGTGAATTGAGCGGCTCTTTCAGGGCGCTTTGCAGGCGCTATTTTTAGCACTTTAGCGCCTGCAAAGCGCCTCAGTGTGAAAGTAGCCTAAGGGAGCTAGTTATTATTAGTTAGTTGTTATTTAGGATTTTCGAATTTTCAGATTTTCGTTCTTTTGAATTTTCGAATTTTCAAAAGGCACTTAACTGAGGTCAGTTGGGAATCAGGTTGAGGTCAGTTTGAGCGTTCTTGGTTTCATAAAATCCGATTCCAATTTAAAACATTCCATATCCTGCATTCCATATCCTTCAAAAATGCCTCCACAACCATGTCAGAAATGCAAATGATGTTAGCTTTGCTTGAAAAGACTCAGCAGGGTTTCTCTATTTCTCCACAGCTGTCCATCACTGGGCTTACACCTTTGCTCACATTGCCACAATGATATAATGCACTCATACTATAGGTGTAAATTAAAAAATAAAAACCGCTATGCTTAACTACTTCAGCCCCGGAAGATTTGGCTGCTAAATGACCAGAGCACTTTTTGCAATATGTCGCTTTAACTGACAATTGTGCGGTCGTGCAACGCTGTATCCAAACAAAATTGATGTCCTTTTTTTCCCACAAATAGAGCTTTCTTTTAGTGGTATTTAATCATCTCTGCTGTTTTTATTGTTTGCGCTATAAACAAAAAAAGAGCGACAATTTTGAAAAAAAAAAAACACAATATTTTGTATGTTTTGCTATAATAAACATCCCCAATTTTTTTTAAAAAAGCTAATTTTTTTCTCAGTTTAGGCCGATATGTATTCTTTTACATATTTTTGGTAATAAAAATCGCAATAAGCGTATATTGATTTGTTTGCGCAAAAGTTATAGCGTCTACAAAATAGGGGATAGATTTATGGCATTTTTATTATTTAGGTTTTTTTTACTAGTAATGGTGGCAATCTGCGATTTTTATCATGACTGCAACATTATGGCGGACACATTGGACACTTTTGACACATTTTTGGGACGATTGACAATTATACAGCGATCAGTGCTATAAAAATGCACTGATTACTGTATAAATGTCAGTGCAGCGGGCGCGTGTGCGCGCCTGCTATCCCGCTTAAAGGAGCCGAAGTATAGCTATGACGGCTCGCAGGATTGTGCCGACCTGCCGCAGTATAATGACGGCAGTGGTTAAAGGAGAGGTCAACCATATTTATTCTACACTCACCGGCCACTTTATTAGGTACACCTGTTTAAGTGCTTGCTAACACAAATTGCTAATCAGCCAATCGCATGGCAGCAACTGAATGCATTTAGGCATCTAGACGTGGTGAAAACGACTTGCTGTTCAAACTGAGCATCAGAATGGGTAATAAAGGGGATTTAAGTGACTCTGAATATGTCATGTTTGTTGGTGCCAGATGGGCCTGATCTGAGTATTTCAAAAACTGCTGATCTGCTGGGATTTTCACGCACGACCATCTCTAGGGTTTACAGAGAATGATCAGAAAAAGAGATACTATTCAGTGAGTGGCAGTTGTGTGGAAGAAAATACCTTGTTGATGTCAGAGGAGAATGGGCAGACTGGTTTGAGATGATAGAAAGGCAACAGTAACTCAAATAACCACTCGTTACAACCAAGGTATGAAGAATATCATCTCTGAATGCACAACACATAGAACCATGAAGCTGATGGGCTACAGCAGCAGAAGACCACACTGGGTGCCACTCCTGTCAGCTAACAACAGGAAACTGGGGCTACAATTCGCACAAGATCACCAAAATTGGACAATAGAAGATTGAAAAAAGTTTCCTGGTCTGTTGAGTCTCAATTTCAGCTGCAACATTCAGAATTTGGCATAATCAACATGAAAGCATGGATCCATCCTGCCTTGTATGAACGGTTCAGGCTGGTGGTGGTGGTGTAATGGTGTGGGGGATATTTTCTTGGCACATTTTGAGCCCCTTAGTACCAATTGAGCATCGTTTAAACGCCACGGCCTACCTGAGTATTGTTGCTGACCATGTCCATCCCTTTATGACTACAGTGTACCCATCTTCTGATGGCTCCTTCCAGCAGGATAATGCACCATGTCACAAAGATCATCTCACCACTGGTTTCTTGAACATGACAATGAGGTCACTGTACTCCAATGGCCTCCACAGTCACCAGATCTCATCCAATAGAGCACCTTTGGGATATGGGATCATGGATGTGCAGCCGACAAATCTGCAGCAACTGTGTGATGCTATCATGTCAATATGGACCAAAATCTCTGAGGAATGTTTCCAACACCTTGTTGAATCTATGCCACAAAGAATTAAGGCAGTTCTGAAGGCAAAGGGGGGTCCAACCCGGAACTAGCAATGTGTACCTAAATAAAGTGGCTGGTGAGTGTATGTCTGCTTGCCTTTGTGATTCCAGCAAAAAGCAGCAGTTGAAAAAAAATAAAATAAAATGTTTCTTCAAGGCCTTCTAAATACTTTACATGGACAATTGATTTCATACATCCATTGTTTGATAAAAAGCCTATACTAATCTTCCTATAACAAACATATAAAAGTTTTGATACCTTGTCTTATACTGGAAATTTATCATGGTGGACAAGTTCTGAAAATCTCCATAAGTCCAATAACATGTTATTGTCTCAAGCTGTGGCAATCGGCAGCTCGTGATTCTGGGCCCTCTCGCAGTTTCTAAAAAAGAACAGAACAACGGGGTTAATTGAATTGTTGTGAACAGGAAGCAAAGATCGACTCACACATTGCTATTACTATATTAAAATCTTTTTTATAAAGCAACATCGCTTCACAGTTAGCCATACCCAGCCGTCTTAAGTTCTCCAGGTAGCTGGTGATTTTGTTAACCTGGATCCAATAATGCATGCTGTGTGTATGTACAAAACAAAATCATTTTACTTGCTTACCATGAAAATCAATTACTGACACTTCTGGAGGTCACAACAGGAGCTGCTATGATTTGTGAACAGCCTGTTCTAAGGCCTACAAAGCCTAAGGTAAAAGTGGCAAGTAAACACTCCTGTAATGTACTTACAAAATAATTCCAGACAATTCTTTTATTTCCATCATCCTAGCTGCCCCAATGCAGAAAGACGTTGCAAATCTTTCGCTTCACATTAAAGCCAATTTTTTTTTTTTTAAGGGCGCATTTACAATGTTCCAACACATTAACATTAATACACGCCTGACTACAATGCCGAGTTCATTCCTAAAACTGAACCCCAAAGCATACATGCAATAGAATTTTATAAAAAGGAAAACCGTGCTAATTTAGATCATATTCGAGCAGCAACCCTCCTGTAAGATATATACAGTGCATAAATGTAATAGTAAATAAGGCTGCACTAATGAAAACAAAGTTAGAATAAAAATACTTATTAATTGTGCAAGAACCAAAATCATTAAATTAGTGAAAAAATGTATATAGTAAAAAATAGTCCAAATTCGAAGGATTGTCCTTCCAAATTCGTAAAGTGTCCTTCCAAAGTGTTAGTATCCACCGCTGATGGGGACCTCTTATTATGGAAGGTCACAGACACTTGTGGCTAATACCCAGCCAGGGCTTTTATCCAGTGAGGGGATATTTAAGTGGCATTTCTCACCAAGCCTATATTCCAGGGACCAAGGCACAGTTGAACTCGAATAAGGAGACAGGGTCCAGGGCACTCTGCACAACTTGAAATGATGAGTTGCTCTCTCAGAGTGCAATCATAATTCCCCAAAAAAGAGAAAACTCGCCATAGTGTAAAATCTCAATTTTAATATAAAACCAAAAGGTACTTACATCAATGTAGTTTAAAAACAGCATATCAAACCGGGAGGAGCGACGAGCTGATGTCACCGCGCTATATGGGATCCCGGAAGGAAGCTGGCTGGCTTGTTTTGTATGCTGTTTTTAAACTACATTGACGTAAGTGCATTACCTTTTGGTTTTATATTAAAATTGAGATTTTACACTATGGCAAGTTTATCTCTTTTTGGGGAATTATGATTGCACTCTAATGCCCCGTACACACGGTCGGACATTGATCGGACATTCCGACAACAAAGTCCATGGATTTTTTCCGACGGATGTTGGCTCAAACTTGTTTGCATACACACGGTCACACAAAGTTGTCGGATAATCCGATCGTTCTGAACGTGGTGACGCAAAACACGTACGTCAGGACTATAAACGGGGCAGTAACCAATAGCTTTTGTCTCTTAATTTATTCTGAGCATGCGTGGCACTTTGTCCGTCGGATTTGTGTACACACGATCGGAATTTCCGACAACGGATTTTGTTATCGGAAAATTTTATACCAAGCTCTCAAACTTTGTGTGTCGGAAATTCCGATGGAAAATGTGTGATGGAGCCTACACACGGTCGGAATTTCCGACAACAAGGTCCTATCACACATTTTCCGTCTGAAAAATGCGACCGTGTGTAAGGGGCATAAGAGAGGAACTCGTCATTTCAAGTTGTGTGGAGCGCCCTGGACCCACCCTGTCTCCTTATCCAAGTTCAGCCCTGCCTTGGGATGAAAAATAGTGTCCCATCTTTGGTGTCAGTGGGAGGAATAGTGCCTTGTATCAGTGAGGGAAATAGTGTCCCAAGAGCTGGATAAAGGCAAGCAAGCAAAGGGCCACATTCAGTGTGGAGAGTATGCGTTGTCAGCCCAGACATAAATAATAACATCTGTCAAGTGTTGTTTATTGCTGCCTAAAATGAAATGGAGTGAATGGAGTTGGGATTTAGGGGGCAAAATTTGGGAGGAGTCAGGGTGGGTAATGGTTAGACTGAAAGCTAGGGTTATAATTAATGTGTGTGAGTGCGCTACTCTTATACCATACACCACTCGTAATTGTGCATTACTTTCCTATTACTGTGCAAAAAAATTCAAAAATTCCCATAAGTATTAAATACCACTTACAATACCATATGCATAAAATCCCCAATCTGTATATCAAAATTACTAACATGCAAAATATATATCACAAAGTCCTTGTGCAAAAAGTGCAAATTCCTCTATTCTTTGTTGTGATTACCACTCTTAGCGTGCTGCTGTGTATCTTCTATTTTCATTTGTGACTTAGTGACACACCACCACCTTTTATATCGGCCACTCACCAGATACTTCTTATATGATACGCCTTTGGTTCATTAATGGGATAATCACTCCACCTTTTTACCGCTCCCCACCTGCTATGCTTGAGCTTTGGTTTTCCTCATGTAAAGTATATGGACAACGATCATTGCGCAATGCGTTTTAAAACTATTTGTCATAAAATACAAAAGTGTACACTCACATTTAAAAGTGCCCTCGAGCCGGCACTAAGCTATTCCAGCAGTTAGGGATGGGTGTCATTCAATAGCGTGGTCAGCCTGTATGCAATGTTTGTGTCCCCGCATCCGGCGTGCGCTTCACCCCTTGTTCCCATTCGTATCTCCACCAGCTACGGACGTTTCCGCTCACGTGGTACAAAATCTCCCAGCAGCCTCTACGCGTTTCGCCTCATAGTATGCGTCATCAGGAAGCTTCTATGCAAATGGTATTGTAAGTGGTATTTAATACTTATGGGAATTTTTGAATCTTTGAATTTTTTTGCACAGTAATAGGAAAGTATTGCACAATTACGAGTGGTGTATGGTATAAGAGTAGCGCACTCACACACGTTAATTATAACTTTAGTCCATTCCACTGGATGTTTTTTTTGAGTGCAGCAGCTCTGACAGGGTTTAATGGGGTTTCTTGCGCCGGTGACACACACATATTGAAAGCTAGGGTTACCTAGGAAAATCAAGAAAACCTACAAATGTAAAATTTGCTTTTCTCATGCGATTTATTTGTCTGGAAACCTCTTTAATTCTGTCACTTTTAAATTTCATATAAAGCATCTACAGTTGTAGTCTTCAGGCAGAACAGTTTTCATAGCAAAGAAAGCATCATTTGCATTCCTCTAAAGATGTATGTTCCCAACCACTGGAATATTTAAACATTTTTCATGATGTGGTATTCAAATACCCTCCTTAATAAATTGTATGGAATCTTGGCTTCTATTTGAAAAAGCCCAACAGGCTTTTGTCTGGCCAGCCAATCTGTTGTCCATATCAGATCAATTTTTTTAAGGATTAGACCATCATTTCTAACTTTAATACAATCATTGTTTGTTGAAATGTCTTAAAGACATTGGATGACAATTTGGAAATCCCCAAATATTTGGCCAAATATTGGAGATAACCTAACATCTATGGGTCACCAGCAGACACTGTCAGCCAAGGCGAGTTAACCGCACGTGCTGGAAAACCTTGCTTAATGACTGTTCTTTTTATCTTTTTCTGCAATTCTTTAAAGGCTAAATATAAGTGGTCCCACAATGGACTGTTTAGGGACCTGGTGGTTAATATAAATATCTAAACATGGTCAGATTATGGCTGTACTTCCAAGAACAACACCCCCCGGTGACTATGGTGGCATTCATTGATGCTTTATGAGGTCCAGGATGGTAATATGAAAGTCTTTTTTCTTTTATTAGGAGTATGCTTTTTAACATAGGTAAAATAGATGCCTTGAAGGTGCCGCCTAAACATGGTCAGGACATTGTGGCCTCTTACACAACTTTTGGTTGTGCTCACCCCTTGAGCAACTTTGGTAAAATATCTTCCCATTTCTCTAGAATAGATAAGTTCACAACCCCAATAAGCCCCCCTCTGATTGTTTTGGGGATTTCCTGGGCTTCCTATAAGGTGGGGTAGTAAATTTTAAAAAAATGGAGATAGCGGAAATTTTTCACAGCTGCCAAGGAATGCTAAGCTCTTAGCTAGACAGAAGTCCCACTTCTTCCACTAATGTTGTCACCATTTTGATGTATATAGTGGTTACTGGAGGAAACCAAAGCAGAAAATGTCATCTTCAAAAAAGACAAGACATCCATATTACAGTTCCTTTCCATACTAGCTGTCTCTAGAATTGTGCCTGTATTAAATTGATATCCTGCAATATTTTTCATTTCACGAGCATCAACCAGAACAGTTCTATTTTTTCTATTAAATAAAATGTTAGAGGTTTATGTTTGTCGGTTATTCAGCAATAAGCAGATATTAAATCCTGAGAGAAGAAAAAAATATTCTGCTTCACTTCAAGCTTTCAATTTCCTTTCCTAACAAATGCCTCTGTATGTACAGTATCTGTGCATGGATAATAACAGCAGACTCATTCCATAGAAGCTGTTATCCATATGAAATAAGGAAAATCAACAAGCAATGATTGTGCGCATACACTAAAACCAGCCAGATTTCAGCTGACTTTGGAAGTAAAAATTTTCCTAAGCGCTTAATCCAATAGTGAAAGCTCCAAACAAGTGTGTGTGGGGGGCAAGAATAATAAACTCAAGGGCAGCCTAGCAGCACTATTGTCGTTGGTTCAAATCCCAACCACAGCACTGCCTGCGCAGAGTTTGGATTTTCTCCCTGTGCCTGCATGGGTTTCCTCCCACATTCCAAAGACATGCTGGTAGGTTAATTGGCTCCTTTCTAAATTGTCCCTAGTATGAGTTTGTATGAATGTGATTTAGGGGATCTTAGATTGTAACCTCCTTGAGGGCAGGGACAGATGTGAATGTACAATTATACAGTATGAAAAGTGCTGTGTAAATTGGTGCTATACCTATATGGCTAAAGGGTACCTATAATAAAAAAATAACAGAATAATTAATTAAAAAACAAATGCATAGATAGCCCCAGGAGGTGTTCTGTTTATAAAAGGGCAGACACCCAAGAGCTGCCAGCATGTGCGGTAGTTGACATGCATATACAATACAGGGGGGGGGGGTTTACTAAAGGCAAATCCACTTTGCACTGCAAGTGCACTTGGAAGTGCAGTCGCTGTAGATCTGAGGGGGACATACAAGGAAAATAAAAAACAGCATTTTTGCTTGTACATGATTGGATGATAAAATCAGCAGAGCTAAGGCCCCTTTCACACTGGGGCGGTAGGGGGCGTCGGCGGTAAAACAGCGATATTTTTAGCGCTGTTTTACCGCGGTATTCGGCCGCTAGCGGTGCGGTTTTAACCCCCCGCTGGCGGCCGAAAAAGGGTTAAAACCACTCGTACCTCGCGGCTATAGCCGCGGTATTGCCGCGGTATAGCCGCGCTGTCCCATTGATTTCAATGGGCAGGAGCAGTGTATACACTGCTCCTTCACCGCTCCAAAGATGCGGCTTGCAGGAAATTTTTTCTTCTCCTGCCAGCGCACCGCTTCAGTGTGAAAGCCCTCGGGCTTTCACACTGAACAAACAGCGGAGGCTGTTTAGGGGCGGTTTGCAGGCGGTATTTTTAGCGCAATAACGCCTGCAAACCGCCCCAGTGTGAAAGGGGCCCAATGGAGGTAAATCGGGTATCTGGTGCTCCAGGATGCAATGCCCTTAGTTTGTAATAATGTACATTTGATTAGTCAGTCTTTAGGTAAAAACCAGGTTGACCCACAGTTATTCAATTGCAAATTGAATAAAAAGCAGATGCACTTCACAAAAGGACAGGGAGAGAGAAGCAGCGCCAATCTAAATGCAGCGATGATACAACTGGTTTATTAATGAAAGTAATGTACTCCCTAGAAGGTAGATAACATGTACACATCAAAGGTAGCAGCCTTGTAGTTAGCAGGGACACAGCCTCATTCAAATCCTGACAGCTTCCTTCTGCACCCTTTCTTCTGACCTGGGACCCCGGGAACCACCGGCACCGTCAGGTACAAGGACACTACGCTCTTCACATGCCCCTCTTTATCTCTGCTAACTGCAAGGCTGCTACCTTTTGATGTGCCCACGTTATCTACATTCTAGTGAGTGTATTACTTTCATTATTAAACCGGTTGTAATATTGCTGCACTCAGATTGGAACTGTTCCTCTCTCCTTGTCTTCCAGTGTTCACAGAGTCTCTTCTGCTCTATAGCGGGCTGCCTAACAAGTGTGTTACAACCTTGCCCCCATCCCTGCTCCTTTTGATCCATCTAAGCCATTTCCCCAGTCAGTGGTATACTTGCTCCAGCAACAGATGTTCGAGCGCTTCATAGTTACATACTAGGTGAGGTTGAAAAAAGACACAAGTCCATCAAGTCCTACCTATGTGTGTGATTTTATGTCAGTATTATATTATACAGTATAACCCTGTATGTTGTGGTCGTTTAGGTGCTTATCTAATAGTTTTTTGAAACTATCGATGCTCCCCGCTGAAACCACCGCCTGTGGAAGGGAATTCCACATCTTTGCCGCTCTTACAGTAAAGAACCCTCTACGTAGTTTAAGGTTAAACCTCTTTTCTTCTAATTTTAATGAGTGGCCACGTGTTTTATTAAACTCCCTTCCGCAGAAAAGTTTTATTCCTATAGTGGGGTCACCTGTATGGTATTTGTAAATTGAAATCATATCCTCTCTCAAGCGTCTCTTCTCCAGAGAGAATAAGTTCAGTGCTTGCAACCTTTCCTCATAACTAATGTCCTCCAGACCCTTTATTAATTTTGCTGCCCTTCTTTGTACTCACTCCATTTCCAGCATATCCTTCCTCCTTCCTGAGGACTGGTGCCCAGAACTGGACAACATACTCCAGGTGAGGCCAGAGGAGTCGGAGAGAATTATCATTTTAACTCTTGAGTTAATCCCCTTTTTAATGCATAACAATATTCTGTTTTCTGTATTCTGCTTTGTTAGCAGCAGCTTGGCATTGCATGCCATTGCTGAGCCTATCAACTACTAGGACCCCCAGGTCCTTTTCTACCCTTGATTCCCCCAGAGGTTCTCCCCCCAGTGAGTAGATTGCATTCATATTTTTGCCACCCAAATGCATTATTTTAAATTTTTTCACATTAAACCTCATTTGCCATGTAGTTGCCCACCCCATTAATTTGTTTAGATCTACTTGCAACGTTTCCACATTCTGCGGAGAAAGTTAGTGCCCCAAGGACCCTTGGGTGCAAGCCATTTGGTCCCGGTGACTTATTAATGTTATGTTTTTCAAGTCTATTCCTAATTCTGTCCTCTGTTAGCCATGAGGGTGCTTCAGTTGATGTGTCATGAGGATAAACACTGCAGTTTTGGTTACTGAAGCCCCCCGATTCCCTTGTGAAGACTGAGGAGAAGAGTAAATTCAATACCTTCACCATCTCACCATCCTTTGTAACCAGATTCCCTTCCTCATTCTTTATGGGGCCAATATGGTCTGTTCTCCCTATTTTACTGTCTATATACTTAAAGAATTTCTTGGGATTTTTTTTGCTCTCCTCCGCTATGTGTCTTTTGTGTTCTATCTTAGCTGCCCTAATTGCACCCTTACATTTCTTGTTGCATTCATTGTAAAATTTGAATGCTGATGATGATGATCCCTCAGCCTTGTATTTTCTGAAGACCTTCTCCTTTGCTTTTATATGCATTTTTACATTGGAGTTAAGCCACCCAGTACTTTTGCTCGCTCTTTTAAATTTAATTCCCAATGGGATTCACTGGCTAATGCCCTTATTTAATATGCTCTTAAAGCAAACCCATCTCTCCTCCGTGTTCTTTGTTCCTAAGATTTTTGTATTTCCCTTATGTTTCCTATTTGTGTGATTTATACTGAAGCTAATTGACCTGTGATCGCTGTTTCCTAAATTGCCCCTTATTTCCAGATCCGTGATCAGGTCTGTATTGTTGGTAATCAGGAGGCCTAGTTACACTTTGTTTCTAGTTGGCGTGTCTACCATCTGACCCATGAAATTGTCCAACAAGACATTTAGGAACATCAATTATTGTTTATTTACTCACAAAAGGACAGTTGCAGACTGCAGATATAATGAGACAGTGTGACACTGTACCTTCCGGCCTCTGAGGAAAGAGGAATCCCCCCGAAACGTGTTATGATACAGGTACACGCCATCAGAAGACAACATCCCAGAGGGCAGGCTTCACAAGTGTCAGCGCCAGAACCAGCTTCTGTCAGTGGCTTCCAGCAGGAGAGCAGAACGACTTACCCTGCAGCCCGGCCAGGCTGTTCACCAGCAGATCAGCTGGATAACAGGAGCATTCCAGGAGGTACAGTGGCATTATACCCACAACCTCTGAAACTATCTTTATGTGAGCGCACCTGCTTTTTATTCAATTTTCAATAAATACTCATTGTCTTTAATACACTTAGATCCATTGCGATGGTTTCTTTTTGTTCTATGTTCAGCTGATTTTAACCTACTGTAGTTTGCTGCCAAAAAAACTATAAATTCCAATTACATGCTACTAGGCTGCAACACATAACTCTTTGTTTCATTAAAAAAAAAAAAAAAAAAACAGGGTTTCTGTTGTATTATGCTAGCAAAGCATATAACAGCTGCAAGATGGTTAATTTTTCCCTTTAGGTGATAGCAATGGTTTTTCAGTACTGTATCACACATGAGTTTACAGGGAGCAAAGGGTTCCTATTAAACCAGCAGCATGCTGGGTGATTAATGATGTCCTACTTATAAAGCTTCTGCAAGTCATTCTTGACATTAATTGCCTGGCAACTGTCTTACGTGCAATGGCTCCATGTTATGCATGTTGGATACTGGACTACAGGGTTATTGCTGTTTAAGCCCACGCAAACACCATGATATTTATGAACAAACTGTATGCCTGGCAGGTATTTGGTTCACAATTTATTCCAAAATGGGAGTAAATGGGAGTAAATGGGAGTAAATGACTCACAACAATATACTGGTTTGCCTTTAAAAGGTTTTAAAGAGAATCCATACCTTGTCCATACAGGTTCTCCAATTTGCTCAACACCCTTTCTGTTTAAGCTCATCTTTCATTTACAACCCAAATGTTCCTTAAGCCCACCAGAGCCTTCTCAAATACCAGTACTTCCAGGGATGGGAAAGCATGTGACTCTCTCCCCTTCCTCCAATGATGCAACAATGGATGCCTAATTGGCCAATCACCCTGAGTGCTGCCACAAGAGGTCAGGCCGAGAGACCTGACCATAATGACTTGGTATTCACACAGCCATTCTCTCCCTTCTGGCAGGTGAACAGGAGCAGGGAAGGAATAGCAAAGGCTGACTTCAACATCAATTTTAAATTAACTTGCCTTATTACCAAATGCCTCTATATATATATCTGTGCACAGGGTGGTGAGGAACAAAGCAAAGGTTCACTTTAAAGCAGTATTAAACCCAAAAGCAAAAATGGAATATATTTCAGTTTACCAATTCTTCAATGTGGAGGCTGCATAGTTTTATTATTTTTCCTTTTTTTTACATTTTTTTTTAAGCTGGTGATCTGGCCAGTAACACACTTTCTGTCTAAACACACGTACACACCAGTGGCGTCACTAGGGTTGGTGTCACCCGGTGCGATAAAACATGGTGTCATCCATCAGTACAGACCTCCCCTCAGTATAGACCCCCCTCCTCTCAGTAAAGACCTCCAACCTCAGTATAGATCCCTCCCCTCAGTACAGACCCCCTCCATTAGTACAGACCCCCCCAGGACAAATCACCCCCCTCCTCCATTAGTACAGACCCCCCAGAACAAACCACCCCTCCACTAGAGCAGACCCCCCAGGACAAACCACCCCCCTCCTCCATTAGTACAGACCCCCCCAAGGACAAACCACCCCCTCCTCCATTAGAACAGACCCCCCAGAACAAACCACGCCCCTCTATTAGTACAGACCCCCCAGACCCCCCAGAACAAACCACCCCCCTCCATTAATACAGACCCCTTCTCAGACCAACGCCCCCCCAGAACAAACCACCCCCCTCCATTAATACAGACCCCCCCAGAACAAACCACCTCTCTCCATTAGTACAGTTCCCCCCAGAACAAACCACTCCCCCTCCATTAGTACAGCCCCCTAATCGCAAGCCGACACCCTCCGTTACCGCACCAGCTTGGGCGGCTCAGGTACACGGAACACCCGGGCGGCAGCAGGAGAGGATAGGACAGTGTGCAGCCACGCTGCCCGGGAGGAGAGCAGGTCACGACAGGCTTGGGCAGGAGTGAAAGACAGAGAGGAGGAGAACACATGCCAGACATGGCCGCGGTGCTCGAAGTGTGCTCCAGCTGAAGTAATAAACTGCCAAAAGGTAGCCAGGGCTTTTGTCATCAGCCTCGTGATGGTGTCACCCCTCTAGCGGGTGGCACCCAAGTGCGGACTGGCCCCCCAACATCCCCCCCAGCGACGCCACTGGTACACATAATAAGATCTGAAGAAAAATTTAGTATGGCGAACAAATCGGGTAATTATCCGATCATTAGTATAGTGCTTTTGACAGCCGATTCAGACTCTTCGGAGGACAAATACTGAAGGTGCAGGCTAGAAATGTTTTACCATAAGTGAACACAACGTCCGATTTTCGTTTAATGTGTGTAGTAATCGTACGGAAATAATCGAAAAAGCAAAAAATGTGCATGATCAGAAGCAAAGAAAAACCCTACACTTCCTCTTCTACAAGCTAGTACAGTAAAACCTTGGTTTGAGAGTAACTTGGTTTGAGAGCCTTTTGCAAGACAAGCAAAATGTTTTAATAAATTTTGCCTTGATATACAAGCGATGTCTTGATATAAGAGTAGCGTCATGTCACAGCTGAGTATAAAAAAGAAGAGAGGAGCCTCTAAGTGTAGCAACATGGTTACATTTAATGAAGGTACAACATTTAGCAACCTATTGCTACACTTAGAGGTGCCTCTCTTCTCTTTTATACCCTGTAAAAAAATGCTTTGATATACAAGTGCTTTGGATTACAAGCATGTTTCTGGAACAAATTATGCTTGCAAACCAAGGTTTTAGTGTACATAGCTACATTTGCCTTTGTCGACCGAGAATTTTCGTACAAGTCAATACCATTCCAAATACATCAAGACATGGGCTTTCATGGAAAAACTAACGCTCAGTCAACCGATGTTCTCATAATGTGTACTAGGCTTTAGTGTGTCTCCACCCCACTCGAGAAGCAACAGTAACACCTTTAGACAGAAGCATTGTTAATCTGTGGATTGGTTAGTTTTAGATGTACCAGCAGATTTAAACAGACACGACTGTCAAATAAATCTAACACCCACTAACACCTTTTAAGCAGTAACAGCAAGAATTTTTTCTCCACCTTTTGGGATAAAGGTTTTACATAAATTAATAAAAGTTGACCATTGTAAGGACCCTTGTCAGTGTTAAATGGTTTGTCTCATCCCTCTAACTGAAAGCTTGGCCTGTGAACAGATGCACAGATCACCTGTGCACAGATCATCCATGTTGATGTAAAGTTAAAATTAATATCCTTATCACATCCAAGAATCTGTAAGCTACAATAAAATAATCTTTTGTTTTTGGGTTTAATAAATCTTTAAGAAAAACCATCATGAAATTCTGATGATTTTAAAAATCAGTATATTAATTCATTTTTTATTCGACATACTTGTATTTATATTTTTCCCCACAGCTGCATGCAGACCACTTGGCCAGCAAAAGCAAAAGGCGTTGGTAAAAGTATTAATTGGTCAGCTTTTATTTTTACAGTTTATATCTTTGTAACACCCCTGCCCTGGGCTGGCTAAATTTAGTGTATAGCTTAGCTGTACAATAAATGCAAAAGTTTGTATAATTCCTTTCTCTCCCACCATGTCAGATGTAGGCAAGCATAGGAGTGGGCACACATGGCTCCCATGGCTACTCCCCTTAATTGGTGGTAGAACTTTTGGTTAAACACAAAACAGTTATTGCCTATGGTTTATTTTACTACACATTGCCCCATGTCATGGGTATTGCTTTTTATCAATTTTGTACTCCAGTTCATGTCCCGACTTTTTAATGTCAGAATTTACTATTTATTATTTTTTGTACCAATAAAAATTATCTTTGATCATCCACACATTTTGAATTGCATTATATCACATTATTGGCTGCATTAAAGCCCCGTTAGGGGGGTTTTCCGTTTTCCATATGCATCTTTTGGGGTGTGCAGCCCTTTCGTCTGTACTCTTTTGAGTGTCCCCTTTTCTGCAACAAAACAGTTATTTACAATCAGATCCAAGAGTTCCACCAACAAATCAATCTGTGGTCCCGCCAGGGGATGATGTACGTCTAGCCATTGGGATACCGCGTGTACCCCCACCTCATGTGGAATGGAGGAATATAGAGACTCAACGTCTACCCCCACCAGGACTTTGATTGAGCCAATGAAGAGAGAGAGAGAGGGGGGGAAGGTTGAGTCATGGCTCCATGTCTGAATTCTGAATGGAGACACACAGCTGCGGCTCAGCTCAGGTTCCCCCATAGCAAGCTGCTTGCTGTGGGGGCACTTGCAGGAGGTAGGGGCCAAGAACGCAAAACGAGGGACCCGAGAAGAGGAGGACCCAGGCTGCTCTGTGCAAAACCACTACAGAGAGCAGATACGTATAACATGTTTGTTATTTTTAAACGAAAAAAAAAAATCACTTTAAACCAGTGAAACTTATCGTCAACTCTTGCATTCAGGATGACAAGCGGTGAGGACCAGGAACATGCTTTACATGGTCAGGTTGATGTTAAGTGTAAGCCCCAAGACTGGAAGAAGGTGTTTGGGAACCTGTTTTCTTTTAGGTAATAAAAAATAATCAATAAAACAAAGTTAAAAATGCACACTTATAACACGTGTTTATGTGCAACCACATGTCGAGTACAAAGTACCCTCATCCCCTGACAATGCCCGTTTAGCGCCGAAACGCACAGCATCTGGTCCATGATGTCATCACACCCACCAGTGGATCGGCAGTGGCGCATTCATTGTACATGCTGGTTTCTACCTATCTCCTGTGATGTTACACTTAATAAATGAGATGGTGATTTAATATACTACACAATGACTTTTTGTCCTCCTTATATTCCATATGAATTTTGGTGTGAGATGCTGAGTTACTGGGGTACCTGTGGAGATTAGAGCTGCATAGCAGTCAGGCACTATTGATCTCTTATAATATTCAGATCTTACACATCCGGTAAGAAGTTTGAGCACTAGTGGGCACTCTGCAGTGGACACCTGTGTACTGGGTGTATCTGGGCACATCACCATTTTCATGCTTAATTTGGGACTTGCACTATAAGCTGTTTTGCAATACATTTTTATATTGTTATACACATTTTTTATATTTTTGTGATTTAATCTCACTAAAGTTTTTGTGATGTAATCTCTTTTGTTTAAAGGGACAGCGCAACTAAATAAATTTAAGTTTTTTATGGTCCTGTATTTGGATGATTAGTGTGCTGCTTTTCTTTTTGGTGATAGACTTAGCACAGAATTTTTTTGTTAAATATACAATGATGTGAAGGCTTTTAGTATAAGATATAAGCGTTTACAATTTTCACAAAAAATGTATGTACAATAAGATTTTTGGAAATTTTCTTGTATTAGTGTGTGCCAATAATGTTTTTTTTATTAATATTTGCTCAACTGTCATGTAACAAACAGTACTATATTTAAATTTTAATATTCCAATTGGGAGGGGTCTTCAACAAACTTTCAAGTTGGTGAATGTAAAAAAATTGCATAAAACGATATGGCAAAATAAGGTACAAAACTGAAGGCAAGGCTTGGCAGTGAAACGGTTAAAAATCAAGTGCATCTTTCCAACTGGCCATTGATGTTCTAATTGCTTTTCCGCAGACAGTAGTTTACTGGCTAAAGTAAAAAAAAAAAAAAAAACAGCATAGTGACAGAAATCTATAGCAAAATTGTAAATTCATATACAGGAAGGGAAGAGGCCAGAGATGAGCCAGACAATCGTTGCCAAGAAAAGTCCAAGTTGGACACATTCCGAAAGGGAAAGAATGCTCCAGCCTTCATTGGAGGGAGTTCACGGTTTACTGACTGTGTAAACAATGAGTTATTGACCTTCATACATAGAATCCCTCCTCTGTGAACGCCGTGGAAAAACACAGCTATACAATTTTGATACTATTAGGCAAATATTAAAATTGGACATGATCTCTAAGCCACACGCTGGCGTAAAACATCACCTCTGCCTAATGTGCTCCTAAGCATAAAAAGACAGAAAAACAAGACTATCCCATATGGAACTTAAAATGATTTATGAAATTTTCAAAGTTCCATTAAAGTAAATGTAATTTCTGTTTGGGCCAGATGGTGGTGCCCTTGCTGTTTCTGTGGCCAGATTATTAATCTTATTGCTCTCTGATAGGTTAGCGATACCCTTGCCAGGATATTTATGTTCTCTTCTTTTAAAAGTATTGTCATTGTTAGCAAATATATTATCAGTAAAAACGTGAAAAAGGTAAGCTTTGCTAAGAGGCATCAGAGGCTTCTATATGAAACAATCACCAAAGCGAAGACAGCCTGCTCCTCTCTACTAGTCCATTGGTGATACATCACCAGGCACATAAGTAAAAGTGGTGGAAGCATCCTTTTACTTAGTTGCTGTCCAATCAAACCTGACAGATAATGCATAAAAATTCTGATTGCGCCATTTTATGACATCAGGCAAAGCAGTTCTTGATGACCAGCCTGAGTATGCATAATACCACAGCAGACAAAAAAGTGGATGCCAAGTACACTTGGTAAGAAGTGTTTTGTGGGCAAGATAATATTGTACTGTGTGCCTTTAGGCTTCTAGTTTGCTTTGCACTGAACATTCTTTTATTACTCTCATTTGATGGGAAGCAGTAGGGTTTAAAGACAAGAAGTTAACGTGGGCAATTAACTTGCTCTCCAACACTAAGGACTATATAATGTATTAATATAAGGTTTCATGCTCTAATTGACACACATTTGGTATTGTGGTTTAAAATTGACAAGGAGTAGTTCCTTCTGCTCGCTGTGAGTCTTTACTTATATACTCTAGTTCTCACAGCTTTTTCATCTTTGGACCACTTGAAGCGAGGCTACAGATGCAGTGGACCATCTATGCTTAGGTCCATTTGTTTCCAGTAAAGATCATGACTGCTGAGAAGCATAAGCTCATTTTGACCAGCTAAAGTACCAAACCCTTGCCCCACCAAAAACACACAGAGGCTGATTAAGTTGAAAATAGGGCAAAGCCACAGCTTTATTGAACTTTCCAAATGTAGCAACATTCAAAAGTACCACAATAACGATGCCAGTCACAGTTATATCATAAGCATCCATAACATAAACTCAGATAATCTAAGAGGCTTGTCTTCACCATCAGTGCCAGACAGGCATTAAACTGACCCAAGTATTAAACTTGAGGGCAGAGCCCATAAAGCAATATCAACTGCTGGCAAGGTAAAAACCACCTATAACGCTGTGACGAAACTCACAATGGGCGGTGGGTAGTCAACTCTTGTGAAGTCTGAATCTCCTCAGAGTAGTGGGACATGCCCCTGCATAGGGGCATGTCCCACTGAGTCACCTCATGTGTTAGTGGCCACTCCTAATGTAGCTACTTAACCTACCTGTTTAAGGTTAACGCCCACGGAGATGCAATTCTTCCAGCAGTCAAGGATCCCTGGGTCGGTTTCAAGGGGCCTTCCTTAGCTAAAGGATATGTCACTCTGAAGTGGCCTCCCTACTCACCCCCTCAGTGACTACAACAAACCGATCATGGTAGCTCACTATACTTATTCTATATATTGATAATTTACGCACTCTGAACTTACCAGGGTTTTGCTCACCCTCTCCCCCTTTCCCTGTCAACAATGAGAACACATTCAATAACAGCACATTCTACCACAGGGTGAGGGAAAATGGTTAAGGGGCCACCTGACGCATACCTGTGGAGCACCAGTGACTCAGGGACCACAAACTGATTGGGCCCTAGATACAAATTGATCCCAACAGCAGCATAAAGCACAGGCATGCTGCACAATGCTGAGGTCCCAAAACTGAATGTTGGACCTATTACTATTCCCAGTCAATAGATAATGTACCTAGAAGCTCAAGCTTGGCAACACTAGGAGTAACCAAACTCCTGCAGGCTTATTTTATGGTAATTAAGGTGTATTGTCAGTGAATATACATTTTCTGTAATTTTTCCTGGAAAGTAAATTCTGGTGTGACTTATACATCACATTTTGACATTCTCGCTGTTCTATATTTTCACGGGGTAATTTCCTATACAGATTGGTAGATTCTGTCTAAAGTGTCCATTGGTGTATCACACAGTGTTGTTGGCATTCCTTCTGGAACAAATGCTAAAATCAGACAATGAGTCACAAACAGAGCCTTTTGCTTTCAAAAAGTCTCATAGAAGGCTCATTATTTTGTGAAAAATACAGTAAAGTGACATCACTGTGCAGCACCACTAATCTGCGAGAAAATTTGGCTGTCTCCATGTAGCTTTAAAGATGTGTCCCTGAAAATATCTTTGGTTTAAACAGTATATAATAGTCTTGGTAAATTCAGTTCTCATTAACTAATAATATTTGAGATAGTGCTGTGGCTGATTGGCCTCTGATTTGATTGTGCCTGCATAGTTTCAGAGCCAACGCCATTTGGCACAGCCAGCTGCATGAACCCAGTGATCCGTTTAGCTGTTTGTAAGTGTGGCATTCTGATCACCATTGTAAGGGGGGCATTCTTTACACTGACCACCAATGTATGGGCCATTCCTCCAACTGAGCACCAATGTAAGGAATATTCTTTCCACTGATCTCCTGACTGCTGACTTTTAATTTTATTCACCCAGGCTAGATTTCCTCTTTAATAAATGTTTTTAATGTTGACCCATGTATTCTATATTTTTGTAATTTCATTATCTATCTATTTTTATAGATGGATCTTAGTTCATTGACAGTGTGTATGATAACGCACATCCTCAGTCCTGAAGAAGTGGAACAACCTCGAAAGGCGTAGACTGAATGCAATGTATTCTATTAGGATGAATAAAAATCAGTCTTAATCAGCGCAACTCATTATCTCTACAGTGAATATAACAAATTCACAACATAATAGTATCCTCAATATCAAATGTCAATATAATTGAAAAAAATCTAAAACGCACTACAACACACAAAAACTATAGTGCAAGTGCACAACAATACATGTCATATATATGCATATACTATTGAAAGTAATATGAGCTCAATGTCTTCCACCTCTGTGCAAATGAAGCAAACAAAGCTAAAAAAGTGAACATGCAATCCTCCACCAGTGCTCTCTGGCCACTCACGCATTGACTCCTGTTTTACCAGTGAGTCATAACAACCTGTACCCTGTAAGGGATATAGTCAGGTCTGCATGGCATGCAGTCCTATTTTAATTGATTGTGCTCGAGGGATGATGGCATATGGAACAAAATACACAGCATCTAGTGCTCTCCATATAATAAAATGTATTCTGATTATAACTATGTGATTACACTTATAGGAAATGGCACTTGAGCTGTGCCAGCTGAATAAGGCTCGTACAATTGTATCGGCTTGCCGCAGTGTAGTTAGAGATGGCCTTGGGATGACGTAGACACTTAGGCGCCTTCCCCCCCCATACGCGTTACGTCCTAGGGTGTAGACTTCCCCAGTAGGGGTATTCTATTAAGATGTCTTAAACTTTCAAGAATACATTTATTGTAATCAAAAGAAGATCCTTTTTATCTTATATCTCTTGGGATTTTTCAAGGTGTATACAATAAAAGCGCATGTTTTAGCTACACTACTAATATTTTTTGTATGGGTACCCGTTTCAGAGGTGCATATTTAAAGCCCCCCTATATGTATTTCTTCTTTTGCTATAGGTTTCAATTGGGATGACAACCTCATGGAAATATTACCATGATGCACAATTGAGGACTCCACTTATGTTTTGTTTAATTTTAGGCAAGTACATCTCCCGTCATCTCTCCCCTCCACTAAAGCAAGCAATTAACCCTTGCAGTTTTTTCTGGAGTTACGCTTTAAATATGATAAAACAGCAACACAGGTATCAAACAGAGGGAGCCGGGCAAGGGGCTAACGCATTTCACGCCTAATGACTAAGAACTGATAAAGTGTGAAACATGTTAGCCCCTTGCCCGGCTCCCTCTTCTTGATACCTGTGTTGCTGTTTTATCATATTTAAGAGTAAGGGTGATTCTCAAGATGTGCAGCTGTCCAGGTCTTCTTCTAATGCCATAAGTGGTGAGCTGAGCTGGCAATAATACCCTAGGATCTGCATCCCTGGTGTGGCTTCGCCTGTCGTGGTGTTTTTGTACTCTTCTATTAGGGCAGACGTCTTTTTTAACTCCAGAGTTCCAAAATCAGCTCCTGAGTGTCCACTTACACAGTGGTACTTCAGAGCTCTGCCCGATGACAGGATGGAGGACAGAGCAAGCTTGTCAGAACTGTAACTGAGACAGTGGTGAAAAGCTGGAGAACAATGACAATGACTCTCTCAAGTTTCAGGAATTGCAGGCGAGTGACAGAGAGGGCCTGCACAGTGCTAATTCTGAGAACGATCTGCTTTCAGCGTCCTGTCGAGAGAACTGAGCCCTGGCCAAGAATCAGAATCCAGCTGCAAAACACCCAGCTAAACATTCGTCTTGAAATGTGGAGGTCAGATGTACATGAACTGTCACTGACAATGAACAGCGTGCACTGGTAAATATTAAATAATAACCGCATAAAATACAGCTGAGCAAAAAACGTGTCATGTAAGGTCACATTTCTTTATACTTGGGCTCTGTCTGACATTTTCCTAGCTCTTGCCTGGCTTTAGTTCAGCATATCACATTTAGACATGCAAAGTTAATCAAAATTTAAAAAAAATAAAGAAAATAAAGCTTTGGGACGTACATGGGAGTTAATTTTTGATTGCTCTGTTGTGTGTCACAAATATCTCCTTTCTGTTACCTGCCTCTGATACTTCCATTAAATGATTTTTGTATAAACAGTCTAGACTAGTGGTCCCCAAGCTGTTTCACATAGGTACCCCTTGGCATTCCATTTCTATATTGTACTCCCTGCCATGGGGGTGGGGCAAGGGCAGATTGGGGGGTTAATAAGTGAAACTTATTTATTGGCTACGGGATTGCACCTAAAAGGTGCCAAACGTTGTGGCACATCACAGATGTACAACCAGTATAATATGTATCACAGATTCATAGTGTATTGATACTCACTGACGCTAGCAAGAGAACACTGTCTTGGCTCTCAGCCAGTCAAGCAGCCAGGACCCAGGACTCTAGACTCCTCTGTACTCAGTATCCCTCTGGACTCTGGACCCAGGTCACTTGACGCAGTACCCAGGACTCTAGACTCCTCTGTACTCAGTATCCCTCTGGACTCTTGACCCAGGTCACTTGACGCAGTACCCAGGACTCTAGACTCCTCTGTACTCAGTATCCCTCTGGACTCTGGACCCAGGTCACTTGACGCAGTACCCAGGACTCTAGACTCCTCTGTAGTCAGGATTCCTCTGGACTCTGGACCCAGGTCACTTGACTCAGGACCCAGGACTCTAGACTCCTCTGTACTCAGGATTCCTCTGGACTCTGGACCCAGGTCACTTGACTCAGGACCCAGGACTCTAGACTCCTCTGTACTCAGGATTCCTCTGGACTCTAGACCCAGGTCACTTGACTCAGGACCCAGGACTCCAGCCTCAAGAGGGCCTATCAGTCTGCTGGTTACTGATTGAGCTGCAGGCCAAAACTCTACAATGGTTGTCAGAAATCGCTGCACACAATGTGGTCCCTGACTCTTCCCTGCCTCAGTGTTTTTCCGCCATTACCAAAATATTACAAGTACCATTATATGTGTGGGCAAGTACCTCTGGGGGTACACATAGCCCTGGTATGTAACATAGGGTCTAGACTGCAAAATAAGTCTCCACCCAAAACCAACCTTCCATGATGTGTTTCACCACAGGGATCTGAGGAGTGACCAGGTTGTCCAGGATGTGGAGATGAATGAGCAAGTCTGGAGTTCAGCCATGGATTTGGGTATGTTTTTGGGGTCTAGATTGTTTTACGTGTTAACGATGTGCACAAATACATACATTAAAAAAAAAAAAAATCACACTATGGAGCCACATTTTCTAGTTACTTACTTCATATTTTACATAATAAGGCCGGGTTCACATCTGTCCATGTCCACTTCCATCGTTTTTTTTCATCCGCTGTTAACATGCATTGTACATGCATTTTTGTGCATTTTTCTTATTCTATCGTAAATCACAGTGCATGAAAATGCCCCAAAAAAACAGACATGCCTCATTTTTTACAAGGCAGTGCAACACACAGATGTGAACTGCCTCACTGGAATCAATGTATTTTCACGATAAATGCGCTTTTATGTGCTGCAAAACGCACACAAAAATATGCATGAAACCAGGCCAAAGATAAACTTAAAAGGGCTACTCTTTCCCTTTCACTGACATCCTATGAAATATCTTGTAAATTCACATAAACAGTGAGGGGACGTATTTCAATGGCATATGACATCCTAACTGAGCCCAACTACAAATTCCCATACAATGGGGTTGGTTTACTAAAGACATTTAGGCTGCTCACTTTGCAAGGAAATTTTCCCTGAAGCTTGGTGATTGGAGAAATTTCACTTTGCAAAGAATACCTAATCATGTGCAAGGAAAAAAAATGCATTTTTGCTTGCACATGTTTGGATGATGGAAGACCACAGAGCTTCACCTCATTCACTAAACTCTGGTGAAATTTCCATTTGAAAGTGAACAGCCTATTGGTCTTCAGTAAATTAACCCCAATGGGAGCAAGACCTGAATATAACGTTCGATCTCTCAGACTTGCAAGAATTAGCCAGTGACTTGTCAAATATTTCAGATAACACGACCCTCGTAGGATCTATATACAAAATGTGATTACAGTGGTACATGTTGCCCACTAGGATAGCCTAGATGTGTCCTCAAGCCTCGTCTAAATGCAACATTAACTGCTGCCAGGTGGGCACAATGCTCCATATTTGGTGGTGATGCCCCAAAATAAGCAGATTCTGGATCAAAATCTTTAATTTTATCTATTACTTAGATCATCCGAATCTGCCTTATTCCAAAAAAAATCATAGTGATATCCCAAAAAATCTGCAAAGATTAGTGTTGTACATTATCCAAGATGCCAGAATTGCACTAGCAAGAAGTTTGAAACATTCCACCACTCCCATTGACTGTTCCCTCACATGTACGTTCAATAACACATACACAAAATTTGAGAAAACATGGGACCCATGGACGCGATATATATCACTAGACTCGTGAGACCCTCAGGAGACTGCCCCCTTCCCCACCCCCACATTTTTTTTTACCTTTCTTTTTCTTCTTTACAGCATAGTTTTATCATCCATTAGGCTGGGTTTACACTAGAGAACGCAGCGGCTTACAGCAGGAGTCCGGTGCGTCTCCATTCCCCATTTCAGGTCTGATTTCAGCCCGAATTTTGGGCTGAATTCAGACCTGAAATGAAACCAAAAGATGCACAGGACTCCTGTCCAATTCGCACTGAAGCCGATGCGGAGATGTGTGAATCGGCTCCATTGAGAGCCAGTCACAATCTCCTGCTATGTGAATTGGATGTGCGGAAACCTGCATCCAATTCGCAATAGTGTGAACCCAGCCTTAAAGTCAAAAAGTGTGATCAGACAGGCTCTTTATTGCAAAAGAAAAGACAAGCAGGTCTACTTGGCTTCCCCCATTCCCTTGCTCCATTCACATGGGCACAGGAGATGGAGGAGAAGGCTGACCAGTTCGGCTGTCAGAATGGGGGTCTGGTTGGGATGCAGGCAGGTGCTTTTTTTTTCACTTGTTACAGGTTACACCCTGAATATGGGTATTACATATTACTAAAAGGTAAACTTATCCTTTATTAGTCAAGGTTCAACACAAAATTTGTCTGAAAATAGATCTATGTTTATCCCATGTATGTTCAAATCCACCTACTGTTTGATTGATTTGCTACCTCTGCTGGAATTCTTATACAAGCATCACCTATTCTTCTGGTTAAATAATACTTCATAAGGTTAGTTTTGAACCTTCCTTTTGCTAGTGTGGGGTCATGCTCCCATCTTGGTCTCAGTTTCCAAAATACTGCAGGGAAATCTGATTTTTTTTTCTTTTATATATCTGTAATTAAAGAGGAACTGCAGTCTGCAACTTTACCATTCTGAAGCTTCCCTCCAACCACTTTGCATTTTATTTTATATATACTGTGATTCTGTACTTGCCAAACATGCTGAAGAAATCTCCCTCCACTAAGTCTGGCTGCAGCCATTTTAACTGTGGGCAGCTGAAGCTGCTGCCTGTTCACTTCCTGGATCTACACAGACACACAGAGGCACACCTCCAGCTCTCATTGGCCCTCTTATGACTCATCTCCAATCCCGTCCTGGCAAGCTCTCACAAGAGTGAGAGCTGTGCATGATGCCATAAACCTAGGTTAATGACCAGACAAAAAACTGGAAGTGGGCTGTATAAGGTATTTACTGGCAGAAAAAAAAAATTTTACTATCCAAAGTTAATACAAGGGCAGAAGATTTCATAGATGGAAATTTAAAAAAATGATTGAAGGTCTGCTTTATATATTTACATATATTTCCATATTTATTTTATATTGCCATCGTCTTGAAAAATAGCAGTGGACTTCCTGTACCTACAGGCCCATTGCTGTATATCTGCAGTGTCACTGCTGTGCTGCTCGCTGTTCTCTTTATCAAGGTGACTGAACAGCAAGTACTGTCTGTGTGGCACATGTGACAACAATCTCCCGTATTCTTCACATGTCTGGGCTATGGGGTAGAGTGGCAAGACGGAAGCCTTTTCTTATTAAGAGAAACACCCAAGCCCGGCTAAATTTTCCAAAAACATATGTGAAGTCTCCCAAAAGCATGTGGGAAAATGTGTTATGGTCTGATGAAACCAAGGTTGAACTTTTTGACCATAATTCCAAAAGATATATTTGGCGCAAAAACACCACTGCACATCACTGTAGGAACACCATACCCACAGTGAAGCATGGTGGTGGCAGCATCATGCTTTGGGGCTGTTTTTCTTCAGCTGGAACAGGGGCCGTAGTCAAGGTAGAGGGAATTATGAACAGTTCCAAATACCAGTCAATATTGGCACACATCAGGCTTCTGCTAGAAAGCTGAACATGAAGAGGAACTTGATCTTTCAGCATGACAACGACCCAAAGCATACATCCAAATCAACAAAGGAATGGCTTCACCAGAAGATTAAAGTTTTGGAATGGCCCAGCCAGAACCCAGACCTGAATCTGATTGTAAATCTGTGGGGTGATCTGAAGAGGGCTGTGCACAGGAGATGTCCTCGCAATCTGACAGATTTGGAGTGTTTTTGCAGAGAAGAGTGGGCAAATATTGCCAAGTCAAGATGTGCCATGCTGATAGACACATACTCAAAAAGACTGAGTGCTGTAAGAAATCAAAAGGTGCTTTCAACAAAGTGTTAGTTTAATGCTGCGTACAGACGATCGGACATTCTGACAACAAAATCCTGGATTTATTTCCGACGGATGTTGGCTCAAACTTGTTCTGCATACACACGGTCACACAAATAATGTAGTCAGAAATTCCGATCGCCAAGAACGCGGTGACGTACAACACATACGACGAGCCAAGAAAAATGAAGTTCAATAGCCAGTGCGGCTCTCCTGCTAGATTCCGAGCATGCGTGGAATTTTGTGCGTCGGAATTGTGTACACACGATCGGAATTTACGACAACGGATTTTGTTGTCGGAAAATTTGAGATCCAGCTCTCAAATTTTTGTTGTCGGTGTATTATCCGAGAGATTACTGGTATCAAACGAAGGTCGGGAGAATGGGAGGCTAATGTCCGCACCGAGCTGCAGCGCAGGGAGCGGGCATTGTGAGTGACCCCACTCAGTCTAACCATACTACCTTACTACCTGGACTGAGGCGCAGTCCCTCTATAACTCAATAATAATGTCAGCAGCCAAGAAGAGGAGATATTTCCTACAGCAGGGCTATTTTAAGGGGGGGGGGGGACACACACTTGTACAGTTGTACACACTATTAATTCAGATATACGAAATGTTCTTCATAAGTTCTATACTGACTTATATGCGTCTAAAATGTGTACTGCAACCTCTGAGTTAGAATTGTTTTTTGCTAAATTGTCCCTTCCCTCAGGTGTCAGAAGCCGAGAGAATTTAATTGAATTCTTCGATTTCTATCGAGGAGTTGAATGACGCTTTGGCATTGTCCCGAATCATAAATCCCCGGGCTCGGATGGCCTTCCAGCGGAGGTGTACTCCTGTTATGGTACTATCCTTCCCCCGCCAATATTGCGGGCCTTATCTGATGCAGCTAAGATCATTTATCGGATAGTATGAAGGAGGCCATTGTGGTAGTACTGCCTAAGCCAGGGAAGGACAAGCTTTTATTGGAATCCTATCGCACTCTTTATTGAACTCAGATGTCAAGCTCCTTGCCCGGGTCCTGGCCACTAGACTTTCCAAAGTGATTGCAAGGTTAGTCCATTGTGACCGATCAGGGTTTATCCCCATTCGGTTCACGGCTGATCACATAAGAAGATTGTTTCCTAATCTAAAAGTGCCTGTGGATAATCCTGGGGTTAGGGCCATCCTTTCTTTGGATGCCGCCAAGGTTTTTGGTTGTGTTGAGTGGCCCTATCTCTGGGAAATTCTGGCTCGATTTGATCTAGGGAAGGGTTTCATTAACTGGGAGAAAGTCCTTCATTCAGCACCTAGGTCTAGGCTCCATATTAATAATACCCCCCCCCCCCCCTTGTCCTTACATAGAGGCACCCGTCAAGGGTGTCTGCTGTCCCCCCTTACTGTTTGCTTTGGCGGTGGAACCCCTAGCCATTATAATTTACAACATGCATGCAATTGTGAGTTTCTGCAGAGGTCCCTTAAAGGGAAAAAATCTCCCTCTATGCGGATGATGCCTTAATCTACTTGGGGGATACTCTCAGGATTTACCATCAACTGGTCCAAATTCATCCTAATGCCCCTTTGCAGAACACCTGCCATCTGGGGCTACTCATAATTCCATTGCTAACTCCTTCTGATACCTGGGCGTGATGGTATCCCTGAATCCTCCTAACTACCTTCAATTGAATTTGGGTCCATTACTAGATGGGCGAAGTGTCTCAGTTGGTGTACGCTCCCCCTCTCAGTAGTGGGTAGGGTGAATTTGATAAAGATGATTGGGCCACACAGCTCTTGTACATTTTTCACAACTCCCCAATGTGGAGATCTAATAAGTGGTTTAAGCGTATTGACTCCCAATTCAGTGATCTTATCTGGAGATGGAATAAAGCTTGGATTAGCCAGTATACTTTGCAGTACGGAAGGTACAGGGACAGGGGAGGACTAGCTGTTCCTCACCCTAGAATGTACTTTTCGGCATCCCAAAAACATCAGTTTGCTGGCTGGGTGCGTGATAACTTAGATCCTATAGTACAATTGGTGACGTTGTCTAGCCTTAGTTTAAAAGCTGGCTCCCATATAAAGATGGATCTGCCGAGTATGCCCCCTTCTTCCCCAATGTCTACTCTCCTTAGGAAGTATGGAAAGCAGCTCGAGAGGCACTGTTTGCTAAGGGCCCTTTAGGGTTCACCCCTCTGTGGAATAATCCGAAATACCCTGAATTGAACAAATTACAAGGATTTTCTACCTGGAGGCAAAAAGGGGTTTCGTTTTTTCCACAGCTGTATACTGGTGAATTGAAGTATTGAAGTCATTTGCTCAGTTGTGCACAAAATTTAGGCGATCTTCTAAGTGCTTTTATCAATACCTTCAGCTCAGACATCCTATACAGATACAAAGGCAGACACTTAAGTTAACCATATCTACCTCTTCTCTGCTTTTGGAGGTTCTCCAAGCTGATGCTCGGAAGGGCCTAATATCTATGGTGTATTTAGCACTCTTGTCTTCCATTCAGGATCATGCTTCCCTGAAAAGCAGGGCTCGATGGGTGACTGACATTGGGGATATATATGGCTTTGGAATCAATTCCTGTACTTTCCGTTTCAACCTCCCATAAGCTCTTGCAATTGTTTATCCTGCACAGAGATCGGACGCCTGAGAGATTATATGAATGGGGCCTAAGTGATTCTTCCCTGTGCCCAAAGTGTAAGGTGCATCAGGGTGACTTTATCCATATGATCTGGCGATGTCCAAAATTTAAACGCTATTGGGCTGACGTACTGCAGCTCATCTCTGATCTAGCCCAGGTGCCTATACCTTCAACCTCTTTGGTCTGCCTTCTAGGAGCAATTGATGTCAAAATGTATCCAAAGGGTGTATATATCATGATAACTAGGTTAGTGTACCTGGCTAGAAAGCTAGCCCGCCACTCGATAGCATCTACCGTGCCTACCAAAAAACAATGGGTTGCCTATGTGAACTCCTTTCTTCTCAGGGAACAACTGGCCTACTGTCATAGGAATGCTGCATCAAAGTTTAATCTTATCTGGCAGCCTTTGCTGGATAACCCTAGTATTGCCCACCACAGCTAGTGATAGACTTCTACGACTCTAACCCAATGAGAGTCACAAAAGGTTCTCTTTTCTTTTTGCTCTTTTTTGTTTAATGGGTACTCACTTTTTTGCATCTGATAACTGTAAAGAATGTTCTTTTCCTGATTTACTATATCCCATAAACAAGTGTTGAGTTTCCTAGATTTATGTTATGAATGGTGGTTTCATGACTGAAAGTGATTGGGATACTTTTTACTATGCACAATGTGACTGACTACTGTTTAATCCTTATAAGTGATATATGCATTGTACCGTTTGATATATCCCTTATATATGTATGGATGTATGGTCACTTTCTGTCATAACAAATAATAAAGTTTTGATAAACAAACAAAAAAAAAGTGGAAAAAGTTCTAAAATTATTTATCTTTGTTTAATTTTTTTACATCACAGAAACCTGACATTTTAAGAGGGGTGTGTGAGCTTTTTATATCCATTGTATGACAGTCCTGGCCTTGTAACTGCCCAGTTGTACCTTCTTCTGTCAAATAATACTTAAAGGTTTTAAAAGGCATTGCCCATTTTTGTCATACGGGGGGGGGGGAGAGCACAGGGAGGCTCTGTCAGTGTTCAGCTCCATCACTGCTGAATCACAGGTAGGGCAGGTCCTGGATCATGTATTGTTTAACTGTAAGGTTGCCTTAACCACTTGCTTACTGGGCACTTAAACCCCCCTCCTGCCCAGACCAATTTTCAGCTTTCAGCGCTGACGCACTTTGAATGACAATTGCCCGGTCATACAACACTGTACCCAAATTAAATTTGTATCATTTTTTCACACAAATAGAGCTTTCTTTTGGTGGTATTTAATCACAGCTGGGGTTTTTATTTTTTGCTAAACAAAAAAAGATGGAAAATTTTGAAAAAAAAATCATCTTTCATAGTTTGTTATAAAATTTTGCAAACAGGTAATTTTTCTCCTTCACTTGATATGCGCTGATGAGGTGGCACTGGTGGGCACTGATAGGCTGCACTGATGAGCACTGATAAGCACAGATAAGGCGGCACTGATAGGCACAGATAAGGCAGCACTGATAGGCATAGATAAGGCGGTACTGATGGGCACAGATAAGGTGGCACTTATGGCCACTGATAAGATTGCACTGATGGGCTCTGATGGGTGGCACTAATGGGTACTGATAGGTGTTACTGATAGGTACCACTGATAGATGGCACCGATGGGCACTGGTAGGTGACACTGATGGGCAGCACTGTTGATGAGGCACTGATTGGTGACACTGATAGGTGGCACTGTGGGCACTGATGGGTGGCACTGTGGGCACTGATGGGTGGCACTGTGGGCACTGATGGGTGGCACTGTGGGCACTGGTAAGTGGTGCTGGTGGGCACTGGTAGGCAGCGCTGTTGTGCATTGGCAGGTGGCACAGGTGGGCACAGATGAGCTGGCGGGGGCTCTCCTTGATCAGGACTGATGTCCCTCTGAGAGCCGCCAGTGATCGGCTTCTTTTTTTTTCTCCTCATGCTATCAGTATGGGGAGAAAAAATAGCCGATTACCGGCTCTGTTTACATCACATGATCAGCTGTCATTGGCTGACAGCTGATCATGTGTTAAGGGGTCGGGATCGACCCCCTACTCCGATCTGTGATTAGCCGAGTCACATAGACTCGCTGATCACAGAGCGCGCTGCGTGCGCCCTGCAGGCGGCGCGCAAGCCGCTCGGGCATGGGAGGACGTCTATTGACATACTCCCAGCAAAGTTGGTCCGCGCTGTAGTTGTCATTCGGCTATAGCGCAGATCTGAAGAAGTTAAGGGAGGTCCAGAATCTGGCTGTGATGTCCGGTAGAATGCCTTGATTAGAAGACTGGGAACAAGAATTATATATTTATTACAGGCACTTATATAGGGCTGTTAATTTACGCAGCACGTTGCATATATATTGTACATTTACATAAGTCCGACACATGTTTTCGAAACCTGCAGCAAAATGCACATTTTCTGTGTGTTTTGCCGTGCGTTCAGGAAACACAAATTGTGAATCGAGCTCAACACATGCTTGCCTTTGCATTGTGGGATGATAATCTCCACAGCAAAGAACAGAGATAGATTAATTCAGCTCTGGGTGCCCCTGGGGGGGGGGGGGCACATAAACTGCCTGAAACAGTGCCTGTTATTAGCAAAGAGACCACTTTTACCATGTCCTCATTTGACTACAAAATGCTATACTATTTTTTTGTACTTTTGGTAAAATGTGTAACATAAAAAATCTATAGATGGGGATTTATTATTGGCATCCCAGAAATGTAGGCAACCAAAGTTTTCTGGTGCAAATTGAGTTTGGCCTACTCCCTTCCTCTGAGCCTCCCTATTGATCAATAAGGCTATTCATCACATTAGGGATCAAAGGAAGGTTTTGGTTGGCAGGAGGGCCTGGAACTATTTTGACATTTATAGGAAATGTTGCCTTCAATCTCCAGATTGTTCATAAAATATCATGTAAATACTTACAAACTATAATAAAATCTGTAATTTAAAGTGGTTGTAAACCCTCACATATACCCATTGAAGTGAACAGCCTCATGTGATACACAGAGATAAAACAAATCTCCCTACATACATTGTACCTGTTTATCAGCAGCCCTCTTTTCTCTACAGCCATTCAAAGTCCAGAATTTACACAGCTTTTCTGAGCTTCCAGAGCCAGGGAGAGGGAATCTGATGTTATACATGGCACAGCTCAGAGAAAAAAGTTGCTTGTAATCTGGGACCTGAGTGGAGGGAATGGACACACCTCCCTCTACACAGTCTCATAGAGAAACATGCACAGCTGAAGCTGCAATCACAAGCTGTGTGCTGGAACTCCCTTGCCCAACTGCCTCCATCCCTTGGAATCAACACAAGCTGTCAGTAATGATAGCAGAGGAACAGGAAGCAGACAGAAGTCACACTCAGTGCTTCGGACGGAGGCAATGCCAACCATTTACAACCACTTTAAGGGCCAGCTCTGCACAAGCATCAGCCATGTTCTGTTTTGTTAGGCTTAGCTCCGACTATGAAAAGGAGGATTGTATGGATCATTCATCCCCTATCAGGTTGATCAAACAACACAGAAAACGGCAAAAAAAAAGACTTTCTAATGTAGCATGACAAGCCAGAACAAATGTGCTATATCTACACTCTTAATGGCACATCAGTAATTTAAGTCCAACACAAATTCTTAAGATTAAAAATGTGCTTCCCTTTTCCATGACCCGTCTGCCTTTATAGTTGCTGAGCAAGGCTCTATAAATAAAATGCCTCAGTTGCATGCACCATATCTGCAGAATTGTTATTATAGCTGGGAATCTGAAACTGAAAAGTTGCCATAGGCATTAGTTGGAATTTGGTCAGGCCTGCGTTGTCTGGCTGCCAGGGAATTTTTTTTTTTTTTCTAAGCGAGCAGCACATACAAATCTATGGGCTTATTGTACAAGCCACAAATGTAATAAACTCAGCAGACATCTTCTGGCCCCAGTATTATTTGGGGGGTTATCAGGCATTGGTTTGTAGGTTAGGGTGGCTGTAATAGGATCACTAAATGCAAACTGCAAAAATCATACAATATAACCAGTGATAACTTAAAACAATGCACCAAGATTGCTTAGAGACCAGAAAGCTTTATTCCCTTGCCTTGTTCCCTTGCTGGCTGAACTTGTCAAATGTCGCTCAAACACTACTAGATAGGAACAATCTAAGATGGTTTGGCCACTGATGGCGCAACACCCACGGAGCAGGTGAGTAGTATGTTTATTATTTACACTACATATTCTAGAGGTGTATCTAAATTATGTTGATTTCCTTTGCAGGCAGGTACAAACGGATATTAAAGGTCGCTATATATTTCTGTACTGTACATTGTATAGAAGATCATATGTGTTAGCTAATATATATATATATATATATATATATATATATATATATATATATATATATATATATATATACCACCCCTATATTCCTCAGAGGTACTTAAAGAACTACTGAAGTTCACTTCTGATAAAATGGATGTTCCTTGGTTAATAGTGGGAGATTTTTAAAAATTACCTAAACCCCTCTTTAGATACATTTGGCTTGACTGCAGTCTCAACGACTATGGTATCTACCTCCTTTGCTGGCTTTGTTGGGGAAATTGGTTTTATGGATGTCTGGCGAATATTACATCCTAATGGTAGAGCGTTTTCTTGTTTCTCTAGGACCTCGTCAAGAATAAATTTAGCACTAGTTACCCCTACAATGCTACCGGTGATATCTGAAGCAACTTATGCTGCTAGAGTATTATTTGATCATTCCCCACTGAAACTTAGGTTGGCCTTAAATTAAACTCAGAATCGTACCTTATGGAAAATCAACCCTTATTTGTTTGATCTTTTTCCTTCAAAACAGAAAGTAATACTTGACATCTTGGCCTATAGAGAGGTAAATAAACCCTCTGTATCTTGACAGATATATTGGGACTCTTTAAAAGCCTATATGAGAGGCTTGTTTATCTCTCAAATTTTAGGAATAAAAAAAAAAAGATCTAGGGCCTGGGAACGTTTAGTGCAGGGGTCTCAAAACCCTCCAGCTGTTGCGAAACTACAAGACCCATGAGGCATTGCAAGGCTGACAGTTACAAGCATGACTCCCACAGGCAGAGGCTGATGGGATTTGTAGTTTCGCAACAGCTGGAGGACCGCCAGTTTGAGTCCCCTGGTTTAGTGACTGAAGACGTTTAAATGCAGAACTCATCTATATAGCAAATCCTACTATAGAAACACAACAGAAATGGATAGAAAAACAACAGACATATGCTAATATATCTCGTAAAAAAGCAGAGCAGAAACGTTTTTTTCTTCAGCAACCTTATTTTGAGGAGGGAGAAAATATGGGTTATCTTTTGGCAACAATTGCGAAAGCTCAGAAACTAATGACTCAGGTAGTAGAACTACAAATCTCTCCAACTGAAACTGTACAAAGTACCTTGGAGATTTCATCAGTATTTGTTGATTTTTTTAAGAAATTGTATAGTAGTAAAGTATCCTATAAGGAAGATGAACTGCAACTTTTTCTTAATTCTATTAAATTAACAGAATTATCAGTAGATGAAAGGGAGATGTTGGATCAACCTTTGACATCAGAGGAACTTCAAACCACTTCAGATAGCTTGACTAATAATAAAGCCCCAGGGGCAGATGGGTTACCGGGGGAAGTCTACAAAGTCTATGGATCAGATTTATTGCCAGAATTACTAGAGGTATTTAACACAGCATTGGAATGTGGTCACCCCCCCAACTTCTATGAATGAAGCAATTATTATAGTTTTGTTAAAACCTGATAAAAATCCAAGTAATCCTTAATAATACCGCTCAATATCATTACTTACATCGGATGTGAAGCTATTGGCAAAAGCATTAGCAATTAGATGGACCAAAGTAATATCTAAGATAGTGCATATAGATCAATCTGGTTTTATTCCAAATAGATCTACTGCAGTGAATATAAGACGCTTATCCCTTAACCGCTTTCCGACCGGCGCACGCCGATGTACGTCGGCAGAGCGGCACGGCTGGGCAAATGGGCGTACCTGTACGTCCATTTGAATTTCCCACCGTGCCCGTGCGTGCGCGCCGCCGGCCGGGAGCTCCGTGAGTCGGGTCGCGGGTCCCGCGGACTCGATCGCCGCGGGGAGACCCGCGATCGCCTCACGGAGCGGATGAACGGGGAGATGCCGTTGTAAACAGCATCTCCCCGTTCTGCCTAGTGACAAATGTCACTCGATCTCTGCTCCCTGTCATCGGAGCAGAGATCAGCGAAGTCAGCCACACAGCCCATCCCCCTACAGTTAGTAATCACTCCCTAGGACACACTTAACCCCTCCCCGCCCCCTAGTGGTTAACCCCTTCACTGCCAGTGTCATTTACACAGTAATCAGTGCATTTTTAATCGCACTGATCGCTGTATAAATGACAATGGTTCCAAAAATGTGTCAAAAATGTCCGACATGTCTGCCATAACGTCGCAGTCACAATAAAAATCGCTGATCGCCGCCATTACTAGTAAAAAAAAAATGATTAATAAAAATGCCATAAAACTATCCCCTATTTAGTAAACACTATAACGTTTGCGCAAACCAATTAATAAACGCTTATTGCAATTTTTTTAACCAAAAATATGTAGAAGAATAGGATCGGCCTAAACTGAAGAAAAAAAATGTTTTTTTTATATATTTTTGGGGGATATTTATTAAAGCAAAATGTAAAAAATAATGTGTTTTTTTCAAAATTGTCGCTCTTATTTTGTTTATAGCGCAAAAAATAAAAATCGCAGAGGCGATCAAATACCACCAAAAGAAAGCTCTATTTGTGGGAAAAAAAGGACTTCAATTTTGTTTGGGAGCCACGTCGCACGACCGCGCAATTGTCAGTTAAAATGCCGAATCGCAAATAACGCTCTGGTCAGGAAGGGGGTAAATCCTTCCAGGCCTGAAGTGGTTAATTTGAAGGTCCCTTCTGAAAATCTGAGCAATAGAGCTTTATTGTCGCTAGATGCGGCAAAAGCTTTTGACAGTATAGAATGGAATTTTTATGGCACTGTTTAGAAAAATTTGGCTTTGGTTCCTACTTTATAAGTTGGATTCAACTCCTTTACACTGCCCTGGTGGCACGGGTGCAGGTAAATGGACATGTATCGGAGCATTTTTCACTGCAATGTGGAACAAGACAGGGTTGTCCACTATCACCGTTACATTTTGCTTTAGTCCTTGAACCTTTGGCTGCTTCTGTCCATCAATCATCCAATATTATTACATTTCGTAGACCTCAGGGAAAGGACAAGATTGCTTTAAATACCGACGATACACTTTTATTTTTGGGAGACACTTCGTCATCTTTAAAAGCAGTAATGTCTTACATCAATACATATGGCTCTTTCTCAGGATTTGCAATAAACTGGGATAAATCAGTTCTTTTACCAGTGGACCTCGTGATGACCAACCTGCCAATCTCTGCCTTTCAAATAGCAGTAGTTTCTACATAAATAAATAAATATTTAGGCGTACAAGTCACACCACAAGTAAATACATATGTGGAGAGGAGTTTAGACTTAAGAGGTTTAAACAAAAGGGGAAAATTTGGAGTAAGTTGCCTCTAACGATAATAGGTAGAGCTAATTTGATAAAGATGATATGGTTGCCACAATTGTTATAATAGTTATATAATTGTCCAGTGTGGCTTCCTCAGAAATTCTTTAGATAAATAGATACCTTGTTTAGAGATCTTATTTGGAAGAATAAACATTCTCGGATTAGATCGGAAACTTTGCAGCTGTCTAAGGAAGAGGGAGGCCTGGCGGTTCTTAACGCCAGACTGTATTATCTGGCATCTCAACTTCAGCAATTGCATGGCTGGAATATTATAGACTGTGAGGACCCCATACAACAAATTATATTTTCTCAATTACCGATAAATCCACAAGTACAGTTATTAGTAGCCCATCATTTTATAGTAAACGTAACTATCCCACATTTAATTTAATTCATAAAATTTGGACTACTATTCAACGGGATACTCATTACGAGGGATATTCTCATTATATGCCAATGTGGAATAATCCTCGATTGTCTGAGGTAGTAAAACGTGAAAATTTTGATTTATGGAAAAGAGCTGGTATTCTGCTTCCTTGTCAACTTTTTGATTGTGAGGTTTTGCAGCCATTTGATAAACCGGCAGAGAAATATAATTTGTCTAATAAGACATTTTTTCAATATATACAGCTGCGCCATGCTCTGCAGAGTCAAGCAAAGAATTTTTTACTGAAATATAACCCTTCATAAATTCTAGCTATGGCAGTAACTGTAAGACGATCTAAACAGGGACTCATTCGGAACATATATTCTTCTCTACAAGAGAAAACTAGAACAAATTTACTAGAGGGTAGCTCTAGACGGTGGTGTAGAGAAATGGAGACACTCAGTGATGAGGAGTGGGAGCAAGCTATGAAGAATTTATTTGGGGTATCCCTATCCTCCTCACAGTGTTTGACACAGTTGTTTATTATTCATAGAGCTCGTTATACTCCTTTGGGGGCAAAGCAACTACTTTAAATTGTCCAATATGTACTACTGATGTAGGAATGCTCATTCATATGTTGTGGCATTGTCCCAAACTCCATCGATACTGGGACTCCAGCACATCGTTACACAGGTTCATTTTGATCCAAAGATATCATTGTTGGGGATTATACCCGAGGATAATCTCCCAGCTGAAATGCACACGATGTGGCTAAGAATTATGTATATGGCCCGTAAACTTATATTACAAAAATGGATATCAAACCACCCGCCAACAATAGATCAATGGATTAAAGCAATTAATCTTAATTTAAGACGTGAGGAGTTGACATATAGACATAGGAGATGCTCCAAAAAATTCGTGAAAATCTGGTATTGGTGGCTAGTTTCTGATCTGTCTGAACAGTCAATTGAGCATATTAATGATAATGAGGAAAGCTAATAAACGAGATAGAATATCTGTTGAGGTTAACTGCAAATGAAAATAGAAACTGTTAAAACGTAATAATTTAAATGAAATATTTAGGTTAGGTTTATAATACTGTTAATTCTGGAAAAGAAGATGGGGGATCAATGGCTCTGAAGTGTAGGATGGATTTGACTGATGTGAAGAAAATTGTAGCGCTAAAAACACATATATTAATAGTAAATGTAAAGTCCAAAGTGCACATAAGCGTAGTGTCCCAAAAAAAAGGAAGTATGTGGTCCAAAGGAACAGAAGTCCACAGTGGAAAAGAATAATCCGTGTGAATAATCTTGTCTGCTTCCCAACCGTCAACTGGTATATCATCAACTTAGGCGAATAGATAAAATACGCTTACCAGAGAAGTTGGATTCTACTGCCATAAGCATAGAATCAATGGAGCTTGGTGCCACCCAGGGCGAAGTAGTGGAGTGTTGGAGGCAAGGGTAGAGCCTCTGCAGGACTGGGACATCCCCTCTTTAACCACCAAAGCCGAGCCAAGGATGTGTTCCAAAGACCGAAGTGGTTCTTGTTATTAGAAAGGCCTAAACCAGTGGTTATCAACGCTGTCCTATGGGCCCACTAACACACCAGGTTTGCTCTTTGGAACACATCCTTGGCTCGGCTTTGGTGGATAAAGAGGGGATGTCCCAGTCCTGCAGAGGCTCTACCCTTGCCTCCAACACTCCACTACTTCGCCCTGGGTGGCACCAAGCTCCATTGATTCTATGCTTATGGCAGTAGAATCCAACTACTCTGGTAAGCGTATTTTATCTATTCGCCTAAGTTGATGATATACCATTTGACGGTTGGGAAGCAGACAAGATTATTCACACGGATTATTCTTTTCCACTGTGGACTTCTGTTCCTTTGGACCATATACTTCCTTTTTTTTTGGGACACTACGCTTATGTGCACTTTGGACTTTACATTTACTATTAATATATGTGTTTTTAGCGCTACAATTTTCTTCACATTTGTTTCCCTTTTCTGTCACATGGTTTGTAGCAGCTGTTTTTGTTTCTTTTGGGTAGCGCATTAATCATCCTTTTCTTTCACTGGATTTGACTGATGACTTAAATATCTGGTGTGTGTAAAGAATTTTTTTTTGGGGGGGGGGGGGGGGGTTATACAGGGTTTTTGATGGTAATGTTTTATGTTGTAATGTGTTTTTGTTGTATATGAGAGAAAATCAATAAAAACTGTGATTTAAAAAAAAAAAAAAGTATATGTTACTCTAAACATTTTTTTTCCCCTATGTGTGTATTTTGTAAATCATAGTCTCTATCATTTGCATGTACTTCTTCCTTTTGAAGTACCAGATTGATCCAGCCAGGCACCTTTCATCTTCTTCTTTGTTGTATGCTGACCAAACAAAGCACAGACTCCAATCTATGATGGTGTGGTTGGGTTTTATCCTTTGGCTGGCCTTTCAGAGGTACGGGACACTGTGCAGACACACAGCATGCCTGTATTGGGTAGAATGTTCAGCCACCATGCCTCCACTGACCAATCACAGCCTGCCTCTGGCACCTACCCCTTCCCAATCACAGCCTGCCTCTGGCACACAACCCCTCCCAATCACAGAATGCCTCTTGAACATACCCCTTCCCAATCGCAGCCTGCCTCTGGCACACAACCTCCTCCAATCACAGCCTGCCTCTGGCACACAACCCCTCCCAATCACAGCCTGCCTCTGGCACCTACCCCTTCCCAATCACAGCCTGCCTCTGGCACACAACCTTTCCCAATAACAGCCTGCCTCTGGCACACAACCCCTCCCAATCACAGCCTGCCTCTGGCACCTACCCCTTCCCAATCACAGCCTGCCTCTGGCACACAACCTCCCCCAATCACAGCCTGCCTCTGGCACACAACCCCTTCCCAATCACAGCCTGCCTCTGGCACACAACCTCCCCCAATCACAGCCTGCCTCTGGCACACAACCCCTTCCCAATCACAGCCTGCCTCTGGCACACAACCTCCCCCAATCACAGCCTGCCTCTGGCACACAACCCCTTCCCAATCACAGTCTGCCTCTGGCACACAACCCCTTCCCAATCACAGTCTGCCTCTGGCACACGCCTCCTGCCCAAGCACAGCCTGCCTCTTGAACACGCCTCCTGCCCAAGCACAGCCTGCATTTTGCCTCAGGCTGACTATGGCATACCATCACCTTGTGTGTCTGCACAGGGTCCTGTAACCCTGCCTCCCACTATCAGGAAAAAAAGTGATGCATGATCACATGACAGAACTTTGTAACCCTTTAAAAAAAGGCATGAAAGATCATTTCTGAAACTTCAAAAGCAGTAATGGCGCCTGCATAGTTATAACTGTATTAGAAAGTATCTATAACATAGTATGTTCACAACTACTTTAATGATCTTGCTGCTGGCAAGTCACCGCCAGCAAAAAAAAAAAAAGTTACATGGCCGTAAGTATCGAAAAAGAAATGAAACAAATGTAAAACAAATCCCCATTCAATTATAACAGAAACAAAGAGAATCTCAACCAACATAGTAATTTCAGCAGACAAAAGTGGTAGTAAAAAAGTCTATCAGTAAAAAAAAAAAAAGTCCAAAAATGATTACATTTATAGATTATATAAAATAATAATACATAGTATATGTAATTTTATATAAAATCTTCCAGCATAGCTATATTGCTTTTATTCCTGAAAACTTCAAAACCTTCACAATGTATATTTACACAAAAGAGTCAAATAAAAATGCAACAATCCAACGCAAGTCATGTGTGCATTACACCCGGGAAATACTATCTGAGACATGAGAGTTGTGTATTGTGGTTATTGAGCTGTGCCCTGTGGTTTTATGTTCATGGGACAGTATCCATATTCTGTAAAGTACTTTAGATGTCTCACCTGATTACTACGACTTCAGTGAGAGCCTTGTACGTTTATAGCAGAGCAAATACTCTGTTTATGTAAAATCTGCCAAACTAAAACAGGATTATGAGCTGTGGGCTATCCAGCATATAGCATTCTTTCACCTACTGTTTACACTGTTGTACGGTTACTTTGTACAGGTGTGTTCATATATATATGTTATATATGTTATGCTTCACATAGTAACCAATACTACAAGTCCCAGAATGCACATGAGAGCTATACGGAGTTAATATGAGCTTGATAAAAAAAAAAAAGAGACAGATTAGGTTGGATAACTCTTGAGATGTCAACGTTCAACGTACACAAAAGGTTACATCCACCTAATTACTGTTAAAGGAATTGTATAAATTGCATTAAAAAAATAATTATGAAATATAGAAAAATAATAACATAATAAAAGTTAAAAAAAATACATTTTCTAAAGAAATATTAGAAAAAGAAACCTTCCCCTGGAGCCCCTGCATCTCCCACAGGACCCCCTGGCCTGCAGCAACTGGCAGGTCACATCAGAAAAAGGGGGTCACATCAAAAAAAAGTATAACTAAACCAAAAGTACAGCCAAAGCTGGCCACACTTCTCCTGTGGATCACAGAAGTGCAGTTCATTTTGCACTTCTGTGACCCGTTTTCAGCTGACAGCGGGATGAAGCCTGTTGTCAGCTGACGCCACAGAGCCGGTCCACGCTCTGGAAAGATCGCAAAAGAGAAAAAAACAACAACAACAGGCGCCTCAATAAAACTGTAATATTTAATGGCAATAACCACTAAAAACACATTCACATGTAATGATGTGTAAATCCGGCACAGGGGGTCACAGTAAAAGCCATAGTTAGTCTCTGCATTGTCTCTGTAGTGTGCATAGATACACACTACTATTCCCCCTTTTTAACCCCTTGATTTAGATGCTATAAATGCATTCCTGTTGTGTTACTAAGGTCTGCAATATCAGCTCTAACCACTAGGTGGCAGTGCTAAGTAAGCACTTAAATAGGCTGCATACGACCCATTCTGTTCAGCTTGATGAAGGAGCGCGCCCCACAGCGCATGCTCGGAAACGCATTGCTTTACGGCAGTATAGCCCATATTGGGACTCTGCACTCTAGCCCTCCATCTGACTACCCGGCTGAGTTGCAAGCCTCATTCTGGTATATATCGAACCACATCGAATCCTGGAAGTCCGCTGAAGGAAACCAAGTCGACAGTACAGAGGACAATACCCAGTCTGGATCGTCTGATTTTTTTTTTTGCATGCTAGTCTCATATGAAAATGAAGAGTATTAACGTTACGAAAATTCTTGTACAACAGAAAAAAATTTGGAAGTGATGTAATGTATTGTATTTTCGAACAACTGTACTGATTAATTGTAAATCGTACGATCTGGTACCGTACGAGAAAATTTTTCGTGCTTGTCCCATCAGATAATTTTGCATGAATTGTTGTGATCGGCTATTGAATGCTATGTACGAACGATCGCTTCGACAGTATTTTCCATACGATTTTTTGATCGTCTGTATGGGTCTTTAGAGACTGATGTGAATGTACAATATATATGTAAAGCGATGCGTAAATTGCGCTATATAAGTACCTGTAATAAATTAATATATAGATGTGTATCAAAGAGGACCATTTCAAAGTGAAAAAACGATTTAGCAGAAGCCATAAAGTCTTTGGCTCATCCACACTACATCCAACTGCACTGCAATGCAAGGTGTGCTTCATTAGGCAGCCTATTAAAAATGCATGGTCTGTAACAACCACTCAATGTAATCAAATTTTGTACACATTTCATCGTTTTTTTTTTGTTTTTTTTTGGAGTGTATTGCAAATCGTGCTTAGCTGTGCACTGCAACGCATGCGTGTTGGGTTCAAAATAAATGTAACCGCAATGCACCAAGGAGTGTAAAGTGTGCTACTATGCAGTAAAATGAACATTGCTGCATCATGATGGAGTGAATAGGCTCTAAGGCGGTGATGGCGAAACTTTTTGAGCCTGAGTGCTCAAACGGCGACACAAAACGTATTTATTTCAAAGTGCCAACACAAAATTAAACCTACCACCAGCTCTGTACAGAGGATGGGACTGATCATCCCTCTGAATGAGCCCTAAGGGACCAAAAACATAAGATTCTACCAGATTCGCTCAGAATGCAGGGTTCAGGAATGCATTGTGCTCAGAATACTGGGTTCAGGAATGCGTTTTGCTCAGAATACTGGGTTCAGGCATGCGTTTTGCTCACAATACAGGGTTCAGGAATGCATTGTGCTCAGAATTCAGGGTTCAGGAATGCGTTTTGCTCAAAATACAGGGTTCAGGAATGCGTTTTGCTCACAATACAGGGTTCAGGAATGCATTGTGCGAAGAATGCAGGGTTCAGTAATGCGTTTTGCTCAAAATACAGGGTTCAGGAATGCGTTTTGCTCACAATACAGGGTTCAGGAACGCATTGTGCTCAGAATGCAGGGTTCAGTAATGCGTTTTGCTCAAAATACAGGGTTCAGGAACGCATTGTGCTCAGAATACAGGGTTCAAGAATGCGTTTGGCTCAGAATACAGGGTTCAGCAATGGCTTGCGCTCAGAATACAGGGTTCAGGAATGGCTTGCGCTCAGAATACAGGGTTCAGGAATGCGTTGCGCTCAGAATACAGGGTTCAGGAATGCGTTGCGCTCAGAATACAGGGTTCAGGAATGCGTTGCGCTCAGAATACAGGGTTCAGGAATGCGTTGCGCTCAGAATACAGGGTTCAGGAATGTGTTTTGCTCAGAATGAACTGTGCGACATACACTGTCCTACCTGATACATACTTCCTGCACTACTCACACCCTCCCTCCAATCCCACCACACACAGTGAATGTAGATGGGAGGATCCATCCTCCTCTGTACCTCTCCATGGCATCATCATCCATCACATCAGGGCTCTCCCCAGCACCGGGCTGGCAGTATTGCAGGAGTCCCCGCCATCCAGCCACTTCTTGGTGTCCCACCTGCCGGGATGTCAGCTAGCAGCCACTGCACCTCTCCCATGGTCATGATCTGCTCCGAGCACCGCCCCTCCCCCTCCGCTCTTTCACAGGTCACAGTGCATTTGCCAGAGGGACAAGCTGTACCAAAGTAGTCCTGGGGCAGGGGGAGCTGGAATAGGGTGCCGCAGAGAGGAATGCCCAAATGCCCCAACAGAAGTGTAGGAGTCTGGGGAGGCAATAAGCTGCAGCACAGACCCTCAGGACGGCGGAGAAATAACTTTACACCCACCTAAATGTCGCACAAGTGACTGCCTGGCTGGGGTATCCCCCCCCTTATCCTGGTGGCGTGCTGCGTGCCCACAGAGAAGCTGTGGCCTGCGTGGCATAGGTTCGCCATCACTGCTTTAAGGGGTTGATTTACTAAAGCCAAATAGGCTGTGCACTTTGCAAAGTGCAGTTGCTCCAGAATTTAGTAAATTATGTAAAAGCTCCACTTTGCAAAGAATACCCAATCACGTGCCAGAAAAAAAAAAAAAAAACATTTGTGCTTGCACATAATTGGATGATGGAAGTCACCAGAGCTTCTGCTCATTTACTAAGCTCTGTAGCAACTGCACAGTAAATCATCCCCTAAGACCCCTTTCACACCGGGGCGTTTTTCAGGCGCTTTTGGGCTAAAAATAGCGCCTGTAAAGCGCCTGTAAAGCGCCTGAAAAACGCCTCCCCTGCAGCCCCAGTGTGAGAGCCCGAGTGCTTTCACACTAGAGCGGTGCGCTTGTAGGACGTTAGAAAAAGTCCTGCAAGCAGCATCTTTCGTGCGGTGGAGGAACGGTGTATACACCACTTCTCCACCGCCCCTGCCGTTGAAATGAATGGGTACCACTGCCAAAGCGCTTCGGCAGCGGCGCTTTACGGGTGATATTAACCCTTTATTTGGACGCTAGCACCCCACTAGCGGCTGAAAAGCGCCACTCAAATTAGCGGCGCTTTACCACTAACGCCCCCCCCTCGCCCCAGTGTGAAAGTACTCTAAGTGTCTATCATACTTGTCTTGCAAGTTAAATGACTTAAACAGCATATGATGGTCCTAAGTTTGTACACTAGGAACATTATTCTTAAAAAAAAAAAAAAAAAAAATTTAAATAAATGAATTAAAAAAAAATGTTTCAGCCAAAAAAAAAAAAAAAAAAAAAAGGAATTTTCATCACTTGCTACACACTGGACTTCCAGTTACAATTCTCTACATGTTGCCCAGTGACTTTTATACAGCCTGGCACACAAAGAACTGCACTGGCACAGGTCCTCACAGACACTCAGAAAAGAATTTCACAGTAACCATATCCCAAGGGAATAAAACATGATCTGCACACAGTGTGCTTGTAGGGCACCCGCAGCCTTCAGTGAGCCAGGGCTACATTTTTATTCATCCTTTACCAAGTAAGAGCCGGGACACAAACAAACTGAAAGGTCAAGTCTTTGTATGGATCTCATAAGTAGATGATGTTGATTTTTTTCTCATAAAGGAATTTAAACTTTTACATATTATTAATTTCTTCAGGCAATAGTATAACAATACATTTAAAAAACATTTTTATTTTTATTTTAATACAGGGATATCAAGTGTAATTGCAAACATGACCTATTGTATTTGCCTTTTCTTTTCTATCATCACCGTACCAGGCCAGTATAAAAATTGCTCTGTTTTACATTTAACCAGACTGCAGCCTGGACTGTTACTACTGACAAGGACTGAGAACAAGAAAGGCATTTATTTCACATTTAATTCAAAGGAGTCGATATACTGAAGGCAGCTAGGCTGTTCACTTTACAAGGGAAGTTACACTTAGCATAGGAATTTTTCCCAGAGCCTAGCGAATGTGTTGATGTTTCCCTTTGCAAAGAAATCCCAATCACGTTCAAGGAAAAAAAAAAAAAAAGAATTTTTGCTTGCACATGATCGTGTCAGTATAGTTTCACCTCATTTACTAAGCTCTAGGGCAAATTCTCTTGCAAAGTGATATGCCTATTTGCCTTTAGTAAATTATCTTCAATGTCTTCACTGTCAAGAGCCATTAAACTCAATTTTTAAATTGGAATTCAAGGCTATAACTAATCTTAAATCTGCTCCCACCTCCTTTCCAACTTCTATTCTAACTACTCTCTAGAAGGAAGATGCTACCTATTCTCAGGGCGCCCCAGTCCAGTGACATGATCACCTCCGAGTTAAGGGGAGAGAAGGGCAGCCGACAACAGATGCCCCATAGTAATCCTATGGGTGGCGCCATCGCCCAGGCATTCCAGCCCTTGTTGGTGCTCTCTCCACCCCACTGAAGCTGGTTGCTGGGGAGATCTTTTGACCGGACAGGGGCGCCCTGAAATTAGGTAAGTACTGTATAAGCATCATCCTTTTATAGGGTAGCTAAATTAGAACTAGAGTTGGGGGGGGGGGGGGGAGTAGATTGAGAAGTAGATAGTTAAAGCCTGGCATTCCACTTTAATCTGCACACTGTACCCATTTATTCAATGAAGGTCAACATTTTTTAGTTGACAATTTAATTCCTTTCTATAAAAATGGTATTGCTAACATGATTGCCCTGCAGAAAGAAACACTGCTGAACCATGATGAGTAATTGCAACCAAACTTTTTGAAACATACATTAAAATCACACACCCTACCCTTCTGCTCTAGAAAGACATGATAAAACAATGCTAAATTATATTGAAGTAAACTTTATTTCAAAAGATTTGTAATTCTGTCCAGCCTGTGCTGTGATTTACACAGCCCTACCACACTGCAGGACTTTCAGGACGGGAAGAGGTTGGACAAAGGGGTAACTCTCCAATAAAGACATACAAGGCCTTAAAACATGTCAGTAACTAACTTTTCTCACACTGGCCGGAGTTGCACTTAAATATATTATAATTTTGTTAAATTAAAGGTTCAGCTATACCCAAATAAAAAAAAAAAATACAGGTCAAACATTGTTGAAAAGAACCCATAGCATTCTAAAGCAGCAGTCACCAACCAGTGGTAGGTGAAACCACCGATGGTCCACGAGGAAATTTGATGATCCCCAGGGGTTCTGCCGCAAATCAGCATACCGCCTAATATTATTTCCAGTGTTGTGCTCAATGCGCGCTGACAGTATTGATACCTGATGCCTCCTCTGAAGTTCTGTACTTCTATGCCAAGGAGGAGATTTATCAGTGGTGGCATGTCATTGAAGGACTGAAACTCCTTCAGAGATGGAATTCAAGAGGGCACCATGTGGTACTTTCTCCAGAAGAAGGGCACTCTTTTGGATCATACCTTTTTTCAAGTGAAGACCTCAGCAGCCCTCTGAGATGATATCACAGGGGCAAAAAAGAAGGATTTTTTCCATTGATAGAGTAAATTTTTTTTATATTTTTTTAACGAATAAAAGACTGCATTTAAATTTATATCTGCTCAGAGTTCAGCTCTCTTACTAATATATATATATATATATATATACATCTAATTTTCTCTGCTGGCTCTTTTTTTTTTTTTTATCTTGTAAATAATTTAATAATAAACTGAATCATCTGGAAAAATTGTTGATAGCCTCCTGAGGAAGTATTCAGAAATGTAACGTTACTCGGAGGCCTCTTTTGACGCATAAACCTTATGGTGTTCTGAGTTGCTTGTAATAAAAAATATTTTTGCCCTAAAACTAACCAGAGAAACTTATGGAATTTATTAGAAATAAATGGCACTTGAAGTGGAAAGAGCGCAAGAGGGAGCTCAGAAATGTGAAGTGTTTCCCCAGAGCATCAGCAAACTTTTGCACTGATGATAAACATTCCATTCTTTGGCTTGTCTACAAGGCACTATCTGTGTTCCCGGCAACCAAAGATCTATATATCCAAGACGCGATACCATACTTTAAATGGCCTCTGGGAATCTTTTCATGTTTCAGACGAGAGGCTCAATATTTCTTCAAGATTCTACACAGAAGCAGTGAAATTAGGATGTTTATTTTGTGGATACCAAGGTTAATGACAAGCTTAACACAACATTACGCGTGTTAGAAGGGCAGACAGAAAGTCTTGTATGAAATTTCCAAAGTGATTGAGCTTTCTTTTTAGGAAATAACATGCATAAAATAATGCATAAACTAATATAAATATACTGTAAGATAACCTAGCCTGATAAAGAACCATGATATAAAGTGATCCTGTACATTACCCATGCTGAGAAAAGCAACAGGTATATTTCTAATCTGAACTCCATGTATGATTCTTTATTGCATACTCACACTGGACCAATGTAAGCATGCATATTTTATAAGCATACCACTGTGGAAGCTGACGACCACTATAGTAGTTGGTGCTACGACAGTGGTAGCAGTGATCTTCCGGGTCCTGTGTCGAGAGGCTATTTCTGTGCATACTGACTATAGGGGGGTCACTTGCTTGGCACTGCCGTTATTCACAGAACGCAATGTATTTTTATTTTAATGCATGCAAGATGGTTTTCGGATTGAATGAGATTGAGATGATGACATCACTGCTCTTCCTGTCCACCACTCTAATCAAAGAATGCCTTGTATTCCCTGTCCTATATGCTCTGTCCTATATGCTCACATCCTAGAATGCGCATTAAAACAAAAGAATCTGTGTAGCAATTGATTTTTTTTCTGGGCATTTACTGTAGTTATTAGTACCACAAATTAAATTCTTAAGACATAAACTTTATTATACAAACATTAAAATCATAAATAACACCATATCCAATATTATGCATGACAGGTTTCACAGATCTTATTTCAATTCAACATCCACATGTTAGCTCAATGCGTTTTGAATGCTTCAAACATCTTCATCAGGAAAACATGTGAACGGTATCAAAATAGTCTTCTAGTCTTTCGCAAAAAAAATAAGAGCTTCAGAAGCTAAGGACGATATATTCATACAAAGGTTTGAATCTATTTTGGTCTAGTGTTCAGTTCATCCATCCATGAAGGGGATGAATCAGCACACCCAAAAGACAACATATGCAATCCAAAATCCAAATATTAACTCCTGAGTGTATCCCATCAAGCCACTTTGGGTTAAGGACTTGGGTGTGCTGATGCAACCTCTTCATGGATGATTGGACTCTAGACCAAAATAGATTCAAACCTTTGTATTAATATATTGTCCTTAGCTTCTGAAGCTAAATATTTTTGCAAAATATTGAATATGGTGCGATATATTATTTTAATGTTTGTATAATAAACTTGATGGTTTTAAGAATTTGTGGTACTATTAACTCAATGCCCAGAAAAAAATCCATGGTTACACAACTTCTTTTAAATTCCTTGTATTCATTGAAAAAAATAAAAATAAAAACAAGGAGTTCTGTGAATGGCAAGCAACTCCCTGTGGTCAGTATGCAGGGTGGAAGCCGCTCAACACAGGACCCGGAACATCATAGCTATCGTTGTAGTTGTGTCGACTACTATAGTGAATGCCAGTTTCTCCAGTGGCCCACCAGATATGAGATATGTATACTTACATCGATCTAAGTTGGACCAATGTATTTATGCAATAACACATACATGGAGTTCAGCTTTAATGCTGACCCTTTCTGCATAAACTTTCCTTTCCTTCTTTCCCCTGCAAGGAGTGTGGAAAAAATACCCAGGAAATCTGGGTATGAAGGAATATGTGACACTCTCTTTCCTTGCGTATAACAGCGCTGGTGCTTAGTGATTGGCTCAGTGTTGTCACATGGTGTAAATAATCCCCATCCCTGCGTAAGCCCCCACTGGGATCAACTCATAGCTTACACAGAGCTCCTACTCTTCCCTCCTTGGCAGGGAATGCAGAGATAGAGTAACAAAGGGGAGGCAAGTATTATGAGTTGGCTTTAAAGTAAACCCGACACTTTGTCCTGCACAGGACAGGGCTAGTTTCAGTAAAACGATTTTGCTTAACTGATTTTAAACAGGTATAAAACATGTTGATCAATAGAAAGCTGCTTCGATAAGAGCCTAACCACATAAGTGTTTTGTTCTATAACAGATTCCCTTTCAACATAATAAAAGATAAATGAATTGGTTTCCAGTGTTGATCTGAGCCTTTAATAGTTATCTTTTATCAGAGTCCCATGGTACATTAACCACTCTCCCACTTTTTGTTGAACAGTATTCATTATGTGTCAAGTTTGACTTCGTGAATATGAAAAAAATTAGTCTCCAGCTATTGTCTGCAGACAATTAAAGATGTGTAGTTAAATCGTCCACAATGGAATTACGAGTTGTCTTGTCACCTGACAAGCACATTACATGTGTTCTATTCTAGTAAAGGGTTGAATCCTTCTTTGTATGAGGACAAGCACAATACATTCTATTGTTATTCATAGTTCTCTAGTAGCCGAGAGATACTGGCATTGTTCTTTTAAACCTAAGATATGCTGGCACTCATCTCCGGGGGTTCTGTTCTGAAATGTACAAATGCAAAACCGCAGCCAGTAGAAAATAGAATTGTAAATACAATGCTCGAAAATATTCAAACAATTATGCCCCACCTGTTCAGCTAGCAGTAGATGATTACAGTGAACTGGACACGTTAAGTCTAGAATAAACCCCAGCATTTATTCCCGGGGTGTTCTGCAGCCCTTTGGCATCTATGAAGGCCTCGGGGCTTTGGTTTGTAAAGGAACTCCATTGGCAGTGAGGTCTTATGTAACATATTCCCATTCTCTGTTTCCTGCAATGTGTTTCCAGTTTCTAACCTCCCCTGCTGCATGTCCGTAATCTCCATTTCCTGTAGTAGATCCCCAGATAGTCTTCTGTAGCATTACATATATATAATAATATGTGCGGCCTCTTGGTGATGTCAGGGGCTGCAGCTGAATCCCTCTATACCTTATAGGTTGGCCACAAATGTGGGCAACTGAATTGAGTTGTTCTCGACACTTATATACACTGAGGAAGCCCCTTGGATGAGCTGTGAAATGTCTTCAACATTACAAGTCCAGTTGATATCTGACAATTACTGGCTATCCATGATGTGGATAAATGAAAACCTTTGCACACATAGTCTTGCTTGTTTATTCAAACATGGCTTGGTGGGGGCATTACTGAGCTGGTGAAGAATCTGCATACTATTCATGAATAATATTCACCAATGCCTAGTGTAGTGAGCATTGGGTGGGTATTGATGAACATCTTTACTGTTTAAACATTCCATCTTTCTGAAGATACAGAAAGGTTTGACTGGGGATGTAGCACAGGGGACAAGGATAACATGACTGTGACCTACACATTTGCCTTATTCCACCCACGACTCAGTACCAGCTGGGATAGTGTGGCAGGACACTACATTTTGAAAGTAGACATCTCCTCTTGAATACCTTCAACTTTAAATTGACTGTACCAAAGAATGAGATAGTAACACTGTTTTAAGTTGTAACACAAAGATGTTACTTATACATACCTCCCAACTTTTGAACTTCAGAATGAGGGACACTTGAGGAAGGAATTAACCTTGCATAGCGCGCTGCGGCAAATGTGGGCGTGGTCAAACTTTTGATAGTGGGAGGAGCTTAATGGGCATCATTAAACAAAACTTGGGCTTCCTTGTATCTATAAAATATGCTTTTATTATTGTTGCACAAGCAAGAGTCTCATGGATACATACATATCCCAGCACATTCATTTAAAAAAAAGGATAAAAGAATGCAGTGTTTGGAGTGCATTACGTACAAAGTGCAGGGTTGTAGGATGAGCTATATACAGAGTGCAGGGTTCTGGCATGAGCTATATACAGAGGGCAGGGTTGTAGGATGAGCTATGTACAGAGTGCAGGGTTCTGGCATGAGCTATGTACAGAGTGCAGGGTTCTGGCATGAGCTATGTACAGAGTGCAGGGTTCTGGTATGAGCTGTGTACAGAGTGCAGGGTTCTGGCATGAGCTGTGTACAGAGTGCAGGATTCTGGCATGAGCTGTGTACAGAGTGCAGGGTTCTGGCATGAGCTGTGTACAGAGTGCAGGGTTCTTGCATGAGCTGTGTACAGAGTGCAGGGTTCTAGCATGAGCTGTGTGTGTACAGAGTGCAGGGTTCTGGCATGAGCTGTGTACAGAGTGCAGGGTTCTGGCATGAGCTGTGTACAGAGTGCAGGGTTCTGGCATGAGCTGTGTACAGAGTGCAGGGTTCTGGCATGAGCTGTGTACAGAGTTCAGGGTTCTGGCATGAGCTGTGTACAGAGTGCAGGGTTCTGGCATGAGCTGTGTACAGAGTGCAGGGTTCTGGCATGAGCTGTGTACAGAGTGCAGGGTTCTGGCATGAGCTGTGTACAGAGTGCAGGGTTCTGGCATGAGCTGTGTACAGAGTGCAGGGTTCTGGCATGAGCTGTGTACAGAGTGCAGGGTTCTGGCATGAGCTGTGTACAGAGTGCAGGGTTCTGGCATGAGCTGTGTACAGAGTGCAGGGTTCTGGCATGAGCTGTGTACAGAGTGCAGGGTTCTGGCTTGAGCTGCGTTCAGAGTGCAGGGTTCTGGCGTGAGCTGCGTTCAGAGTGCAGGGTTCTGGCGTGAGCTGCATTCAGAGTGCAGGGTTCTGGCGTGAGCTGCATTCAGAGTGCAGGGTTCTGGCGTGAGCTGCATTCAGAGTGCAGGGTTCTGGCGTGAGCTGCATTCAGAGTGCAGGGTTCTGGGGTGAGCTGCATTCAGAGTGCAGGGTTCTGGGGTGAGCTGCATTCAGAGTGCAGGGTTCTGGGGTGAGCTGCATTCAGAGTGCAGGGTTCTGGGGTGAGCTGCATTCAGAGTGCAGGGTTCTGGGGTGAGCTGCATTCAGAGTGCAGGGTTCTGGGGTGAGCTGCATTCAGAGTGCAGGGTTCTGGGGTGAGCTGCATTCAGAGTGCAGGGTTCTGGGGTGAGCTGCATTCAGAGTGCAGGGTTCTGGGGTGAGCTGCATTCAGAGTGCAGGGTTCTGGAGTGAGCTGCATGCAGAGTGCAGGGTTCTGGGTTGAGCTATGTACAGAGTGCAGGGTTCTGGGTTGAGCTATGTACAGAGAGCATGGTTCTGGGGTGAGCTATGTACAGAGTGCAGGGATCTGTGATGAGCTGTGTACAGAGTGCAGGGTTCTGGCATGAGCTGTGTACAGAGTGCAGGGTTCTGGCATGAGCTGTGTACAGAGTGCAGGGTTCTGGCATGAGCTGTGTACAGAGTGCAGGGTTCTGGCATGAGCTGTGTACAGAGTGCAGGGTTCTGGCATGAGCTGTGTACAGAGTGCAGGGTTCTGGCGTGAGCTGCATTCAGAGTGCAGGGTTCTGGTGTGAGCTGCATTCAGAGTGCAGGGTTCTGGCGTGAGCTGCATTCAGAGTGCAGGGTTCTGGCGTGAGCTGCATTCAGAGTGCAGGGTTCTGGCGTGAGCTGCATTCAGAGTGCAGGGTTCTAGGGTGAGCTGCATTCAGAGTGCAGGGTTCTGGGGTGAGCTGCATTCAGAGTGCAGGGTTCTGGGGTGAGCTGCATTCAGAGTGCAGGGTTCTGGGGTGAGCTGCATTCAGAGTGCAGGGTTCTGAGGTGAGCTGCATTCAGAGTGCAGGGTTTTGGGGTGAGCTGCATTCAGAGTGCAGGGTTCTGGGGTGAGCTGCATTCAGAGTGCAGGGTTCTGGGGTGAGCTGCGTTCAGAATGCAGGGTTCTGGGGTGAGCTGCATTCAGAGTGCAGGGTTCTGGAGTGAGCTGCATGCAGAGTGCAGGGTTCTGGGTTGAGCTATGTACAGAGTGCAGAGTTCTGGGTTGAGCTATGTACAGAGAGCATGGTTCTGGGGTGAGCTATGTACAGAGTGCAGGGATCTGTGATGAGCTGTGTACAGAGTGCAGGGTTCTGGCATGAGCTGTGTACAGAGTGCAGGGTTCTGGCATGAGCTGTGTACAGAGTTCAGGGTTCTGGCATGAGCTGTGTACAGAGTGCAGGGTTCTGGCATGAGCTGTGTACAGAGTGCAGGGTTCTGGCATGAGCTGTGTACAGAGTGCAGGGTTCTGGCATGAGCTGTGTACAGAGTGCAGGGTTCTGGCATGAGCTGTGTACAGAGTGCAGGGTTCTGGTGTGAGCTGCATTCAGAGTGCAGGGTTTTGGCGTGAGCTGCATTCAGAGTGCAGGGTTCTGGCGTGAGCTGCATTCAGAGTGCAGGGTTCTGGGGTGAGCTGCATTCAGAGTGCAGGGTTCTGGGGTGAGCTGCATTCAGAGTGCAGGGTTCTGGGGTGAGCTGCATTCAGAGTGCAGGGTTCTGGGGTGAGCTGCATTCAGAGTGCAGGGTTCTGGGGTGAGCTGCATTCAGAGTGCAGGGTTCTGGGGTGAGCTGCATTCAGAGTGCAGGGTTCTGGGGTGAGCTGCATTCAGAGTGCAGGGTTCTGGGGTGAGCTGCATTCATTGTGCAGGGTTCTGGAGTGAGCTGCATGCAGAGTGCAGGGTTCTGGGTTGAGCTATGTACAGAGTGCAGGGTTCTGGGTTGAGCTATGTACAGAGAGCATGGTTCTGGGGTGAGCTATGTACAGAGTGCAGGGATCTGTGATGAGCTATGTACAGGGTGCAGGGTTCTGAGATGAGATTTATACAGGGTGCAGGGTTCTGGGATGAGCTATATACAGGGTGCGGGGTTCTGAGACGAGCTATATACAGGGCACAGGGTACTGGATGAGCTGTATACAGGGTGCAGCAGAGGCGTAATTAGAACCTTCAGGGGCCCTGGTGCAAGAAACCATGAAGGGCCCCCCCGACCTCCAGCATGGGCCATTCCCTTCGAGCCCAGAGCCCTTCCCACTGATCCCATCACCCTTCATGGTCCCACAGCAGATTGGGCCCGGCCATGGGGGCAGAAGGCCAGGGCCTAGTTGCAAGTGCAACCTTTGCTGGTAGTTCCGCCAGTGGTGTCAGTGTGGACTGTGAATGGTGTCAGTCAGTAGGGCAGTGGACATGGTCAGTAGAGCAGTGGAAGTGGTCAGTATGGCAGAGAAAGTGGTCAGTATGGCAGAGAAAGTGGTCAGTAAGGTAGTGGACATGGTCAGTAGGGCAGTGGACGTGGTCAGTAGAGCAGTGGACGTGGTTAGTAGGGCAGTAGACATAATCAGTAGGGCAGTGAACAGGATCAGTAGTTTTTTTTTATTGTTGTTATTTTATTTTTGTTATTATTTTTTACCATTATATTTTATCCATTTTATTTTTTAGAGTTTTTTTACAGTTTTTGATGGGAGTTGGTGGCAGTGGAGGGCAGTATGATGGGAGGGGGTGTCAGTGGAGGGCAGTATGATGGGAGGGGTGGCAGTGGAAGGCAGTATGTTGGGGGCGGAGGCAGTGGAAGGCATTATGATGGGAGGGGAGGCAGTGGAGGGCAGTATGATGGGGTGGAGGGCAGTATGATGGGGTGGAGGGCAGTATGATGGGAGAGGAGGTAGTGGAGGGCAGTATGATGGGAGGAGGCGGTAGTGGAGGGCAGTTTAATAGGAGGGGGGGTTAGTGCAGGGCAGTATGATGGGAGGGATGGTAGTGGAGGGCAATATAATGGGAGGGGGTTTAGTGGAGGGCAGTATTATGGGAGGGGTGGTAGTGGAGGGCAGTATGATGGGAGGGGGGTTAGTGGAGGGCAGTATAATAGGAGGGATGGCAGTGGAGGGCAGTATAATTGGAGGGGGGCAGTATGATGGGTGGGGGTGGCAGTGAAAGGCAGTATAATGGGGGGGTTAGTGGAGGGCAGTATAATAGGAGGGGTGGCAGTGGAGGGCAGTATAATAGGAGGGGGGGCAGTGGAGGGCAGTATAATAGGAGGGGGGGGCAGTATGATGGGATTGGGGCAGTATGATGGGAGGGGTGGTAGTAGAGGGCAGTATATGGGGGGGTAGTGGAGGGCAGTAAAATGGGAGGGGGGCAGTATAATGGGGGGGGGGGTAGTGGAGGGCAGTATGGGGGGACTGTACAGCATGACTGGAGAGGGGCAGTGTATGGGAGGGAGCAGAGTTACCATGAGTGTACTCAGAGTCAGGGCAGTGCAGGGAGCATTTCTCCTACCTTTATTCCAGCGCAGGAACAGCCTTCGGGGAAGACCCGGAGTCGGGGGCGGAGTCAGGGGCGGAGCGCTTAGGCGCGAAGAGGACTCCTCCTTTGGCTAAATGCTGGGGCTCCACTCAGGGAAGACCCGGAGTTGGGGGCGGAGTCGGGGGCGGAGTCAGGGGCGGAGCTTAGGCGCGAAAAGGACTCCTCCTTTGGCTAAATGCTGGGGCTCCACTCAGGGAAGACCCGGAGTCGGGGGCGGAGTTAGGGGCGGAGCCGGGGCGGAGCTTAGGCGCGAAGAGGACTCCTCCTTTGGCTAAATGCTGGGGCTCCACTCTCCTCCTTGTCGTGACGTCACTGGTTGTTAGACGCCAGGCGGGCCATGCCTAGCAACCAGTTGTTTTGGCAGTGAGCCAGGCAGCGTCTGGGGGTGAAATGAAGCGGTCGCGGCCAAAACTAGTACAGCAGGCAGTGAGGGACAGCGGCAATGCGGCAATTTTTAGGGGGGCATCAGATCGGCCAGTGGGGCAATTCCGGGACATTGTATTGTCCCGGAATGAAGCTGCCCGGGACGCGGGACAGACCTCCCACAGCGGGACTTTCACGGGCAATCCGGGACGGTTGGGAGGTATGCTTATATCTCTAAGGACTGGGATGGCTATTCCTGAATATATTAGTTATGCAGATACAAAGCCTTTAAAATGTCGCTTTTGTATTATTACTTTCTTAATATTAACAGTATATTTGACAAATTATGGAGGCCTAAAATTAACTCTGTTTCTTTAAGAGCTGCTAAACTCACTCTAAGTATATAACCACAAAGCAAAGTTGCATTCAGACTCGCATTGAATTTTTTTAGTGCTGCCTCTATAAACCTCACTCAGTCTGGGTACTCAGCCATGATAAAGATGTACAGTGTGTTGACAGACGATGAACGATGGGGTTTGGCACAAACTGAACACCGATGTGCCATACCTCCCAGCTCGCTAACCTGACCATCGAGTGGAAAGTCCTACGAGTAATAAATGTTGCATGGAAATGGATGGTGAGAATATGAGATGCACTGGGGGAAAAAAATGTAAAAAAATATGCAAAATAGCATAGGCAGACATGTCTCCACTCAAACCTCGTAGCCCAGCCACGCCACTACAAGGTGCAATGGTTCTTCTAAAGATAATAACTGGGAGGTGTTCCTCAGATCTCAAAGGCTTGATCACATTTAAAGAGGCTTTCAAATATACACAAAAGTCCCCAGTTGGCTTTGGGCTCCAGTATGTATTAACACAGACTGATTCTTAGCTCCTGTAGCCCTCAACTGAAAACAGCACCAACCCCATTCCACTTTTGTTGGAACTGCTCAGATTAGCATACAAAAAGGCACCAGGTTTTGGGTCCCATATAGCCCCTTATTGTTACCAACCAGGAGACTACTTTTTATGTGTGTGGTTAGCTTTATGACTTACGTCTAACATGAATTATGCTGTAATAATAGAGCTGTAAAAAATGAAACATGCAAAAAGATGCACAGACACAAATGTAACCTTTTCTGTAAAACAGCCTAAAGTAGATGTAAACCCTAACAAGGTGACATGTAGTTTGCTAAAGCACTGTGTTTCGTAAATAACTAATTTCTTTCCAGTTTCCAATCTTTTTATGCTACTTAGTGCTACCAATATTCTCAAGGCCTCTTTCAGCCACTTCGAGTCTACATGCACATGCTCCAGAGTTGACGGCTCTAGACTAGCTTCCTGGTGGTGACAACGGTGGACCACACCTTGTAAGTAATACATACAAATGTAAGTATTTCAGGAAAGCTGCATATTTTTAAAAAATATATATATTATGAGGTTGTATTAACATGTTAAAGCTTGCAGTCATGTCAAAGAGCAGGCTGAGTTTTTCTGTGTATGATATAAGCAAAAGCAGATACTGATTTCATTTTAAATCCTGTTGTAGATCATATTTAGGATATGTATATCAGTCATATCCGACTCTCTGCAATTATAAAGGCCAGCTCTCTGGGTACTGTGTCTAATATGCTTGAAAGCTTTTTCCGTAGAATTTAATGGGCAAATCAGCTATGGGATAGGGACCAGGTCTTCCTTCAACCGTCACCATTTGCAAGGGCTTTGGGACTGGCATGCAGAATACGATAACACTCGGGCACAGACAATTTGCACTAAGGCCAATGTAGACAGGAGCTAATTAACCTTCTAGCATGTCTTTGAATTGGGGGAGGAAACTAGAGTACTCAGAGGAAACCCACACAAACACAGGGAGAACATGCAAACGCCATGCAGCTAGTGTCCTGGACATGGACCCCAGTGCTGCACGGCAAAAGTGCTAACCACTAAGCCACTGTGCTGCCCCAGCACCATCTTACATCTACGTAAACATTATGACGATACCTGCTGTGAATTCTGCTCTTTTTACGTAGCCCCCCTGGCAGTTTTCCCGAGTGTGGCTCGGGGTTAAAATTCAGTCCCATTAGCGGTAACCCCGAGCCACACTCGGGATCGCATTGCAGGATCCTGGTGCGGCGTTACTTACCTTGTCCCCGGGATCCTGTGATGTCCCCCGCTGTGTATGCGGGCTCCGTCCTCTGCCCGAAGCCTCTCCGTGCCAGGCTCCGTTCCCTGCGAGCGTCGCGACGCACGGGGGCGGAGCCTGGCGGCAAATTAAAAAACCTGTAAAAATCATAACACATACAGTACTGTAATCTTACAGATTACAGTACTGTATGAAATTATTTCACATCCCTTTTGTCCCCAGTGCTTTGTCCTATGCCCTGCATGCAGTTCTATATTATATATACTGTTCTTTCTGGCTGGAAACTGGAGATTGTCCATAGCAACCAAAAAGTGTCCCTTTACGTCAAAAATGGTTTTAGACCAGCTAGAAAACTGGGATAGTAAATTAGAACACTTGCAGAATTGAGCGATAGTGAATCGTGGGGAAATTTATTTTATTATTATTTTATTTTTTATTTTTTTAATTATTTATTTTTATTATATTATAATTTATGTTTTTGTGTTTCAAACTTTATCATACCCGGGATATCTACTAGACTCTTGTTTGGACAGATTTAAGTGTGTTATTGTTAAGAATTACATACCTACAATATAAAACGCCAAATTTCCATGCAAAATAATTGTACCGCTTTCAGCACCTAAAATCCGAAATAATCATACCGCCAGGGAGGTTAAAGAAGACTACAGTTTTAATGACTGGGCTTAAGCAAGAATTTGAAAATTCAGTAATAAATGACCATATGTTTTATATTATCATGTGCCTGCTTGGAAGGATTTACATTTCCCTTCTTATTGGGATTGGATCAAGTCACTGGGTTTCAGAGGAAAAGGTCAACCGAAGTAAAAAGATTGATGCTCTGCCAACTGTATGAACTCATGCTGATAGCATATGTTGCCTCCTATGTACGCATAAGAGGATTACATAAAAGCTCCCATGGTAAAGAGGAATGTAAGCCAGGGTTAGGCTAGGGTTAGGGTTATGTGTTTTAAACTGTTGTGATTACTGAGGAGCTGGAAGGTTAAGTATGTTACCAACACAAGTTCAAGCAGGTCAATGGAGCAGCAACTGATGGCCTCAGAGGCTTTCTGAACTTTTAGCTCCAGGAGTCATTTTCCAGGAGGTCATAAAGTAAAGGCAAAATTAAAGTGGTAATAATCCCAAACACATACATTTAATATTTTTCAGATTACTAAATCTTAGATGTGGTGGCTGCATTAGTTTACATTTTTTTAGGGTTTTTTCCTTTATTTATTCCTGTCTTATGCTGCATACACACGGTCGGAATTTCCGACAACAAATGTCCGATCGGAGCTCGTTGTCGGAAACTCCGACCGTGTGTAGGCTCCATCGGACATTTTCCGTCAAAATTTCCAACAAACAAAATTTGAGACCTGGATCTCAAATTTTCCGACAACAAAATCCGTTGTCGTAAATTCCGATCGTGTGTACACAATTCCGACGCACAAAATTCCACGCATGCTCAGAATCAAGCAGAACAGCAGCACTGGCTATTGAACTTCATTTTTCTCGGCTCGTCGTACTTGTTGTACGTCACCGTGTTCTTGACGTTCGGAATTTCCGACAACATTTGTGTGACCGTGTGTATGCAAGACAAGTATGAGCCAACATCCGTTGGAAAAAAAAAACATGGATTTTGCTGTCGGAATGTGTGATCGTGTGTACGCGGCAATAGGGTGTGCACAGAGGAGAAATGGAGACACATTGGACAGCAGCATTGGCAATCAGGGGAGGGGGTTGTTAGATGCGCTAGCAGATTTAGATGGACTTCACCAACAAATTAGATCAAAATTTTTAAGCAGTTCCAGCAAACTGGGTTTTTTTTTTTTTAACTTTTGGGATAAAGGTTTTACATAAACAATTAAAAGCTGACTATCAGTAGTAAATGGTTTGTCTCACCCCTTTAGCTGTCTGGACAGCTTGGTCTGAGTTGAAAAATAAACTTACTGGCCGGATCCCCAGGTAAAAATTAAAAAAATATATATATATAAAACGAAAACTAATGCAGCCACCACATCTAAGGATTGGTAAACTGCAATATATTATAATGTTTGCTTTTGGGTTAATACTGTTTTAATCTTTGACTAGTAAGTCTACAGAATTCTAAAAATGTAAAGTATATGTAAAAGCAAAACCTTTTTTTTTAAGTTTTGAATAGAGTAGAAAGGGGACAGAACCTATTTTAAGTATGTATTACTGTCGTTGCCCCTGCTGGGGAGATTTACCCCCCTATTTGTCCTAGTAACTATTGTCACCAAAACAAAGTGACGGTACATCTGGATCCAAAAATAAAAGTTTGGTTATACATAAAATTTCACAGCTCTTTCAGATGGGCAGTGGGGGGTTGGTAAAAATGGGTGGCTGAGCAACGGATTTACCATTGTAAATTTGCTGGTGTAGGTAGAAGCATAGATTAGAACCAAAATATCTAATGAGCACCTTAAGAATTCATTGAGAAGTGCTACTACATCCATCCAACCAGATATTGATGTGTTAGTTTCAAATAACACACTTGTTTTATGTTGCCCTCTTTTACTATTATAATAAAAAAATAATACTCAGATAGGTACATTATCTATATAAGTGATCATTAACTTGCAATCTGTCTGACTTTTTATGCTCATCAGGTGTCCTTATTGTTAAACCTCGTACACACAATCGGATTTTCCGCCGGGAAATGTGCGATGACAGGCTGTTGGCGGAGAATCCGACCGTTTGTACGCTCTATCGGACAATTGTTGTCGGATTTTCCACGGACAAATGTCGGATGGCAGGTTTTTAAATTTTCCGAGCGTGTGTACACAAGTCCGTCGGACAAAAGTCCAAAGTACAAACATGCATGCTCGGAAGCAAGGACGAGCCAGAAGCGGTCGATCTTTTAAACTAGCGTTCGTAATGGAGAATTAACATTCGTGACGTGGAAAATTATGAAATCTCCAAATGCAGCGCACAATTCTCTTCTTCTTTAATGGGATCATAATGAAGCTGCTTTGCTGGTGATACTGATGGAGTTATTGCAAACTAATTTTCAAAGGATTTTTTTCTAGTGATATCAAGAATAATATTATTATGCTTGTTTTTTTTGTTTTTTTTTTTGGGGCAAGTTACCACAACACTATTATCCCGTAGTTTTTAAGATCAAAGATACAACTATGTTGGTGTCCCTTGTCAATTTTACATTGTATTTTTTTAAATGTAACTGCCGACTCCCAAACTGTCATTTGAAGTAAAACACATAGCCAAGTATTATTCTCCACAATTTTTTTTTGTGCATTAAAAAAAGAAAACAAATAAAATTAGACATGCTATCTGCCAATAGAACTTAACCAAAAAGTGCATTCTATGCATTCAAAAATATAGAAAATATACCAAATCAAATCATTATTCAACCAAAAAATAAAATAAAAGCCTCATGCATGTGAACTGCTTCTTAATATAGGGAGTCAACAATGCCAAGAGTTGGTGAAAGCAGAGGTCCGTCATCCGGAGATAATTCCAAAAATCATCTGGATTATTCTCCTGGAGCTCCCGCAGCAAAGGCATATGACATAATTGGTCACGGTTAATAAAGCAACCAATTTTTGGTCCAAGAACTCCTCCTCCTCCTGTTCCTGGACTGGACTTGGGTCAAAGCAAAAACTCCAAGGCCAATAATAAATAACACGTTATCTCCTCTGATTTCGCAACATGGCTGGTTGACGAACGACCGTTCAGAAACAAACTGAAAAGTGCGAAATGAAAAGTGCGAATCAACACTCACCAAATTTCTACTAACACAAAATTAGCAGAAGGAGCACAAAGGGTGGCGCTAAAGAGCTGAAAAAGCAAGTAGTATGTCATTATGTTTGTGTTTGTTGGCCAACAATTCCTTGCCGTTTGTATGCAAGACAAGTTCCTGGCCAACGCCCTTCAGACAAAAGTCCAAGGTTGTCTGTGGAAAATCCGATCGTGTGTACGAGGCTTTAGTGTATTTTATGTGCGGCCCAAAACAATTCCTATTCTTCCAATGTGACCCAGGAAGGTCAAAAGGTTGGACACCCCTGATCTAGAGTGACTAGCTTTTTGTGGAGTTTGATAAAAGCCTAAAATAGGGGTTCTCCCTTCCTCAAAAAAAAAAAAAAAAAGTTACAGGCGTGTTGATATCATTTCTACCATGGTGCTTTTGTACAGAAAAAGAAGCAATGACTGACAAAACAAACTGACCGCTGAAATGTCTTTTCTTTTTATCAGGAAACACAATTCCTGTGATTTGTTCTTTATTTAATGATTGTGAAACAATTACCATTCCATTCACACATCACAAATTCTGCTGCGGCAATAGTATAAAATGTAAAAAATATGCCTTCGCTTCATGACCTTTTTTAATGGCTGGAGAGTGATTGGTAGTCACATATACAAAGCAGAAGAATATACCTAGTATACCACATACAACAAAATACATACAACAGTCTTTCTCAACCTTGTTTAACTGAGAGGAACCCTTGAAATAATTTTAAGGCCTTAAGGCAGTGATGGCAAACCTTGGCAGCCCAGATGTTTTAGAAGTACATTTCCCATGATGCTCATGCACACAGTGTAGTTAGAGCGTCATAGGAAATGTAGTCCCAAAACATCTAGGGTGCCAAGGTTCGCCATCACTGCCCTAAGGGAACCCCGGCTAAAACCAATTCATCCTTACATTGGTGGTCAATGGAAATCATGACCCTTACCGTGGTGGTCAGAATGCCATCTCTACATACAGATAGCTAAAAAGATCATTGGTGCCATGCCACTGTCTCAGCCAGGTGGAGAAGGGCCAGAAACTATGCAGGCATCAATAAATGGGAGAGCAATCAGGAAAAACTCAAAGAACCTCTAGCAACCTCTGGAAGAACCCTGGCTAAGAATGTCTGATGTAAAACATACAATAAAAAAAAAAGCAGACACAACTAAAGAAAACTTTTTCTTCTTTTGGAATTTTTTTTTCCCTCTTTCCCACTTTTTTTTTTTTCTTCTTTTTCTTTTTTCCTCCCTTTTGTCTTTTGTGTGATTCCCACCCCCCTCCCCTCTATTTTGCGAGAAGGGAGGGGGGCGGACAGGAACTGAGGAGGGGAGAGGACAGGAACTGTAAAAATAATTTGCATTTGTATATGTTTCAAGATAATGTTTGGAATTTTGTGAAATGCTGAAAATAATAATAATTAAAAAAAAATGAAAACATCAATACTATAACTACAGATTAAAGATGACCACATAAAAAACTATGCCATGGTTGACCACCATAAAGAATGCAAATTATCATATCTCAAACATTTGATTTATAATTAGTATGTCCCAAAACACGGCCAACAAACGATGTTGGATAAAAAGGCAATAACACTGCTTAAAAATGTACAAATTGCATACTAGCGACCACTGGAATTTGGAGATACCAGAATGAGCAGAATATCAAAGCTATGTGAAATGAAAGCCAGCATTTTAGTCTTATGTGTATAGAAGGTTTTTAATACAGTAGCACTGGCTGGGGTACCTTTACATCAGCTGTCAATGGGTGCACATGCACCTACCTGTTTTCTCTCTAGAGGGCAATATTGCAGTTGGTATGTTGCTCCAAAAAGAAACCGAGATTATGCAAAGAGCCTCAGTCTATATATAGCAAACCTCAGCATATACAAAGTATCAGATTACCCAGCCTCTGTTTGGGCATTTATTTTTTATCTATCTATCTATCTATAGATATAGATATATATTTATCTATATAGATAGATATCAATATATATATATATATAAATATATATATATATATAAAATATAAAAAATATATATATGTATCTATATAATACATACATATACTATATATATATATATATATATATATATATATATATATATATATATATATATATATATATATATATATATATATATATATATATATTCTTGCCCATTTTTCAGAGAATATGAATGATAACACAAAAACATTTCTTTCACTCAATCACAACAAACTACCCAAATGACCCTGATCAAAAGTTTACATACCCTGGTGATTTTGGCCTGATAACATGCACACAAGTTGACACAAAGGGGTTTGAATGGCTATTAAAGGTAACCATCCTCACCTGTGATCTGTTTGCTTGTAATTAATGTGTGTGTATAAAAGGTCAATGAGTTTCTGGACTCCTGACAGACCCTTGCATCTTTCATCCAGTGCTGCACTGACGTTTCTGGATTCTGAGTTATGGGGAAAGCAAAAGAATTGTCAAAGGATCTGTGGGAAAAGGTAGTTGAACTGTATAAAACAGGAATGGGATATAAAAAGATATCCAAGGAATTGAGAATGCCAATCAGCAGTGTTCAAACTCTAATCAAGAAGTGGAAAATGAGGGGTTCTGTTGAAACCAAACCATGGTCAGCTAGATCAACAAAAATTTCAGCCACAACTGCCAGGAAAATAGTTCGGGATGCAAAGTAAAACCCACAAATAACTTCAGGTGAAATACAGGACTCTCTGAAAACATGTGGTGTGGCTGTTTCAAGATGCACAATAAGGAGGCACTTGAAGAAAGATGGGGGGCGGCATGGTCGAGTCGCCATAGTAAAACCATTACTACGCAAATGCCACAAAGTATCCCGCTTACAATACGCCAAACAGCACAGAGACAAGCCTCAACCCTTCTGGCACAAAGTCATTTGGAGTGATGAGACCAAAATTTAGCTTTTTGGCCACAACCATAAACGCTACATTTGGAGAGGAGTCAACAAGGCCTATGATGAAAGGTACACCATTCCTACTGTGAAACACGGAGGTGGATCGCTGATGTTTTGGGGATTTGTGAGCTACAAAGGCACAGGAAATTTGGTCAAAATTGATGGCAAGATGAATGCAGTATGTTATCAAAAAATACTGGGGGAACATTTGCATTCATCAGCCAGGAAGCTGCGCATGGGACGTACTTAGACATTCCAACATGACAATGGTCCAAAACACAAGGCCAAGTCGACCTGTCATTGGCTACAGCAGAATAAAGTGAAGGTTCTGGAGTGGCCATCTCAGTCTCCTGACCTCAATATCATTGAGCCACGCTGGGGAGATCTCAAATGTGCAGTTCATGTAAGACAGCCCAAGAATTTCCAGGAACTGGAGGCTTTTTGCCAAGAGGAATGGGCAGCTTTACCATCTGAGAAGATAAAGAGCCTCATCCACAAATACAGCAAAAGACTTCAAGCTGTCATTGATGTTAAAGGGGGCAATACACGGTATTAAGAACTGGGGTGTGTAAACTTTTGATCAGTGTCATTTAGGTAGTTTCTGTTATTATGATTTAAAAAGAGTAAATACAGTTGATTGATAATAAATGGCTTCAGCCAAACACTAACCATGAGTGAAAGAAAAGTTTTTGTGTCATCAATTCTCTGAAAAATGGTCAAGAAATCATAATGCCAGGGCATGTAAACCTATGAGCACAACTGTATATTGACAAAGAACAAATTCACTTTAAGAAGTAAAATAAAGAGCAAAAAAAAAAAATCTGCTACATGACGTAGTTGGTTACACCAAAGGCCTGTTTACACCAACAGTGCTGCAAGGATGCAATGCAAAGGCAAGACATGCTGGTAGGTTAATTGGATCCTGTCTAAATTGTCCCTAGTATGTATGAATGTGAGTTAGGGACCTTAGATTGTAAGCTCCTTGAGGGTAGGGACTGATGTGAATGTACAATGTATATGTAAAGCGCTGCGTAAATTGACGGCGCTATACAAGTAACAGAAAAAATTAAAAATAAAATAAATAAAAATTGCCTTGTCCCCTATCATTTCAGATCACGTTACTGTGCTGCAGTTGCGTGCGCTAAAAAAAAAGGACAGCATGCAGCAGTTTATTAGCACAGCATGATGTGTCACAACCCACTGCATCACATTGCGCTGAATCCAATAGAACTTAATGAAGAAGAACTTTGCAATATTTCAAATTTCAATAAAGTTTGTACATAAAAAAAGTAAACAGTGTTAGGCGCTGTTTTCAGAGCATCAGCACTGATGCCTTTGAGTGCACAGCAGCGGCAGTGCAGTAGTGCATGCTGCTGGGGTGAATGAGCCCTTAAAAGTAGAACTATGGGTGAAATGAAAAATGATATATATGATATAGCCTATGACTAGCATTAACCCCGCAGATCAGTACACTCCTTACTACTGCACTGAACGGCGCTCATGTAGTGACATGTCAGCATCATTAAGTGCAGTTCTACTCTGATTTCAGGCAGTGTGATGGTGTCTACACTGGAGGAGGGTTCAAGGTAGCCTGTGTTAATTGGACCCATAATACTGAGGGCATCTAGTGGCAGAAAAGAATGATTGCAGGCGACAGCTCTGGGTTGAAGGTAAATATTGCAGGACAAGCAATATTATTGGGTTATACATTTTATTACATTTTGTAGCTGGAGTTTAGTTTTAGGCTTCTGAGTTCTACTACGCATTTCCAGCCTGTTTTTGTAACCACAAACAGTAATGGAGAATGACAGCCTTCACCACGTTACATCATAACAGCCGAAGTCTCACCCACTAGCATGTAAATCTGACATATGTCAACATCTGTGGAAAAAACACATTCCACAAATATTGGAATTCTTGGAGGAGGAAGTTCTATGCACAGTGAAATGTATGTGCATGGTTTATATTTCAGCAGCAGTATATATCATTATAAGGGATGGTTTTCATACTTTGAGGCCTGATATACAGACCTTAGGAAAAGTTTTATTTTGTAAAATGCATATGAATCTAACTGGTTCGTGGATAGCACAGTGACCTTGTCTAAGGGTTGTCAAAATGTGACCTTCACAAGAAAGAAGAAAAGGGTTTTAATGTTAACTGATATAATTAATGCGAGGGTTCAAGTTAAAGTTTGATTACTTTTTTTTTTTTAATCAGCACATGGGACAATACTTACATTTAAGTGTTCCCTGTGCTGCTGGCTGCTCTCTAATGCCGCGCACGCACGACCGGTTTTGCCGTCGGAATAAATTCCGAAGGTCTCTCTGACGGAACTCCGACGGAATTCCACTCAAGCGGTCTTGCCTACACACGGTCACACCAAAGTCCGACCGTCCAGAACGCGGTGACGTACAGCAGGACTAGAAAAAGGAAGTGCAATAGCCAGTAGCCAATAGCTTCCGTCTTGTACTTGCTTCAGAGCATGCGTCGTTTTTGGTCTGTCGGAAGAGCATTCAGACGAGCGGTTTTCCCGATAGGAATTGGTTCCGTTGGAAATATTTAGAACATGTTCCATTTCTAGGTCCGTCAGAATTTTCGAAAAAAAAAAGTCTGATGAGGCCTACACACGATCAGAATAGATGATGAAAAGCTTCCGTCAGACTTTTTCTGTCGGACATTCCGCTCGTGTGTACGCGGCATTAGTTGAAATCCAAAGTCCTCTGCCCCCTCACCCTCACAGCAGTAATCTTCCAAGTGGCGACTATGCCCACCATTTCACTTCCCTCCTCCATTCACTGAAACTGTACTATTGAGGACAGGGGGTTGAATTAAAGATCCACCTCTTTCATTAATAGATCACTTTTCATTGATGGAAGCTATAGGCCACCTTGAACCTGGGCAGTCTGCTGGCCAAGGGAACACAGGTAAGGTAAGTACAGCATGCTTAAAGCCATGTATTGTCCATACAGCAACAGGTTTGCTGTAATGCCCCATAGCCAGCTTCACGTATTCACCTTGACTCCCTCTCCTCTTCCCCCATTCCATTGAGCTGCCGGTGTTCTGCCAAGAAAGTTCCGCTCGGCGGATAAGTTCCCCCCTCTACTGCGCCTGCGCAGTAGGATCCAGCGGAAATAGCCGAAGCGGAACAGCTGAAAATCAGCTGTACACGGCGCCTGTAAGAGGGCCCCTCGCCACACTTTGGGCACGGCCTTGCTGCGCTCGGCACTTTTAGATTCCCCCTCTAGGTCCACTTGGATGGTGGGGAAGAAACCTGGACCTAGGGCGCAGGCGCCGTGTACAGCTGATTGAAGCGTTTGAGCTTCGGCTATCTCCGGCGGCTGACAGCAGTACGTACTGCGCAGGCGCTGCGCCTGCGCAGTACAGGGGGGAACTTAACCGCCGAGGGAACTTTCTCGGCAAGACACCGGGAGCAAAAAAAGGAAGTAGAAGTGCTTTCATTAAATTTTGTATGTGATTTTTAATATATATTCTTTGTTTTATACATTAACTAATAATTTAATACAACGTGCATCCAGGACACCGTTTGCATACTTCCCAACATTTTGAGATGGGAAAGAGGGGCACCTATCAGCAAAAGTATGCAGGCATTGGACACACCCCTTGCCACGCCCCCTTAAAGGAGAATTGTACACAAAAACAAGATTGGTTAAACCCACAAGTGTTTTTTTTTACCACTACTATTCCTTTATATTGGCTTTTTGAATTTACAAATGCAGCAATTTAGAAATCAGATGAAATGTTTAGCGCTGGAAAACACTTTTTGATAGATAAAAAGTACATTTTATATACAACTATATAGATCAGACCAAAATGAGGGACAAATGAGGAGGAATGAGGGACAGAGGGTCATTGCTCCAAATCAGGGACAGTTGGGAGCTATGCTGTTTGCAGTATGTTGGTCTTCCTAATAAAAAAAAAAACCCTAGCACTGTCTACCTGTTTTTTGGCAGTCATCATATAATTGACCGATGCTAGGTTCACACCTATGCATGTGGATGGGGATGCAGGAATCGCATCTGTTCCCACACCCGCAACCACCCACAGCCAAATCACGCTGCTCTTAGCAGACGCACGGGGCTGCCATTCAATCTGAATGGCCCCCCAATGCATCTCGGCGCGCATCACGTTTGCGAGTAGGAACTGCAGGGAAATCGCATGGTCAAAAAAGATCATGCAATTTCTCTGCGGGCGCGTTTTTGAAAAAGCGCATGCAACTTCCAGAAACGCAGACACAACAGCCCATAAGGTGTGAACCTAGCCAGGCAACCCTGTCATTGCCAGGAGAGAAGGGGGTGTGGTCCTCCTAAACACTCCTCAGTCCACCTTGTCTGATCTCTTTGAGTCTAGGTTCACACAGATGCGGTGCAGGGAACCGCATTTGATTTGGACAGGAATCGCACCCCATTCCTGTTCAAATCACATGCAATTCTTTGAAGTGAGCCCATTCATTTTGTATGGCTCAAATCGCAACCCACACACACGAAAAAAAAAAAGGTGTGTGCACCTTTTTTTATCACCCATGCTGGAATTGGAACACAGCCAATAGCACTGCGTTTTGTGAATTGTTTTTGGGGTGTCGTTATCTTAGCATTGACACCCTCACATGAACGGAGTGCGATTGTAATGCAGTGCGGGAAATGCACAGAAATAGCTGTGAATACTGCACCCCATCGGTGTAAACCTAGGCTTACTCCTCTCTTTTATGTTACAATGTAGCTGTAAAATAAACCAGACAAAGCTATTGATCTCGATTGGAGCTCCCAATTGCTGTCTGCCATTAATACATAAAAAATACTCATATGCAATAATTTGTATTTACTTAAAAAAAAAAAAATGTTCTAGCCCTATGTTATACACAACAAGGTTACTTCTGATTTTTGCATGCCTAGAGTTAAATAATGATAACAGTAACAACTTTATTGTATATAGTTGGCAACTAGCAAGAAACCAATCTCCCAGCCCAGAACACACAAAAGCACAAGCCATAGGTGATATATTTGTATGTATCGATACTGACAACAAAATTGTTTCAAATCATTGTAAATAACTATGTAGTCGGGAACACATCACTTGTAATTTAGCTCTTCATAAATCAACAGCACTTGGTAAATCCAATGTGAATCTGCTAATTCACATGCTGCCTCCACGTAGCACTGTTCTTTTTTCTTCTTGAAGCAATATGCAGGAAAAAATACAAATCCCCAACAGATTAACTAGGAAACCAGCAGCCATTCAACTCTTGATTACATTTCCTGTAATAACCTCATAACAATCAGAATTTGCTTGGAGGGGCAACCTTTGCCCGGGAAGAAATAACAATTCTTCTTCCTAGAAGACCCATTCTACCTCCCGAAGAGGAAGCTGCTTATCACACACCATCAACCCCTTTGAGATGGGAAAGACAGACAACTTTAGCTTCAAAAAGTGAAGAAATAATGCCCTTGTCGCATCCCTAATCATAGGTCACTCATGACAGGTAGAAAAATAACGAGACCGGTATCAGAATCTATAGCAGTTCATTAGTGTAGGTATATATATATATATATATATATATATATATATATATATATATATATATATATATATATATATATATATATATGTAGTGTAGGTATATATATATATATATATATATATATAGTGTAGGTATATATATATATATATATATATATATATATATATATATATATATATATATATATGTGATTGTTTGTATGTTTGGGTATGTCTGTCATCTTGAGAAAGAGGACCGGCGTATACCAGAAATATTGGTCGATATGCCTTTTTTGCACTTCATCTTTATGACTTTATAATGGAACCTAGATACATTTTTCAGCTTTATTTTTGGTTTGCCATCTATTTATTGCAATGAGTTATCAGAACATCTGACGGCAGTTTTAATGCTTTGACAGCCACATAAAATGGCCATTATCACCTAAATGAGTAGTACAAAAAACATTATAAATGGTTAGTCCAACTTCAGGTATTAACATATCTTGGAGAGCTGACCCACCAGACGGCTCTTTATAGTTCTCAAAAACTCTTGGGGGGATGATTTACTAAAACTGGAGCGTGCAAAATTTGGTGCAGCTCAGCATAGAAACCCATCACCTACCAGTTTTTTTTTTGTTTTTTTTTTGTCAAAGCTTAATTGAACAAGCCAAAGTTAGAAGCTGATTGGCAACCATGTACAGCTGCATCAGATTTTGCACTCCGGTTTTAGTAAATCAATCCCTTGGTGTCATCTCTGGATCTGCAGGCCTGCTGTGACCATTATAAGAGGTTCCCACTTTTTCTGTTGTATTTCTTTTTATTTTAATATCATGAACAATACAACAAGAGATGCTGGAACAGGCAGTAGGTGGATGAAAACACCCAAAACTCCCAGGTGGGCAAGAACATTCAGGTCCCGCTTTTGGAGTAGCAGAGACATAAATGAAGCCAAGGGCTGATTAAGCCCATCAGACTTCTATAACTAATATATCCCTTTTTGTGAGGGATAGACCATTTTACTGTACAAAATAAGGTCCGTTGGCATGGACCATAGGGTGAGTACATGGATTGAAAACTGGGTACAAGGGCAAGTTCAGAGGGTGGTGATAAATGGGGAGTACTCTGAATAGTCAGGGGTGGGTAGTGAGATCCTCCAGGGTTCTTTGCTGGGACCAATCCTATTTAATTTGTTCATAAATGACCTGGAGGATGGGGTAAACAGTTCAATCTCTGTATTTGTGGACGATACTAAGCTAAGCAGGACAATATCTTCTCCGCAGGTTATGGAAACCTTGCAAGAAGATCTGAACAAATTAAGGGGGTGGGCAACTACATGGCAAATGAGGTTCAGTGTAAAATAATGCATTTGGGTGGCAAAAATATGAATGCAATCTATACACTGCAAACAGAATATTGGCATGCATAAAAAAAGGGATTAACTCCAGAGATAAAGCGATAATTCTCCCGCTCTACAAGACTCTGGTCCGGCTGCACCTAGAGTATGCTGTCCAGTTCTGGGCACCAGTCCTCAGGAAGGATGTACTGGAAATGGAGCGAGTACAAAGAAGGGCAACAAAGCTAATAAAGGGTCTGGAGGATCTTAGTTATGAGGAAAGGTTGTGAGCACTGAACTTGTTCTCTCTGGAGAAGAGACACTTAAGAGGGGATATGATTTCAATATACAAATACCGTACTGGTGACCCCACCAAAGGGATAGAACATTTTCTCTCACCATGTGTTTTTTTTGTAACTTATTTTTATTGAATTTAAAAGGAAAGGTATACAAATAAAAGCCTATTGGGCATTCCTAGGCTTAAGAACACAGAAAATACAAGAACACAAAAACTAAATGTTGGCAACTAAGTCAAGGTGACCATACTTGGTACTGCTGGTAGGCACTAAGTAGAAAACAGGAGAACAAGTTCCCACAGCAACCAATGTCAAATACTGAGAAGCAGATAAGCCTAATCATGGGGGCATTGGCGATTTGGCGTTGAGATGACCATATCCCTGGACTCCGTCCAGACCATGTGGTTTATTTAAAACACCACCACTTCATTTTTATTTTTATATCCAATGAATGCAATGAATTGCTACTTGCAACTTTAAATGAATCTGTTCCAAGCCAGAGATAAAGGCAACTCAATGCTAAACTCTGGTCTGCTTACAATAAAAACATGTGGCTGTCCTCCCTATGCTTCCTGGATGTGAACTAGAGGAAAACGTGCCTTTTTTCTCACCTCTGAGGAAAATGGCACCCTCCTCTGCTCCTGCCCATGGATAGTTGGGTATTTATCGTCTTCACATACAATATTGGACTTTTGCTCCTGTTTTGTACATGATGACTTCGGCAAGAAAGTCGCATCATGATCAGAGATGAGGAGTGGCTTTATAGGACCAGTTGTCCATCTTGAAACCAGAGGGAAGGTACCCTGCTCTCCATCTATCCTCATATTCAATATATGGGAGGGGGAGGTGTTCTATAGTACTCCATTGGATTAATAAAACAAGGCTGATAACACTGGTTGGGATTTGAGCGCAGCAGACTACAGGAAGTTAGACACTGATGCCGCGTACACACGACGGGACTTTCTGTCAGAGTAGACTCTGACGGTGTTTCCGACAGAGTTACGCTGAAACGGACTTGCCTACACACGATCACACCAAAGTCCGTTCGTTTAGAACGGGATGACGTACGACGGGACTAGAAAAAGGAAGTTCAATAGCCAGTAGCCAATAGCTCCCTTGTGTCGTTTTTGGCTGTCGGACTAGCATACAGACGAACGGTTTTCCCGATAGGGATTGAGTCCGTCGGAAAGATTTGAAACATGTTCTATTTCTAGGTCCGTCAGAATTTTAGAAAGGAAAAAGTCCAATGAAGCCCATACACAATCGGAATGTCCGACGGAATGATTCTGTCTGACCTTTTTTGACGGAAAGTCCAATCCTGTGTTCGCGGCATAACTGGATTTCTGACATGACCAACAGATTTTTTTTAATACCTGCAGATTTTTTTTAAATCTTGAAATGAGCGTGTATTACAGAGAAGGACTGCTTTTATTTGTGTTTTATTTTTCACTTTAATACTAATGGAAGGTGCACGTGATGACAGGCCCAGTGCAATGGCCCAGTAATCCACTAAAGTAGCTATGTAATCAGCTTCTGAAAACAGGTATGCATTTAAATAGGTGGTTAAATATTAACATGCTGACCTTTACATTTTGGAACTGTTCTGTAAATTACACACTGCAAAGAAAACAATTTGAACTATTCTACACATTGACCAACATATAGAAGTTATTCATTAACAGGGTCCAGCAAGGTGAAAAACACACAACATGTGAATGACTTGCGCCTTATCTTCCTATGTCCCCTGTTCAGTGTACTGTGAAAGAACATGATTACAGTGCTGAGGCTGTGTGTTTTCCTGCTACTATAGGATGAATATATATAGCCAGCTCCTAGCGACTGAGAACATATTTAAAGGGACGCTGTCACCCTGTCCATGGAGGAGTCCAAAAGGTAGTGTTAAAGGGGCGTTGGACACAAATTTTTACAAATTTTAAAAATGTTGGCAAAGTCATTACTTGAGCCCAACTGGCCTGTATTCAGCAGCTTACCAAAAAAAATATGGATCACCTAGGAGAGGATATCCACGCAAGCTGAGAAATCCAAGAGACCTAAGAGAGCACCAAATGAAAAGAGGATGCCAAATAAAAAGTTCTTAGGAGTCTAAAGTCTTCATTGTTCAACTGGTTACAACAAGCAGGGCAAAAGACAGTCCACACGTTTCGGGGGCCACATAATTCCCCTTCATCAGGGCTGGGTGAAACAGCAGAATATTAAATGCACTCAAAAGTACTTCAAAGCAGACTGTTCTGCAGGCAGAGGATGTTAAAAACAAACGTTTATAGAGACATGACTGATTTGCCTTGCATGAACAAACTGGGAACGTCAGTTAAAACTGTTTTTTTTTTTTTTTTTTTAAAGAAAACTAGTATTTGCCCATCTAATGGGTTCACTTTTGAAGAAAGAGCATAAGAAGCCAGTTCTCACCTTCCCCAGACAAACCCTAATGCCTATGCGTTTTAAAACTGCTCAAGATATACCCAGGAATAGAACAGGTGATAATTTTCCTGCCCCATTGGGGCGGGGGGAAAAGGACATAGCCCTGTGTAACTTTCAACTAGTTGAATGATCTTAGGCAAACAGATCCATGTAATCCAACTTTGCCTCAATCTGCCGACCTACAATGTAATGGAAGAGTTCAACAAACCAGAAGGTTTCAATTTAGGTGCTCCTTGCCACTAAACCTCAGGTTGTATTATTCCATTGGATCAAAACATTAGCATTTTCCTGCAAATCGCCATTTAGGCCAGGTTCACACTGGTACGACAAACGCTCCGGCATTGGGAGCTTATGTCGCATGACGTGTGAAAATCAATGTTTCCCTACAGGAGCCGTCTTAACTGGTCCGACACAAGTCGGTCCGACTTTGAAAATGCTCCCTGCACTACTTTGGTCCGACTTTGATCCTAGTCAGCCCATTGAATATCACTGAAGTCGGATCAAAGTCGGATTGCCGTCTTTACTGATCCGACTTTGGCATGCTACTTGTACTCTGATGATCTTGAAGGGGAGCCGAAAAAACGGAGTTGGGGTCCCACCAAAATCCATACCGGACCCTTATCCGGGCACACAGCCTGGCAGGTCAGAAAAGGGAGTGGGGGCACCCCCTCCTGAACCGTACCAGGCCGCATTCCCTCAACATGGGAGGTGGGTGCTTTGGGGCAGGGGGGCCCCAAAGCACCTTGTCCCCATGTTGATGAGGACAAGGGCCTCTTCTTGACAACCCTGAACGTTGGTTGTCGGGGTGTGCGGGCGGGGGGCTTACCGGAATCTGGAAGCCCCCTTTAACAAGTGGGCCCCCAGATCCTGGTCCCCCACCCTATGTCAATGAGTCCAATGGGGTACATTTTACCCCTACCCATTCACCTAAAAAAAAAGTGTCAAAAATAAAACACAGTACACATGTTTTTAAAGTAATTTATTAGGCAGCCCCGGCATCTCTTCCGATCTGTTCTCCCCTCCGGCTCTTCTGTGTCCTCCGCTGACGCCTTCTGCCTCTGTCGGTTCTTCTCCCCTCTCCAGTTATTCTACCTCTGTCCGCTGTCTTCTGCCGGGTCTCCTCCGCTATCTTCTCGCTCTTTTGCCCGGTCTTCTCCCTCTGTTCTTCTTCCGATGTTGACTTGACGCTTTCTCCCGCTCTAATGCTGGGTGTGCAGTGTGCAATGACTTATATTGGCACAGGGACATGGTGCCCCCCTGCCACAAAGCACCCAACCCCCCATGTTGAGGGCATGCAGCATGGTACGGTTCGGGGGGGGCTCGCTTGTCCCCACCCTCTTTCCTGACCTGCCATGCTGTGTGCTCGGATAAGGGTCTGGTATGGATTTTGGGGGGGACCCCAACGCCGTTTTTCGGCGTAGGGGTTCCCCTTACAATCCATACCAGACCAAAGGGCCTGGTATGCTCTTGGTGGGAGAACCCATGGTGGTTTTTAAAAAAAAATTGGCGTGGAGTTCCCCGTAAAGATTCATACCAGACACAGTGCCTGGCATTGTCGGGGGTCAAAGTCAGATCCGTCGTCATTGAAGTCGGATGCATGTTGGACTTCAAGTCACAGGGCAAAGTCGGATCCAAGGTAGTACGACTGTTGTGTCATACCGGTGTGAACCCGGCCTTATACCATGTATCAACTTTGACAAGTTTCCCAGGATATGACCAGCTACTTCCTAGGGATCCTGGAAATATGCTACAAGACTGAATATATAAACCTTCTCCTGCTCCTTCTAACATCAGATACATCCTTACCCCTTACTCACATAGTTCTCTCAGAATGCATACAATTATATTAGGCCCTTTAAGGGGGACTTAATGCTGGGGCTTCCCGATCATGCAGTCACTGTAGCTGGATGTCACAATGGTAACATTATTGGGAGCTCATCCTAACAGCCCCTGATTATAAACAGTGGCCAGGGAGCTGTCGGTGACAGTGCAGTCACAGTACTGGGGGTGCACAATTGAGTGCACTCCCAGCACAGAACTGGGATGCCAGCATCTAGATCTTTAACTCTTTGTTAGAACAGACAGTATGCAAAACTAGTTTACTGCTAATGACATCTGCAAGTACTGTACAGATAGGGTTAATTTGGGTAAACTTGAATTTCACAGCCTCCTCTGCACAGCAGAAGAAAACTTTAATTTTGGCGTTTTCAGAAAGAAGCAAGTAAAATGGTACGGAGCAAAACACATACGTTTGCAGCTTGTGCTGGGCTTTCTCATTGGAAAGCCTAGAATTCTTTGCAATATCAGAAACATGCAGGCACACAGGGGTTGATTGAAAGGAAATAGACTGTGCACTTTGCAAAGTGCAGTTGCTCAAGAGCTTAGTAAATGATGGAAGGCTTCACTTTGCAAAGAATACCCAATCACGTGCAAGGAAAATTAAAAAAACAGCTTTTCTGGTTGCACATGATTGGATGATGGAAGTCAGCAGAGTTTCTGCTCATTTACTAAGCTCTGGAGCAACTGCACTTGCAGAGGGCAAATGCACTTTGCAAAGTGCACAGTCTTTTTCCCTTTAGTAAATCAACCCCACAGTGTCAAAGTGTATTTGTGCAATCATCAAATTAATGGATTTGCTGATATTGCCATTTCAATAATAAATACACTCAAAATGTAGATTACATTACCCACTTCCCGCCCGGCCCATAGCAGATGACGGCCGGGCGGCGGTTCAGTTATTCTGAACCGCCGTGGAGGCACGCATCGCGGCGATCGGTGGAGCGGTGTGTCAATCTGACACACCGCTCCACCGATCTTGGTAAAGAGCCTCCGGCGGAGGCTCTTTACCACGTGATCAGCCGTGTCCAATCACGGCTGATCGCAATGTCAATAGGAAGAGCCATTGACCGGCTTTTCCTCACTCGCGTCTGACAGATGCGAGTAGAGGAGAGCCGATCGGCGGCTCCCCTGACAGGGGGGTCTGCGCTGATTGATTATCAGCACAGCCCCCCTCAGATCACCACACTGGACCACCAGGGATCGCCACTAGGACCACCAGGGAAGGGGCAACATGTGGATGGCCAGGTATGTATCCCATGGCCATCCACATGTGCCCAATGTGCCCAATCTGTGCCAATCAGTGCCCACAAATGGGCACTGATTGGCACCATTATATAGCAGTGATGCCCAGAAATGCCACCCTTAGGGGCATCAGTGCCATCAATCAGTGTCATCAGTGCCACCCATCAGTGTCCATCAGTGCCACCTGTCAGTGCCCATCCGTGCCCATCAGTGCCCACCTATCAGTGCCCATCAGTGCCCATCCATGCCACCTATCAGTGCCACCCATAAGTACCCATCAGTGCCACCCATAAGTACCCATCAATGCCACCTACGAATGCCCATCAGTGCCGCCTATGAGTGCCCATCGGTGCCACCTATGAGTGCCCATCAGTGCTGCATACCAGTGCCACCTATTAGTGCCCATCAGTGCCGCCTATCAGTGCCCATCATCAGTGCCTGTCAGTGCCACCTCATCAGTGCCACCTCATTGGTGCCACCTCATCGGTGCCCATCAGTGCCGCCGTATCAGTGTCCATCAGTGCAGCCATATTAGTGCCCGTTATTGAAGAAAACATACTTATTTACAAAAAAATTTAACAGAAAGAAAGAAAAACTTGTTTTTTTTCAAAATTGTCGGTCTTTTTTTATTTGTTGCGCAAAAAATAAAAACCGCAGAGGTGATCAAATACCACCAAAAGAAAGCTCTATTTGTGGGAACAAAATGATAAAAAAATTGTTTGAGTACAGTGTAGCATGACTGCGCAATTATCATTCAAATTGCGACAGCGCTGAAAGCTGAAAATTGGCCTGGGCGGGAAGGTGTCTAAGTGTCTGGTATTGAAGTGGTTAATTATTATTTTTATTAACAAATTAAATCTGCTCAATAAATTAAACAGCTAATAGATGGTAAGACACTTCCACTGATAGCCAATGATGTCATAACAGGCCGCAGGCAGGCAACAATTTATCCCAGGTATATGCTCAGCAGATCATCCAGTCTTTATATGAGCAGCCTTTCCAGCCTCAGAACCTGAGACACAACTGCTAATGGCTTATATTAAAGGCAACAGCAATTTTTGATTCCAGCAATCATTACATTTAAAGAAAAGCCCTGCTCATGTTTAGGCAGAGTGCTGGAATACGTAACGCTTATCAGGAAGCCTTTATGTAAAACGGGACAGCTGGGTTTCTCAAGCCAAGAAAGACGACACAGGTCTTTATGCTATAAAGGGTCTAAATAACAATCCCGTTAAATAATTACGAAGACGCGCTTGCCTGACCTTTGGTTGACCGCAGCTACAGTGGAAGCCACAGGAAAGGCCCTGATCAGGAAGCAGAGTAATGGCAGTACCATGATACAAGCAGAAAAGATGGAGTGTACTGATGCTGACAGCAATCTTCACACAGCATGAAATACTCATAATGTAAATCAATTAAAGCTTTTGGCATACAGCCTACATAGTCCGATATATAACATGTGCTAATGTACTTATAAAAGAATTATTTTGAATCAGACATATTGAGGGGGGGTTACTAAAAATGGTGCACACAGAATATGATGCAGCTGTGCTTAATAATCAGCTTCCAGGTTTAAGACTTGATTTACACGAATGCGTTTTTTTTATGCTTTTTGCATTTTGCAGAAATGCAGGGATTTTTTTTTTAAACATGGGTTCCTATGGAACACGTTCACATTAATGCATTTTTGTGCCTCTGCGTTTTTGGAAAGGTATGGATTAGGAGGGGACACCCCCACGCCAAAAAAAATAAAAAACAATGGCATGGGGTCCCCCCCAAAAACCATACCAGACCCTTATCCGAGCATGCAGCCCGGTAAGTCAGGAAAGAGATTGGACGAGCGACCGCCCACCCCCCTTCTGAACCATACCAGGCCACATGCCCCATATATATATATATATATATCTATATATATATATATAGATATATATATAGATATATATATATATATATAACTTTCTGCTATAAAACAGACAGTAAACAAAAATGTTAAAAAGAAATCAAATTTCTAGATAAATTTAGGCCAATATGTATTCTGCTACATGTTTTTGTTAAAAAAATCCCATTAAGGCCCCTTTCACACTTATACGACTTCAAAGTCGCGCGATTTTACCGCGATTTTGCCGCGATTTTACCGTGATTTGGGAGCAGTACTACTTTGTACGACTTTGCCACATTTTTGGCATTAACAAATGAAAACATACAGTAGTTGGTATGAATCATAAGGGGGAACTCCACGCCAAGTTTTAAATAAAAAAACTGGCGTGGGTTCCCCCCCAGGGGCATACCAGGCCCTTAGGTCTGGTATGGATTGTAAGGGGAACCCCCTACGCCGAAAAATTGGCGTGGGAGTCCCCCCAAAATCCATACCAGACCCTTATCCAAGCACGCAGCCCGGCCGGTCAGGAATGGGGGTGGGGACGAGCGAGCGCCCCCCCTCCTGGACGGTACCAGGCCGCATGCCCTCAACATGGGGGGTGGGTTCTTTGGGGCATGGGGGGCGCCCTGCGGCCCCCCCACCCCAAAGCACCTTGTCCCCATGTTGATGAGGACAAGGGCCTCTTCCCGACAACCCTGGCCGTTGGTTGTCGGGGTCTGCGGGCGGGGGGCTTATCAGAATCCGGGAGCCCCCTTTAATAAGGGGGTCCCCAGATCCCGGCCCCCCACCCCATGTGAATGAGTATACCCATTCACCTAGGCAAAAAAGTGTCAATAAAAAACACAGTACACGGGTTTTTAAAGTAATTTATTAGGCAGCTCCGGGGTCTTCTTCCGACTTCGGGGGTGTTCTTCAGACATCGGGGGTCCTCTTCCGACTTCGGGGGTCTCTCCGGCGTCTTCTCCCGGTGTCCGCATCTTCTGCCGGCTCCACCGCTATCTTCTGCCGCTCTTTTGCCAGCGGTGGTCCGGACTTGTGGATCGTCTTCTTCCCTCTTCTCTTCCAGAGATGTTGACACGACGCTCTCTCCAGCTGCAATGCTATCTGAACGCTCCACAACGGACTTATATAGGCGGTGACCCCGCCCCCTTATGCCGTCACAGTCCCTGGGCATGCTGGGACTGTGACGTTTTAGGAGGCGTGGTCACCGGGTGATGACCACGCCCCCTTATGACGGCACAGTCCCAGCATGCCCCGGGACAGTGACCTCATAAGGGGGCGGGGTCACCGCCTATATAAGTCCATTGGGGAGCGTTCAGAGACCATTCCAGCTGGAGAGAGCGTCGTGTCAACATCTCTGGAAGAAAAGAAGGCAGAAGTCCGGACCACCGCTAGCAATTGAGCTGCAGAAGATAGCGGAGGAGTCGGCAGAAGATCAGGACACCGGGAGGAGACGCCGGAGAGACCCCCGAAGTCGGAAGAGGACCCCCGAAGTCGGAAGAAGACCCCAAAGCACCCACCCCCCATGTTGAGGGCATGTGGCCTGGTACGGTCCAGGAGGGGGGGGGGGGCGCTCGCTCGTCCCCACCCCCATCCCTGACCGGCCGGGCTGTGTGCTCGGATAAGGGTCTGGTATGAATTTTGGGGGGGACCCCACGCCGATTTTTTGGCGTAGGGGGTTCCCCTTAGATCCATACCAGACCTAAGGGGCCTGGTATGCCCCTGGGGGGGGGAACCACGCCAGTTTTTTCATTTAAAACTTGGCGTGGCGTTCCCCCTCAGGATTCATACCAGACAGCTGTCAGCACTGCCTGTCGCTCATCGGGAAAGGAAAAAAAAGTTTTCCTTTCCCGATCAGTGAGCCAGGCTTGTGCTTACAAAGTCGTACTGAAGTCGTGTCTATATTATTCAGGCATGATTTGCATGCTACTTGAGGGTTTAACATTGAGGTCTATGGAGTACAACTCGCGTAGAAGTTGGACCAAAGTAGTGCAGGGACTACTTTCAAGTTGGCACGACTTAAAGTCGTGCCAATATGAATGGTAGTCATTGAAAATCATGGAGAATGACTTGTCATATACGATTTTGCAGTACAAAATTGTGGGACAAGTCGTATGAAGTGTGAAAGGGGCCTAAGCGTATATTTATTGGTTTGTGCAAACGTTACAGCGTCTACAAACTATGGGGTATATATACTGGAATTTTGATTTATTCATTTTTTACTAGTAATGGTGGCGATCAGCGACTTTATAGCGGGACTGCGGTATTTAAGTGGTAAAGTGCTAAAAATATGCACTGTCACTGTACTAATGACACTGACTGGGAAGGAGTTAAATATCTAGGGCAATTAAAGGGTTAAATGTGTGCCTAGCCAGTGTTTTGGTGTACTGGGGGAGGTGCTTTTACTAGGGGAAGTAATCCATTTTATTCCCTGCTTTGCGGGGAAAGAAAATCTATTACTTCCCCACTGACAGGACATGGCTCTGCCTTGATTACATAGGCAGGTCTCTTTTCTGCTTAAAGTCATGACGATCGCAGCATCTGCTGTGCTTAATCACAGCACGGCCGGGTTCCCTGGTGGCGCACATGCACGCCCCCTACCCGGAAGTGTCAGATCAGTGTCAGGTACAGTGGGAAAGCGGTTAATCAGCATTATGTTTAATCCTTATGTTCCTACCATTAGCAAGTAGATAGGAAGGTATATTATATTTGAGTTTTTTTTTTTTTTTTTTTTTTTACATTTCTTCAGTTGCTTTCTGATTTCTGTCCTAGGCCAAAATGATGTCATACATCCCAGGAGTCTTCGTGGGCATTTGTTTTCTTTCATCTGGAGGTGAGGAGGATGGGCTTTCTCAGCTATGCACACTCTCCTGTCTGCATGCCTGAGCTAAGAGCAGCAGCAGGGAATGCTAAGGGGGTTGTTTTTTAAAGTGATTTCTCAACAAATTAAAGCATGGAGACATGGATGGATGAGTGTGTTTGGTTTAAAGTGGTTATAAACCTCTGAGATGAAATATGAACAAACCATATCCTTCTACAGAATGTACTTGTCTCAATCCAGAGCACTAAGTGTCATTTCTGTCCGCTGTCTCGTTCCTCTGCTATCTGCATGAGTAATTTCTGACAAGTTTTCCTGACACCAAGAGAAAAAAGGTGACAGGGAAGGGGCCTCCAGCGCACAGCCTGTGACTGACAGCCTCAGCTCTGTTCCTGTGTGCTGTGTGAAGGGGGTGTGCCCCTTCCCTCCAATCAGCTTGCACTGAGCTATGCAGGGTGTAACTTCAGCTCCCCACCCCCTGCTTTGCAGAGCTGAGAGATCCTGTGTACATTCTGCACTTTGAATGGCTGTAGAGAAGAGAAGACTGCAGCTAAACGGGTACAACATATGTAGGATTTGTTTTATCCCTGTGTATCACCCGAGGCCAGTCAATTCACTGGGTATATGTAAGGGTTTGCAACCACTTTAAATATTAAAAATGAATTGAAATGATTTGCATTTTCAGGTTGTGCTGCTCAGATACAGTTTAGTTTCACTTTAGGTGTCTACAGGCCTGCCGTGGTCATCATAAGGGGAATTGCTCTGTATGCTGGGGTTTTAAATTGATGTTATTTTATATTGAATGGGTCAAGAGATGCTGAAACTCAGAGGAGGGTAGGAGAGAAACAGTCAGGAATTATGGCAAAGGTATTTCACTGTTGGAGTACATAAGACAAGAAGCCCAGAAGTCCGGACCTCTGCTGGCAAGAGAGCTACCTGAAGACAGCGGAGGAGCCGGCCGAAGAACTGGAACACCGGGAGAAGAGAGCGGAGAAGAACCAACCGGACGCCGGGAGAAGATGAACCGGAGGGACCCCCGAAGCCGGAAGAAGACCCCCCGGAGCTGTTTAATAAATTATTTTAAAAACCTGTGTAGTGTGTTTTATTATTGACACCTTTTCCCTAGGTGAATGGGTAGGGGTACCATGTACCCCATACTCATTCACTTAGGGTGGGGGGCCGGGATCTGGGGGCCCTCTTATAGGGGGCTCCCGGATTCCGATAAGCCCCCCGCCCACAGACCCCGACAACCAACGGCCAGGGTTGTCGGGAAGAGACCCTTGTCCTCATCAACATGGGGACAAGGTGCTTTGGGGTGGGGGGGCCCACAGGGCGCCCCCCTCCCCCAAAGCACCCACCCCCCATTTTAAGGGCATGCGACCTGGCACGGTTCAGGAGGGGGGGGCGCGCTCGCTCGTCCCCACCCCCTTTGCTGACCGGCCGGGCTGCGTGCTCGGATTGGGGTCTGGTATGGATTTTAGGGGGGGACCCCACGCCGTTTTTTCGGCGTAGGGGGTTTCTCTTTATAATCCATACCAGACCTAAGGGCCTGGTATGCACCATGCTCGCCGCAATAGGAAAATTTGTTTTTCCTATTGCAGCGAGCGCGAAATGCAATACCTTGCCCTCGTGTCGTATCTGGTCCGTTGGACCAGCATACACACGAGCGGGCTTTCCGTCGGACCAGCACACAGACGAGCAGGCTTTCTGCCAGAAACTGAGTCCGACGGAAAGATTTAAAACTTGTTTTAAATCTAGGTCCGGCGGGCTTTTGGGAAAAAGTCCGCCGGAAAAGTCCGCCGGAGCCTACACACGGGCGGATTGTCCGTCAGACTCTGGTCCACCGGACCAAGTATGCCGGAAAGTCTGACCGTGTGTACGCGGCATAAGAGTCGGAGTAGGGGAGCCATCAGATGAATGTCCGTCCCTCCCTCCCGCCCTCCCTGATATAGGGCAGGAAGTATGTAGGTATTGTGATGACTGTTGGGACCCCTTGGATAGGGTTAAAATCTGTTGGTGGGATACAAATGGGTATGGTGTCCTCTGGTTGGGTGTGGTCCAATAATAGGGACCAGGTAGTGGTAAACCTGTAGGGTCTGTGGGCAAGTGTTAGTGTCCCTATGGCGTTGTTTTGCAGTTGTGAACATCTATGTTTTGTTGTAACGTTATTGTTATTTATTTGTTATTTATTGTTATTGTGTTTAATAAAAGGCCTGACAGCTATTTAACTCTACTTGGTGTCAAACGTTTTATTGGGGTTAAAGGGAGGTGAAGTTTTTAGAGGGGTCATGTAGGAGTTGGTGGTGACCTCTGAGCTACCTTTGTCAAGTTTATCTTTAAAGCGGAGTTCTTGGCTTTTTTTCATTTATTAAAAGTCAGCAGCTACAAAAAGTGTAGCTGCTGACTTTTAATAAACAGACACTCACCTGCCCAACGGTCCAGGGATGTGGCCGCCCAGAGCCTCGCTCCTCTCCCCCTCCTCTCCATGGTGCCTCCATTGAAATTGTGGGCAGCTTGAGGCTTCACGGCCGGGTATGCACTGTGCATGCACGAGTCGCGCCGTGCTCTCCGAGTGGACAGGCAATCTTCTGGGATCTGTGTCCCAGAAGATTGCTGAGAGGGAGGGGCCACCTAGGGGGAGAGGAGGAGTCGCCTAGGCAGCCCGAAGTCAGAAGCAGGAAGTGGGACAGGAAGTCCCACTCAAAACTAAGCACCCACTCCCTCCCAAAAAAAATGAAATGCCAAATGTGGCATTTAAGGGGGCGAGGAGTTCTTAAAGCGGAAGTTCCACTTTTGGGTGGAACTCTGCTTTAAGGAAGCCACAGGTTGGAGCCCAGGACCGTGGTAAACTGGCCAGACTGTGAAAGCCAGAAGAGATTGAGGAACTGGGTCTGCTTATGTGAATATGTCATGTAAAAAGGAAGCCCTAATACCAACCAGAGTGCATCTACAGAGAAAACAAGCAAACAAGCAACAGGATAGGTTGGAAACCTCAAAGCAAGCAGACATTGGCCTTCCCTTCTCAATATGTCTCCATATTGTGTAACTATTGTCTTTGTGATAGGTTGACTTTAAAGTGCTTTACCTATGTAGAAAAAATAAATAAACGTCAGATTCCGTGACGAGATGAATGAACTCCTAAGTCCATGAGTTACATCAATCCCAGCCTGGGAAATCAAGATGGTTGAAGACCCCGAACCCATGAAAACTGGCGAGAAGAAGATGTTGGTGCTTATGAGGGAGCTCGCAGACATTGCATTGCTGGAAGGGAAGGGAGTACTGGAGGGTTTAGTACTGCTTTAATCCCCCACATACTCGCCTTTCCTTCCTTGCCACTACGTTCCCCTGCCAAGACCAGGACATGCCGCCCCATGGAAGCTATGCACCACTCAAGTCATAGCTTACAGAGAAAAATGGACCCTTCCCATGTGACATCACTGGTGCTTGATGACTGGCCCACAGCTGTCAATAGAGTGCATCACATGGGCTGACATACTTGAACATACTCATTTTCTTTGTTCTTGGCTGTTCAATAGACTGGCAGGAAATGGAGGAAGCATGAGTATGTGCTGCTGGGGAGAGGAGGATTAAAGTATAACTAAAGGCAACTTTTTTTTAAGTTGTGGAGAGGGATTAGAACACCTGTCAGTTTTTATTGCTGTCTTAGTCCCCGTTCGGGGGATACCAATGCTTTATTTGTCCTCTTTACCATCATTATTGAAAGTGAAAGAAAATCCCAAATTTTGGGTTGTCCCTAGAAAAGTAATCCTCCAATGGGGACACTAGTGACCTGGGGGGGGGGGTTCCACAAGGAAATCCCTTAATTTGTACTCTCACTTCCTGTTTGGCTATGGAACAGGAAGTGAAGGTAAATCTCCGCAATGGGACACAGATGGCAAAAAGAAATCTGACAGGGGTTATAATCCTCCCATACTCTAAAAAGAGAAGCCCATAGCTGAGAAGGAACGAGTCAGCGGAGGGGGACATGACAGGGTGATAAGGCAAGCCAGCAAGGTCAGGTTAAGGTGTGGCATATAGTTTTAATTAAATGGTTATTTATTGGTTAATATTTGGTGCAAAGGGGGGGAGCCAGTAGTTAATAAAATAAGGAGGAGTGGGTGGGGCTGCAACAGTCTGCTGAACTGGTCAAGAGCTTCCCTCCCTCCCGCCCTGCATACAGGTATGGGGTATTGGATTATACTTAGAATGGTTACGAAGGGCATTTTGGGATCCTTGGCGGTGGTAGAATGTGATGCATTCTGGTAAAACGGTGGGGAACCATCAGGTATGGTATCCTCGAGTGGAACGGTTCACTGGCTAGTGACCGTGTAGATTAAGGACCCTGGGGGGTGGCTGAGGTCAGCTGGGTTTAGGCCCCGAGTCTTTAGAAATAGCGGCTGGGGTGGGAACTCAGTTAGATGGGCCTCAGACACAAACAAAGAGGGTTGTGGATACATTGGTACCGCCTTGAATCTTTAAATAAAGTTATACATTTTCAGTGAGAATAGTAAAGTTTAGGTGGGTGTTATATTATGCAGTTTTAATCAAAAGTTGGTTATTAATAAAAGGCCATGTTGGCCATTTTAACCCACCTGAGGTGTTGTGTGTTTATTTAAGTGGAATGAAGGGGCATTATGGTAAATAGGTAAGTGGTATTTAGCAGGGTAAAGCTCTTAGCTACCCTTGTCATGAAAAAAATAAAAAGTTTTGCCTATAGTTCTACTTTAACAAAGCTTTTGGGCAAAGCAACATTTTTTTGTAGGAGTAGTAGAATGAAATACTACAGCTTAGTTTATATACAAATCCGATGCCCTGGGCCTGTTAAAATATAGATCTCTTCAACAAACATAGGCTCAGTTATTTACAGGTTCTAAAAACATATACAGTGGATATAAAAAGTCTACACACACACCTGTTAAAATGTCAGGTTTCTGTGATGTAATAAAATGAGACCAAGATAAATCATGTCAGAACTTTTTCCACTTGAATGTGACCTATAAACTGTACAACTCAGTTAAAAAACAAACTGAAACTGAAAATAAAAAACTAAAATAATGTGGCTGCATAAGTGTGCACACCCTCTTATAACTGGGGATGTAGATGTGTTCAGAATATAGCAATCACATTCAAACTCATGTTAAATAGAAGTCAGTACACACCTACCATCATTTAAAGTGCCTCTGATTAACCCCAAATAAAGTTCAGCTGTTCTAGTAAGTCTTTCCTGACATTTTCTTAGTCGCCTCCTACAGCAAAAGCCATGGTCCGCAGACAGCTTCCAAATCATCAGTGGGATCTCATTGTTAAAAGGTATCAGGAGAAGGGTACAAAAGAATTTCCAAGGCATTACATATACCATGGAACACAGTGAAGACAGTCACCATCAAGTGGAGAAAATATGACACAACAGTGACATTACCAAGAACCGGACGTCCCTCCAAAATTGATGAAGAGAAAAGAAAAAAATGGTCAGGGAGGCTGCCAAGAGGCCTACAGCAACAATAAAGGAGCTGCAGGAATATCTGGCAAGTACTGGCTGTGTGGTACATGTGACAACAATCTCCTGTATTCTTCATATATCTGGGCTATGGGGTAGAGTAGCAAGATGGAAGCCTTTTCTTACAAAGAAAAACATCCAAGCCCAGCTAAAGTTTGCAAAAACACATCTGAAGTCTCCCAAAAGCATGTGGAAAAATGTGTTATGGTCTGATGAAACCAAGGTTGAACTTTTTGGCCATTATTTCAAAAGAAATGTTTGGCGCAAAAACAACACTGTACATCACCAAAAGAACACCATACCCACCGTGAAGCATGTTGGTGGCAGCATCAAGCTTTGGGGCTGTTTTTCTTTAGTCAAGGTAGAGGGAATTATGAACAGTTCCAAAGACCAGTTAATATTGGCACAAAACCTTCAGGCTTCTGCTAGAAAACTGAACATGAAGAGGAACTTCATCTTTCAGAATGACAACGACCCAAAGCATACATCCAAATCAACATAGGAATGGCTTCACCAGAAGAAGATTAAAGTTTTGGAATGGCTCAGCAAGAGCCCAGACCTGAATCCGATTGAAAATCTGTGGGGTGATCCGAAGAGGGCTGTGCACAGGAGATGCCCCCCGCAATCTGACAGATTTGGAGTATTTTTGCAAATAAGAGTGGGCAAACATTGCCAAGTCAAGATGTGCCATGCTGATAGACTCATACCCAAAAAGACTGGGTGCTGTAATAAAAATCAAAAAGTGCTTCAACAAAGTATTAGTTTAAGGGTATGCACACTTCTACAACAATATTATTTTAGTTTTTTATTATTACTTCCCTCCACCTAAAAGATTTCAGTGTGTTGTTCAACTGAGTAGTACAGTTTACAGGTCACATTAAAGGTGGAAAAAGTTCTGAAATGATTTATCTTTTTTTTACATCACAGAAACCTGACATTTTAACAGGTGTGTGTAGACTTTTTATATCCACTGTATATGTTTTTAGAACCTGTAAATCCACTGTAGCATACACAAGAAAAAAAGTGTTTCACCTGCCAAACACTTGAACATAGTATTATATTGCAGGAGGAAAACCTTGAAGCACATGTCATAAGTCAAAGTCTCTGTGAGCGCTAACAGAATCCATCGTTTAATTATCATTATCTCTGTTGGGTTTCTTGTCATAAGGCTATGCCATTACCAGCTTGTCTACTAGCATGATGTACAAGGTCACAGGTCGTCTTTTCCTAACAATTGGAAACATATGGTGGAGAGGGGCTACTAATATTCCACCTTCATGTTGTTTGTGGAGGTTTAGAATTGGTTGTCTGGAAACCAGTTATCTGGAAAGTTTCAAAACACCATTTATCAGAATTGGAAGTAATGGCTTCAGTCCCTTATTGATGTCATACACACAGATACGGTTTCTGAACACTGGACACTTACAAAGGCAGGGATTTTTGTCTCACTGTTACTGTACTTTGATTTTCATTAAGCATTTGCAATTGGAAGTCAAGAACCTTATGCCGCATACACACGAGCGGACTTTACGGCGGACTTTGCCCGGCGGACTTTTCGACGTACTTTCCGACGGACTTTCTGAATGAACGGACTTGCCTACACACAATCCACCAAAGTCCGTCGAATTCGTACGTGATGACGTACGACCGGACTAAAACAAGGAAGTTCATAGCCAGTAGCCAATAGCTGCCCTAGCGTGGCTTTTTGTCCGTCGAACTAGCATACAGACGGCGGACTTTTCGACCGGACTCGATTTCAACGGATAAATTTTAAACAAGTTTCAAATCTAAGTCCATCCAACTTTTGAGAAAACAAAGTCCGCTGGAGCCCACACACATCGAATTGTCCGACGAAATCCAGTCCGCCGGGCAAAGTCCGCCGTAAAGTCCGCTCGTGTGTACGCGGCATTAGAGTCTGTGCGCGATATGCAACTGATATTGTCGTATTGTACATTTTGGGGCATAATTCACCAACCTCCGCACATTTTTTGCATGAGTGTTCCCAGCGTGACTCTTCCTCAATCTCTCACAGATGGGCCGTTTTACAAAAAAAAAAAATCTGATACACAGTACATTTTGAGTGTAACATCATATTAAATGGACAATGCTAATTCTGAATCTGCTTTTTAGTTCAGGGAAATTAGAGCTGCAGGCTTTCAACATGGGATCTCCTTGCATATGGCACAGAGAAGTACACGGTGCAAAAAGAGATAAGTATGAGGATAGGCTTTAACTGGTGGCAGGGCTTAGGAAACAGCAGGGGTGTCCAATCTGCAGCCCAAGATGGTTATGAATGAGGCTCAACACAAAATCATAAATTTACTTTAAAATGTTGATTTTTTTTGGGAGGGATTTTTGTTCACTTAGCGAACACATGTGGCCGAAGAAAAATTGGACAGTGTCTCTTTAATGGACTTATATAAGTTTTATCTTCCCAAAGAAAAATCTCCCACTCTTCACAATCACCCCTTTTTCATATTTGTGAGCAGCTATTTTCAAGGATGAAGCACACGAAGGGCAAAATGAGAACCAAAATATCTGATGAACACCTTGAGAATTCATTGAGAATTATTACTACATCCATCGAACCAGATATTGATGCGTTTGTTTATTAAAAACAGTGTCACATATTACACTAGTTTTATGTTGCCCTCTTATTTTTACAATAAAAAAATCACAAAAAATTAAGTTTTATTACTCAGATAGGTACATTATCTAGATCATTGATCGTTAACTTGTGATCTGCCCGACCTTTTCTGCTCATCAGCTCTCCTTATTGTTAGTGTATTTTATATGTGTCCCAAGATAATTCCTCTTCTTCCAATGTGGCCTGGGAAAGGTCAAAAGGTTGGACACCCCTGGTTTACAGGTTAAGTTAATATTAGGCTTAGCTTTTAGGTTTTTGGAGTTTCCGGGAGAAGGATAAGTATTAAGGTCTCACATTAGGGGTTGTGTTAGTTAAGTGTTAAGGAACAAGTTTGGTATTTAACATGGGAGGAGAGATGAGTTATGAATTAAAGAAGAACTTCACCGCCCATGTTTCCTTCCCATCTTTACCTTTTTTTTTGCTGGGTAATGGACCAAAATTATACTCACATGCTGAGAGAATCCGACAGTGTCCTATATGAAACTCCCATATGAAACTTCGCTCACTTGGTCCCACTGCATTATTGGGAACCAGCTGTCTCTTCCAGGAAGAGACAGAAAGCCCCCAGGTGATGCGCTGCAGCGCATGTACTGAGGCCTACTGGCACACCTCCCAACTTTTTGAGATGGGAATGAGGGACACCTATCAGCAAAAGTATGCAGGCATAGGACACACCCCTTGCCACGCCCCCTTAAAGGACACTTGTACAAAAAAACAAGATTGGTTAAACCCACAAGGGCTTTTTTTTTACCACTATTACTTCTTTATATTAGCTTTTGGAATTTACAAATGCAGCAATTTAGAAATCAGATGAAAGGTTTAGCGCTGGAAAACACTTTTTGATAGATAAAAAGTGCATTTTATATACATCTATATGGATCAGATCAAAACGAGGGACAAATAAGGAGGAATGAGGGACAGAGGGACATTGCTCCAAATCAGGGACAGTCCCTCGAAATCAGGGACAGTTGGGAGCTATGCCTACTGGGATACTTATCATATGCATTCTAGGAGGCCTTGGGGTATTCCACAGCACATGTGAGCAGATGGATGCGTCATTCTCAGTTTCTCGAAAGAAGGGTAATAAAGAAAAAAATATGAGACGAGAAAAAAAAAGGAGTGGAATGCCAGAGAAGTGGGCCAGGAAGGTAAAGGTCAACTTTAAGGGATTGTTTTTGATGGTAGGTGTTACACTTTAATGGTAATGTTAACAGACCTAACGGGAGCAATAGGGTTGGTTTTCCATACACATTAAGTGTTCATGTATGAGCAGAGTTAAATGTCAGGAGGGTGTGAAGCTTAGGGGATACTTTAGTGGTTAGGGAAACACTGGGAAGGATACAGTTCTCAGACCTGGCAGGCTTGCGCCAGTTCGGCTACGGGCGCCAAGAACAAATGCATCATCCTTATTCAAAGCCAAAGACTCATGATGGCCAAGACGCTTCATATATTAACATCTACCACTATCATCCAGAATATCTGATGTATCTATATACTCTTATGCCGCGTACACACGGTCGTACTTTTCGTCTACAAAAGTCGGACAGCCTGTCCGACAGACTTCCGGCAGACTTTCGGTGGACTTGCGGCGGACTTGCGGCCTACTTTCTAACGAACGGACTTGCCTACACACGACCACACAAAAGTCTAACGGATTCGTACGTGATGACGTACACCGGACTAAAATAAGGAAGTTCATAGCCAGTAGCCAATAGGTGCCCTAGCGTGGCTTTTTGTCCGTCGGACTAGCACACAGACGAGCGGATTTCGGGGTCCGTCGTAGTTACGAAGTAAAGTTTTAAAACATGTTTCAAATCTAAAGTACGTCGGATTTGAGGCTAAAAAAGTCAGTTGAAAGTCCGGAGAAGCCCACACACGATCGGATTACCAGCCAGCTTTAGTCCATCAGCGTCTGTTGGACTTTTGTAGACGAAAAGTAGGACCGTGTGTACGCGGCATTAGGCCCAATTAAAAAAAAAATAAAGAGTTCCATTCTATCTAAATGGTAATGAACAATTGATATAAAGCACTTCCTAACAAATTAAATTCTCTAGCAATTTCTCTGTCCAAGATTAGGAATTTGAACACTCAAAACACTGTGGCAAAAAAAAAGAATAAATTGCTTGTGCCTCAGGATGCTACTAAACTATTAGAAAAGGCAAAAAGTATATTAACTTATCAGTCAAGAGCTCTATCAGTATCTGACTCAAGGAACACCAACTGCAAGCCAAATCATTATTATCTGTGTACAGACACTTATCTTGCTTGGCCCCTCTTTAAAAGGGAATTGTCATGAGAGATGAATGGAGGCTACTGATCTTTCCTTGCAAAAATAGTTCCCTGGCTGTCTTGCTGATACTTTGGCTTAAGCGCTATATGAGTTACTGGCCCAGAACAAGCATACATATGACTGACACTTATTTACAGCATGCTCATTCCGGATTGGTGATGCAAAAGTACTTAAAGTGGTTGTAAAGCTTTTTTTTCTTTTTTTGTATTAAAATAACAAAACATGTCTATACTTACCTGCTCTGTGCAATGCTTTTGCACAGAGCAGCCCTGATCCTCTTCTTCTGGGGTCCCCCACCAGCGCTGCGGGCTCTTCCTTTTCATCAGGTGCCCCATGGAAAGCCGCTATGCATGAGGGCACCCATGCGGGCTTGCTCCCAGGTCCTGCTGCTGGAGCCATTGACAGCAGCGGGTGTCAATGGCTCCTGCTGCTATCAATTCAATTTGTCCAATGAGGAGAGAGATAGTGTCTAGAGTTGGATCAGATCAGGTTCAGGTAAGAAAAGGGGGGGGGGGGCTGGGGGGGGGGCACTGCAGCATATAAGGTTCTTTACCTTAATGCATAGAATGCATTAAGGTGTAAAACCTTAAAGTGGATGTAAACCCGATTCATGAAATTTGAGGTGGGCACATATATCTGCAGTGTTTTCTTATCTCTCTTCAAGTCCTGTGGCATTCTACTGCTCCATTCTTCTGTTATCTTCATGATAACTTCTGACAAGTTCTCCGTTAACTGTGATAAAACCAGCCTGAAATGTTGTTTCGTGGGAGGTCTCTATAAATAGATTAGCACTGAGCTGAACTATTCAGGAAACAGCTCTGTAAGTCTCTGCCAATGTGGAGTGGGGGTGTGTGCCTTTCCTCCAATCAGCTGTCTTGGCTGTGTGCCCAAACTTCACTGCCAGCGCTGAACAGGAAGAGAAAATCTGTAACATGATGTTCATTTTCTAAACAGTATATAAAGGTGAAGACAGCAGACATGCATGTAAAACTTATGTAGGGAGATTTGTTTCATCTCTGAGTATCATCTGAGGCTGTTCACTTCACTGGGTATTATGTGAGGGTTTACATCCACTTTAAGGCTTTACAACCACTTAAAGCAAAAGTAAACCCTCTTATCCTTTACAGCCAAGCAAGCTGCCATCTTAGCCTCTCCTTGATTTGCAGTTGCCATAGTGTTGCACATGTGATCAGTTATAACACCAGCCATTCGATGGCTTGACAGTTCAGGAATATGTTATTTTCCTGATATGTGCCTTCTGTACCATGTACTTGTATGAAAAAGTATCCTGTTTTCTATATATGATTTCCTTTGCGTGAGATACCTGGTGTTCCTGCTAGTCCCCCTGCTTTCCTATTAAAAACTGACCACACAAGGCATGAGAGCACAGCGTGGTCAGTTTTCTGGCTGTGCTCCAATAATCAGTTTTGATCAGACTTGTGCTAACATGCCCCCCCCCGCACATACATTCACGGGCTCTCTGCTCTGCCCCTCCAGTGCTCAGTTCAGGAGCGGCTGGTTAAAGTTCTCAGCGGCGTGCTTAGAGGCTGAGCCAGCTTCTGGTCAGGCATCTGGGCAATCCCTACAGAGCCTGGACTGGGTCTCTGACATCAGCTAAAGCCAATTGTTGGCTGAATCTGGGTCAAGGGAGTGCAGAACTAAGTGCACTTCTGTACCCCAAAAGAGCTTTAGCCATTTTTCTGCTTTAAATTGATGGGTTTAGTTTGGCATTAGGTCAGCCACAGCCAGGCATCGAGCAAACAATGGCAGCCCCATACTTCTCATGACAAAGTCACTTTATTGGAATCCTTATGTACGTGAAAAAAAAGACCATTGTGTTCTCTGGGTCCAGGATTGCACTCATTGAACCCATCTCTGCTTTTAGGGTAGACGAATCAGGGCCTAGACTTATGTGATACGAGATTGTAGTCTCCATCAGAAACACAATGAAGAGACGGACGGATGCTTGCAAAGTCTCAGATAAAACTAGGTAAATGGGCTTCCTGAATTTCATGCAGTTATGATGTTCTCTGGATAGTTGTAAAACAAGTTTTATTGCAGTTCTAAATCAGTGTTAACCATATTAAAACATAAGTGCGAGCAGACTATAACAGGCACGAGTGTCTTATTGGAAACAGGACATTTTTCATGCCAAGTTTGTGTTCAGCAAGCTGAGTAAATGCTGCTTTCTCAATAGCAGACAACATGAAAGGAAATTAAAGGACAACTCCAGGCAAAAGACTAAACATATTGGCCAATTTAAAAAGCTTCTTATAAAAAAATGATGTGCTTTGGAAATGCGATTAGTGCTACTTTTATGAATGGAAGATAGTAAAAAAAAAAAAAAAAAAGGCCCAGTCATGCGACCTGTCAAGAGTAATTTTCTAATCAGAAAAATGTTGGTAGACCCAAAAGCAAAACCTTCCTAACAGTTTTTTTTTTTTTAATGAGAAATGTTCTGTTGATTCTGCCAGTCATTACCACCACAGTGACTACAGTGGTGTAGCATAAGCGGGGCCACAGGGATGACTGCCCTGGGCACATTTTTTGCAGGGCAGGGCTATACTAGCATCGGGCATACCATTATTTTCCTGCATTTTTTTTGTGGGGTGCCCCGGGTCCCTAGAGCTGTAATCTCCATCTTTGCAGTAGCCAGCAGGGAGAAATACATAAAACTCTATACACATGAGCTGCTTTACCATCTAAGGCCTCATGCACACTGGATGTTTTTAAAGCTGCTCCGAGGGGCATCTGGCGTTTTTCTTCTCCTGCCTCTAAACTATTATTGGCAGGAGAGTTTAGAGGAAGAAAACCCCTCTGCCAGTGCAACCAGGAGCAGCAGAGTTTTGTCAGAAAAGCTTGACACTGCTAAATGTCCCTAAAGGCTTCCGAAGAAAACGAAAACCAGTGTTCATGAGGCCTTAAAGTGGTACTCTGTCTAGCCATGCACCTCTGCCACACCGCATAGCCAGAAGAGCGATATCTCTTTTCTCTTATACAGTTAAGCAATATTTTACAGGTCACATTTCCACCCCGAGCCTACTGATTATGGGTGAAGAGTAAAAAACAAATTAATTTTGCGCTGCTCCTAGAACCAGCAGCTAACACACCACTTTTGGAAATAATGGTATTACAAAGCAAGTAGAACAAAGTGTAGCGCTATTATATAATGTGCCTAGTGCAATGTGCATAAGTGAGTTAAACCACGAAGAGACTATATACATTGAATATACCAATATAAACAATCACGTTAGATATATCTAGACATAATCATAATTATGTGTGAATCCTCAGTTTGAATGTCTCTCATAGATCACACATAAAAATTGCAAAAAAGCCAAAAAAACTAAATAAGTGTCCATAAATATATTCTTCATATGAATAAAATTGGAAGTAAATCTTGAATAGATCAAATAGTGAAGAAAACCACCACCTATTAAAAGGGAGGCTTACCAGATAGTTTGAACACGTCAGAGCATACACCCTGCGTGTCAAACAGGCTTTAATAAACTGTAGAACGGACTCAGAACGGATATCCACCGGTAGGTATTCCCTCCAGAGATCGCCAAGTTGAAACCAAAAAGGGGATGTAATACAACCGACCAACTGGAGCTCAGGTGTCCGCAGGTATATAATAGTGTTTTAAAGAAGAAAGCAAAAGAGGACCATAGTGTAATTCCGTAAAAGACTTTGATTTATTAAAAAGGCGAATAACACTCACATGATTGAAGATAAAAGACAGCGCTGATGTAAAATCAATGAAAGCAACAGTGAGGATCGTTCCATTTCGTTTATTGATTATGGGTGGATGGACTACAGAAATAGCTGCCTGAAATGAAGCCGCTTGCCAATTGTTTGCTTCTGGACTGCCACTCACCACTGACTAACTGTTCATGAGTTCCCAGTCTTCGGATACTGTTACTAGAAGTTATAATGTTATATATTTTTGTGGTGAATAAGTAAATTGTGCTTTTTATATATACTGTAATCCATCTTTTACCACTTGCTACTGGGCACTTTTACCCCCTTCCTGCCCAGGCCAATTTCCAGCTTCCAGCGCTGTCACACTTTAAATGACAATTGCACAGTCATGCATATGAAATTTTTATCATTTTTTCTCACACAAATAGAGCTTTCTTTTGGTGGTATTTAATCACCACTGGGTTTTTTTTTTTTTTTGCTAAACAAACTAAAAAGACCAAAAATGTTGAGATTATGTTTTTTCATAATTTGCTCTAAAATTTTGCAAACAGGTAATTTTTCGCTGATGAGGCACTGATAGTCTGCACTTATGAGGCAGCACTGATGGGCACTGATAGGTGGCACTGGTGGGCACTGATTAGCAGTATTGATTGGCACTGATAGGTGGCAATGGTGGGCACTAATTAGCAGTACTAGTGGGCCATTTTGGGACCGGTGTCCCTTTAACAGCGGCCAGTTATTGGCTTTCCCCCTTTTTCCTCATGCTTGTGAGGAAAAAAAAGCCAATTACCGGCTTCTGTTTACATTGTGTGATCAGCTGTCATTGGCTGACAGCTGATCACTTGGTAAAGGGCCGCTGTGATTGGCCCTTTACCCCGATCTGTGATCAGCTGAGTTCGTAGGACTCAGAGATCACAGAGCGCACCACCCACTTGCCGCAGGGGGCATATGGGCAGCGCAAGCACGGAAGGATCTCCATGGATACCCTCATGGGCATTGCAAGCCCATGCCGTCTTTTGGCTATAGCATGGGTGGGAAGGGGTTAAATGAGAAGTATGGGATTTCCATTTTTGTTGGAATCACACTTACCTAGGTGGATGCAGCATCAGTCCAATTCTGCATCTGACCTCTGCCACCTCTTACATTGAGAATGGAGCGATTAAACACCCCCGATTGCTTGGTTCTCACAGCTCCCTGAGCAGAGAGCTGGTGACTGTCAGTCACCGGCTCTCTGCTCTGCCCCTCCTGGCTCACTGGAGAGCTGGGATGTAAAGGGGGCAGGAGTGTTAGGCTCAGGCTCTCAGCAACTCACTGAGAGGCTGAGATGGGTGCCGGTCCAGGCATGTGGCAAGATCCTGACAATATGGTCACGATCCTTCCCGAGCCTAGAACGGCTCTGTGACATCAGCCAACAGCGGGCTTCAGCCCACTGTCTGCTGAAAACGGGTCACAGGAGTGCAGAATGAACTGCACTCCTGGAATCCACAGGAGAAGTACAGCCAAACAAGCTTTAGCTGCACTTCTCCTTTAAATTTGATCAAACAGTGGTGCACATTAAACACGCAAGACCATTCCCAGTCTAAGTATTATTTAAAGTATGGTGTTCACCCTAATCAAGTGGTATTAAAGTACATTTTTTAAAAACCGCTGACAGGCAGGGTTTTTATAATAGAAGAGACAATAGTAGTCTCTTCTGTCATAAATGCATCTTGCAGTTTGTCAGGGGTATGTGATCTAAGCCGCACATGTGCAGGAGTGACAGTCACCGTGGCCTGACCATTCAAGCAGCCGGACAGCATGAACCCGGAAGGAAGGCCAAGCAAAAATGGAAGCGCTGAACCTGCTGGAGTGGTGTCAAGCACAGCGCTAGAGAGTTTCTTTTGACAAATAAGTCTCATATTGGCACATTATGACAACAAACCTCCTGGGGGCCGAAGGAAAAAAATGTGGCAGAGTTACAAAACTGTATTTAAGTCAAAGTGGGAACTAGTTATACTTTAATGTTTGAGTTTACATACACTTTACCAGAAAAGGTTGAATTTTTAATACAGTGATGGCACAAAAGTTTGACCTTGGTAGTTCAATTTCGTGCTGTATTACTAACATGTGTAAAGATAATGGCATATCGTTAACATCTTAAAATCAATATTTCAATATTATTAATATTGAAATTAATATTATGATTTGCAAGTTTGTTCTTCACAATTCGGATGTATAAATGAGCATTTAGTTAACATAGGAAAAACATGCTTTGTTATTACTGTCCTGCAAGAAACATGATGAAAGAAATCGAGCGATGCCAAGCCACTAAAGCGGCAAAATCAGTTATGATTATATCTTTAAAAGGGAAGTCGGCAAAGCAAGTAATCTTAAGGAAAAACATTGATATTTTGTACATGATTCTAGTTCCAGACAAGGCTGTAGACAATGGATTACAGATGTACACAGTATGTGCAGCACAAGGGTAATAGGATAATATGCCATTGATTTCTGCATGGACATAGAGCAGCTGATATTATTATCAGAAACTAATTCTGGAATATGTCACATGGTGCATGTGTGTAATGATGTACCTCTGAATAAAATAATTGCAGATTATGCAAGAGACTCCAGCCTGAAAGGCTCTTAAATAAAATTGTGCTTTACTGCCTTGGGTATTGAATACAGGAAAGAATCTATGGATATGCGATCAATATACACAATATTACCAAAAGTGTTGGGATGCTTGCCTTTACACACACATGAACTTTAATGACTCCCCCGTTTTAGTCTGTAGGGTTCAATATTATGTTGGCCCACCCATTGCAGCTATGAAAGCTTCAACTCTTCTGGGAAGGCTGTCCACAAGGTTTAGGAGTGTGTCTATGGGAATGTTTGACCATTTTTCCAGAAGCGCATTTGTGAGGTCAGTCAAGTTCCTCCACCCCAAACTTGCTCATCCATGTCTTTATATTCCTTGCTTTGTGCACTGGTGTGCAGTCATGTTGGACCGGGAAGGGGCCAACCCCAAACTGTTTCCACAAAGTTGGGAGTATGAAATTGTCCAAAATGTCTTGGTATGCTGACGCCTTAAGAGTTCTCTTCACTGGAACAAACCCCAAGCCCCAAACCACAAGGCAAGCCTAACCCCTAAAAAACAACCCCACACCCCCCTTCTACCAGTGCACAAAGCAAGGTCCATAAAGATATGGATGAGCGAGTTTGGGGTGGAGGAACTTGACTGGCCTACACAGAGTCCTGATCTCAACCCGATAGAACACTTTTGGGATTATTTAGAGCGCCAAAATTTTAAAAAAATGGTGTGGGGTCCCCCCAAAAATCCATACCAGACCCTTATCCGAGCACGCAACCTGGCAGGTCGCAGGAAAAGAGGGGGGTACGAGAGAGCGCCCCCCCTAACCGTACCTGGCCACATGCCCTCAACATTGGGAGGGTGCTTTAGGGTAGCCCCCACAAAGCACCTCGTCCCCATGTTGATGGGGACAAGGGCCTCATCCCCACAACCCTTGCCTGGTGGTTGTGGGGGTCTGCGGGTGGGGGGCTTATCGGAATCTGGAAGCTCCCTTTAACAAGGGGACCCCCAGATCCCGCCCCCCCTGTGTGAATTGGTAATGGGGTACAAATGTACCCCTATCATTTCACAAAAAACTTGTCAAAAATGTTAAAAAAAGACAAGAGACGGTTTTTGACAATTTCTTTATTAAATGTCTTCTTCTGTCCCTGCTTCTTCTTCCATCTTCTTCTGGTCTTCCTTCGGTGTCCTTCTTATTCCTCCATCTTGTTCTTCCCCCGCTTCTTGTTCTTCCACCGCAATCCTTAGGCTTGCCAATTTTTTTTGCTTTCAACACTTCAATTTTGGGGATAACATGTTCACTTGCTGTTTAATATATCCCACCCACTTTCAGAAGCTACTGTCATGAGATTTATTTAACGTCATCTGTTAGTGGTCATAATGTTATGGCTGATTGGTGTATACTTTTAGTGAAACAAAACTCTTATTTGTTCTGAGAGCATGGTATTTTATTTAGGTAAGCCTATGGTATTTTCTAGGTTATTACTGCTCACAGAGCAGAAGTCATCTTGTTCAGCTTAAAAAGTATGTACATGAAGGTGTGTCTTTGTATTTCACATCTTTCTATAACTTTATTTAATCCTCGAGTCAACAGCTTTTCACAATGCCCACGAATTGAGGGAGGAACCATTATTTCCTGATATAGGTTACTGTTGCCCCCCCCCCCCCCCTCAAAAAAAACATTTGGAATACTGGCTGGCAACCCTTTAATTGCTACTGAATCTTTTGACTAATGTTATTAAGGTACAGAATGGGGAGTAGATACTGGGGATTCTTCCAAATCTTTATTGTAGCACAATGAAGGTAAAAACATAACAGCACCAAAATCACAGAGAGACTCGATGCGTTTCATGCTAGATAACACTCATAACATGTAAAACGCGTTAACAAGTCTCCATGATTTTGGTGCTGTGATGTTTTTATCTTTGTAGTGCTACAATAAAGATTTGGAAGAGTCTCAACTGAGTGTGCAGCCATCCATGGATTCTGTCCCGATGCTGTCCCCAGAAGACTCCCCCCCTTTGTGGTCCAGCACTGGTCCATTTCTGGGCTGAATGGCTCACTCCTATTAGTTCAGGACCTCATAGACCTGTCTCTTGGGGGTGCATTTACAGCAAAATGATGCAGAGAATGGTGCAGACGTCAATAAGTCAGAGAGCTGTACATCATTAGCTGCCCACCACTGGATAATAAGGCAGATGGAAACGGACATTGTGTGTCACGTAAACAGCCAGAAGACATCTGAAAAAAGTATAGAGAAGTCTCCCAAACTAATCTAAAAATAATCTAAAAATTCAAAGCAGAGGGTATGAGTACAATTGGGGGGGGGGGGGGGGATTGGGTTTTAAGATATAATCTATTCTGCAGTGCCTCCAACTTAGAAAAATGGCAGTACCAGATATTGCCATCAGTATTTTATTAAGGGTTAAACTGACAGGCAGACGTGAAGTCTAATGCTGACTAGTTAATGGCAGAGAGAGAAAAAAAGCTGCCTGGAAAGGTCAAAGTTCTTCATTCTGAAAGTGGCCACTTCACAAATAGAAAAATGATGGATCAAAAATAATAAAGTAACAGCAATTTACCATTTCCTCCATTCCACGTTACCATTTCCTCCATTCCACATGTGCACAGCTTCTCCATTCCTGGTACTGTACTGTACTGTAACACACTGTTATTAAAAACCTGTGTATCCTTGACTGGGGTATTGCCCATCTTACGGCTGCTGTGCCATATCCACAGTTACCCTTTTCCCAGAGTGTTACCAAACCTTAAAAACTCAGACCAAACATCTTTATTTTGGATTTACGTAAATGGCCATTGTAGCCCTTTTTTTTAAATAACCATAATTAACAATATAATTTATTATTTATATAATATTACATTCTCTATATAAATAAACATAACAGCCTGTATATATAGCTGTATACAGGACAGATGATGTATATCTGCTGTCAGTGATGGAGGAAAGTCTCTATATACATGAAGAAAGGTGGGTGTATATATAGCTGTATACACTACAGTAACAGGACAGGACAGACAGATGATGACATACTTAAGTGATGAGGAAGGTCTCTCCTCTGAGCTGACCTCTGTCTGTATCTGTGTACCCTGCTCGCTCCAGCCACGTGATCAGTCACCCCCCCGGGCCCAGTCTGCACTGTCTGCCTGAGTCTGACTCAGCAGGTGGACTGGAGTGGAGAGAGAAGTGGGGAAGTGTGAGCGGAGCGGAGGGGAGGCTGTCGGTGCAAAAGCAGCAGCTTACCGGTCCGGCCAAGTATTGGATAAGGCGCAGCTCAGGCCTTGCTCTGCTGCGCTGCTTCTTCCCATTACATCCACACAGACAGTGAGTGGGAAACCGGAAGTGACGCCGCAGTTCTGTGCAAAGCACCGCCTACCGTCCTCCGAACCCACCAATTACAAAACAGAAACAGGAAGAATCAGTGTAGTGTGGGAGTGTTCCAGGTACATGGCTTGTGCCCTGAGGACACTCTAAACACAACCCAATAGAGTTTCTCAGCCGCCATCACCTGATTGCAACCACACCAAGCTTCTCATTGACAGCTGTGTGTCCGATGTCTGTACACACTTAAAGGACCACTTATTTTTTTCTTTATGACAGAGGGGGGGGGGGGTGGTGCCCATGCACCCCCTATTGACGGGCCGCCACTGGTTATAACCCTCCTTTACTCTATCCAAAATGAATTAAAATGTTTTGCCTATAGTTCTACTTTAAAAACTGACCACACTAAGCAGGGGAGCACACCATGGTCAGTTCTCTAGCTATGCTGGGAACTCAGCCTGCTCTCCTCCAATGATGTGACTTGTCCTGACACACCTCCCCTGCACAGCCTTTCACCGGGAAGATCAGTGTGCTGCTGTTTCTCCTCCCCCCAGCTCTTATGTAGCTGAGAACAGAGGGAATGTGATCACTTATAAAAAAAGGTAGACAAAGGTATTTATAATGTTTTTTTTTTTAAATATATATATACACACACACACACACACACACAATTGTTTTGCCTTTCATTTCTATTTTAAACTGAATGGGTTGCTTTACAAGGCGACTGTTTACAATCACTTTAAGGAAAACATAGTAAAATCAATATATATATAATGGAGCCAAGCATAATGACTATGTATGCATTTAATAAACTATTTCAATGTATTTGCAGGCAGGAAAAATTAACAATTCTATTGAACTAATGAGGACTCAACGTGATGAATCACACCTCAGTACAAATTTGTAAAAACAACAGTAATAAGAGGCAGAGTATAACCCTCATGAGGCTGTTGTGGAATATTAATGTGGCCTTTTCATTAAATCTTACAGGTCACATGAATCACTACGGACGTGTTTATGTCAGCACAAATTGTCTTATTATTTTGTGTAAAAAGAAAATAAAAAGTACATACTACTTGAAAAATGAGAAAAAAAAAGTCTGTTACCTGGGGAAAAACAAAAGCCTACAACCACTCTGGCTTCCAGGAGCATTGTGGGCAATACACATTATTAAAGACTGCAGAGAGTTTGCTATCTGCCATGTTTTTTTTTATGCAGCACTATACAGGAAGCAAAGACCACATATACCATGATCAAATAATGCTGCACCCATATTGATTATATTCAGCTGTTTTTTTCTTACCCATAACCTTGCGTGATTCCATATTTCTGACAGTAATAAATCTAAGCTGGCATGGATTTTGCAAGTCATTGCTTGGGAATTGCGCAACATCACGTCTTAATAATTTCACAATAACTGGATACATCTGCTATACTGAAATTTCGGGAAAAAGAGAATAGAGCTAAATTATTTCTCGCCAATAAACAAAGAAAAAAAATAATGGCTAACCACAGTTATTTTAGAAGCAGCACCAAAATCATTCCAATGCCCTGTACACACGATAGGATTTTCCGACAACAAAATCCATGTTTTTTTTTCCGACGGATGTTGGCTCAAACTTGTCCTGCATACACACGGTCACACAAATTTTGTCGGAAATTCCGAACGTCAAGAACGCGGTGACGTACAACACGTATGACGAGCCGAGAAAAATGAAGTTCAATAGCCAGTGCGGTTCTTCTGCTTGATTCCGAGCATGCGTGGAACTTTGTGCGTCGGAATTGTGTACACATGATCGGAATTTACGACAACGGATTTTGTTGTCGGAAAATTTGAGATCCAGATCTCAAATTTTGTGTGACGGAAATTCCGATGGAAAATGTCCGATGGAGCCTAACACACGATCGGAATTTCCGACAACAAGCTCCCATCGAACATTTTCCAGCGGAAAATCCGACCACGTGTACGGGGCATATGGGTCACAAGTATTACAGCCAGCACAGTGGGATCCAATGAGTAAAAGCACTTGCTAAGACACGACTTTGTTGCATAGACAGTGAGCCCTCACCTACCTAGTTTTCCAACATTGGCATTTTTTGTGCTACCTGTGCAATGTTTTTATTATCTCCTGGAGCTTGTCCTCTCCAACAACTCCTATGGCATGTTTTTTGCAGTCTCTTGTCATCGCCTGTAGCGTGCGGGCACTCTCTGATCTTTTCTTGTAGCAGTTCTTGAGCATCTCCTGTTGTACGTTTAAAGCCTCTGACAGCTTTCTGTAGCATTATTTTCACTGAATATTATATGAGCTCTTTGATGATGTCAGGGGTGGTACTTAGTTACATAGTAGGTGAGGTTGAAAAAAGACACAAGTCTATCCAGTCCAACCTATGTGTGTGATTATATGTCAGTATTACATTGTATATCCCTGTATGTTGTGGTCGTTTAGGTGCTTATCTAATAGTTTCTTGAAACTATCCCTACTGAGACCACCGCCTGTGGAAGGGAATTCCACATCCTTGCCGCTCTTACAGTAAAGAACCAACTACGTAGTTTAAGGTTAAACCTCTATTCTTCTAATTTCAATGAGTGGCCATGAGTCTTGTTAAACTCCCTTCCGCGAAAAAGTTTTGTCCCTATTGTGGGGTCACCAGTACGGTATTTGTAAATTGAAATCATATCCCCTCTCAAGTGTCTCTTCTCCAGAGAGAATAAGTTCAGTGCTTGCAACCTTTCCTCATAACTAATATCCTCCAGACCCTTTTTTAGCTTTGTTGCCCTTCTTTGTACTCGTTCCATTTCCAGGTACATCCTTCCTGAGCACTAGTGCCCAGAACTGGACAGCATACTCTAGGTGCGGCCGGACCAGAGTCTTGTAGAGTGGGAGAATTATCGTTTTATCTCTGAAATTAATCCCCTTTTTACTGCATGCCAATATTCTGTTTGCTTTGTTAGCAGCAGCTTGGCATTGCATGCCATTGCTGAGCCTACCATCTACTAGGACCCCCAGGTCCTTTTCCATCCTAGATTCCTACTTGAGGTCCCATATATCAAAAAAGGTGACCATCAATGCTCTATATAAGCGTTCTCCAAACTGTTCGGCTTGAAAACTATTCGGCTCTTGGGACACCATTCCTCGCCACTGACACTAATCGATGGGGCACCATTCCTCCCACTGGCACCATCGATGGTGTACTATTCCTCCAACTGATACCTTGAATCGGGCACTGTTTACTCCCACTGACAACAGGGCATTTTTTACTCCAACAAGCCACAGTCTGGCCCCCCGAAAGCCTGAAGGACCATAAACTGGCCCTTTGTTTAGAAAGTTGGGAGACCACTGCTCTATTTTATATATCTACCATTTCCCCACCCACTATTAGAGCTATACCAACTACTATGTTGATAGCTGTTATAAATCCTTGTTACAAAGTTTTATATGCACCTACTATGATAGTAGGTCTCCAATTATAACCTACAGTATAACTCATGCAAGTTTTTAGACGTTGCCCCAAACTGTGTGGTTCATTTATTAGCATATCCACCATAACAGACTATTTGATTTTTTGCCCTCAAAAGCACAGTTTACGAGGTGTGTCCAGAATATAATGAGAATGAAGTTCCTACGTTCGAGAAGGGCTCTGTGAAGAGATATGCTGGTCAATGACACGGGATGGGGTGCCAGGTATACGTTAGAACAGTGATCAGTTGCATTCCAGCACTGTCAGAGCCAGGGCATTCTTTTTTGTGACATCCTGTTCAAGTGCCTCATATTAAGAAAAATGTATGCGAGTTTGGAACAATAAAATATTGTGTTAAAGTGGTTGTAAATTCTTGTAAAAAAAAAAACAAAACAAAAAAACAACAACCTGCAAGACAAAGGCATAATGAGCTAGTATGCATCGCATACTAGCTTATTATGAAATACTTACCTTAGAATGAAGCTGTTGCAGCGGTCCCCGTACACCGATGTGAGCGGCGACATGCCTCCCTGAGATATTTCCAGGTTTTGCGGGCTCCGGCGTTGTGATTGGCCGGAGCTGCGATAACATAACTTGAGCAGTTGCCGCCGGTCACGGCACAGCTACTGAAGGAAGGGCACGAACGAGCCGTTTCTTCATGTGGATATAGTGAATATCTCCAAAACGGTGCAAGTTTAGCAAATATGCACGGTACCTACAGGTAAGCCTTATTATAGGCTTACCTGTAGGTAAAAGTGGTAGTAAAGGGTTTACAACCACTTTAAATTGGGTAAAAGTGCATCAGAAATTTGGAAATGGTGAGGTAAGCTTATGGAGAAGCGACACTATCATCTGCACAAGTGTACTGATGGCACAAGGCCTTGAAGGAAGGACTAGATGGCGCTGAAAATAAACAACGATTAGGGTGCCCCTCTTCATCAAAAACAAAACAGTATGTGGATACAGTGAGGTTTACTTTCAACCATGACCGATGGCTCACTATCAGAATGATTGCAGAGGAAACGGGAATTACCAAGTTCATGAAATCGTGACTCAGGATTTGAACATGAGAAAAGTGTGTGCAAAGCTTGTTTCAAAGAACTTGTCACTTAATCAGAAGGAACACCGTCAACTCGTTTGCCAAGACCTGTTGGCCCGCTTCGAAAGAGAGCCTGATTTTTTTTGAGTGGTGTGATCACGGGAGGTGAATCCTGGGTGTTTGAGCACGCTCCCAAGACGAAGAAACAATGTTCAGAAAGGCACACACCCACGTCACCTTGCCCCAAGAAAGCTTGAATGAGTAAATCCCACTTGAAGACTTCCAGGGATGCTATGAAGAATGGAATAATCACTGGGAGTGCTGTGTACACTCACAAGGTGCATACTTTGAAGGAGACAATGTTCAATTGTAAAATTTTTCAATAAAAGAATATCATTCTCATTACTTTCTGAACACGCCTGTTTATCCTGATATATAAAGATATATCACAGTAGTATTAAGCCCAGTTGCTTTTAAAAAGTAGTCATACGTGACCTATTCGTATCTGTACTTTTTCTTTTCATTTGTGACAATAAAAAAATACTGAATGTAAAAAAACATGGCTTTTGGTAGATCTAAATGGGATCACACTGAGAGCATACATAAGATTGCAAAGTGTGTGACTATTTTAAGGGCCTATGCACACAGCCACAAGGGGCCGTACAGTGTGCAAATGCAAAAAATATTCCCCAAAATCAATTACAGGATACAGCTGGAGCATGTATCCCGGATACAGCATGAGCATGTGCTAGTACATTTCTGTTCGTGTGCGTAATTATGCATGTACCGGCACGCACATGAGTTTCTTAAAGTGCAGTCACTCAAACTCCCGGCATGATTTCTAATGGATTACCAGTAATGGATAATACTTTTTAAATATTAGTTTAAATGAATAATGTATTCGTTTAATACTTCTCTGGAGCTGCATCATATTTTCAACTAATAAACTACTCCATTTGTGTAAAACAAAGTCACATTTCATACTTTGTGGAGTGGCAATTGGCCAGCTCGAAGTTCAGACAAAGATCTGTTTGTTTCTGGAGAGCTGCAAATCACCTAAGAACAAACTGCAGTTTCAGAAAACAGATTCACAATGCAGGATAAACAGCCATGTTGTAAGAGTACCAAGGAATGGCTGTACACAAAAAAATGCATCATGCATTATCCAGGTCCTTCTCTCCTGGCTGGCGTTTATTTTTATCTGTAATATTATTTTACAGGCTTTATATAGTACCAAGAGTTAGCGCAGTGCTATACACAGTGAGGACAGACAGTACAGTTACAATTCAATTCAATACAATAGGAATTAAGAGGGCCCTGATCGTTAGAGCTTACAATCTAAAGGGGAGGGTCAAGTAATACAAAAAGTAATAACTGTGGGGAAAGAGTTGATGAAGAAAATAAAAAATATAGATTTGTTCAGTAGAGGTGGGATAGGCTTCTCTAAGGAGATTTTCAGGAAGCACCTAAATGTGGGCAGAGAAGGAGATAGACAGATTTAAGGCAAGAAGTTCCAGAGGAAGGGCGAGTCTCTGGAGAAGTCCAGGAGGTGAGCATCGGAGGAGATGATGAGGGAGCAAGAGAGAAGGAGGTCTTGGGAGGAGAAAAGAGAACAGTTTGGTTGGTATTTTGAGACACGGTTAGTGATGTAGCTGAGGCCAAAGTTGTAGATGGCTTTGTGAATGGTTGTAAGTACTTTGAATTGTATTTGTTAGGTGAGTAGAAATCAGTGGAGGGATTGGCAGAGATGGATAAGAGACACTGAATGGATGGCAAGGATGGCAAGGTGGATGAGTCTGGCAGCAGCATTCATGATGAATTGAAGGGGAAATAGCGTATCTAATGAAGACCAAAAAGGAGGCAGTTGCAATAGCCAAAGCGAAAGATAACCAGGGAGTGAATTAGAATCTCCGTGGTGTCGTTGGTTAAAAAGATTAGCATTACACCTAACACCCTGGCATGCGGGGAAGGAAATGTTATGAGCTCTGTTTTGGATAGACTGGGTTTGAGGAGGTGGTGTGACATTCATACTAATATGTGTGTTAGTAAAAATTTGCGATGTGTGATAAGACTGATGGGTAAGCTGAGGGGTAGAAAGATAGATTTGCATGTTGTCAGCAAGCACAGAAATGGTATGGGAAGCCATGGGAGGAGAATAAGAGAGGTCAAAGGACAGAGCCCTGGGGGACCCCGAAAGAAAAAAGGAAGAGGAAAGAAGGTGGTAGAGTTGTAAGTGACAGTGAAGGTGCAGTGCAATAAGTAATAGGAGAACCAGCGAAGAGTACAGTAACAGAGACCTAGAGAGTGGTGTTTTTGAGGAGGAGGTGGTGGTTAACTGTGTCAAAAGCAAAAGTGAGGTCCAAGAGTAGGATTACAGAATAGTGACCAATGGTTTTAGCATTTAGTAAATCGTTGATAAGTTTTAGGAGAGAAGTTTTTATAGAGTGTTGCTGGCAAAATTCCAGGGGATTCCAAGGGGATCAAGAAGGTTGTTTTCATTAAGTTGGTAGCTCAGGCAGATAGACGGAGTGTGGAGGCAAAAGAAGGTTAGGGAGATGTATCTTAGGTTTCTGACATTGGTGGGGTCCAGTGAGGGCTTTTTAAGTATGGAATTGACCATTGTATGTTTTAGAGCGTTGGGGAAGATGCCAGTAGAGAGGAAGAGATTGAAAATGTGAGAAAGAGTGTCAGATAGAGCCAGCGGGTGACTGTAGTAATTGCGAGGGAATGGGGTCCAGGAGACAAGTGGTTAGGTGAACATTAGAGAAAAGGTTGGTAACCTCCTCTATAGTAACAGGGTTAAACAAGTTTAGTATTGGGTATGCAGGTGGACAAGGAATGCTACGTGAGGGAGATATCTGTACAGTGGAATTGCATCAATCTTATTTTCTAAGTAATTTGGTATCTCCTGGGCAGTGGGTGAGTTAGTGGGTGAAGGCAGTGAAGGACAAAATAGAGAGTTAAAGGCAGAAAAGAGTTGATAGGGACTGTGTGAGGGAGTGTTATTGAGGGTTATAAAATCGGTCTGTTTGCAAGTGTGGATGCAGGAATTGTATTTTTGAAAGGCAGATGTATGCTGGCTGCACTGAAGCACTTTATTATCAATTGATACTATAAAAGCATTTGGACTGTTTTTTTCACATATATCATACGCACAGTTTAGCATATATTTGTCAAGATGAATATCATTAGTTATGTATATAATCCACATATATTGTATATCAGGGACGTGCAGTCAGGGGAGGCAGGTGAGGCAAAGCCATGAACATTAAAAAAATAAAACAATAAAACAATCAAGCTTCGAGGGTCGTAGCTTGGCGACCTGGGGTCACAGGGATCCCAAATTTGGGGCTCCTGCCACCTATAGTTCCAGAGATTCGGGGCTTCTTGTGCAGCCTGTCAAAAGCTACATATAGAGCGGCCGGTTTAAATAAAAGCTGGCACACGCTTCGGTACTTATAAATCTGCATAGGCGACGCTTTAAATTTTTTTACAGGATACAGGTTTAGAGTTACAGAGGAGGTCTAGTGCTAGAATTATTGCTCCCGCTCTAACGTTCACGGCGTATGTAACCTGTGTGTATGTGGCTCTGATACTAGCCAGTGCCTCACCAGCCACTCACCTCACAGCACGTCCATGTTGTATATTGCAATTTGATGATTCAAATAGTAATTTAGCGCAGCTGATTTATTTTACTTCTAGATTTATGCTGGGTAAAGTCTTACTGGGTCTTATGCCACAGACGCTTAAAGAGTAACTCCACTTTTGTTGAGAAAAAAACCTTCTCCCCTGGGTGATCTATGTACATTATGTAGCAAGGGCCCCGACCTCTAATGGTGACCTCCAGAGTCAAGGAGAGCTGACATCCTTCTATGTAGAGTGGGTTACGAGGCATGGTGGGTGTAATGCAAGGTAGATTCATGGGCACCAGACACTTCTTGAATGCAAAGAGATTTATTGTCTCTTAAACAGAACTGTGGGAGAGAGGGTTTAAGGCCAGGATACCCTTCGGTAGTTGCAATGTTAATTGGCAGACTCCGAGACTTCTATCGGTAGACAGCCATGCAGGGAAAGGCACCCAGCCGGACACCACATCTGCATGTGTAGACACGCTGTCTCCTATGGCAACAATCTTGAACAGTTTCTATCAAAGGTTACAATGAACTCTTTCACTTCCTCTACAATCTCCTATTGTAGATCTTCACTCAACTGAGCTCCTAGTCTCTCTCACTAGACTTGTCGATCCACTGCCACTGGATCTATTGAGCTCCTCCAACCTTCTCTCTATCTTCCTCAATACACTAAATAAATGTCAATACACTAAATGCAAATAAAAAAGGCACAAAGAAAAACAAAAGTGAAAGACTGAAATTCCTATTTATTTGTTGGTATGGAATAATGAAGAGAGGAACTCAGAAATCTAGGTAATAAATAACAGAAGTTCTTGGGTTTAAGATATTTGTAATATAATGAAAACGGTTCTTTTTAATACATAGCTTGTGGTGTGAATGTTATGGGATAAAATATTACCCGCTCAAGTTGGATTGAGCAGAATCAATACTCACTTGGACACAGAAAATAACAGCTATTGAGCAGAAATTTGCTATGATTTGCAGACTGCAAGCGGAAATTACACCACATATCCCTCTGGATTAATGAGCACCGAAGTGAGCAATTGCATATAAGAGACATATATTACATTTATCTCTATGATGAACCTCTAGATATAATGAATACCAAGAACAAACACGTCAGCACTACCAAGATTACAATGCAGCCATTAATACCCATAACAGGCACAGGCTCTGGGTTCCGCCTAATAAATTTAAAGATTAAGAGCAAAATGAAGAATAAATTATAGGACAAAGAATCAATATTTCCGCAATAAATGCAGGTTCTGTGAACACTTCTCTAAAATAAATCAAATCTTCCTACAGAAGGACAGCAGCTCTCTAAGTAAAGTGTACCTGTGGCCCAGATGATGAATACTGAACTCTTTAAAATGTTCTACAAGAAGTATTCTTGACCTCTCTAGCTGCTTTTACTGTATATGTATTCATTATCTAAGATCCACAAAGACTATAAAGGGCCAATTCACACTGCAATGCAGCATGGCAGGAACGATTCACTTTTCCAACCGCTCTGCGTTGCCGGCTACACTAGGGGGCAGTGTGGTGCTTGATTCAACGCATCACGCAGCTCCCTTTTTTTTTATGCATTTTGTAGAAGCTTTATGTGAAGTGTACAAAATGTAACATGCAATAATGTGACAGAATCAGCGCAATCACTAACTAAAAAATACAAAATATGCTAAATCAACTGCTCCCAAAATAAAACAAACGCCTAATCACCACAGCACCAAACTGCCGCTCGCACTTTAAGCTGTTATCACTGATCCACCACTGACAATGTATATTAATATCAATACAGTGCAGCACAATTCATTACATATACAAACTCTTAAAACATACACCAGTGAAATTATATAAATATGTGTCTTTAATAGCCTCTCATATATCTTGAATCAATGTATATTAGAGCTGCACAATTAATCGTTAAAAAATCGTGATCTCGACCCCCCCCCCCCCTGACAATCTCTATTGCAGAGTTTGCAGATTCTTTCATATAACAAGTGGAGAGACTTATCTGCTCACTCAGCTGTCAAAAGAAATCATCTGGGCAGTCTGCCAAGTTTTTAACTTGAAACATTGTAACTAACTCTCCCTTCTTAAATCAAAGGGATAAACTTCTGTGTGAAATAAAAAATCCAGGTAGTCTGCCAAGTTGTTAAACAAGTGTAAATGCAGGAAGTTTAACCACTTAAAGTCTAAATCTTTTTCTGACACTTGTTTCTTAAGTTAAAATCAATATTTTTTGCTAGAAACCCCCAAACATTATATATATTTTAGCAGAGACCCTAGGGAATAAAATGTCAATTGCTGCAATATTTTATGTCACACCCAGCGGTCTTTGAAATGCAATTTTTTGGGGAAAAAATACCCTTCAATGAATAAAAAAAACGAAACAGTAAAGTTAGCCCAATTTTTTTTTGTTTTAATGTGAAAGATGATGTTACGCCGCGAGAATCGTGAGAGAATCGTGATCTACCTTCTAAGCAAACAAATTGTGATTCTCATTTTAGCCAGAATCGTGCTGCTCTAATGTATATAGTGTTCTATATACATACATATACATATAGTCCTGAACAAGTGCAAAATCCTTTACAAATGTGTCCTCTGAACCACCTAAGTGCAATTCCTGCTCACCTCCAGAATCAGACCCCACTACATTCGCCTCTACAACCCTCCTCCTGTGAGCATCTCAATACCACTCCTCCTCCTCCTGGTTCCAATTCGGATGTTCAGAATGTCCGCTTATACTCATTTCTCATCCATTAGAACATGACATGAAATAAAAAGGGGAGCACCATAGTGCTCTCTATTTTCAAACTTTTATTCTCTTTAAAAACAGGGATTATACAAATTTACATGAATGACATAAAAACAGGCGTTCAATATTCTCAGCTCACCACTGAAGCTTGGATAACTATTGTGTGACGTCACGGGCCTGGCTCCTCCCACCTATACAGGTTACGCCCTCCTATTGGGCTTCTTCAGTAGCCTACTGAGGCAATTGAGGCTCTGCACTGATTCTGGAGGTGAGCGATTCACAGGACACATTTGTGAAGAATTTTGCACTGTCACTTGTTCAGGACACAGTGGTATGATTTCCAAGAAGATTATATGTATTAATTGGAGAAATATGAGACTATTGAACACACATTTATATAATTTCACTTGTGTATGTTTTTAAGGGTGTGCATATGTAATGAATTGCATGGCACAGTATTGATAATAAAATATATTAGTGTACAAAATGCACACTTCAGTCTCACTGCAATGTCGGACGGTGCAATGCGCTGCCCTACATTACAGCGCGATACAGGCTGGTGTGCTGCAATAAAATGCTTAATGTCTGCATTTCACTGCAGTGCGCTGCAGCACAGCGCAAGGCTGTGCTGTGGTGCAAATGGGACACATAGGAAACAATTGTCTCCTGTGTGTCACTGCGCTGACAGGCGTTTAACTGTGCGGTAAAACATATGTCACCGCACATAGTGTGAATTGGCCTGAAAGCAGTGGTGGTCAACTTCAAAATAATAGAAGGCCTAAAGTGTGGCCCTTGAAACCTCCAAAGGGCCGGACAATAGCAGCACATTTTTGTGGCGCATTGCATCTAGTTAGGCAGATATTCAAAATGAATGGGCTGTATCGCACCTCAAGGCCAAAATATTGGTTCTGTCACATTTTTTGCAATGTATCTCAATGCACACTGGAGAGAAAGTTGGAGTCATCCGTGGATGCAAAAAAAAAACAACCTCCAGCACTGATGTTAGTGGGCACAATAAAAACCCCAGCATTGGCATTAGTGGCGGCAGTAATAACCCCACAATTCGCATCAATGGTGGCTCTTCTCTCAGGGTAGATTTAGACATGCGTCTAAAATACCCTTGCCTTTAAAGTCAGACACGCTTTCGGGTTGCGCTCCAGAGGCTGACAGGCAGTGAGGAAGCTATGCCATATCTCCTCACTGCCTGTTCTAACCCCATGTTTGCTGACAAACACGCAAATGCATTGCACGCGGTTGTGGAGTGTTTGACTTGAATGTGTCGCATCCGGCGGCCACGAGCCGGGTCAACTTTGCCACAGGCGTGGCATGTAAACACCCTGTTTGCTACCTATTGCAGCTTAAGGCATAGCTCCCAACTGTCCCTGATTTCGAGGGACTGTCCCTAATTTGGAACAAGTCCCTCTTTCCTCCTCATTTTGGTCTGATCTATATAGTTGTACAGTATATAAAATGCACTTTTTATCTTTCAAAAAGTGTTTCCCAGTGGCAGAGGGTGTGTCCTATGCCTACATACTTTTGCTAATAGGTGTCCCTCGTTCCCATCTCTAATAGTTGGGAGGTATACTTGGGGGGGGGGGGGGGGGGGGGCAGTTGGTGGCTAAAATGCAGCGGGTACCAGGAAAGAATATGTATGACCATGTTCTAACGAGCCTGCCTATAATAAGCCAGGCATGGTCAGAGAGGCTAGAGGTCCAGGCAGACAGAAGTGTAATCCAAAGATCAGGGTAAAGTTAGAATCCAGAAAGCAAATACAAACACAGTAATCAGAATGACACAGACAAGTTTAAACTTGTTCAGGCATTGTGTGACAGTTCAGAGTTCCCTATATAGGAAGTTAATAAGGCTCAGGTCTTGCTGCAGTGCAATGCTCAGGACTGGTCACTTCACATCCTGCCACTGTATATACATATATCATAATACCCAAAGATATCCATCTGAAGATAACATTACTTTTTACCTTACCCAAATGTGGCCATGTTTGGGTAAATTTCACATTTTTGAGGGAGTTGCTGAGATCATTATAAAGCTTAGAATATAAGTCTACTTTTAAAAACCCTCTATTAATATTTTAATATTCATTATTTTAATAATAATCACTAAACCACTATTAAGCCTTTCACCTTTTTTTTTTTTTTTGCTGTTATACTTAAAGCAACATTGTGGAGGATGTATACGGATGTAGGTTGTTTCCAGTGTTGTTCTCAATGTGCGCTGACAGTCAATACTGTCAGCACGGATTGATACTTAGTTACATAGTAGGTGAGGTTGAAAAAAGACACAAGTCCATCAAGTCCAACCTATGTGTGTGATTATGTGTCAGTATTACATTGTATATCCCTGTCGATGCTCCCCGCTGAGACCTCCGCCTGTGGAAGGGAATTCCACATCCCTTCCGCAAAAAAAGTTTTATCCCTATTGTCACCAGTACGGTATTTGTAAATTGAAAATCATGTCCACTCTCAATTGTCTCTTTTTCAGAGAGAATGGGTTCAGTGCTCGCAACCTTTCCTCATAACTAAGATCCTCCAGACCCTTTATTAGCTTTGTTTCCCTTCTTTGTACTCGCTCCATTTCCAGTACATCCTTCCTGAGGACTGGTGCCCAGAACTGGACAGCATACTCCAGGTGCGGCCGGACCAGAGTCTTGTAGAGCAGGAGAATTATTGTTTTATCTCTTGAGTTCATCCCCTTTTTAATGCATGCCAATATTCTGTTTGCTTGGTTAGCAGCAGCTTGGCATTGCCTACCATTGCTCAGCCCCAGGTCCTTTTCCCTCCTAGATTCCCCCACAGGTTCTCCCCCCCAGTGTATAGTGTGCATTCATATTTTTGCCACCCAAATGCATTATTTTACATTTTTCTACATTAAACCTCATTTGCCATGTAGTTGCCCACCCCATTAATTTGTTCAGGTCTTTGTGCAAGGTTTCCACATCCTGCGGAGAAGTTATTGCCCTGCTTAGCTTAGTATTGTCCGCAAATAGAGATTGAACTGTTTATCCCATCCTCCAGGTCGTTTATGAATAAAATAAATAGGATTGGTCCCAGCACAGAACCCACTACCCACCCCTGACCATTCCGAGTACTCCCCATTTATCACCACCCTCTGAACTCACCCTTGTAGCCAGTTTTCAATCCATGTACTCACCCTATGATTCATGCCAACGGACCTTATTTTGTACAGTAAACGTTTATGGGGAAATGTGTCAAATGCTTTTGCAAAATCCAGATACACCACGTCTACGGGCCTTCCTTTATCTAGATGGCAACTCACCTCCTCATAGAAGGTTAATAGATTGGTTTGGCAAGAATGATTCTTCATGAATCCATGCTAAGTACTGCTAATGATACCGTTCTCATTACTAAAAACATGTATATAGTCCCTTATCATCCCCTCCAAGATACTATTGATGTTAGGCTAACTGGTCTGTAATTCCCAGGGATGTATTTTGGGCCCTTTTTAAATATTGTATTGGTGCTTCATTGGCTTTTCTCCAATCAGCTGGTACATACTAAAAATTAGGAACAATGGTCTGGCAATTACTTGACTGAGTTCCCTCGGGTGCAAGCCATCTAGTCCTGGTGATTTATTAATGTTACGTTTCCCAAGTCTAATTTTAATTCTGTCCTCTGTTAACCATGGAGGTATAAAGTCTGAATGCTGACGACGATCCCTCAACCCTGTATTTTTTAAAGGCCTTCTCCTTTGCTTTTATATTCATTTTTACATTGGAGTTAAGCCATCCAGGACTTTTGTTCGCTCTTTTAAATTTATTACCCAATGGGATGCATTGGTAATGCCCTTATTTAATATGCTCTTAAAGCAAACCCATCTCTGCTCAGTGTTCTTTGTTCCTAAGATTTTATCCTAGTTTATGCCTTCTAGCAAGGTTTGTAGTTTAGGGAAGTTGGCTCTTTTGAAATTCAGTGTCTTTGTATTCCCTTTATGATTCCTATTTGTGTGATTTATACTGAAACTAATTGACCTGTGATCGCTGTTACCTAAATTGCCCCGTATTTCCACATCTGTGATCAGGTCTGTATTGTTGGTAATCAGTAGATCCAGTAATGTTTTATTTCTAGTTGGTGCGTCTACCATCTGACCCATAAAATTGTCCTGCAAGACATTAAGGAACTGGCGAGCCTTAAATGAATGCGCGGTTCCCTCCGCCCAGTCTATGTAATGGATAATTAAAATCCCCCATTATGATAACACTTCCCATCCTTGCTGCTAATCCAAATGGTGATAGGAGATTCGTCTCCCCCTCCTCCCTCAGGTTAGGGGGCCTATAGCATACTCACAGTATTATTTTCCCCTTAGCTTCATCCCTTTGGAGCTCTACCCATAAGGATTCCACCTCCTCCCTAGCTCCTTTAGTGATGTCATCTCTCACATTCACTCTACATTACTATACTTACCATGGGTTTATGTGCTTTAGTCAACCTACACTAATGTCCCCAATACTACCCTCTGGAATATGTTCTGCGCTGACTATCTCTACCTCTGACCCCCCCCCCCCGTTGCCTAGTTTAAAAACCCCTTTAACTTTTTGGCCATCTTTACTCCCAGCTGATCTGCACCCTCCTCATTTAGGTGCAGTCTGTACCTTCTATAGTACTGGTAATCGACTGAGAAGACGGCCCAGTCCTCCAGGAACCCAAACCCCTCCTTACTACACCAGCTCCTCAGCCACTTGTTTACAACCCTAATCTCCTTCTGCCTTTCTGGTGTGGCTCGATGTACTGGTAGTATTCCTGGGAATACTACCTTGGAGGTCCTTTTCCTCAATTTAGCTCCCAAGTCCCTAAAATCGTTCCTTAGGACACTCCATCTGCCTCTGACTTTGTCATTGGTGCCAACGTGCACCATGACAGCCGGGTCTTCCCCAGCCCCTCCCAGTAATCTGTCCACCAGATCCGTGATGTGCCAAACCCGAGCGCCCGGTAGACAACATAGAGTTCGGTGCTTCTGGTCTTTGTCACAGATTGCCCTCTCTGTCCTTCTAAGAATTGAGTCCCCTACCACCAGAATCTGTCTTTCCTTTCCCTTCCCGCCCACTCTCACTGGAGAAGTTCTTCCCCTGGCAGCTAGGGGAGTCCCTCAGCTCCAGAAGTGCTGGTCCCTGACTGGTTTCACCAATGTCACTCAATGGAGAGTACATATTGGCATGCTTCAGCCCTGGATCAGCCTCCCTGGCACTTCTCCCTCTACCCTTCCTGTCACCCATCTACTCTTTTCTAGTGCCTGCACCTCTTTGTCTCCACCCGCCTCTGTGCTGGCCCATGCCGGCACCGGCCAGGTACATTCCCGGCTCTCCTTTAGTATGGAGGGTCTTCTCAGTGCTGACAGTTGCTTCCCCAGATTCAGAACCCGGGCTTCCAGGGAAATAATGTGCTTACATTTTGCACAGCAGTATTCGCCCTCGATCAGATGATCAAAGAATGCATACATGCTGCAAGATGTACACCGAGTCTCCACACCCGCCGGGCATCGTACCTACAAATTTAATGAGGATTGGAGATCATACCCTGTCCAAATTACCTAACAACTAGCTTCCTAACACTAAGGCTGCACTTACACCTTAGCATTTCAAAGTCGTGCATTTTTTACCGCGATTTTACCACGATTTTGCCGCAATTTTGTTCAGGTCACCAATGTAAAAGGCAGAAAAACGCCTGTAATCTGTTCCAAAGAAGCTCATGTTCTTTTTTGAGCTTAGGGCGTTTTTCAGGCGTTTTGCTTCAGTGACAAAACATGATGTTAACAGGTAACATTGACATGAATAGGATTTTGCTTGGGTGTTTTTCAAGCGTTTTTTCAGGCATTTTACAAGAGTTTTATGAGCTGAAAACGCTCAGGTGTGAATGCAGCCTAATACTCAACAAGACAATACACAGGTACTTAACAAAAAAATACACAAGTACTCAACAAAACAATACACAAGTACTCGCAGACCCACGTGCACTCGCAGACCCACGTGTACCCGATTGCCTCCTCTGTAGTTCCGGCTCCTTTGAACTCAGAGGGAGGCACTGGGAGTAGGGCAGAGAGTGAGAGGAGAAGGAGGGGACTTCCAATCGTAGTACTGATTACAGACTGTGGGAGGGAACATGGAGCTTGAGCATATGGCTGGATAAGGAGGTGAGATCCAATGATGAGTCTGTCTAAGGCAGCAGTGTAATGCAGAGTGTAGGGGGGCAGAGAGCTGGAGCATTGTGTGTGTATAAGGTAGTAGTGTAATCCAGGGGGAGAGGGGCAGAGAGCTGGAGCATTGTGTGAATAAGGCATGTACAATTCATGTTAGTGGTCCATGGCATTCATAATTGTGAGTTTAGTGGTCCGTAAAAGGTCCCAAAGGTTGGCGATCACTGTTCTAAAACGCACAGATCAAAGGCTTTTTCTCAGCTCCAGAAGGCAGAGGGCGAGGACTTGATGTCACAACACTGCATGGAATAGAGAGGAAAGCTGAGTTTAATCAGAGACCTGAGTGAAGGGAATGGACACACTCCCTCTACACAGTCTCACAGAGAAACATAGACAGTTGAGGCTGTCAATCACCTGCTGTATGCTGGGGGGTGGGATTTAGGGCCATCTCCTGAGATTATCTGGTGTGGACATAACCTATTAGAAGTGGGTCATGTATATAGCAGAGGAAGGAGACAGCAGAGAGAAATGAAACTTGATGCTTTGGATTGAGGCAAGTACACACACTATACAAATATGCTTTGTTATTTTTTTTATTTCAGAGGTTTACAACCACTTTATTAAAGCTTTGGCACCTCAAAGCTTAATGGCCTTTCTTCTATTCTGTGTCTGGTTATACGACATCCTTCTAATGTTTCAAAATAATTTGATTTTATTTTTTCACGCCTATTCTGTGCACTATATAAAATATTTCATTATGAATATCTGGGACTTTATTACATTGGATTAATTCTTATGAGAACACATTTTGTTTCTCACAATTTTTTTTACTTAGAAAAAGCAACTGTGCTCCTATCAGTGTACTGAGCCAAGTTCTGCCTTGGAATGAGGTGAAGAGTGACTTACAATCTGACATAATTGAGAGGATTTGCAAATTAACGGTAGACTTATTCTAGAACGCACTCAACAGCTTTCACAAATCATGTCAAAGTTGAGGGCTGGTTCTTTTCCATTTGTGTGAATCCATCATGTATTTTGTGACCAGAGCACACAGTGATCTGTTCAAGGTGGAGCTTATTGAAAAGCCAATTAGGTAAAATAATGGAGATTAGTGATTTTTCCATAGACCTTATAAATTACATGCTTATTTATAATTAAAGCGTTGTGCACAGTACAAGGTGCTGTGACCTATAGCAAATTACTATAATTCAACTTTCTCCAATATGAAGTGTGGACATTTGTTATGTGTTGTTACAAATAAATATCTCCCTTTACCTAATTGAACTGAATAAGCTGTTTGAATATGGATAGTGAGGGGAAAAAAGTATTCGATCCCCTGCTGATTTTGTATGTTTGCCCACTGACAAAAAAATGATCAGTCTATAATTATAATGGTAGGTTTATTTTAACAGTGAGAAACAGAATAACAAAAAAATCCAGAAAAACGCATTTCAAAAAAGTTATAAATTGATTTGCATTTTAATGAGTGAAATAAGTATTTGATCCCTTTGTAAAACATGACTTAGTACATTGTGGCAAAACCCTTGTTGGCAAGCACAGAGGTCAGACGTTTCTTGTAGTCAGCCACCAGGTTTGCACACATCTGCAGAGGGATTTTATCCCACTCCTCTTTGCTCCAATTCATTAATGTTTCAAGGCTGACATTCAGTAACTCGAACCCTCAGCACCCTCCACATATTTTCTATGGGATTAAGTGGGCTATGCCACTCCAGGACCTTAATGTGCTGCTTCTTTACCCAGTTCTCTTCTGAATCATTCAGATGTTCATTAGCAAACATCAGACGAGTCTGTACATGTGCTTTCTTGAGCAGGGGGACCTTGCGGGCGATGCAATATTTCAGTCCTTCACAGCGTAGTGGGTTAACAATTGTTTTCATGGTGACTATGGTCTCAGCTGCCTTGAGGTCACTGACAAGATTCTCCCGTGTAGTTCTGGGCTGATTCTTCACCGTTCTCATGGTCATTGAAACTCCATGAGGTGGGATCTTGCATGGAGCCCTAGACCGAGGGAGATTGATAGTTATTTTGTGTTTCTTCCATTTGCAAATAATTGCACCAACTGTTGTCACCCTCTCACCAAGCTGCTTGGCGATGGTGTTGTAGCCCATTCCAGCCTTGTGTAGGTCTATAATCTTGTCCCTGACATCCTTGGACAGCTCTTTGGTCTTGGCCATGGTGGAGAGATTGGAATCTGATTGCTTCTGTGGACAGGTGTCTTTTATACAGGTAACAAACTGAGATTAGGAGCACTCCCCTTGAGAGAATGCTCCTAATCTCAGCTCGTTACCTGTATAGAAGACACCTGGGAACCAGAAATCTTGCTGATTGATAGGGGATGAAATACTTATTTCACTCATTAAAATGCAAATCAAGTTATAACTACTTCTTCTTCTATAATTACTTCTTTGTCAGAGTATTACTGGCTTTACCAGTCAAGCAGAGCATACCACCTGGCAGGGTATGTTAAAGGAGAGAGGGTGGTCAGGATTGGCAAAAAAACTGATTTTGCCTAGAGTTGGGCATTAACACTGACAGAGGTACTTACAGTGCTTAAACTCACTTATGTAAAACCTTTATCCCAAAAGGCAAAAAACTGTTGCTATTTCTTCTCCTTAGTTTCCCAAAAATTAGAAGGTCTGAACCAGTAACAAAAAATCTACTTCTATAAACCACCAGGAACTTTATTTGCTATACTTTGAACACAATAATGCAATGGAGGAGACAGGGAGAGCTATCTATGACTCCCAATAGTTTACATTAAAAGATCTGCACTCCCTTACTGATCCTATGACATCTGTAACATTTTGGATTTTCCATCACTTTCTGTCCTGATGAAAATGGTGATCTGGACAGATGGAGAGTGTGATTCCCCTAACTAGGACACATACAGCAATAAAACCCAACAAAGGTTCTTACCCAAAGAAGTCAATATTGATCCCAAGGGGTTGAGGGAGTATCCAAGGGGTCAAGAAAATGACTGGGGGTCAAATGGGGTTGTAAGTATCTTGCGGTCAATAGGTGGTTGACACATAAGGGTTAATTGGGGTCAATACTTTTTTAGGTCTTTGTGGCGCTCTATGCTAGTCTTTGAGTCATTAGGTGAGTTGGCAAGCAATCATGGAACAGTGTTAGCCAGGGCTTAATGGTCAGCCACCAGTGACAGCAGCGTTAATTTGTCTTAATCAGATGTATTTTGTTACTCTGTATTGTTTACCAGCATGCTTTTAGTTAAGTGGCTATAACCTTCCATCCTTCTCCTTTTGGGAAGGATATACTGTAAATACATGTTCACCTCCAATACTGCGCATACTACACCGCCCACCTCAAACCCTGTTCTGGAACCAGAGAGTACATCCACCTCAAACCCTGTTGGTGGGCCAGAGAGTACGCCCACCTCAAACTCTGTTGGGGGGGGGCCACTTAAAACGCTGTTGGAGAGCCAGAGAGTGATGTGCAGCCATCTCAAACTCTGTTTGGGAGCCAGAGAGAACACCCATCTCAATCACTGTTGGGGAGCCAGAAAGTACTGTACACTCATCTCAAACTCTGTTGGGGAGCCAGAGAGTAAGACCATCTCAAACTCTGTTGGGGAGACAGTGGACACATCCATCTAAAAATCTGTTGGGGAGCCTGTAAGTACTCCTACCTCAAACTCTGTTGGGAAGCCAGAGAGTATACCTACCTCAAACTCTGTTGGAGAAGCAGAGAGTACACCCACCTCAAACTCTGTTGGGAAGCCAGAGAGTATACCTACCTCAAACTCTGTTGGAGAAGCAGAGAGTACACCCACCTCAAACTCAGTTGGGAAGCCAGAGAGTATACCTACCTCAAACTCTGTTGGAGAGCCAGTGGGTATACCCACCTCAAACTTTGTTTGAAAGCCAGTGATTACACATACCTCAAACTCTCTTGGGGAGCCAGTGAGTACACATATAGCGATATAAATGGTGCTAAAGAACTGATTATTGTTAATTTACTTACATTTCTGCACTGTAACAACCATATTGGCAGCTGCTGATACCAAAAGGAATTGTTGACAGTATACACAAGAATATAATCGTTCTTATTCTTATTTGGAGTACAATTAATGAAAGTAGCATTTATTAAATTATTTTTATATAATACATTTTGATGGGGTGGATGATCTGAAGCTTCATGAGGGGGTCAATGAGCTGATGAATTTGGGGACCCCTGCTCTAACCTGTTAAAAGTAATTATAACAAAAATAACTGTAATCTGGAATATATTTAAACCAGATCTCAAGTTCACCTAAATATATCTTGGCCAATGCTATAGACAAAATAATTCAATCAATATAACAAACAAAGCCAACTGTATTAATATCTCCATATATTTAAAGAGTGAGGCTCCATCATAGAATGCCTCAAGAATGATGGGTTTTATTAAATGTTTGCTGAATTCTTTACTTAAAACAAGGTCAATTTACCTTAATTAAGGATTTATAGGCAGTCATTTATTTTCAACCGTGCTTCAAGTAACATTGCAAATAGAAATATCATCATTGTTTGATAACCACTTATGGCTATAACAAGACTACCCAGAATGCACTGCTCTTCTTATAATAGCAACATTAATCAATTTCCTCGCATTGCAGCGTTCAGCACAAATGATGGGTCTGTTAAGTTCTATAGCCGAGAGTCACAAATGTTATAATTATAGCTAAACATTTTACTGCCAACAAATAGCTATAATGAATGCATTCATTTGGTGAGTTTTAAACCTGCTAGCTTTGTAGATGGCTAGACTGACTATTTCTGTCTAAATACCCCAGTCTTATCACCATCTTCATCTAGAATAAACAGAGAAGGAATTTGATATGACTGTGCTCATGAAGCCCAAACTTCTTTATATGTGCCCAAAGGCCATTGGGCGCATTACATATAAGGAAGAAGTTTGGCCCCCGATTTGTGAGTCGGCGGGGATACCCTTGATATGCAAACTTCCCAAGCAATGTTCCGCCACTTTATCGGGTGATTGATTAAGCGCCATTTGTGAGCTTCCAAACCTGGGGATACTTATTATAGTATCACAAGTATTCTATCTGGTGATCAGCAAGCTTTATCTGAGATTCTCCAACTAGATAATCCTTGTTGGAGAGGTGTTGTGACTGTAGAAGATATTCAAAATTGGAACTTTATGGTTTATTCACCTGTCCTTCTCTGGCCAACTCACTAGCCCCCCCATGGATTAACACTTATCCCCTTTCTTTGTCTGGACAGAGCGGCCAGAAATTCTGGCTACCCTGGGAGGTGGATCCCCGCTGATCCAGTGTTTGAGAATTGGACGCCTTTTGTCATCTGGTCCTTTTGACATCTTCCGGGAGGGCCCCCCTTTTTGTCCGCCCACTGGATTTGATTTCCCCCCTTGGTTTGTTCATCGAGTTCAATCAGCACCAGTGTTAATTTCATCAACGAAAATGTTTTCGTCAAAGATTTTGATGCGATCCTGAGTGTGGCTCGGGGTTACCGCTTTTGGTATTGAAAATTAACCCCCGAGCCACACTCGGGAATACCACTAAGGAGGTTAAGAACCCAATTCATATTTCTCTAGGCTGTTAAGAGTAGCTCCACTTTTGTTGTGAAAAACAAATTCCCGTCTGTGTGATCGATGTAAATTGTAAGGATTTTAACAACTTCAATACTGGGCACTTTCACCCCCTTTCCTGCCCAGACCAATTTTCAGCTTTCAGTGCTCCCACACTTTGAATGACAATTACTCAGTCGTGCTACACTGTACCCAAACAAAACTTTTATCTTTTTTTCACACAAATAGAGCTTTCTTTTGGTGGTATTTAATCACCACTGGGTTTGTTCGTTTTTTGTGATATAAGTGAAAAAAGAGCGAAAATTTTTAGAAAAAATACATTTTTTTTTTTAGTTTCTATTTTAAAATTTTGCAAATAAGTAATTTTTGTTCCAAAATTTGGGCCAAAATTTATACTGCTACATATCTTTGGTAAAAATAACCCAAATTAGTGGATATTTTTTGGTCTGTGTGAAAGGTATAGAGTCTACAAGCTATGGTACCAATTATTGAACATTGACCACGCCTGATGTACTGATGGCCTAATTACCTGAGGCCCTGAAATATCAAGACAGTACAAATACCCCCCAAATGACCCCATTTTGCAAAGTAGACAATCCAAGGCAATTAGAAAGAGGCATGGTGAGTTTTTTTTGTAATTCTGTTTATTAAGACATGGTGAGATTTTTGAAGTTGTTATTTTTTTTCTACAATTCATGGGAAAATTAGGAAATTAATTTTTTTTTCCACAAAATTGTCATAACAAGTTATTTCTCACACACAGCATATGCATACTTGCAATTACACCCCAAAATACATTCTGCTACTCCTGAGTATGGCGATACCACATGTGTGAGACTTTTACACAGTCTACAGAGATCCAACGTGCAGGGAGAACCGCCAGGCCTTCTAGGAGCATAAATGACCCATCTAATTTCATGACGACCTATTACACTTTTGAAGGCCCTGGAACACCAGGACAATGGAATTACCCACAAAATGACCCCATTTTGGAAAGAAAACACCCCAAATGTATATTCTATGAGGCATTATGAGTCTTTTGAGCATGTAATTTTTTTCCACAAGATTTTGGAAAATGTGAAAAGAAAATCAAAACTTTTTTTTTTTTTTTTTTTACACAAAGTTGTCAATTTATACAATTTTTCTAACACATAGCATGTATAGCAAAATACATTCTGCTATTTGTCCTGAGTATGGTGATACCGTGTGCATACCTCCCAACATTTTGAGATGGGAATGAGGGACACCTACTAGCAAACGCATGTAGGCATAGGAAATGCCCCCCTGCCACACAACCTTAAAGGAGAATTAACCAAAAAAAAGGTTAATTAAATTCACAAGAGCTTTTATTTACCACTACTATTCCTTTATATTGGCTTTAAAAATTTACAAATGCAGCAATTTAGAATTTGGATGAAAGGTTTAGCACCAGGAAACACTTGATGAAAGATAAAAAGTGCATTTTATATACAACTATATAGATCAGACCAAAATGAGGGACAAATGAGGAAAGAGGGACGGAGGGACATTGTTCAAATCAGGGACAGTTGGGAGCTATGCGTGTGAGACTTTTACACAGCCTGGTCACATACAGAGGCCCAACATGCAGGGAGCACCATCAGGCGTTCTAGGAGCATAAATTACGCATCTAATTTCCTGATGACCTATCACACTTTTGAAGGTCGTGGAGCACCAGGACAATGGAAATGCCCACAAAATGACCCCATTTTGGAAAGCAAACACCCCAACGTATATGAGGCATGGGCTGCAGATAGGTACTCTGATGGGCTGGAGACAGGTACTCTTTATTACTGGGGCAAGCTGTGTTTTACTGTGTACTGTAGGCAGAAACTAGCTGTTACTGCAATCTCCTCTTCACACAGGATCGGTATGTGAGGAGGAGAACTCGGTACCGCTACTTACCACGGTTTGTTTTCATTTTGTGACTGGCTGTGATTGGGCACAGCCAGTCACGTGGTTAAGAGCCAATTTCATTGGCTCTTTATCCTGATTGGGGATGGGTTGTGTCCCGAGGGACACGCCTCATTCCCCGATCGCTGCACGCCCCCGGGAGGGAATGTTCCTGCCAGCGTCATTTTACAATGCGCCGGTAGGGAAGCGGTGAACAAACTTTGTAGCAGACTTGTTTCTGCTCTGAAAAAAAAGTGGTGTGTCCTTTGGATACTGATTATGCATGGAAGTAACTATTTAATTGTAGTAATCTAAAGCGCTTTTCTGATAAGAAAAGTGGCTGTGTCTGCATCCCTTTAGCAGTGATTACCTATTAGGGAGTAACTCACCAAAATATAATTCCTATTGCAGAGGATGCCTAAAACCTGACTTGTTTCTCAGTGCAGAGTTCTTCAACCAAGTATGAAATTACATTTCTGGGAAAGTTCTGTACACATGCCTTATTGCATTGAAGTTGACAGAAAATTAAAAAGCTACGGTTTGAAAAGGAAAGGAAAGTTTTAATAGCATTCAATTACAATATGGCTTGTATAGAAATTGTATATACTATATTAATTTATTTTATTTGCTACATTTTTTTCTGGTACCTTTTAGGCCACATTCACACCTCTTTTTTGTAGTTTGAAGCTCAAAGCTCTAAAACGCTGGAGGAGAAAAAGTTATTTCTCTATGGAGATGGTTCACATCTCCACTCCAACCTGAAGCCAAATGCCTGAAGCTCATAAAAGTTCTGGAGCTTTTTTTGTAGCTCAAATTGGGCAGATTGGTGCATTTTTGAAGCATGTCTTGTTCTATAGAAATTAATGGAAATGCTGGATCCAAGTGTTTTTGTTTTTTGCTGGATCCAAGTGTTTTTCTGCTCAAATGCAATAATTAAATGAAAATGAACAATAATAAATAAAAATAAAATAAAGAAAAAAAAATAATAAATAGAAAAGTAAATAAAAAACCCTAACCCCCAAGCCTTAACCCTAATATTAACCCCTAAAGTAAACCCTCACCTCTAGCCCTAACAACCAACCTAACAAAATAAATAATAAATTGACCCCTAACCCTTAACCCCTTAGTAAAAAGTTTAAAAAAAAGAATAAATAATATGAAATAAATACTAAATAAAAGTGGATAAAAATGCTGAAAAACATAGCAACAAATGATGAATCAGATGATATTTTTCTCTACTGGCTAATAAAAAAAACGCCAAAGCTCAAAAACACTTTAAAAACGCTGTACACAAATTCTCACACAAACACTAGAAAAAACACCCAATAAAACGTTAAAAAACGGAACGCTCAGGTGTGAATGCAAACTTAATATTTGTTACATTATAGTAGCCCATTTTTATGACACAGCAAAGGATGGCAATCGGACATGACCATATTTAAATGCAGTGCAGGTGTGTTACAGCAACTAGAACATTGCTTTAACCACTTCAGCCCCGGAAGGATTTACCCCCTTCCTGACCAAGCCTTTTTTTGCAATAAGGCACTGCGTTGCTTTACAGTAACTGACAATTGCGCCGTTGTGCGATGCTATACCCTAACAAAATTGACGTCCTTTTTTCCCACAAATAGAGCTTTCTTTTGGTGGTATTTGATCACCTCTGCGGTTTTTATTTTTTGCGCGATAAACAAAAAAAAAACGAACATTTTGAAAAGAAGCAATATTTTTTACTTTTAGCTATAACAAATATCCCCAAATTTTTATAAAAAATCAAATTTCTTCCTCAGTTTAGACCGATATGTATTCTTCTACATATTTTTGGTAAAAAAAGAAAAAAAAATCGCAATAAGCGTATATTGATTGGTTTGCGCAAAAGTTATTGCGTCTACAAAATAGGGGATAGATTTATGGCATTTTTACTATTTTTTTTAAAATTAGTAATGGCAGCGATCTGCGATTTGTATTGTGACTGTGACATTGCGATGGACAGATCGGACACTTTTCACACTATTTTGGGACCATTGGCATTTATGCAGCGATCAGTGCTATAAAATGCACTGATTACTGTGTAAATGTCACTGGCAGGGAAGGGGTTAAACACTAGGGGGCGATCAAGGGGTTAAGGGTGTTCCCTAGGCGTGTTCTAACTGTAGGGGGGATGGGCTCACTAGAACATGACAGAGATCACTGCTCCTGATCACTGGGAGCAGTAGATCCCTGTCATGTTGCTAGGCAGAACAGGGAAATGCATTGTTTACATAGACATCTCCCTGGTTCTGCCTCTCCGTGTCACGATCGCGGGCCACCGGTAGACATGGAGTCCACAGGACCCGCGGGCAAGCTCCAGTTGCGCGTGCCCGCTAGCTGCTGATGACGCAGCGACGTACAGGTACGTTGTTTTGCGCACCCATGCCACTTTGCCGACGTATATTGGCGTGAGTCGGTCAACAAGTGTTTAAGGTACCATTAGAAATCCATTTCAACCCATCACATTGCAGTTTGTGCATCACAATGCATTGCAGTAATGCACAGTGAAACATATGTTTTACGACAATGCATAAATGTGAATCCAGCCTTTATTGTATTGATTTATTATAGGACTTGGGATGTGGTCAACGCTTAGATTGCGGGGTCAGAGCAGTGATAGTGTGCAGAGTTCTGTAACCCATAGTAAACACGCAGTTCTTTTCTTTCACTGATGTGATTTTTGGGAACTGGTTTATATGAGTGCAAGCAGTTTTGCAAGTAGCACATTATCACTAGTCCTTGGTCTGGTATATAAAATATTCCTGATCGTGATTAGTGCAGTTCTGCCATAAAGAACGCCTGTGATGAAAGAGACATAAAGGCTGCCATTGCAAAAAGCTAGGTGTCCAATTGCCATGCCAAGTTTGGCGTAACTGATCCCAAACATTATATAGACAGGGCTTCTGACTTTTCTTTGACTTGTATGCTATGCATTCCTTCAGGGTCAGCGACTGAAAAAAAAATGAAGCCAATGGATTAGTCTAATTTTAATTCTTATGTATAATTTGTATTGCATTTTTCTGACTGAGAACTCAAAGCACTTTATCTGCTGTTGGTGAGGCAATCATATTGGACAGAATCAGTAGCATATGATACTAGGGCCATTTTTAGATAGGGGCCAATTAGCCTTTGCAATAAGGGCGTAAACTGGAATACCTGGAGGAAAGGACTTGTAGAATATGGAAAAGAAGAAAAGTAACAGTGCCCTCTGCAGGGACAACTCAATCCATACACCAGGTACACTCACAGGTGCCGAAGCTCGATGTGTCCCAACACACTCCAATGCAACAGTAGTAAGAAGAGCTGGCAAAACTGTAATCCTTGAAGTGTTGTTTATTGGTACATCAGAGTAACAATAAAATAAAAAAATCTGACGCGTTTCGTCAATAGCCTTAGTCATTGCTCACTAAGGCTATTGCCGAAATGTGTCAGCTTTATCGTTTTATTGTCACTCTGATGTACCAATAAACGACACTTCAAGGATTACAGTTTTGCCGGCTCTTCTTACTACTGTCACATGTAGAATATGCAAAGTTCTTGCAGATAGTGTCCTGGCCAGCAACCAAACCAAGGACCCCACTGCTGCAAGGCGAGAGTGCTGATCACTAAGCCACTGTGTCGCATAACAGACAGGCAAATAGAATTTCAGGAATGGGGTCAGCAGTGGCAGCCCCTATTTTTATCCCAGTAGGCCAGCCATTGGCTTGTACAGTGGCACAAAGCACTTATCCTTTAACCCTATGCCTTTTTTATGTTTGTTTTTTGCACTTTTTCACAACACTTTGGCATATTCACTCCCGATTAATAGGGTGTAGGCCCTCAAACTTGCCCTGAAAGTCTTGGGGGAGGTCACCTGGCCTTATGGTCAGGTTCTCCTCCTCCAAGTGGGTCTCCCTTTGGGGGAGCCTCACCTAGTACGTGGGTGGACCTTGCTATAACAGTTCCGCTGGGGAATGGGGTCTGCCTGGTTTTGGCCAGGTGGACCACATGTACCCCAAGTCCCCATATAGAAGTCTTGCACCCTGGGGGTCAGGGCCAGGACCCTTTCTCTTCAGAGGCGGACCAAATGTACACCCTGTGCACTTTTTTGTGTGCTTCAGCCTTGTTTGTTCACTTTTTTTTGGTGTTAGTTCCAGAGCTTATAAAAAAATGATTATCTCACCATATTTTTACTTTAATCGGCTATTAAACGATTCAAGTCAGTGAATACACAATGCAACATTGGAAAATCGTCCATATTCTAGACCAGGGTTCCTCCAGGGGTTGCTAGGGATTCCTTGAGCAATGAACAATTTCTAATGTTTCAAATAAGTTCCCACTGACATCCGTGATCTTTTTAGCTAGGGGTAATTCTTCCCAATGTTCCCAGTGTAAGGAGCATTCTTCCCACTGACCATCACACTAATGTATTATGAGTTGTAGATACAGACATTTTTAGCAGGGGTTCCTCTGTGTTGAAAAGGTTGGGAAAGGCTGTTCTAGACAGTCTGGGGGACTTTATCATTCTTGCTGTCTGCCCTCTAATTACACTCACAGCACACGGGAAGTTAACCAGACCTGGAACCAGGAGATAAGAAGCCAGATTACTGTCACACTGCCATGGCTATAACACAGAAGTAACCTTTGTTCATTTTAGAAATGTTCTTTAAACACATATACTATGCCTTTGCAACCCAAAAAATAAGTAAGTAGCTAAAAATGGCCAAGTACTATGAAACAAAAACAAGCCGCAATGTGTTATGTTGCTTTTCCACTACAGAGAGCTGGTTTTGGATCACGGTTCCTTGCTTTTAACTTGTTCCATTTTCTTGGACCTCTTCCTAGATTATTCTGTCCCTGTCCTCATCTGACCCAATCTGGCTAGCTCAGGTCCTAAATATACAAGTCAGCGCACGAGGGCAGCCCAGCCCCAAACACTCTTCTTGTTTACGGAGAAATATTAATTTTTATACTTTTTTTTATTGCCTGCTTGTTTTTATTGTTTTTTTTTTGTTAAGATCCAAATGGTTTAAGCAAACGTCTGACTAATATGAAATGATATCAAGCCAGCATTTAGATCCAGGTTGGTTTAAATAAAATAACACAGGAACATTTAATAAGTCAGAGGACACAGCAAAAGGGAAATATAAAATGCCACGTCTAATGACAACCCTTTGCATGCTGTGAATCGTAAAATTAACATACTCTATATATTTTATTTATTTCTAATATGATTCATATAATATTTGTATACATTTTAGGTAGCAATTCACATGTTTTTTTGTAGAAAGGAGTTTCTGCTTTTAGAATATATAAGTATATTCTGCAACATCTAGACATCAATATGTGTTTAAAAGGAGAATTTCACCTTTTGCAAACAAATAATAAATGTATTCGTATTGCAAAAAAAAAATGTGCATTCGTTATTTTTGAGCCTGCAGAGCATTGCAACTCTGATCAGTGGGTGGTACAACAGACACATATCAGGAATATGAAATGTTGGTGTAACATTCTTTAAAGCGATTGTACAGGTTTAAAAAACAAAAAACAAAAAACACAACACATTTCTATACTTACCTGCTCTTTGCAAAAGAATTGCACATAGCGGCTGCGAACCTCCACTTCTCAGGTCCCACGCTGCCACTCCTGGCCTCTACTTTCTGTCCAGTGCCCCCACTGGAACCTGCTTCCCATGGGGACACTCGTGCATGCTCGCTCTTGAGCCCCGCTGCTGCGTCCATTGACACAGACAGCAGGACTCGGCCCTGCCCCCCCGCTCCCTTGTCACTGGCGTAGATTGACAGCACTGGGTGCCAATGGCTCCCGGTGCCCCAGCAAACCCAGCGAGTCCCGGAAGTGAGGGGAGAGAAGAGCTACAGATTTGCACAGTGCTGGATTGAATGAGGGCTCAGGTAAGAAAAAGAGGGGGGGGGGATGCTGATGCCTAAACATTTTTTTACCTAATGCAAAGAATGCATTAATGTAAAAAATGTTTAGGCATTGGAACAACTTTTTAATATTTTTCTCCTCTCCATATATACTTATGGTAACACATGAAGTTGCTGCACCCTTTATTTGGTTTTCTCTATTAACGTATATCTAAAGCCAACATTTTTATTTCAGTCTTGAATAGAGAGGCAAGGGTTAACCCTTGTATTGTGACCCCACTACATCCCTGATACCCCCTACACTGTGGCCTCTCTACATTCCTGATACCTCTAACACTATAGCCACCCAAGATACCCCAAGCATTGCTACCCCCTATACACCCCAGATCCGCCCTCAGCGTGGTTTTCCCCATACACCCTTGATATCCCTCAGTATCATTATGCCATCCATGTAGTACCCCCTTTTCCAGTGGAGATACAGTGCATGTGGACTTTTGGCTATGTGCCCACCTCCACCACTGGACTCACCTATACCAATCAAGCAGGCAGAAGGAGGGGCGGAGGTCAGAGCATCCCTCCGGGCATTCCAAGCCCTTCGGTGCAAACAGTACCGGACAGCTGGGCTCACTATGACACCATTCGCAATGCTACTCCTGCAGGTGGGCTCTGCAGGTGGGCGACTCAGCAGCTCCCACTCCAGCTCCTACCCCGCTGCCTTCAAGTCCTGAGCATTCAAGCTGCATGGGGCGGGGTCAGAGCATCACTAGCGCTCCGGCCCTGCCCCTCCCTGCTGGCTGTGAAATAATAGGTATCGTTCTGCACAGCACAGCGCACCACTGCCAGCCTGCCTCCCCTGTGTATCCATAACTCTCAGTGCCATCATGGGGCCCCCAATTTCTGGGCAGCGTGGGATAAAGGAGACCAGCTGCTTTAGGGAAAGTGCAAGGGCCCCCCATGCAGTTGGGGCCCCTGGGCGGTGTCCAGGTGTGCCCACTCATTAAGACAGCCCTGCATTGACCAGTGCACATAACAGCAGCAGCAGAGCCTTCTAACTTAGTAAAGCTAAAAAAGTAGCAACCATCTTTTATAAGTAACCTTCATAGCATGAATATTCCGTTTCCAGCAGTTTCCTATCTGTGAATGGTTCTCTAAAATATACCCACAACACCCCATCCCAAATGTACTATCATCATTGAAATTGCACATCCTGACTCACGTCACTGCTGAAAATAAGTACTTCCAAAATAAATGAAATATCTCCTTGGCGGAGGGCTCGTGCTCCCTTGTGACCTGAACAGACAACAAACTCTGGTGCCTGTGTTTTCATCACGTCCAATGCGTGTCATGAACTAACCACTATTACAAAGGGTCAGCCACCAAGGTCAGGGGAGCCAGTGCAACGGACTCTACAGCGCCTGAGACTGCAAAACATTGCATTTACGTAACATTACATTTACGTAACATTACAGAACATTGTATGGGAATGAGCCATGCCTTAGAATTCATGGTAGACGAGGCGGATCATTTCAGTAGCATAGGAGAGTGCTGTAATATCACACCACTGCTACCTTTGTGGCCCCAGCAGTCCACAGTGGTTTCTTCTGTTACATATCTGTCAACCTTTCAGCGTGTTGCTTGTGTGACCGCTCTGTCAGTCTGCCTCCTGTGATTCAGAGAGGTCCAGCAAAGGCATGGAAAACAAGTCAGACTAGTTCTTTCCCTTGAAAAGTATGTCAAGATAAGTCAGACAGAGGGAAGGGACCCTGCAACAAATAAAGATTTTGTTCTTTGTAGGCTGAAAACTTGAAAACTGGCATTACATGTCATGCATGAAAAGAATGAAAGCATAATTATTTCAATTATAGGTGGATGCTTATAACCTGAATCATCCCCCTGGGTTCTTATACATGCCTGGGACCCCTTCTCTCTTGCTTGAGGACAGTTTGTTGGGTGTGTATATATATATATATATATATATATATATATATATATATATATATATATATATATATATATATATGGCTTTTTTTCTCAGAGAATAGGTGCAGGAACTTGTCTTTGCCCCTACCTACCTCTGAGCACCAGTCCTTGGGTCCACCCCTACCCACCTCCCAGCACTGCCCCTTTTAGAGAATACAGAACCAAGTAACATTTGTAATTTGTATGGAATTTGTTATTGATAACAAGAAAAGCAGTAAAATAGACCCCCCACAGCCAACAACAATAGACCTACCAGCAACAATAGATCCCCCCCCTGCAACAATGGACCACCTACAACAAAATACCACCCAGCAACAATAGACCCTCTAGCAGCCAGCTATAATAGACTGCTCCCTCAACAGTAGATCCCTCCCAGCGACAACTGACCCCCCAGCAACATAAGACCCACGCAGCAGCAATCAACCCTTCTGCAGAAATAGATCCCCTCCAGCACCAATAGATCCATCAGCAGCCAGCATCAATAGACACTGTAGCACAACAAAGCACTCCTTGCCATTACATACATTCAGTGGTGGAGGTGCCAGAACTGCGTTCCCCCGCGTTCCGGCTGAAAAAAAGCCCTGTATATATATATATATATATATATATAAAATATATATATATATATATATATATATATATATATATATATATATAAATGATAATGTCTTGCTTGTACATATACCCGATGTTTTGTGATTCACATATGGAGGATTAAGCCTTAAAGAAGCAGTAATTACCACAAAACATGTTGGCAGATCCCGTACAAGTCATGTGATACCATATGTGATATATGTGTGATATGGTCTTACATATATTTTGGGCTTTAGTTGCCCCTTTGTTAGTCTCTTTTATGAACACTATATGTATTAATAAAAAATTTTTATCTTTATAATAATGATTGGTGTGTATATATATATATATATATATATATATATATATATATATATATGTTTTATCTTAACCATGGGGACTTCCATTTAAAAGCCCATTTTCTACAATACTTTTTCGTTCTAAAATTTATCGGACTGGTGCCCCTCCAGAGAGGAGATATCATCAGAGTTCCTGTCTCTGTCCACCAGATAGACACATCAACAGAGGTGTCTTCTGAATGCCTGTATGCAAGATCACAAATAGGGCCCCCTTTTCTAAAGACTCTATGGCAGCCTTTCTCAACCTTTTCAACACAGTGGAATCTACAACTCATGATACAATAGTGTGATGGTCATTGGGAAGAATTACCTAACTAAAACGATCAATGGTATCAGTGGGAAATTATCTGAGAGGCAGAAATTGCCCAATGCTGAAGGAACCCCTAGCAACCTTTGGAGGAACCCTAGAGTTCCACTGAACCCTGGTTGAGAATCACTACTCTACGGGGTTGATTTACTAAAGGCAAAAAGACTGTGCACTTTGCAAAATGCACTTGCACTCTGCAAGTGCAGTTGCTCACAGTTGCTCCAGAGATTAGTAAATGAGCAGAAGCTCTGCTGACTTCCATCATCCACTCATGTGCAAGCATTTTTTTTTCCTTTGCAAAGTGAAGCCTTACCTCATTTACTAAGCTCTGGAGCAACAGCACTTGCAGAGGGTAACTGTACTTTGCAAAGTGCACAGTCTATTTGCCTTTAGTAAATCAACCCCTACGTTGATTTACTAAAACTGGAGAGTGCAAAATCTGGTGCAGCTCTGCATAAAAACCAATCGTCTTCCACGTTATTTTGTCAATGCTTAACTGAACAAGCTTAAGTTAGAAGGTGATTGGCTACCATGCACAGCTGCACCAGATTTTGCACTCTCCAGGTGTCCCTACCAGTATTCAGAAATTGGGAGCAAGAGTCTGGCACTTATTCAGATAAGACGCCGCTCAAAAAGACCCAGTGCTTCAGATGTGGATATGGCTGTATATGGCCTAAGCCAGTGGTGCGCTGGCCACGCCCCTGACATGTTTCGTGCCACCTCCTGGGGCTTTCTCACAGAGGCCATACACAGCCATATCCAGATCTAAAGCCCTGGGTTGGTTTGAGCAGCATCTTATCCCACATACATCGCAGGATGGTGTCACAGTAAGGCGCGCTTATTGAATCTAATCCCCAAAGTGTGCAAAGAGGGCAAAGTGGGCCCCCTCCCCCTTGGGGCTCATGTGCACTGCACACATTAGGCTCCTTGCACATGGGGCCACTCAGCTGCAGTGCATCCCTCCCAGCACTTAAGTGCATGTGGGATGGACAGGTAAAGTGTTAAGCCCTATTGGACGGGGTTGAACAATGTATCGAGTGGTACAGGTGTTTAGGGCCCTTGTCTGTTCACGGATAAGGTTCCGGAATGCAGAAGGCCTATGTTCCAGAACCTCATACATGACCAAACAGTGCCCTAAGCGCTAGTACCACTCGGTACACTAAAGGGTGGCTTCACACTACCCTACTGCACTTTGGCTAAAGTGCAGCTAAGCCACAGTTTTTGTGTGGGTTAGCTGCGCTTTACCATAGACTTCAATTATGCCCTGCGTTTTTGGTGCTCTTTCAGGAAACACACCAAAAACTAAGGACATAATAGTCTATTGGAAAGCACAACTAACCGACAAGAAAACCACAGGTTAGCTGCTTTGCCCAAACTGGGGCAGTGTGAAGTCGCCTAAACCGCCAGGAGGGACCCACTGCAGTTGAAAGGGGCCTTAGGGACATGCCAGTAGCACAGAATTAAACTCAGTGACATCTAAAGCACTGTCTTATCTACTTTGTGCAAGAGTGGAGGAAGTAGCTTTGTATACTCAAAGTGAGTCACGTCCCTCCTCAACAAAAACATAGTGGCTGTAAGCCAAGCAATGAAACACTCAAGTCTAGCTTCTTTATATCCACCAGGAGCTCATTTCTTAAGAACTAGGCTCATATTAAAACAAACCAACAAAACAAATTCAGCCTAAGGAAGGACTTCTCTACAAACTATTTTGGTATAAGAGAAATATAAAAAATACTTTAAAGTGGTTGTAAGCCTCAGACATGAAATATGAACAAGGCATATCTCTCTATAGTGTGTACTTGTTGCAATTAAGATCACAAAGTGTCACTTTTGTCTGCTGCTTCGTTTTCTGCTATCAGCATGAATCACTTCTGTAAAGTTTTCCTGACACCAAGAGATACAAGGTGACAGGAAGGACCTCCAGCTGATTTACAGCCTCAGCCCTGTTTCTGTGTACTGTGTGGATGGGGTGTGTCCCTTATCTCCAATCAGCTGTCTGAGCTCTCCTCCTTGAGCTCTGCAGAGTGTAACTTCAGCTCTCCGCTAGAGCTGGGCGATTTTCTCAAAAAAAAAAAAAAATCCACGATTTTTTAAAAAAAAACTCAATTCACGATTCGAATCAAGGTTTTTTTTTTTTTTTTGGACACCGCACCGGTCCTGAGGAGCTGCAGGCAGGAGTTTTTAGGCAAGGCCTAGGCTTCGGCCTAGTTCGCAGCATCTGGCCTTGCGCACAAGGCTGAAGCCACGGCCTTACCTAAAAACTCCTGCCCGCAGCTCCCCAGGACCGGCGCGGTGTCAGCGCCGGTCCTGGTGAAAAAAGAAAAAAAATCGATTTGCTGAAATTTTGAATCGATTTGACCTCTCAACTCGATTCAAGATTCAAATCGATTGCTTCCCCAGTCCTACTTTCTGCTTCCTTTTTTCTGAACCCTAAGACAAGCTTTAAAATTGAGCACTATGAATGGTCGTAGAGAAGAAAGGGTTGCAGATATACAGGTACGGCTTATATAGGAGAAACTTGAGATTGTCCATAGCAACCAAAAAGCGTCCCTTTACGTCAAAAGCGGTTTTAGACCAGCTAGAAAACAGCGATAATAAATTAGAATCACTTGCAGAATTGAGCGATAAAGATTCGTGGGGAAATCTGTCATCAAACACTGAAAGTGACGACAGCGACAATTCTGCGACTGAGCGAATTTCAGTGTTTTTGATTTGATTACATTATTGAATTAATTTTATTATTATTTGTTGTTGTAATTATTTATAGTTATTTATTATATTATAATTTATGATTTCATGTTTTAAACTTTATTATACCCGGCTGTCTACTAGACTCTTGTTTGGACAGATTTAAGTGAGTTATTCCTAAGAATTACAGGCCTACAATATAAAACGCCAAATTTCCATGCAAAACAATTATACCGCTTTCAGCATCAAAAATTTGACATAACCATACCGCCAGGGAGGTTAAAGTTCATGTGCGTGTAAAGGCAGGCGCCCCAATACTTTTTGGTTATGTAAAGTATTTAAAGAGGAACTTCAGTCTGTTCACATAATTTGTAATAAAATCATCTTTGCCATTCTTAAGCTTCCCTCCAACCACTTTGCATATTATTTTATATATACTGTGATTCTGTACTTGCCAAATATGCTGCAGAAATCTCCCTCCACTAAGTCTGGCTGCATCCATTTTAATTGTGGGCAGCTGAAGCTGCTGCCTGTTCACTTCCTGGATTTCCACAGACACACAGAGGCACACCTCCAGCTCTGCAGCTCTCATTGGCCCTTCTTATGACTCATCCCTCCTCCCTTCCTGGCAAACTCCCATGAGAGTGATAGAGCGCGCTGTGCATGATGTCATACGCCTAGGCTAATGACCAAACAAGAAACAGGAAGTGGGCTGTATAAGGTATCTACTGGCAGAAAAAAATGTTAAAACCAGGGCAGAAGATTTAATAGATGGAAAAATGAAAAAATAACTTTAAGGACTTTTTTGTTTCATCATTTGGAAATCATTTGTTAAAGGGACATTTTTTTAGTTGTGCTGAATCATTATTTTTATCATATGTTTATAGTATCTGTTCTTTTCTATTCTATTTACAAGCAGAGTTTCATTAAACTGTTACTTTTCACTTTCTTTGCATCCCAGTAAGAATTGGTCAGCAGTAATTTCCTAGGAGTGCGATCTAACTTAGTAACACTCAGGGTGGGGTATCCATTAATCATTTATATAAAGTGATCCCTCCAGGACTGCTTTCATCATGGCTGACTTAAAGAAATCAGTCATTTTAAGTAAATACCCCTACCTCCCACAAGGCTTTCACATTTCATTTACAGTACATATTGTGAGCTAAAGCTTGCTAATGGAGGACTTATGTGCACCTCTAAAGAAGCAATGGATGACTAATGTTTTAAGCAGAAATAATACAGGACATCTAATATACAGGTCAAATAATAGGACATTACTGTAGGTAGTGATGTGCAGTGATGTAAAGGGGGGCAAGAGGACACTACTGTGATACACTATGGGGGTTGATTTACTAAAGGCAAATTCACTTTGCACTACAAGTGCACTTGGAAGTGCAGTCGCTGTAGATCTGAGGGGAAGATCTGAAATTTGGGGAAGTTCTGCTGATTTTATCATTCAATCATGTACAAGCAAAAATGCTGTTTTTTTTATTTTCCTTGCATGTCCCCCTCAGATCTACAGCAAGGACACTTGTAGTGCAAAGTTAATTTGCCTTTAGTAAATAAACCCCATTGTGTTCTTCTATGTGCCTTCTTTTTATTGGGTGCTTTTTTTTTTTTTTTTTAAAGGGTGCCAGCCAGCACTGGATTTTTGATTTCCTCCATGTTGTCCTCCATGTATTTTGGCAGGAAGGAGTCCCCCTGTTAGGTGCAAAGCACAGCAGGAGAGATCCCTGAATCACACATCTTTGTATAGATGCAGGAATCTGTCATTTTGTTCATTCAACCTGCTGTTTGAACGAAAAAAAAATGTAGTTCATTTACTAAAACTGAAAGCTATGCCAACCAGCTTATAACTTCAGTTTGTTCAAATAAGCTTTGACAATAAAACCTGGAAGCCGATTACTAATACTTTCTATGCACAGCTGCAACAGATATTGCACTCTCCAATTTTAGTAAATCAACCACTATGTGTGTATACCCAGCTTAAGGCAGTCAAAAAATGCATAGTTCCTCCCCAGCAAAACCCTCGTAGGACAGCTGTTTTATGTTTCAAATGCTGCCTTATACATTCACATATCTCCTTAGACCCAGTCTGTCTGAACAGCAGAGGCGGCCGGGTCTATAAGGGGCGCCACCCCCCTCAATCTCCATGCGGGTTGCCGGACACATAGATTTCTATAAAGTTTTTTTAATTTTTGCAGCACATGATTAGAGCCTCAGGCTCTAATTGGCTACAAAAAGGTTGGCCTCAGCGCACAGTGACATTAGCGAATCAACATTCGCTATTATCGTCCCTTTTCTCCTCCCGGCCAATCAGGACAGGAAGCGGATCTTAAGACTGGACAAGCTGGGAGGGGAAGCGACCGATTGGCCGGGAGGAGAGGCCCGTGACCTGGGTGGGGTAAGTTCGGGGCTTGCAGGCGAGTGAGCGGGTGTAGGGGGGGTTAATTGCCACCAAAAAATGGAGCCCCAGCAGCCACTGCTGGACAGTATGGTCACCTGATCATTTGGCACCACACACAAGCTGGAAATTAAAGTTGAATCCAACACAATTTTAGCTAATTACAGTACAGGGGATGTGTTTCCAAGTCTTTTGAAGTGTAAGAAGACAATGACTTTCCTGAGCCTCGTCTCTGCAAGGTAATAACACCCCCCCTAGCATTTCTGGCTGCGGCCATCTTGGGTAAGGGCAGATGCTTCATGTAACATTTACTTCCTGGAATCCATTCTCCCTTTAGTTCAATCATGCAGGCAGGAGGGCGTGCTTAGCTGAGAAAGCCCCTGCTACCATCATGTATATGTAAGAAAAAAAAAAGGTCAAAACAAGTAAAAATATTATACCTTCCTATCTATTAATGCTAGCAGCAAAAGGATTAAAAATAGTGTTGATTGAGAGAGTGAAGTTCCAAAACATGTTGTTATAGGTGATGCTGGAAGCTGCTACAGAGAGTTAGCCAGGGGGCCCCAACAAAATTTTGCTATGGGGCCCCAATATTTATAGTAACGTCCGTGGTAACATTCAAGCCATATCTGTTTTTATTTTTGTTGCTGTGCCGATCTTCCTTCTCCTTCCATGCAAGACTAAAATGTGAATCAGCCACAATCACTGATGATCTCCTGACACATGTCCCAGAATTTCAGATAGTTCTGAACAGGAAATTTCTTTCTCTATGAAGAGGGTGATGTGTATAAAGGCAGACCGCACATGTTGATCACATTTGTATAATAGGCACTATGACAATTAACATACCAACCCCTTTCCCAGTTCTTCCTGTGACTTCATTTGTTGTTTCTCTTTATTGTTCATTCTTTATTGACTATTGATTTGCCTTAATTCATACTGAAAATTACTTGTGTTAAATGATGGTAAAAGATAAAAGCGCTGTGAAAGTGTACAAAGTAAATTAATAAATCGTCCGAACAAAAGTCCTTCTGTGTTAGGCAGAAAAAACAAATCTTCCAGTGATCCAATTAATAGATGCAGGAAAATTTAATCATTGTGAGGATTAAAGGCTTACCGAAAATAGTGACTGCACAATCAGGTGGCCCCTGAGGATTCACGTTGGTGGGAATCGCGAAGGGTAGGATTTAAGTACACCAATATCACGCCACCATATCTGGTTGGCGGTGTTAGATGTAAGTTCAGTGGATTTTTTTTGTACTGAAGTTTATACCTGATGTTGTATACAGGCATACCCCACTTTTAAGTACACAATGGGGTTTATTTACTAAAGATGGAAAGTGCAAAGTCAGGCTCACTTCTGCATAGAAACCAATGCACTTCCAGGTTTTATTAACAAAGCTTAATTGAACAATCTGGGGTTAGAAGCTCATTGGTTTCTATGCAGAAGTGAGCCTGATTTTGCACTTTCCAGCTTTAGTAAATAAACCCCATTGTGTACTTAAAAGTGGGGTATGCCTGTATTGCCTTTTGCTAGCAGCTGTACAACAGAAGTATAGCGCTCACTTCACATTTTATTCTGTTTACTGACTTTACTTTGCTTTTATAGGATTTCGATTTTATCAGGAAATACACTTACTACACTATTGAAGAACACATTCTGCTCCATCTTGCCCTTCTTCACCCTGCCCGTTGTTGCATCTATATTCATGCCGCCTCAGCTCCCGTGGAGAGGCTATGCTTCTGGCCCGCCCTACGTCCATTGCCGCGCACCGCACTTGCTGTCAGAGTTGGTGAGTGTGTTTGATCCAATCATTTGGATACATCAAATATTTATATACATAGTTACTTTCTATTCTTATATATGGACACCTTGGTTCATTATTTATATGCATTTTCTAGGAATTTTCGTTACATCAGCTCCTGATGAGTGGGGAATACCCACGAAACGCGTCGAGCTTTGTTTTTGATGCCCCAGCTATATTCTATATGGAATTCTACTCATTTATACCATTGTTGTTTTTTCCAACCTCTTGATTCAGTATATACACATATACCATGCGATTGCACCGATAGGTACCAGGCATGTGTCTGCCAAGAATACTATGCTTCTTTATTCTTAATATCTAACCATGTGCTGTATACGTGCATATTTATTTTCCATTATGTTATGTGTATAATTCTTATATTTATATGAAATGAATACATTTGTTTTTGTATATAAAACGAATACTCTTTTTTTATTGTTTGTTATTTATTACAACCAATAAACATTTCATAATGCAATTTAATATGGTACTTTTTATCTCCACTACCTAAGCGCTTCATATAAAGTCCCAAATCCCCTTTTTGTATATACTACACTATTGAAGATCATTGTTGGCTCGTGGTGAGCTTTATTTATCCTAGTTGGAGCACAGCAGAAGGTGCCATTGCAGGTGGCTGACCACACTGACTCTCTGAGACCTCCAATTTAACATACGCTACTCTATGGTAGCCATGTCTTTTGGGGAGTGTTGAATTCACTAGATGTTGGTGACTGGGTCTTTATGCACCTCAAGAAGAGTCTTCACGTGTACTGGCGGTGTTTTACACACTGCATTCTTCACCTATTATGAACATTGTGGGACTTATTTACTATATCTTTTTGGACTTTTTTCTTTATATTGCTATTATATAAGCAATTTTGCACTTTATTGGCGCTACACTTTATTTTGTTCTAGCTCATATATATACTTGGAAAAACAATTTTGCCACATTTCATGAAACACTTAGCACTACCCAAACTTACGTATAAAATAAAGGAGAGAATCAGATCTCAGTTTTCTTTTCATAAGATGGCCATCTGTACTACTAATAATAGTATTATTGTTTTGGAAGTGGATTTCACCATCTGTGATACATTAATAAGTTAAAGTCACTGCATCCACCATCTCTAGTATCGTTGGCTCGATACAGATCGAGAGAAGTTTCTATCAACCCATTACATTCAATTAAAGGTACTGAAATAGCCCACACAAGTCCAATTTTTTTTTTAAACTTGAACTCCAGGTATGGTTTGTATTGCAGTTACATTGGTCCAGCTTGGACCGTTACGTTATTGGCTGTTCATACATATTGCTGCCTACTGTTGCCTCTCATGTGAGGCACCATAAATGATAATGTTATAATGCACTGGTCTCCAAACTGGAGCTTGCAACCCTTTTTCTTGACTTTACCCAGCTTTTGGGGCACTTTTCTTCTCACTGACCTGAACGATCAGGCATTATTTCTTCCACTAAGAGCAACAGTGTGGTACAAATCCTTTCACTGACACCAACAATGGGGCACTATTCCTTTCATTGACACCACCCACGAGGCCTTATTATGAACGATGAAATCGGATAGCTGCACACCCACAAACAATGCAATTCGGCTTTATTCAAAGAATCAATAAAAGCATTACAGGATGATCATACAGGCAGAGGAGGAACGAGGGTGACGCGTTTCACGCGATAAACGTGCTTTGTCAAAACTACATGAGGTTCAACCACTTCACACACTAGTATATAAAATCACATGATGGTACAGGTGTGTTCAATTAAGTGATTGCAACCATCATTCAAAGATCTGTTCCCATTTAAAGGAAAAAGCAGATCATAATCCTAATAAAAAAAAAATTAAAATATATATAGTGAAAAGTAAATACAGTATTAATAATCAAAACAAAGAAAAACGACTAACGATTAAAAAAACAAAAAAATGGAATCACTAAGAACAGAAAATTGCAAGATATAGCATTTTGCTCCAATACTGAAGCATACAAACATGATGGTAACAACAATGATGAGTTTCTCGATGGGTTGCAGTATAGTGCAACTATAATCTATAAACATCTCACATATAAATAAAAAAAACTAATATATATATATATATATATATATATCCAAAAATAAATGGAATGCATAGATTAAACAAACCCATAAACGAGACATAGTAATGCGTCAGGTCCCACTCAAAGTTTAGACCTATGGGAATCCTAGTTTGAAGTGTAAATATTCAAAAAACTTCCAGTTTACAAAGGATTCTAAAACTGTCCCCACCTCTCTTAGGGGCTATCACCTTTTCAAAGCCCTGTATCTGTTACAGAGTGACGAGAGAGAAAGACCTCATTCCTTCCACTGACACCAACAGTGGGGCACTATTCTTCACACTGACACCAACCATGAGGCATTAAACAGTCTACACTCTATTAAAAGTATATCGCTTGCGAGCTGCTGTGTTGGCTTTTTACCAAAACTGATGTGTAAAAAACAGAACCAATAATTTATCACCATCTAAAAATCCAGCTGCTATGCACCCAGTATGACTCCCATACTAATCAACACATAAATAGATCAAATATCAGCTGTGCAGCGCTAGTGTGTAAAGAAAAAAAAAAATATGTGAAGATAAACGTAGACAGAATCAAACACATAAAACAAGCATAATTATCGAAAAAGTCCTCCAAAGATTCCTCTTAGTAAGATACAGTATCTCACAGAAGTGAGTACACCCCTCACACTTTTGTAAATATTTTATTTTATCTTTTGATGTGACAACACTGAAGAAATGACACTTTGCTACAATGTAATGTAGTGAGTGTACAGCTTATATAACAGTGTAAATTTGCTGTCCCCTCAAAATAACTCAACACACAGAGCCATTAATGTCTAAACCACTGGCAACAAAAGTGAGTACACCCCTAAGTGAAAATGTCCAAATTGGGCCCAATTAGCCATTTTCCCTCCCCGGGGTCATGTGACTCCTTAGCGTTACAAGGTCACAGCTGTGAATGGGGAGCTGGTGTTATCGCACTCTCTCATATTGGTCAATGGAAGTTTACCATGGCACCTCATGGCAAAGAACTCTCTCAGGATCTGAAAAAAAGATGGCCTAGGCTATAAGAAGATTGCCAAGACTCTGAAACTGAGCTGCAGCACGGTGGCCAAAACCATACAGCGGTTTAACAGGACAGGTTCCACTCAGAACAGGCCTCGCTGTGGTCGATCAAAGAAGTGCTCAGCATCATATCCAGAGGTTGCCTTTGGAAAATAGACGTACCAGTGCTGCCAGCATTGCTGCAGAGGTTGAAGGGGTAGAAGGTTACCCTGTCAGTGCTCAGACCATACACCGCACACTGCATCAAATTGGTCTGCATGGCTTTCCTCCCAGAAGGAAGCCTCTTCTAAAGATGATGCACAAGAAAGCCCACAAACAGTTTGCTGAAGACATGGAGATGGAATCCTGGAACCATGTCCTGTGGTGTGATGAGACCAAGATAAACGTATTTGGTTCAAATGGTGTCAAGCGTGTGTGGTGGCAACCAGGTGACGAATACAAAGACAAGTGTGTCTTGCCTACAGTCAAGCCTGGTGGTGGGAATGTCATGGTCTGGGGCTGCATGAGTGCTGTCGACACTGGGGAGCTACAGTTCATTGAGGGAACCACGAATGCCAACATGTACTGTGACATACTGAAGCACAGCATGACCCCTACCTTTGGAGACTGGGCAACAGGGCAGTATTCCAACATGATAACGACCGCTCCAAGATGACCACTGCCTTGCTAAGGAAACTGAGGGTTAAGGTGATGGACTGGCCAAGCATGTCTCCAGACCTAAACCTTATTGAGCATCTGTGGGGCATCCTCAAACGGAAGGTGGAGGAGCGCAAGGTCTCTAACATCCACCAGCTCTGTGATGTTGTCATGGAGGAGTGGAAGAGGACTCCAGTGGCAACCTGTGAAGCTCTGGTGAACTCCATGCCCAAGAGGGTTAAGGTAGTGCTGTAAAATAATGGTGACCACGCAAGATATTGACACTTTGGGCCCAATTTGAACATTTTCACTTAGGGGTGTACTCACTTTAGTTGCCAGCAGTTTAGACATTAACGGCATTAATGTGTTGAGTTATTTTGTCACATGAAAAGATATAATAAAATATTTACAAAAATGTGAGGGGTGTACTCACTTTTGTGAGATACTGTATGTGTTAGGACTGTTCCACCTTCAGTGTTCCTCATATTCACTGTAAGCATGACCACCACCAGATGTACTCTCACCTCAGCTATTTGACATCACTTTGCATGCGTGGTCAAACTGCGCTTCTTTTGTCCATTTTATTTGGACCATAGATGATTCCTTGGTAAACCCGCTGTTACCCGCCACAGCCGGATAATCGCCTCTCCCTTTTGCTCTGCTCACCACTATGCAAACTAAATACTAAAATGGTGCTTATCTTTTTAAAGCATTTCTTTCCAAATACAACAATAACACACTCACATTGCTTAGGTGCTAAATCACACCAGATGTAGCCAGCTTTATATTTAAGTTTAGCGACCCTGTGCAATATTGCTTCAACTCTAATGCCCCGTACACACGATCGGATTTTCCGCCAACAAAACCGTGGATTTTTGTTCGAAGGTTGTTGCATACACATGGTCACACAAATGTTGGCCAACAATTATGAACGCGGTAACGCGGTGATGTACAAGACATACGACGAGCGGAGAAAAATTACGTTAAATAGCCAGTGTGGCTATTCTGCTTGATTCCCAGCATGCGTGAACTTTTGTGTGACGGACTTGTGTACACACGCTCGGACTTTGCGACAACAAAGTTAAGTTGTCTGAACATGTGAGAACCTGCTCTCAAACATTTGTTGGCGGAAAGTCCGACAGCAAATGTTCGATGGAGCATACACACGGTCTGACTTTTCGACAACAAGCTCACATCCAACATTTCCCGTCGAAAAGTCTAACCATGTGTACGTGGCATTATGTGTTACTGCACTTCCGCATTCCAATCAAGCATTGTGACGTTATCCAAGTCCCGCTCCATTTTTTTAATGTGTTTCACCACAGAACACATGACTTCCTCAGGGGGATTCAATTGGACCACATGCCGAACACCGCACTCTGAGGAAAACGCTCAGATGCTCACCCACAAAGAAATCCATACAAGTCTAAAATTGGTATAGAGGCATTAGTTTTGCAGTGGAGATCAAAACAGTAGCATTTTTATTGTCAACGTTTCGATGAAGCTCAGTCCATCTTTTTAAGGACCACGAGGCATTATTTCTTCCACTGACAAAAAAACAGTGTGGTATTATTGCTCCCATTGACACCAATGATGGGGCACAATTCCTTCCACTAACACTGAGGAGGCATTATTCTTTCCATGGACACCAACAATGGGGCAATATTCCTTCCACTGACCAATGATGAGGCAAAATTCCTCCCAAGGATATAAACAATTGAGCACTATTCCTCCCACCAACACCAATGACAGGACACTTTTCCTTCCACTGGCAACCAAGCCTGAAGCATTGTCTACTCCTATACTGATGTTGGGGCATTTTTTTGCTCTAATGCCCCGTACACACGGTCTGACATTGATCGGACATTCCGACAACTAAATCCATGGATTTTTTCCGACGGATGTTGGCTCAAACTTGTCTTGCATACACACAGTCACACAAAGTTGTCGGAAAATCCCATCGTTCTAAACGCGGTGACGTAAAACACGTACGTCGGACTATAAACGGGGCAGTAGCCAATAGCTTTCATCTTTTAATTTATTCGGAGCATGCGTGGCACTTTGTGTGTCGAATTTGTGTACACGCGATCGGAATTTCCGACAACGGATTTTGTTGTTGGAAAATTTTATAGCCTGCTCTCAAACTTTGTGTGTCGGAAAATCCGATGGAAAATGTCCGATGGAGCCCACACACGGTCGGAATTTCCGACAACAAGCTCTGATCGCACATTTTCAGTCGGAAAGTCCGACCGTGTGTACAGGGCATTAGTGGTCGCTGTCCAGCCAAGCTAAAGTCTGAAGTACAGCAAACTGGCCCTTGGTTTAGAAAGTTTGGCAACCCCTGTTATGTATAATTTGAGTGATCACCGAGGGAGGGAAGACTGAGGAAATGCTAACTACTGCCTTCCGCATATTCAGAAGACATTGGGGTTGATTTATTAAAGGCAAAAAGTTGCAGTCTGCAGTAGATCCAGATCTTAGTAAATGAGCCAAAGCTCTGCTGACTTCGATCATCCAATCATGTGCGTGCAAAAATGCAGTCTTTTTTTTATCTTCCCTGCACGTGATTGGGTACTTTTTGCAAAGTGAAGCCTTACCTAATTTACTAAGTTCTGGGGCAACTGCAACTATTTGCCTTTAGTAAATAAACCCTATTGGTCTCCCCCAGCATGTTTTTCTCATGATGACCTTGACAAAATATGCCTAGAATTGGCTTTTAATGATAAATGATAACATATTATTAGGTCTCCTTTAAGTAATGCAACTGATATAAACACCACTTGCAATAAAGCACAGACCAGATGAAACAGCCAGAAGTTAACAGTTTAAACAGAATAGTGTCATGAAGAGAGAGACAGTATATCAGCCAAACTGGGCTTCCCTTAGCAAGTTGTCTGAATACAGAAAGATTCCATTCCAATGACATCACATCGTTCACACTTATGTTGGCCACAAGCAGTCAGAATCTGTATAAAGTCCATTTATCTATCTGATCACCAGTGAGCAAAATTATTTAACTCACAGAACTCAGGAAACACTAAAAAAATGACAATCATTGTTGGCTTTTTTTTCATAGCTTTTAGCTTGCACTCCATAAAATGTATACATTTCCTATATAAATAACAGGTCTTACCTTGACTTGCAGTGCTGAAGCCACCTTGGCAGACCAGCATCAGTGTTGCTAGCAGCAGCCAAAAAGCCATTTCTCCGGGGCCTGCAAAAAATGAAGAATATGCTTATTTGTGTATGTGATTGTACTCTGTAAATGTACCAGAACCCTCCGGATAATCAATCCTGAACAAAAGCCAAATTTACATAGAAATAATATTCTAGCTCTATACTAGGGGTGCAGTGCCAGAAAGCAAAGTCAGGTACAGATGACTCCATGTTCACAGTAGCCAGGGGTGGACTGACCATTCGGGCACTGCCCGAGGGCCCCATGCCCTAAGGGGCCCCATCAGGGTTGCCAGCCTCAATAAAACCAGGGACAGTATGTAAAAATCTGTTTTTTAAAAAAAAAAACAAGATTATAGCTGCCCCGCCTCTCCAGTACCTTTTCAGTGTGTATATGTGTATTCTGTGTGTGTATTCTGTACGTGTGTATGTATACTGTGTGGCCCCATAATCTATTGCCTGGGGGCCCCATAATCTTCTCCTATTTCCCGGGGGCCCCATAATCTCCTATTGCCCGGGGGCCCCATGAGTTGTCAGTCCGCCCCTGACAGTACCCCAAAGCAAATCTGCATTGGTGGCTGTGGATTTTATGACAGAAGGATGACAAAGGCTATGGCCACCAAAAACTCATTTCTCCAACAAGCAAGAAAGAAAACGGCCAAAGTAAACTTTAATAGCTACAGTCAGGTACAAGGTTAATTCTCCTGCTGCTCAAACACGTTTTATTCCACTAGAAACTTAACCCTAGTGCAGGGAAACGCGATAGAGGAGCGGGTAGATTAGCCTTGTACCTGACTATACCTAAACATTTCACTCTGGGCTTTAAGAAGGAGAGCGGCTTTTTCTTTTTTTTTTTTTGTTTGTTGGATATTGTGTATGGATCATGAAACATCTGGAGGCAGCACCCATCAGTTGGGTATAGCAGGGTATTGAGAGCCTGGTGCAGAGTTATTGGGGTTATCTGCTAAACTAATATTAGTTACAGATGGTTGCTGGTAAGTTGAATTTAGGCCAGACACACACGGTGCAAATTTCTTTCCTTGCATAAGGTGCACTTATGAGCCCTATAGTGCTCAGCTCACTATGCAAAATTAGGTGCTGTTTAAAGGATAGGTATAATTCTTTTTGTAACCTCTTCCTGACCCCATTATAGCCGAATGACGGCTATAGTACGATCTCACATTTTTGGGAGGGCGTCTATTGACGTCTTCTCGTGATCAGGGGAATCCCTCATGCCGAGCTATTGTCGGCTCCCGATGGGGTTGGGGAGAAGACAGTGATTATTGCTAGCGGCTATAGCAGTGTATAATCCCACCCCAAACTCGCTCATCCATTTCTTTATGGACCTTGCTTTGTGGTACGCAGTCATGTCGGAACAGAAAGGGGCCATCCCCAAACTGTTCCCACAAAGTTGGGAGCATGAAATTGTCCAAAATGTCTTGGTATGCTGACGCCTTAAGAGTTCCATCACTGGAACTAAGGGGCCAAGCCCAACCCCTGAAAAACAACCCCACACCATAATCCCCCCTCCATCAAATGATTTGGACCAGTGCACAACGTACGGTCCATAAAGACATGGATGAGTGAGTTTGGGGTGGAGGAACTTGACTGGCCTGCACAGAGTCCTGACATTGCACCGATAGAACACCTTCTATCGGTGCGATAGAATTAAAGCGGAGACTGCGAGCCAGGCCTTCTCATCCAACATCAGTGCCTGACCTCACAAATGCGCTTCTGAATGAATGGTCAGACATTCCGAAAGACACACTCCTAAACCTTGTGGACAGACTTCCCAGAAGAGTTTAAGCTGTTATATCTGCAAAGGGTGGGCCAACTCAATATTAAACCCTAAGGACTAAGACTGGGATGCCATTAAAGTTCATGTAAAGGCAGGCGTCCCAATACTTTTGGTAATATAGTGTATAAGTAGATGGACATAGAAGAAATGTATGCAGAATAGAAATTAACTTCCTAAAGCCTCATACACACAATCGGATTTTCTGACGGGAATTGTGTGATGACAGGCTGTTCTATCAGACATATGTTGGCCAACTTTCCGTGGACAAATGTTAGATGGCAGGTTTATAAATTTCCTGCGGACAAATGTCTGTCAGATTTTCCGAGCGTGTGTACACAAGTCCGTCAGACAAAAGTTCAAAGTACAAACACGCATGCTCGGAAGTGGTCGGTCTTGTAAACTAGCGTTCATAATGGAGAATTAACATTTGTGACGCGGCAAATTATGAAATGTTGAAATGCAGCGCACAATTCTCTTCTTCTTTAATGGGATAATAATGAAGCTGCTTTGCTGGTGATACTGATGGAGTTATTGCAAACAAATTTTCAAAGGCTTTTTACTTCTAGTGATATCAAGAATAATATTATTATGCTTTTTTTTTTTTTTTTTTTTTTTTTTTGGGGGCAAGTTACCTCAACACCATTATCCTGTAGTTTTTAAGATCAAAGATACAACTATGTTGGTGTCCCTTGTTAATTTTACATTGTATTTTTTTAAATGTAACTGCCTACTCCCAAACTGTTATTTGAAGTAAAACACATAGCCAAGTATTATTCTCAACAAGTTTTTTATTGTGCATTAAAAAAAGAAAACAAATAAAATTAGACATGCTATCTGCCAATAGAACTTAACCAAAAAGTGCATTCTATGCATCCAAAAATATAGAAAATATACCAAATCAAATCATTGTTATTCAACCAAAAAATAAAATAAAAGCCTCATGCATGTGTCCTGCTTCTTAATATAGGGGGTCAACAATGCCAAGAGTTGGTGAAAGCAGGGGTCTGTCATCCGGAGATAATTCCGAAAATCATCCGGATTATTCTCCTGGAGCTTCCGCAGCAAAGGCATATGACATAATTGGCCACGTTTAATAAAGCAACCAATTTTTGGTTCAAGAAATCCTCCCCCTGTTTCTGGACTGGACTTGGGTCAAAGTAATAACTGCAAGGCCAATAATAAATAACACGTTATCTCCTCCGATTCCGTAACATGTCTGGTTGACAAACGGCCGTTCAGAAACAAAGTGAAAGTCACGAAATGAAAAGTGCAAACTGAAAAGTCCAAATCAACACTCACCAAACTTCTACTAACACGAAATTAGCAGAAGGAGCCCAAAGGGTGGCGCCAAAGAGCTGAAAAACCACATAGTACGTCAGTACGTTCGTTTTTTTTGGCCGACAATTCCTTGCTGTTTGTATGCAAGACAAAATCTAGGCACACGCCTTCGGACAAAAGTCCGAGGTTTTGTCTGCGGAAAATCTGATCGTGTGTACGAGGCTTAAGGGTTTCCATTTTTCTGTTATGACCAGTTATTTTTACACAACATGTGACTGGCACATCATTGAAACAAATATACTGTGCTGTGGGTAATGAAAAAATAAATTAAAATTAATAATTGCACAATGCTTGGGAGTTATCTGCAGCTATTTAACTGGCCACGAAAACAACAACAGCTGGAGTTTTCACATAGTTTGTGGTTTGTAAAATAAACAGAAGCCAACTTAGCTTGGTTGAAATATTTAGCTTCATATGTTTTTAATTTTAATTCTTCCCCATGGTAGACCCAGATAAAGCAGTAGATGCTCCATCATAGGTAGGGAAGATACAACCAATAGATAAAGGCTAAATAGATCCTTATTATTATTATTATTATTATTATTATTATTATTATTATTATAATACAGAATTTATATAGCGCCAACAGTTTACGTAGCGCTTTACAACTTGAGGGTAGACAGTACAAATACAATATACTTTAATACATTAGGAATCAGAGGGCTCTGCTCCTAAGAGCTTACAATCTAAGAGGGAAGGTCAAGAGATACAAGAGGTAGTAACTGTGGGCGATCTGCTGATTGAGAAGATAAATGTACAGTTGTTAGGTGGGGGCCAGATAGGCTTCTCTGAAGAGATGAGTTTTCAGGGATCGTCTAAAAGTGGATAAAGTAGGAGAAAATCGGACAGATTGGGGTAGAGCATTCCAGAGGATGGGAGAGGCCCTGGAGAAGTCCTGAAGGCGATCATGGGATGAGGTGACAAGGGAGTTTGAGAGCAGGAGGTCTTGGGAGGAGCGAAGAGAACGATTAGGTTGGTATTTTGTGACTAGGCTAGTGATGTAGCTGGGGGCCGGGTTGTGGGTGGCTTTGTAAGTTATAGTTAGTATCTTGAATTTAATTCGGTGACTGAGTGGCAGCCAATGGAGGGATTGGCAGAGGGGTATAGCAGACGCTGAGCGGTTGGTGAGGTGGATGAGCCTGGCAGCAGTGTTCATGATGGACTGAAGTGGGGATAGCCTATTTAGAGGTAAGCCAATGAGGAGGGAGTTGCAGTAGTTGAGGCGGGAGATGACCAGGGAGTGGATTAGAAGCTTTGTGGTGACATTGGTTAGGAAGGGGCGTATCTTGGAGATATTGTGGAGATTGAGGCGGCAAATTTTGGATAGCGAAAGGATGTGGGGCCGAAAGGTTAGGTCAGAGTCCAGGATTACACCTAGGACCTTGGAGTTCAATTATAGCTATATGGCCTTCATAGGCCACCCCACCTGCGAATGCGGTGATCCTCAGATCTTTGTGGCTGAAATATAATACAATATAAAATATACTTATAAAATAAATAAACCGCAACCTATATGCAATCAAATATACAAAATGTACATATGATGAAAGTATGCTGCTGCGGTTACCAAAATTGTTACTCTTAAACACATACATATCAAACAATTAACAAACATAGAAACCTCACTGCAATGTGTAAATTATGAAATGTTGCAAATACTAAATAAAAATTATGGCCATACAATAATAAAGTCCACTGATATTCCCGCTGTGAAAAGTCTAAAGCCTCGTGCACACGATCGGATTGTTGGCCAACAAAACGGTGGAATTTTGTCCGAAGGGCGTTGGCCCAAACTTGTCTTGCATAAACACGGCACACAACTGTTGGCCAACAATCACGAAGTGACGTGCTACATGATGTACATGATGACGTACTACATGATTTTTCAGCTCTTTAGTGCCACCCTTTGGGCTCCTTCTGCTAATTTCGTGTTAGTAGAAGTTTGGTGAGTGTTGATTCGCACTTTTCATTTTGCGCTTTTCATTTCACGCTTTTCATTCCGTGCCCGAACGGCCATTTGTCAAAAAGCCATGTTGCGGAATCGGAGGAGATAACGTGTTATTTATTATTGGCCTTGGAGTTATTGCTTTGACATCATATTTTTGGTTGAATAATGATTTGATTTGGTACATTTTCTATATTTTTGGATGCATAGAATGCACTTTTTGGTTAGGTTCTATTGGCAGATAGCATGTCTAATTTTATTTGTTTTCTTTTTTTAATGCACAATAAAAAAAATTTTGTAGAATAATACTTGGCTGTGTGTTTTACTTCAAATGACAGTTTGGGAGTAGACAGATACATTTAAAAAAAACACAATGTAAAATTGACAAGGGACACCAACATAGTTGTATCTTTGATCTTAAAAACTACAGGATAATGGTGTTGTGGTAACTTGCTCCAAAAAAAAAAAAGCCTAATAATATTATTCTTGATATCACTAGTAAAAAAAAGCCTTTGAAAATTCGTTTACAATAACTCCATTAGTATCGACAGCAAAGCAGCTTCATTATTATCCCATTATAGAAGAAGAGAATTGTGCGCTGCATTTGGAGATTTCACAATTTGCCGCGTCACGCATGTTAATTCTCCATTACGAACACTAGTTTACAAGACCGACCGCTTCTGGCTCGTCCTTACTTCCGAGCATGCGTGTTTGTACTTTTGTCCGAATGACTTGTGTACACACGCTCGGAAAATCCGACAACAGACATTTGTCCGCGGAAAATTTTAAAACCTGCCACCCAACATTTGTCCGTGGAAAATCCGACAACAATTGTCCGATGGAGCATACACACGGTCGGATTTTCCGCCAACAGCCGGTCATCACACATTTCCCGCCGGAAAATCTGATCGTGTGTACGAGGCTTTAGTTTATTTTAAGGACCAAGTGCTTGTGCACTTTATAACGATAAGTCAAAGGTGCTCCACTTCAAACATGCTCCAAATCCCCACATGGACAGACACTCACCACATGGTATGGACTGGCTATTCCTAGTTGGGTCACTATGCGACTTAAATACCAATAAGTACCACCGTCTGCACTAGGGATAGCCTTACCTCCGCTTCAGAAAGAATGGTAATAGAGAAAGCTCATAGCATAAAACCATCCAAGATACAGCTATTACACTCACTTGTGCAGGTGCCTATGTACATCGGCACTTAGTGTATACAGCTTGAGATAGGGCACGATGCCTATATGCAATTACATGAAAGTGCACTAGTGCCCAGAGTATGGGCATTTAACCATTTACACATTCTGTTTGTAGGTGAGATGCAGTGCGGTGTGGTGGAATTACACACCGGTGCGAAGAAAGAACCAGTATTAAAATAAGGCAAAAAAGCAGCCCAACTGGGAACACTCACAGTTCCAACAGCGTGTAGAGAGCAGATTGCAGCTAAACTGTCAAAAAGGGGAAGAGTGAGGCCTGGCCACCTTGTGTCGAACAGGCAGGTGTTCAAAAAAGTTGCGAGCCCTATGCTTTCCCTCCTCATCAGGAACCTTTCCCTGTCGCTAATACTGTCTCTACCAGTCGGGGTACCTGTCCCTACTCTACCAACTCACAAATGCACGCCAAACCAGGGAGCCAGGGCCTTAGACTCTGCCTGACCCAAGATGGCTGTCAGAGTCACACGTGGCGACAGCGACCAATTGGATGCTTCCGTAGTGACCCAGGAAACCAAAGAGTGTTCCTCCAGACTTCCTTTCTAAATGCAGTGACATTGCGGAAGAGCGCCACCTGCAGTGGAAAAAGTAGATTGCACCTGCCTACATGTTTGTTCTTTGAAGTAATACATTCTCAAAGATCCCTAAAGATCACAACAGAGACTCTATAGTTGTTTTTTTATTCAGGTTCTAAGGCCTTAGACTTTAATTGTAGTGCCTGTAAGTGCGCGATGCACACATTTTACACGTCAAGAACTCCGCTCTTCCTATAGAACTTCTCTCTTCCCCTTGCCCAACCCAGGAAACAAAATGGTGCAACTCGATACACGTGCACAAACAAACACTTAAAAAATGCCTATAATACGTCTGAAAAAAAAAAAAAAAACACACTTCAAAATCACAAGGAATACACTCAGCTCAGGGTTGAATGCAAACTAATGTGTGTTGAAATGTTGATATTTATGTACCCTAATGCCCAGGCACACCCCAGGGCTTTTTTGCTGGCAGGATCTCCATTCTGGCACCTCTGCTGATGGACAATGGGAACGCTGCGACTATGTGAGTGGGACTGTGTGCAATTGGGAAAATCCGGACAGCCGCACTCCAGGAAATTAAAATCCACACTTCTTTATTATAAAATCAGGAACATGTCATGCAGTACATCAAAGGCAGAGTGTACAGACAGGCAGCTTAGGCGTTTCGCACTATATCAAGTGCTTACTCATACCCTGTTTCCCCGAAAATAAGACCTAGCGTGATTTTCGGTGATGGCTGCAATATACGCCCTACCCCCCAAATAAGCCCTAGTTAAAGTCCTTGTAGGTCTTATTTTCAGGGTAGGGCTAATTTTTGGGGAAACAGGGTAGGACTTATTTGGGGGGGTAGGGCTTATATTGCAGCCATCACTGACAATCACGCTAGGTCTTATTTTCGGGGAAACAGGGTAGCTGGTTTTAATAAAAAGTGAGATTTCATATATACTATCCAGTGTTCGTCATGTGACCAGGTAATCAATCCAAAATACATGGCAGCTGGGATTTAATTGTGGAGTGTGTGAGTGTTGATCAGTGATTGTTGAATGCCATGATTTTAAAGGGTCATGGTGAACATGAAGTATATATGTATAAGCGAAGGGGAAAAAATATGCGAATGTGACTGTTTTTTATTTGGCTGTATAATTCCTGTGAGTGCAGACACTGAACGCGGAGTGAGCAGACAAGCGGCCGCATTTTCCGATATTACTTCTATAGTTCTGGCTATTGCATCCCTGACAACTGAATATCACTCCGCCGCCTGCTGTCAGGGATGCTATAGCCACAACTATAGAGGTAGCATCGGGGCTGGATTAACCCCACTGTTTTTAAACAAGACCTGCCCACTGCAACCGCGGGCCTTCCAGTCCACCACTGTCCTTTGTCTGAGAAAAGTATTTGCCAGGACCGTCCCAGGCAGAGGAGGAGGAGGAGGTAGCTTTTTCCTCCCTGCTCCGCCTCCGAGTGCCCCGCCTCCGAGTGCCGCGCCTCCCAGCTTCTGCTCTGCAGTGCCGACAACACAACAACCTGAGGTGAGGAGGATGGACCGGGACTCAGGAAATGTCACTGGTAAGGGGGGAGTTGGGGGCACAGACTTTAGCAGTGTGTGTGCGCGGCTCTGCAGAAGGCAGGGAAAGAGGGGGGTGTAGTGCTTTTCATCTATCCTCTGAATTCTTTCATTTGTTGTAAAGAACAGCTAGTAAGAAGTGTGTATCACTGTTCACATGTTCAGGGATGTTCTTCTCATCACATGAATATAAGCCAACATGCTCTTTGGTTCCAAGTCACTATGCAATGTTCTGTACCTGAAGTCCAGGATATGTCATGGGTAACCTACCCATAGCACAGCCGTGTTAACTTAATGGCATCCTATTGTAGTAATAGCCTTACAAGGGCCTAATTACAGGGTATAAGTACATATCCTGTGTAAATATCATCACATCTCCTGCAGGAAATAAATATTGACCCCCCTGTCTCAAGGATTAGTAAGTCACTCTCTGGTAAACGTGGCTGCTAATTGCACATTCATACTTTCTTGGGTTGAATTACTTTGTTGGCAGATGCTGCCAAGCACAACTGTACATTAAATAGGATTTGAATATTAACCTGAACTTATATATTTATTTTTACACACACAAAAAAAATAAAATTATATATATATATATATATATATATATATATATATATATATAGTGTAAAAAAAATATATATAGATATGTATATAATTACATATATACTTATATATATATATGTATATTTACATATACAATTAAAACTATATGAACGTAGATAGATATATATAGATAGAGATATATATATATATATATATATATATATATATATATATGCACTTTTTTGCTGACACTCTGACAGGGTTCATAATATAGATTTAATTGTATATGTAATATATATATATATATTTTTTTTACACCAGATTTATATATATATATATACACACACAGACACACGTGTGTTTGAGCTTTGGTTTGAAGTGCACACCCTAATGCAATAGGCTATTAGGCAAAACGCCTATGTTCCTGGGTTCCAAGGAGGGAACTAGGAGTAAACATAGCAAGCGAACAGATATTGTGGATAAGAATTTGATTCTGCGCTTGTTTTTTACTTCCAGAGTCCTGGTGGAGCGAGATTGGAGAGGTCTCTGGAACATGGAAGACAGATGTTCATCTGGTTGGCAGTTTGTCTGTGCCATACCACACCGCAAATTTGTTCTGATAAACATTCAGGAGAGAAGGGACAAACTAAAAGATTCAGATTAATACTTGCAATATAAGGTTTCTTTGTCTTATGGACAATTTAGTGCTAATGCTGAATCTGAAAGACTGTGCCTGTCAACAAGACTTGTGAAACATTTTGCCGGAGTCTTTCCTGTCATTTGTAAATGCAAACGTGCTATTAAAGCGGTTGTATACCTATATTTGTAACTTTTACCTACAGGTAAGCCTATAATAAGGCTTACCTGTAGGTAAAAAAAATATCTCCTAAACCTGTAAGGTTTAGGAGATATTCCCCTCGCAATGAGCCGCTAACTGCAGCGGCGCATGCGCACAGGGGACTCTCGGCTGACAGCCCGGCAAACTCCGGAGCTTGCCGGGCAGAAGTCTCCCGCGCGCATGCGCGGGAGTGACGACATCGCGGCTCCGGCCACTCACAGCGCCGGAGCCGCGATACCCGGAAGACACGCCGAGGGGAGATGTCGGCTCCCTCGGCGTGGACCAGGTGAGATGCCGGCGCCTCGTTCTAAGGTAAGTATCTCACAATGAGCTAGTATGCGGTGCATACTAGCTCATTATGCCTTTTCCCTTGCAGGTGTAAAAAAAAAAAAAAAAATGACAGCGGGTATACAACCGCTTTAATACATGTGCAATGGGTTGGAGGTTGGGGGAGGAATATAACCTGTCCAATCCTTCAGAACGTGAAATGTAAAATATGTTTTGAAAGAAGCAAAAATAGTTTTTAATGTGTGACATGTATTGACATAACTGAATTAATATGGTGCAGGTGCCCAGGAGGCTGGCACTTATGCATAATAAGGTGTCTGTTGGCCAGACTAGAGGATGCCAGGTGACACATCAATAGGGCGAAAATTTCCTTGTACGGGCGGTGTCTCAATCTTAGCAGTCCTACAGAGAGGTTCTCGGTTACTGGACATGTGGGACACCAGAGCTGGATATGGGGGAGATACGTCTGATTGATGTCTCACCTGAGAAGTTGGAACCTTGCACAGGTAATGCCAGTGAATACACACAGGAGAATGCTCCGTTATGGAAAGGCAACAAACGCTGGCTACCAGGGCACAATATGCCTTCACCACATGGCGCTTCAACATCTCACAGTGGTTGATAAAAACCTATTACCCTATATGTGCTGAGTATACACTGAATCAAGTGCAGTCATTGTACCAGTGGCTTACTCCCAGAGATGTGCGGAAACAGGATGAGGTTTATGCAGGATGCTTAATTCTGAGGAGTAACCGAAAGAGGGATGTTTTCAGCACTATATTGGGGGTAATAGGAGCTGGGATGGGTGTTGTTAATGGAGTGGACATCGGTATCCTGAGGAATAAACTCTCAGCCATAGCTTAACGGGGCTTTGTTGCTCAGAGATATTGGTGGCATCCTTGATAACATTCAACAAAGTCACATAAACACCCAGGTTAAAGTGGCTCAGGATTTTGTCAACCATGTTGAGAGGTGGGTAGAGAGTGTGATGGTACAGGACAGAAACCTCTCATGGGCTCTGGCGTGCATGCAGGGGCAGGCGGAGGTATCAACCATATTCAAGCTGATTGTACAGTCTGTGTATGAGGGGCAGTGGCCTTATGAGTTGGCATCACAGCTCAGTACGATTTCAGCAAAATACATCGTTTACACTAATCCAAAGCGGTGGTCGAATGCCTGGATGGGGTGTGCTAGTTTGGATTGTGAAAGGTGTTTGGCTACCTCAATGATCCCATATACAGAAGTGCAGACTCGGTCTGTATAATTGGTGGCATCAATGGGCTCACTTATGGTTCGGGAGCAGTGCCATGTCAAGCTGACCCAGATTTCCCATAGATGCCAGTATTAAATGTTAAAAACCAGGAACAGTGCCATGTCAAGCTGACCAAGATTTTCTATAGACGCCAATGCGTCCATACTTGCGAGTGTACGTAAAGTGAAGGTACGTAAAGCCGGGTATGCCTGTATTTACTAGCCCCTTCCCTGCTCTCCATCCTGAAACTGGGGGAGGCATATTGGGGGGTGGGGGGCCTGGGCAGCAAGGGGAATTTGTGTCACACATAGGGAGATTAGGGTGTGCCCAGACACATCAGGCACACCCTGTGCACACACCTATGCTCACCTTCCTTTCACTCCTCCATCACTCCATTCAGCTGCTAGGAGTGAAAGAAAAGCCATAAAAATATGTAAGCTACGAATTGGTAAAGTTGTAGCTAAGACTGGGTGATGGACTTACTATGGGACATGACTTATTGGGCAAAAGTCATCACAAGCCAAAGCTGGATGGACCATGTACATACTCCCAGTGCGAAAAAGTAGTAGGGAGTGATATAAAAGTTAGTATGTGCTTGTGGGGATATGGGGGCATTAAAACAAACCTCAGTGGGGAAAGTTTACTTCAATACACTTGAGAAAACAAAAAGAGTAAGCAAATATATAATAAATTGTATAAAGGTACAAGAAATGTTATAAAGGTGAAAGAATTGTCCCATACTGCTCTACATCGTCTTTGCTGCTTCACATATAACACCCTCACTAATTTAAATGGGAATTTATAACCTGAACAGTCGGAGATATAAATAATGAGCCCAAGAAATACGCAACTTTCAAGTTCCTAGAAACCTCAGAGTGGCAAACCTGTAAATGTAACAATTACGGTATATTCCAGTCTAGTCCTCAATTCCAGTCCCCCTACAAGTGCACGATTCAATTTGATCTGTATAAATTCTGATCAAAACAAAAAAAAATTATTAAAAATGTTCTAAATTATTTGAAATTCCTCTCTCTAGCCACTGTTTAGGTCATACTGATAAAAAACAAAACAAATCAAAAAAAAAAAAAAAAAAGAAAAAAGATTGGTTTAGCTGTAACCCTTTTCCTGCCAACGCCATTTTTGTGTTTTTTTTTTTACACATTTAAAAAATAATTTTAGTCCTTAATATTACATAAAACCTCCCAACATTATATATTTTCTCAAAGCAGACACCTTAAAGAAAAAAAAAATTGTGGTAGTTCTAATTTTTTTTAGTTCACACAATATTAGAGCAAAGGTTTAGGAAACATTTCAGTAAAAAAAATACACTTAAAGTGTCACTAAACCCAGGAACCTGCATTCACTATATCTGGCCTCCCACAGTACACAGAACATGGAATTGCAATTGTTTTAGTAAATATAAACTGCTAAATACCTTTTCTCATCAGCAGTATATAGCAGTCTTGTGACTTCTATCAGTGTCTGGTTAAAGTTGTAGAAGGAGTTTACATTCTCCTCTGACTGTCCTATGAGGCTGCAGGACACCTGACCCTCTGTCTGGACAGTGCTGATTGGTCCTGTGCTGATCACTTGCACTCTCTCAAGAAAAAAAAAAACACTCTAGCAATACACACCAAAATGAGCACGTGCAGCTTCCTCCAAGGCTCTGTTCTATCAGGAGCTGGTTTGGGGACAGTGAAAGAAAGGTAGGATCAGAGAAGACAGGATCAAACAGCCTTTTTACACAATGCAGAAGATTAACCCCTTAGGTTCCACAGTGAGTATAACAAGCATACTTTACTGCATATGCACACTGATTTTACTGTTGTGGGTTTAATTTTAGGGTACATCAACTCAATAAATGACCTTCTTTTTGGTCAAATATAATAGATGAGGTTGAGCTAAGTGAAGAAGAAGGAGAAGACAGGGAACAGACATTTACTGGCTTCCCACCCCTCCACCCTGTGGAACCTGGGTATATGTAATTTAAATTATTCATCCAGTTTGCCTGTAAAACATGTGTAGACATTCAAAAGTTTTGAGAGGGGTGCTGCCATCTAGCATTCTCAGCAGACCCAGAACACTCTATAGCATTCTCCTTCACTCCTCCCCAGTAGCTATATTAAAGGTTATGTAAGGAAATGAGTGAAGAAGTGGAGGAGCTGGGCCAGTACAGACAGTACAAGTTACACTCTCAGAAGAGGAGAGGGCTATGACATGTAAGGAGGGAGAGGGCTGTGCTAGGGAATTGGCAGCTAGCAAGTTCAGACGCACATTGCACCTCATTGTATTGCTTTTGCTTGTCAGCTCATTTTTTTTTCACAATTTTCATTCAGTATTTCAGTAACATTGATAAGCAGAGAACTGTGTGTGCAGTCAGTTGAGTTGTAGGGGGCAGTCGAATACAAATGGACTGTGCGTCGTTTCCAGCCGATTGTCATTAAATCCGATCCGCCGGACAGATGGCGAACATATCCCTAGCCGTCTGTTTTTATTGGATCGGATGCCGACAGGTGTCACAGTCACCCACAGCCCCATAGAGAACAATAGGTGGTCCGATCGGTTTGCTGGTGTGAAAGGGGCCCTGGGGGGGGGGGGGGGGGGGGGGGGGGGTTGGTATAAAAGCCGTCAGTTTTCTTTTTGCCATCTGTGACCCACTGGGGAGATTTTCCTTCATTCTGTGTCCCATAGCCAAAACTGGAAGTGAAAGGGAATCCCTCCAAAGTGGGGGAATCCCTGATCGTCCCAAGAACCACCAGAACCAGTGTCCCCACTGGGGCATTTCCTTTCATTTCCTGTTCTGCTGACAACCTGACATTTGGGATTTTTTCTTTTTTGCTTTTGGTGATAAAAGTAAAGACAACAAATAGAGAGGAGGAATCCCTCTTCCACTCTATAAAAGAATTCTCCATAGTTGTACTTTCATTTCTTAAAGTGACAGCAATGGGCTGCCCATCGAAGCCCTTTTTCTGAAATGCTAGATACCTGGTGTTTAAGCTAGCTCTTCTCGCTGCTCCCATCTTGTGATTGGTCAGGAGAAGCAGGAGTTCCCTCCTCTGCTTACACTGCTCTCTCCTTCTTGTCAGCACATGTGCATGCAGAATATCCGATTGGTTCTAATGTTGCCCCTCCCCTTTGCAGTGTTGTTGAAGAAATACCAAATTCCAAAATAGAAACAACAAATACCTATTTGCACTTACACAAAATCTGATTGCACCGCGTGTGCGTGGGCGTGTGTGTGTGTGTGTGTGTATCTTGCCTCCCTGAGTGATAAAGCCTTTCTTTAAAGCAATATTAAATCCAAACCCCAAAAAATATTATTGCAGCTTAGATGTGGTGGCTGCATTTGTTTTCTTCTCTTTTTTTCCCTCTGTTTTTCCCTGGTGATGTGGCCAGTAACACACCTCCTGTAATACAGTGCCTCCATTCTGGATGAATGAGCACAGGAGGCGCAGCAAACAGCGGCAGTGTGAGTCTGGGAGCAGTGTTAAATGTAAGAGCAGAGTCAGGTACACTAAACCCGGCCACAGATGGTTCGAAATTCAGTTGCTTCTGCGGGAAACAGCTGAATGTTGATCCAAATACGGGCAGGCTGGTTGTACTGAAGTTAAATTACAACCAGCCTGTCGTTGATTTTTTTTTTGTCATTTGATCACTACCGGCAGCTATAGCCTACAGCAGTGAGGGATTTCCTTAGCAACACTGACTGTGTTGCTAGGGGGAATCAAGCAATTTTTTTGCAAAATTGCATAATGTATGGCCTGCTTAAAGCGGAGTTCCCACTAAAAAAAAAAAAAAAAAAATTAAAAGTCAGCAGATACAAATACTGTAGCTGCTGACTTTTAATAATTGGACACTTACCCGTCTCAGGGTCCAGCGATGCGGGGGGATCGAAGCCCCACTCTTCTCTCCCCCCTCCACTCCGCGGCGTTGGCATTTTAACTGTGGGCGCCCGGCTGTGGCTTCACAGCTGGGCACCCACTGTGCATGCGCGCGCTGCGACTAGCCGCGCAATCATCTGGGAACTGTCACGTGTCCAAGATGATTGCCTAGAGGGAGGGGGGAGAGCTGATCTCCCTTCCTGCACTGAGGGAAGTGACGTCAGGAGCCCAGGCGCCGAAGGAGGCAGATTACGAGGGACCCCCTAGCAACAGGCTTTAAAGAGGTGAGTAAAAAAAAAAAAACAATCTCCAAATGTTTTTTTATTTTTTTTTTCCATGCTCATTAATGATTTTTTTTTCTTTTGGGTGGAACTCCACTTTAATAAATAGTCCAACTCCAGCTCATACTTTTAAAATCTTTTTTTTTTTCCTTTTGGGATAAAGGTTTTAATTGAATAAATAAAAGATGATAATTTTAATCACCCCTGACAGTGTTAAGTGGTTTGTCTCATCCATGTAAACTGATACATCCTGCTGGAGTGCTTGAGCTTAGGAAAAACATAAGACTTGCTGGATGGATCACCAGGTGAAAATAGCAGAAAGCAAGCATTAAAAAAGGAGATTTTTGCAACCATCACATCTAATAATTGGTAAGCTGCAATATAATAAATGTGTGCTTTTGGATTGCACTTCAAAGTATGTACTGGGAGAAGACAAAAGCAGCTACTTTCTTATCTGAAAATGGTAGTTGCCTGACTGTTTACTGATCCAGAGGCTTCAAAACATTCTGACTCGTTGTGAATCTCATTGACCCAGAGAGGTGTGCAGATCAAAGTTCTATCTTTCTTCTACCCTGTTTCCCCGAAAATAAGACCTAGCGTGATTATCAGTGATGGCTGCAATATAAGCCTTACTCCCCTAATAAGCCCTACCCTGTTTCCCCAAAAATAAGCCCTACCCTGAAAATAAGACCTACAAGGACTTTAACTAGGGCTTATTTGGGGGGTAGGGCTTATATTGCAGCCTTCACGGACAATCACGCTAGGTATTATTTTCGGGGAAACAGGGTAAGTTCACTTACTGCATGCTTGTTCTGGGTCAGTGATCAAGACTGAGGACTGTACTGAGGTCAGGGACAGCCAGGCAACCAGTATGTTCAGATGGAGGTCACTGCCAGGCTTGGTAGGCTCAGATAGGCAACCAGCATGAAAGTCAATAGCAGACTCTGTAGGTTCAGCCAGGCAACCAGCATGTTCAGAAGGAGCTCAGTAATAGCAGGCTCTGTCTTGAGTGTGGGTTTCCTTTAATACAGAACTGTTGGTTTTCGTGCCATTTCTATCGTGCTTCCCCATATAAAAAAAAAAATCGATCTTTACATTGGTTGCATGTCTTGGACGCGGTAATTGTGTTAATCAGTCATTGCTAATGTCTTGCAGACCTTCCTGTCCTTCCAGATGTAGAGGCTGGACTAGTCTAGAAAAAGACTGCATTGAATAACCGATTGTGGGAATCGTGTGTATGCTATGACTCCACTTGTCTCCAGTTTTCTAACAAAGCTCATATTATTCGGGGAATAATCTGCTTTGTGAACAGGGTTTGCTCACACTGTATCATTTCTCGGTGCAGTTCCTACACATAGATAAGGCAATTTGCCTTATGTTCTATTAGTTCAGTTCACACCAACACGTTGCGTTGTATGCGCTGAAAAAAAAAGTAGGGCGAGAAGCATTTTTGCACAGCACAGCTTGCTGCAATGCACTACACCACATAACAATGTGTACAAAGTTGAATACAATATTTTGTTACGTTTAAAAAAAAAAAATTTTTTTGCTGCGGGTAGTGATCGCAGCTGCCAGGAAAAAAGGGGGTGCTTACGTTTTTATAACCCAAGGCACCTCTTCCAATCCCCTCCCCCCCCCCCTTTTTTTTAAGACTTTCATTAATTAATGGAATCTCACAAAGTGACATTCCATTCATTTCTATGTACGGCAGCTCAGCTGCCATGCATAAAAGTGTCCCATAGGGGTTAAATGGGACACTTTGCTTGTCTGTCTCCTCCCCCCCTCCCCTCCGGTGCCATATTTGGGTCCTTGGGGGGGGGGGGGGTACTTGGTTTTGACAGGTACTCGCTCCCACTTCCTGTGGCGTTTGCCACAACAAACTCATCCAGAAGTTCGTCCCTCGCTGCTTCTCACTGTGCTTCCTCACTCACCGACCCCGGCATGGATCCCTCCTGAATGACTTGCCTAGCAGTGCTCCCCACTGTCCTCCTCCTGCTCCTGTTCCGGGACACCTCTCAATGACCGTGTAGAGAGAGGCTCCCTCCCAGCTCCTGAGCTCCAGGCCCGAGTTCACCTCCCCCCCAGAAAGGGGGTTCCCTCAAGGGCCATGACAGTTTACCACTCCATCATTCAGTTCTTCCACCCGACAACTGCTCCCACAACAGGCTGACCATGGGTATATATTGGAGGCCTGCTCCCTGCCAATCCTAGTTGGGGATTGGTCAGGGCTCCCAATATATACCCCATGTCACTCCAACCCTCCGCCCTGCCTCTTATCCAGAACCCTCTGAAAACAAAGGAGGTGCCAGAGAGCTGAAGCACATGTCAGTCACCTGCTGCTACACTCATGCTCACAGCTAGGCCTGCCTAAATTTACTTGCACTGACAGTACAAATATAAAACACTACTCTAGCAACCTACCTACCTAAGGTAGAGGGTGCTACATTAGTTATATTGAAGTAAACCTTTCCTGAGAGAAACATAGAGGCTGCCATTGCTAACCTACTTCTTGAAGTACATGGCTCGCCCACCACTACTACCCATTCACTTTCCTGCTAAACCTAAGGCTGCGTTCACATTTGAGCTGAATGTCTTTGGACACTTTTACATGCTTTTTTTCAGCCTTTGCAAGGGGTTTTTTTTAAGTTTTTGTGGGTGTTTATTTTATTTTTATTTTTTTTTCATTATTATTTTCAGCCAATGAAAAGCTAGTCACTTTGGGAAAAATATGTCCAGTGTACACATTTTGCATATTTTTTTTCAAGTGTTCCCATTGAAGTCTATTGGGTGAAAAAACATTTAAAGCGTGCAGCTCAAAAGTACTTGTGTACTTTTTTGAGATTTAAAGTGAAGTTCCAATCCTTTTTTTATACAAAAAACATCCCCCGCGATGGTCACAGCTTACATAATCCATTTTGGCATATGTTGTAAATGTAGTCTTTTTTGGTAAATAACTCTGCAATTTACTCACAGTATTCTCTCTAACAAGCACACTCCCATCTTCAGTGTGGACCACTGAAGCCCACTCATAGCTTCTTCTGGGATATGGTGTTGCTGGCTACCCAACATGCACCTCCAGATCTCACGCATGTGCAGTGTTTACAAAGTATGGCGCACTCACGCATACTACAATGCTGGAATCGGAGGCTGCCCATTGACTCCTGGGATTGATGACATTTATATGCCAGGAGCCAACGAGCGGTCAGATATGACTTACCTCGCCGTGACGAGGTACAGTGCAAGTGGATCTGTTTAATGCTCAAAAAAGGTAACATGCTTTGGAAAAAAAATCAAAAAAACATTCCGATCATTAATGGCACTGTGATCAGCAAAGTGGGGGCTGAACTTAAAAATTTGGGTGAAACTCTGCTTTAACCGCTTGCTGATCAGCCCCGTCATTATACTGCAGCAGGTCGGCACGTTCCTGCGAATCGCCGTAGCTGTATTCTCTTTAAACAGCTCTAGCAGGCACACACACCCACTGCACGGCGGTGACACAATGCACGTGGCCGACGGCTGATGAAGAAATTTCTTTTTTTACATATTTATATTTTTTTGGATATTTATTATAGCAAAAAGTATAACATTGTTTTTTTTTCTAAATTGTCACTCTTTTTTTGTTTATAGCGCATCGCACGACTGCGCAATTGTCAGTTAAAGCGACGCAGTGCCGCTTCGAAAAAAATGGCCTGGTCATTAAGGGGGAAATTCTTCCGGTACTTAAGTAGTTAACCACGCGCATCGGCTCCGGTGTCGTGCCTTAGGCGGCACACGCGCGCCCCCCAGAGCTCTTAAAGTGGCCGACGTACAGGAACAGCGATTCGCCCAGGAGAGTCAACCTGCCGCAATATAACTGCGGCGGCTGGTCCTTAAAGCGTTTGTTAACCCCCCCCAAAAAAATGGATAAATGGATTCTGCTCCTTTAAATCATGTTATATGACACAGTGCTTGCCCTGTGTCATTTGGCTCCCTGTAACACCTAAAAAACCTGGCTGATCCTGACAGTTTCTCCCCACCCCTCTGTAAACTGACCACGGTGTATCATGGTTGCTGAGACCAGACACCGTGGTCAGTTTACGTGCCTCTGTCATCAGCAGCCTGCTATCTGCTCTCCTCTCTGCTCCTGTGTCCTCCTCCCCCCTCCCCCCTCTGTCTGCGTGTGAGCCGCCCCTCCTGCTGCTCTCATAACACAAACCTGTATACACCATCAGCACTGCCTCCTATTGCAGTTTCCCTCTCTTTAAATGATTTATAAATATAAATGCTGTAAATACCTCATTTAAGAGCCAAGATTGCGATCACATGACCCCTGTAACACCTAAAAAACCTGGCTGATCCTGCCAGTTTCTCCCCACCCCTCTGTAAACTGACCACGGTGTATCATGGCTGCTGAGACCAGACACTGTGGTCAGTTTACGTGCCTCTGTCATCAGCAGCCTGCTATCTGCTCTCCTCTCTGCTCCTGTGTCCTCCTCCCATCTCCATCCTCCCCTCTCTGTCTGCGTGTGAGCCGCCCCTCCCCCCTCCTGCTGCTCTCATAACACTAACCTGTATACACCATCAGCACTGCCTCCTATTGCAGTTTCCCCCTCTGTGAATGATTTGTAAATATAAATGCTGTAAATACCTCATTTAAGAGCCAAGATTGCGACCACATGACCAGCCAGCTCTTTCCTCCTCTCCTCTCCAGACTGACATCAGCAGGGGAATCTCAGCCCCACCCACTGCATCTCTCAGAGGAGAAAAGGAGAAAGCTGTCCAGTCATGTGATTGCAATCTCGGCAGTGAAATTAGGTATTTGCAGCATTTATTTTTATAAATCCCACACAGAGGGGGATACTACAATAGGAGGCAGCACTGATGGCGTATATAGGTTAGAGTGGCTTAACAACTACTTTAAGAGGTTAAAGTGTAACTATAGGCAAAACATTTTTCCTGGTGCTAACATGGCAGCATGCATGTGGTAGTAGCCACGCCTATTCCGCCTACAGGACCAGTGCAAACTATAAAACAGCTCATTACCTGTACACCTTATGCCAAAATGTCAGCCAACATGATAGGCAGGACAGCCAAACAGGTTCTCCTATGGTGTGTTTTTTTTTTTGGGGGTTTAGTAGTCCTCACTACAGCTGTCTTTGGCGGGTAGCCGGTAGATTACTCACTGAAATATGATAGGATTTGCTGAAGCTTCCTACCCTGGTAGTTAGTTATTAATGTACCACATGTATGCTGCCATGTTGGCGCCAGGAAAAAGAAACATTGTTTCAAATACTTACCGTAATTTTCCTTTCCTGGTGCCAATCCATGGCAGCATACCCAGTTCGTACATGCGATGTACAGAAATGGGCTGTTGTGTGGGGGGCGTTCATTTTTTTATAGCTTTGCACTGGTCCTATGGGCAGAAGTCAACAGGGCTACTACCACATGCATGATGCCATGGATTGGCACCAGGAAAGGGAAATTACAGTATTTGAAACAATTTTCATTTTTTTCATTTTTTTTTTTCATTTCGGATAGAGTAAGGGAGGGTTAAAACCCCTGTTAGTTTTTTTTTGTCATCTGTGTTCCACTGGGGAAATTTCCCTTCACTTCCTTCCATCTAGTCAAAACAGGAAGTGAGAGCAAATCCCTGCAAATGAAGTAAATCCCAGGTCACCATACTAGTGTCCTTATTGGAAGATTTCCCCTCTATAGCTTTTCTGGGAATAACCCACAAATTGGGACTTTCTTTCACTTTCAAGGATAATGGCAAATAGTACAAATAGAAAGGGCGAAGCTCCCCAACGGTGACCCTCCCTTTTCTTTCTTGTCGCCTGGTGGTGCAGCTCTCACACTATTCTTCTGTTCAATGCTTTTCACATGGCAATTCCTCTAACTAATTTTGAACACGTTCTTCACACTTATACAATTATTTATTATTTTTAGACATAGCCCCTTCTTTTACTTCTAGCAACACGTTAAACTTAATTTTACTTTATTTTCTATGGCCTTTAATTTCTATGGCACATACTGGGTCCATTATTGAAATACAATTATTACTTTTAATAATTTTTTTTCTTTTAACTATACACACACTCAATATTTGTTCCCAGATGGCCCTTTTATGGAATATACACTATTGTTTGCCACATGGAGATAACCGTCACATCATACACGCCTTCATACTGCCTGACGTTGCATCGTTGAATTATGCCGCCTCAGCTCCCGTGGTGGAGCTATGTCCCCGGCCACCCCTATGCTGGCTGCCCCACATTGCAGGTGCTGTCTGAGTGGGTGAGTGTGGACGGCCAATCAGCTTTATACATAAAAATATTATAAACAAATTCTCTTTAGAGTATGATTTACTTCATCTTTACATATATATATACTCCATAGGTATGTCTATCGCATCTGCTCCTGACGAGTGGGATAACCCACGAAACGCGGCGAGCTATATTTGATGCCACAACTACACCCCATATGGACTGCTACTTACCCATCTACAACCATTTTACTATATGATATACTTTTATACTCATTGATGAATGCATGTATACCATGTGGACGCATGTACCAGTATCAGGCTTATTGCCATTTAACATGGATATGTTCACTACTTTTGACTATACGTTGTTCGCATGTAACTGTTTTTACATCTTTTTTATACATTATGTTTAGGTCCTATGCATGCTCTATGCTATATACAAGATGAACTATGTATTTTATACGCTATGTAAATAAATTTTGATAGTGTGCTTATACCTCCACTGTCCAGTTGCCTCATTTTAAAGTCCCAATTTCCTTTGAATTTTGTAACGTGGGCGCAAACAGCAATAAAATCCTAATAGGTGTTCTAAAGTTTTTCTTTTAATTAACTTCAAGCTTCATGCGATACTCAGGTGTGAACAGACCATGAGATTTTCAAGGTTGAGTATTTTGGAGCTTCCCGCTACAAACCGGTATGGTGTGAATGTGGCCTGTAGGGCTATGTGTAGGAGATTTGGAACGCGGGTGTGACTACATTGTTCCTCTGACCTGGGGCAGGGTGACAACATTTTAAATGATGCTTTTGTATCTTCACTTCAAATTGTGTTTTTGTATCTGCCTTATGTGCAGCTTTAAGTCATTTCATTTTATTATTAGTTATCTTCGCTGGTTTAAACGTGACAGAGCAATGCTATAAAAATAATTAAGGAAGACAACGACCTCGTAAAGAGTCGCTGTCCCCAGCACAGACCAGGGTGACCTTTTCACATTTCCAGGAAGACACATCCACCAGATTCTCTGATCACTCTTCCATCACGTTTCAAGATAAAACCTGGTCTGAATTTAATAATCATTATCCTCACAGAAGGAACAGGAAGAGCCACGCTGACAACCCAGGTCACCACAGAGAAGCCAATAGCATTTCTATCATCTAGTTGTTTTTTAACCTGAAGGTTGGGGAATAAAGTGTGAATCTCACTTGTCTAATGAGCAGACCTGTGGGAGGTTATTAAAGCGTCAGAAGGCCCAACATATATAGATCCCTTTCACTAAACATGATTATCCTCCAACATCTGCTTGGCCTTAACTGTTAACAAGGCTTGGGAAGTGTTTCACTAATAATGACAGTGGAGCCATGTTCTTTTCCTTAAAGAGGATTCTGGGAATCGTTCCTGACTTTCTTCATATAACACACTTTAACCTCCCTGGCGGTATGATTATTTCGGATTTTAGGTGCTGAATTATTTTGCATGGAAATTTGGCGTTTTATATTGTAGGTATGTAATTCTTAACAATAACACACTTAAATCTGTCCAAACAAGAGTCTAGTAGATATCCCGGGTATGATAAAGTTTGAAACACAAAAACATAAATTATAATATAATAATAAAAAAAAAATAATTCAAAAAAATAAAAATAAATAGTAATAAAATAAATTTCCACACGATTCACTATCGCTCAATTCTGCAAGTGTTCTAATTTACTATCGCTGTTTTCTAGCTGGTCTAAAGCCATTTTTGACGTAAAGGGACACTTTTTGGTTGCTATGGACAATCTCCAGTTTCCAGGCAGAAAGAACAGTATATGCAATATAAAACTGCATGCAGGGCATGGGCCAAAGCACTGGGGACAAAGGGGATGTGAAATCATTTCATACAGTACTGTAATCTGTAAGATTACAGTACTGTATGTGTTATTATTTTTACATTTTTTTGAATTTGCCGCCAGGCTCCGCCCCCGTGCGTCGCGACGCTCGCAGGGAACGGAGCCTGGCACAGAGAGGCTTCGGAGGAGGACGGAGCCCACGGACACAGCGGGGGACATCGCAGGATCCCGGGGACAAGATAAGTAAAGCCACACCAGGATCCTGCGATGTAATCCCGAGTGTGGCTCGGGGTTACCGCTAATGGTCCTGAATTTTAACCCTGAGCCACACTCGGGAAAACCGCCAGGGAGGCTACGTATAGATTGTAGTCACTGTCATCTCGGTTTACAACATACTGTAATGCTTTTTTTGTCTTCTGTTCTTATAGATCCAGACATAACCCTTTTGTGTAAACATGCAGAACAGCATCTTACAAAAGTGCTCTGTATCAATCTAAGGTCAGGACATATACACTCACTGGCCAATTTATTAGGTACACAATGCTAGTACCGGGTTGGATCCCCTTTTGCCTTCAGAACTGCCTTCATTCTTGGTGGCATAGATTCAACAAGGTGTTGGAAACATTCCTCTGAGATTTTGGTCCATATTGACATGATAGCATTACGCAGTTGCTGCAGATTTGTCGGTTGCACATCCATGATGCAAATCCACCTTTCCACCACATCCCAAAGCTGCTCTATTGGATTGGATATTGGATCTGGCGACTGTGGAGGCCATTGGACTACAGTGACCTCATTGTCATGTTCAAGAAACCAGTGCTGAGATGATTTGATCTTTGTGACATGGTTCATTATCCTGCTGGAAGGAGCCATCAGAAGATGGGTACACTGTAGTCATAAAGGACATGGTCAGCAACAATACTCAGGTAGACCGTGGCATTTAAACGATGCTCAATACTAAGGGGCCCAACATGTGCCAAGAAAATATCCCCCACACCATTACACCACCACCACTGGCCTGAACCATTGATACAAGGCAGGATGGATCCATGCTTTCATGTTGTTTACGCCAAATTCTGACCCCTACTATCTGAATGTTGCAGCTGAAATCAAGACTCATCAGACAAGGCAACGTTTTTTCCAATGTCCAATTGTCCAATTTTAGTGATTCTGTGCAAACTGTAGCCTCAGGCCTTTTCGGCAACAAAAGTCAGACGACCATTCCGGCGGACTTTCGGCAGACTTCCGACGGACCTTTGAACAAACGGACTTGCCTACACACGATCACACCAAAGTCCGACGGATTCGTACGTGATGACGTACGACCGGATAAAAATAAGGAAGTTGATAGGCAGTAGCCAATAGCTGCCCTAGCGTCAGTTTTCGTCCGTCAGACTAACATACAGACGAGCGGATTTTTCAACCGGACTCGAGTCCGTCGAAAAGATTTGAAGCATGTTCCAAATCTAAAGTCCGTCAGATTTTTAACTGGAAAAGTCCACTGAAGGTCCGATGAAGCCCACACACGATCGGATTGTCTGCCGGACTCGGTCCGTCGGAGCAGTCCGATAGAAAAGTCCGCTCGTGTGTACGCTGCATAAGTTTCCTGTTCCTGACAGGGTGGCACCCGGTGTTGTCTTTTGGTGCTGTAGCCCATCTGCTTCAAGGGTCGATGTATTGTGCATTCAGAGATGGTATTCTGCATACCTTGGTTGTAACGAGTGGTTATTTGAGTTACTGTTGCCTTTCTATCGTCTCAAACCAGTCTGCCCATTCTCCTCCACACAAGGCATTTTCCTCCACACTCCAACTGCCGTTTACTGGATATTTTCTCTTTTTCGGACAATTCTCTGTAAACCCTAGAGAAGGTTCTGCATGAACATTCCAGTAGATCAGCAGTTTTTGAAATACTCAGGCCACAACCATGCCACGTTCAAAGTTGCTTAAGGCTGAGTTCACACTTAATACGGATGCAGGTCATAGCAGGGGTTCGCTGCATCCCTGTTCTCCATTTCAGGCCCAAACTTTTGCCTGAATTCAGGCCTGAAACTGAGCCAAAGACGCACAGGACCCCTTGTGCAGCCGACCTGGAGATGTGTGAATCGGCTCCATTGAGAGCCGGTCACAACCGCATCCAATTCGCTTAAGTGTGAACCCAGCCTAAATCCCTTTCTTCCCCATTCTGATGTTCGGTTTGAACTTCAGCAAGTCATCTTCACCACGTCTAGATGCCTAAATGCACTGAGTTGCTGCTATGTCATTGGCTGATTAGCAATTTGTGTTACCAACTTCCAGAAGAGGAGAGGGCTATGGTGTACAAAGAGGGATGGGATTATGCTAGGTAGCTGACTCTTGGAATAGTCATATTTATAGTGTAAAATAGTTTAAAGGCACATTGCAAATGAGCAAAATTCTGTTTATGGAAAGGAAGAAGGCTGCAAGTAAGCATTTAAAATATGTAATTTTTTTTTAAAGTTGGTGACAAGATCTCTACTGCTATCTATTTTCGAAAGACTTTAGAAGTCATCAAAATACTGATCTATTTTCATTTTATTTTTCCCTAACTGCCTCCTGACTGATCTCCCAACTGGAATTGTTTGGGGACCATAATGTGTACTTGGCACATAAATGTACAGGCGAGTCTCATACGACTTCTAGTACTGGAGTGAACCCTTCATTTATAGCTACTGAACTTTACTTTCTGTTATCAGCCCCTTCGAAATAATAATTAAGTGTCATATCAGGTTTGGCAACAAGCGCATCATGTTCTACCCACTGATTGCAACCATACGATGTTTTGCTGTCTGTACCACCCCGCTGACAGGAGCAGTGATGGCAGCATTCCTTCTTCTGTCCGATATCAGGAGAAGCAGCAAGACCAATCCTGGGAAGGAGAAGAGAGCCAAGAGGAGGTGCAGGCTGCTCTCTTGTCCGTTTTGATTGGTCAGAGACAGAAAAAGAAGAAAGTCTCTACAACCTTATTGGCTGCTTCCTTGGTAACTAGTGTTAGTGAAACAGATGGCAGCAAGGGAGATATTTCGGGGCTGAGAGTGACTATGTATATCAGGAATGAAGAAGGTGTAGGGTAGCCTAATGCCCTGTACACACGAGCGGAATGTCTGACCGAAAAAGTCTGACAGGAGCTTTTCATCCTATATTCCGATCGTGTGTATGCCCCATTGGACTTTTTACGTCGAAAATTCTGACAGACCTAGGAAGAGAACATGTTCTAAATTTTTCCGACGGAACCAATTCCTATCGGGAAAAGCGCTCGTCTGTATGCTGTTCCGACGTACCAAATACGACGCATGTTCTGAAGCAAGTACGAGACGGAAGCTATTGGCTACTGGCTTTTAAATGTCCGTTTTCTAGTCCCGCCGTACGTGTTGTACGTAATTTGGTGTGACCGTGTGTATGCAAGACAGCTTGAGCGGAATTCCGTCGGAACTCCGTCGGAAAAACCTTCAGAGTTTATTCCGACAGGAAAACCGGTCGTGTGTACGCGGCATAAGTGGGGTGAGGTGATGACTTGTTAAACTTTACTTTTTAATGGAGCCTTGCTAGGCTATCTTCCCAGCCTTCCTCGTCTATCCCCAGAGAATGACCTTCTAGCATGGCCCAGTACCAATTTATAGTGTATATTGCATGATGCCACATGAAGACACCTACAGCAATGAAGAGAATGCCCACTGTTTACAACACCAAGTATTTGTCTGCCTTGCCTTAAAATCTCTAATTTGCCAAAAGGGAGGTTCTAAGCTTCTCAACTAGACTACAAGGACAAAAGAAAGAGAAGGGGTTTTTAGGGACTTTGGGGAAATCATGACCTGGTAAGGTCACCCATTTCCATCCCTAGGGACTTTAAATGAAACCATGACCTGGTACAAGACTACAAGGACACTATGGGGTTATTTACGAAAGGCAAATCCACTTTGCACCACAAGTGCAAACTACAAGTGCAAAGTGCACTTGAAATTGAACTGAAAGTGCAGTCGCTGTAAATCTGAGGGGTACATCTGACGTGAGGGGAAGCTCTGCTGATTTTATCATCCAATCACGTGCAAGCTAAAATGCTGTTTTTTACTTTCCTTGCATGTCCCCCTCGGATCTACAGCGACTGCACTTCCAAGTGCACTTTTCAGTGCAATTTCAAGTGCACTTTGCACTTGTAGTGCAAAGTGGATTTTCCTTTCGTAAATAACCCCCTATGTTGAAAGAAAAAAATTGAAGGTCTGTGATTATTTAAAATCAGTCATTTGGAAGGAAAAGTGGCATTCTCACTTTTGATGCTACGCCGACATTTAGCCCATTCTTCAGTCTCACAAATGGCTGCACGCTAAGTGACCTTTAGCATCTTCAATGGTTCTTTTGATAGCCAACCTTGTACGCTACAGAGTCAGAACACACACACACACTATGTTGTTTTTGAATTATTAGACATTTTTTTTCTTTTTGTCTGAGTGACAAATTACTTTAACTACACAAAGAAAGAGAAGCATGGTATTAAACAAATTATTTTCCTAAGCATGTGCCAAAGTAATAAATAGGGCAATTAAATGCTACTTTACAAGATTAAACTGAAATCTTATTACATCAAGTACAGGCAGAGAATGATTGGGATTCTAGAGACTGGGATAATGAGGCACAGGATTTAGCTAAACCAATACTACAGGAGGGGTGTAGGGGATAGCAGGATTTATAAAGGCTGCGTGGATGTATTGTTGGCTAGATAGTGCCCAAATTTTACCAGCAAGGCAGCTGATCAGAGCACCGCTAGCAATAGTCAGACAAGAGATAGAGAGAACAAACTTTTCAATGGACACTACTTTATTTATTTTTGCAGGCAGCAATTGGTCCTGCTATGCCCATGTGGCTGCTTTTAGTGATTTTATAGCAAAAATGAAAGTATCACAAGTTCCTATTTTTCAGTTAAGCTGCTTTCACACTGGGATGTCGGCGGTTAGCGGCGCCTTACCCCCGCTTTAGCAGTGCTATTGGTCCGCTAGCGGAACGCTTTAACTTCCGCTAGCGGCCGAAAAAAGGGTTAAAACTGCCAGCAAAGCGCCACTATAGTGGCGCTGCCCATTGTTTTCAATGGGAAGAGGCGCTTTAGGGGCGGTGTACACACCACTCCTACAGCTCTGCAAAGATGCATGACTGTTTTTACTGTCCTGCCAGCGCACCCCTCCAGTGTGAAAGCACTCGGGCTTTCACACTGGAGTTAGAGGAGAGGCTCTTTACAGGCGCTATTTTTATCGCTATAGCGCCTGTAAAGCGCCTCAGTGTGAAAGCAGCCTAAAAGCTGAACTTTGGGCAGCTATAAAAAGACAAAAATAACTGCAGCTCTGTTGTCATTAAAAAAATCAATAAAGTGTTACTAAAGTCCAATAAAACATAATTAAAAATAAGAATATTAAAGAGGTCATACTTAACTGCTCCGTGCAATGATATTACACAGAAACACTGCTCTTCTGACAGTCTCCCGCCAGCACTGCCCCCTTCTTCCTGCTCCAGGTGCCTCTTTAGCAAGCCAGGTGCTACGGGGGGCACACATGCGGGCACACTCCCAAGCCGGGCTGTGTGCATCCACACACACGCAGCGCTTAAAAGCCATGCCCACACTCCCTCCTCACAGGAGTCTGACTGACAGCAGCAGGAGTATATGGTTCCCACTGCCCCTAGTATCTCTGGTGAAGGCAGGAAGTCAGGGGAGCCGTGCTGGAGTCAGAGGCAGCAATGGAGCGGTGACAGGAGCCAGGTGAGTATTTAGGGATGGGGGAATAGGACAGATAGGGGGGTGTGTTTTTTTTTTTTTTTTTTTTACCTTAATGCAGACAATACATTAAGGTGAAAAAATATTTAGACTTTAGAACCAATTTAATTGTATTTCTGAAATACAACTAGTATAACTATCTAAAATTGACTTGGTATCAGCTTTCTGCCGTCCCCTAGAAAGCAGCACCGGGAGAGGGAAGAGCAGGACTAGGAGCCAATCCTATGTACTGCATGCAAACATGTTGACAAAGAACATGTTAATAGGGCGTGGGCAGAGTAAGCAGAGGGATGACCTTATCAGCTTGCTCCGACTCTTTTACTGTCCAGTCGGAAGTCTTGGGGAGGTAAGATGACTTCCATTTGGTTCCTGGTGTCATCCACCTGGCTGTGCTGCATGAGATGGCTAAGTAAATTTCAAGAAAGAAATGGATGGGGAGCGTTCAACAGGAATCCTTAGAGATCACCTGGCACCTCTTTTGGCTATTAAGCGGTAAAATCAGTCCTTACAGATGAATCATTGCCCAAAATTGATTTTATTCAAATTGATTTTAAAAGGCAGCAGCAAGCAGAAAAATATCTTCATCAATTCATAGCAAGATGGAGCAATTACTGACTCTTTTTCTCTTTTCACAGCTCAGAGCATGCTTGAGACGCTTAGTGCTGGAGGGTACTGTACTGTATATTAAAAGCCAAGCTCCAGGCTTCAGACAGATATAAAAGACAGCATAATGTAGCTCTGCATTCATTACCACATCATTCATTTTTTTTTTAAACTTGACTTATCAGTATTTGGATTCTTTTTTGCTTGCCTGTCATACAGTATGGTCCTGGATCTAGCATTCTCCTGCTGCGGATCCACTGTTTAGGCGCACCAGCCTGAGTCCCACGCTGCCATTTTGTCCCTTCTCCGTCATCGTAAGCTGGCTGCCTCTTCCGGGTTCAGGCAGCCAGCCCCTGATGATGACCACAGCTCAGCACACCGACCACTGCCATTTCCTACTCCTGCAGCCCCTAATTATATGTAACATGGAATCCCAGGAGGCTGAGGAAACGGGGACGTGTCATTCTCCCATTGGGAATGGCAGGTGGGTGGGGCCAGGCCTAAAGTGAGAAAGAGTCCAAAAACGAAAGTGCCGATTCATATTACGAAGGGTAGCAGTCTGGCACAGAGCTTCAGATGATCTGGGGGGCGAAGGCCCACTTTAAGTGGAGTTGCTTGAACACGCAATGGGGTTGATTTACTAAAACTGGAGAGTGAAAAATCTGGTGCAGCTGTGCATGATAGCCAATCAACTTGTTTCATTTAAACTTTGACAAAAAAAAAAAACCTGGAAGCTGATTGGTTTCTATGCAGAGCTGCACCAAATTTTACACTCATCAGTTTTAGTAAATAAACTACTTGGCTTCTGTCTTTTCTGATATCTGCTCATTCAATTTATTGAAACTGACAGGATGTTTTATCAATATAAATGCAATAAATTACAAGCCGACCTCAATGTACTGTTTCATTGGGCAACTGTGTGGCAAATGATGTTTAATGTTGATAAATGTAAAGTTATGCACTGAGGAGGGGGGGGGGCTATGAATATGCATGCATCATACATACTAGGGGGAGTATAACTGGGGGAATCAATGGTGGAGAAGAATCTGGGTGTTCTGGTAGATCATAAGCACAATAAGAGCATGCAATGCCAAGCTGCAGTTTTCAAAACGAAAAAAACCCTTTCATGTATTTAGAGGCATGGACTGCAGAAAGAGACATCATTTTGCCCCTGTACAAATCATTAGTAAAACCTCACCTGAAATATGCAGTTCAGTTTTGGGCACCAGGTCACAAAAAGGATAAATCGGGGAACTGGAGAAAGTGCAGAGAAGAGCAACCAAACTGATAAAAGGCATGGAGGAGCTCAGCTATGAGGAAAGATTAGAGGAGCTGAATTTATTCTCTCTTGATCATATCCCCACTTCATCTTCTCTTCTCAACATGTACGAATACATAAGGGGGCACTTTAAGATCATCACAGAGGACAAGGGGGCACTCTTTACGCACTCTTTACATCTGGAGGAAAAGAGATTTCATCTCCAAATATGGAAAGGCTTCTTCACAGTAAGACCTGTGAAAATGTGGAAAAGACTCCCTCAAGAGCTGGTTCTGGCCAGTTCAGTAGATTGTTTTAAGAAAAGCCTGGATTCTTTCCTAAATGTACATAATATAACTGGATAGTAATATTTATAGGTAAAGTTGATCCAGGGAACATTTGGTTGTTTTGGGGGATCAGGAAGGATTTTTTTTCCCCTGCTGGAGCAAACTGGATCCTGCTTTGCTGTATTTATTTATTTTTTGCCTTTCTCTGGATTAACTGTGGGTATAAGATTGCGTATATATATATATATATATATATATATATATATATATGTTCAAAATTCAGGTGGGTTACCTTCTTTTCCTAGTCCTTCGGTTTGATCATAGCACCGTCAGGGTGGACTCCCAATCTTCCACCATAAATCAAAAATGAAGAAACAATAGGACAGATGCTTGATGCAAATATTTCTTTTACTTGAATGTTCCAAAATACATACAAAACTTGAAAGTGCAGATGTGCAAGCAACTGTACAGTATCGAGCATAAATCGCTCTTTATCAGCCAGAGAAGCCTGATGAAGAGCGATTTATGCTCAATACTGTACAGTTGCTTGCACATCTGCACTTTCAAGTTTTGTATGTGTTCGTTGTCCATAGCATAAACCCACCGCCACCATGGGCCACTCCATCCACAACGTTGACATCAGCAAACTGCTCATCCACACAATGCCATACACGCTGTACAGTGAAAACCGGGATTAATCCGTGAAGAGAACACCTCTCCAAAGTGCGAGCATTTGCCCACTAAAGTCGGTTACGACGACAAACTGCAGTCAGGTCAAGACCCCAATGAGGGAAAACGAGCATGGATGAGCTTCCCTGAGACAGTTTCTGACAGTTTGTGCTGAAATTCTTTGGTTATGCAAACCGATAGTTGCAGCAGCTGTCCGGGCGGCTGGTCTCAGACGATCTTGGAGGTGAAGATGCTGGATGTGGAGGTCCTGGGCCGGTGTGGTTACACGTGGTCTGCGGTTGTGAGAACGGTTGGATGTACTCTATGTGAACAATATTTGAGAGAAATAGGCCTTTTGTGTACATGGAAAAAGTCGTAGATCTTTGCGTTCAGCTCATGAGAAATAGGGGCAAACACAAAAGCATTGCGTTTATAATTTTGCTCAGTGTATATTTTATATATACATATATATATATATATATATATATATTTTCTATTGGTTGAACTAGATGACTTGTCTTTTATCAACCAGCCTATGTAACTATGAAAAAAAAAGTATACAAAGTATATAGAACAGATCAAGAAAGAATTGAAAACTGGAAAAGGAACTGAGTATTTCAGCTCTTTCATATATGAATTTAAAAATAATTACAAATCATTAACAACTGAGCAAGATAAATAAGTTATTTCCAATAGTCTTAAAGCAGCTTAAAACCACAAGGCTGGGAATGTATTATTACCAGATGGGATTTGACTCAGAGTTTACAATTACCCATTTTCCCCTTGCTAGAGGTGCCTACAGTACCCTGGCAAAGGACTTCATCCTTAGTATGTAAAAAAAAACGATTCTTCTGGGTGGGAATTTCCATGTAAATATTATTACTGGGTGAATATAAAGCATATACACATACAACTTCTATTACATTTAGATATAAAAATGTAACTAAGATTCCATCAGTCTATGCACTCTCTAAATACTCAAATATAAGAAGTCTCTATGTGTACTATTGAACATACAACAGGATACAGAATTTGAAAATACAATGAATTATATTGAAAACACAAATGTTATTCGTATTTTCATATCTTACCTCTGGATAAGTAGCAATTCAAATAATTATTTAAAAGTGATTATAAAGCCAAGACAATTTTACCTTAATGCATTCCTTAGGGTCCATTCACACAGGGGCAACTTTTGATCCGACTTCAAGTCGCCCCTAGTCGCCTCAAGTCGCGCTAGATGAAAAAATCAATGTAAGTGAATGGATCCGTCTTAATGCACACTACCGCAGTCGCTCCAACTTCAGAAAAGGTTCCTGTACTACTTCAATCTGACTTCTAGGTGACTTGTGGCCACTGGCAAAGTCCCCTGTCCTGGAGGCAACTTCAAGTTGCTTGTAAGTTGCTCCAAGTCGCGCTGTGATTCATACTCAAGTCGTGTCCAAGTTGCCTCCCAAAGTCGCGCTGGAAGTCGTGTTGCCCATGTGTGAATGGACCCTTATTTATTAAGGTAAAACATTTACAGGTCAGCAGTATCACCCCCTCACTTCCCCCTACTAAATACTTGGCCAAATCCTGACTCAATTCAGCGCTGTGCCTGTTTGTAGAAGCTCTCTTCTGTCTCCCTGCATTCACAAGACAGAGAGGCAATCAAATCCTGTAAGCAGAGAGAAAAGCTGACCCGCACTGTGTGTGTGTATATGGATGCACACAGCACGGCTCAGGAGCAAGTCCCGCCCCCCTATCAGCAAGCGGCTTGCTATGATGGCAAACACTGAACAGTAGGAGCCGAGAGAGTCAGCGGGGAACCCCAGAAGAGGAGGTTTGGGGCTTCTCTGTACAATTCCGGAGCAGAGAAGTATAACATGTTTGTTATTTTTTTTAAAAAAGAGAAAAAAAAAGGCTTTTTTAACTGCTATAGACCCTTTTCACACTGGCGGAGTCCAGCGGTTTCACCCGCTCAGTAGGGGATCTCTTAGCTCATTCCCGCAGAGCAGGTGGATGACACGCCGCTGTCCTCTATAGACTGTTGGATGGAAACTGACCGTCTGTCCATTGCCATCCAACTGTCATCCGTTCCGGTGGATGGATGGGGAACAGATGCCCATCCGTATGTTTTTAGTGGACCAGATCCAATCGGATGTCAGCGGGTGTCAACGTACACATGTCTGTTAACATCTGCCGTTCCACAGAGAGCAATGGATGGTCTTATTGGGTATGCCTGGAAAACTGACAGCGGCTCCAGCCGGAGCTGACAGTTTTTTTTTTCGTTCAACCAAACAAACTAATAGTGTGTACCCGGCTTTAGTCTAGTCCTTTGGTAAATCAAATACATTATTTCAGGTAAAGCAGATAATATCAGGGAGCATTTCCTTATATTAACCAATAGCCTGTCATGAATTTTAAACTATAAGATAAAAACATTGCATCTACAGTATTTCAGAAATATTGTTTAAAAAAGATAAAGTTAAAGCTAAATTATAAAAAAGATTATTTTTCGCCCCTTTCACACTGTCAGCTCTGGCTGGAGCCACTGTACTAACATGCAAGGTTAAGGCCCCCCCCGCCAGAACACTCCGATCAACGCTCTCTGCCATTGGCTGAGAACTAGTGGTGGCTGCTCCATTAGGGGCGCAGGGGTGCCGCCCCCCCTAATCTACATGCAGGGTGCCAGACGCATGGATTTCAATTTTTTTTTTAAGCACATGATTAGAGCCTGAGGCTTCAATTGCCCTGAAAATAACAAATTAATATTCGCTATTGTCTTCCTGCTTCTCCTCCCGGCCAAGCAGGAAGCAGGTCTTAAGACCTGATTGGCTGAGAGGAGAAGCAAATCGTATTGACCGGCCGGGAGCAGAAGCAGGCGGAAGCCGCTGAGGAGACGCAGGGGGAAGCCGCCGAAGCTGCCCGTGACCTGGATGGAGTAAGTGCGGAGCTGGCGGGCGAGCGACAGGAGGGGGGTTTGTTTGCTGAGCGAAAGGTGGGGGTTTGAACGACCGACTGAACGGGGGGGTCAGTTGTTTGTTTGCCGCCCCTGCCAAAAAATGGAGCACCAGCCGCCACTGCTGAGAGCGCTGATCGGGAGTCGGCCGGATGCTGGTTTTCCAGCATGCACGGTCAGCTTCTGTTGTACAGACTGACATACACACAGGCCGAATGTCGGCCTTTTTTTTTTTAACCCGCCGCTATCTCCCGACATTCGTCCCATGTGTACACGGGCTTTAACCTAGGCATCATGTGCAAATTTTTTATTTATTTTTTTGTTCACAGTGCAACAATGTGTGATGCAGGGATCTCCCCTTCTATGCTATTGTATTCTGACAGGGGGGACTGCCCCCACCAGAATAAACAGATCAGCCATTGGCTGCAAACATTGATCAAATGCTGGTTTTTCAGCATGATCATTCAACAAAATTCAGTCGTTAGACTGGGTTCTGTTGAACAGACAGCAGTACACAGGCACTGAAAGTTTGCTGGTCCCTGCTGATCTGGCCAAATTTAGCCCTGTGTATACCCTGCACTAGCAAAGGAAAAATGTACTTTAGAGAATGAGGTGAATCGGTACTGACTTTCACCATCCAAATGTGTTTTTTGAAAAGTGAACTTCCCCTCAAGCAATGTGACCATTTACTTTGACAATGACTTTTCAGTGGTAAATCAACCCCATTATGTGAATATGAGAATATACGTTCATCTCTGTATTTTGGTACATTATAAAAAAAAAAAATACATTTATTAGAGACTTCTTTATTTCTTTCTATTTTTTCTCTTCCATACCCGTAGAGTTTTTATATACAATTTTTTAAGATGAATAATTAGAGGAAATAGAGGGAATAAATTATGAATCTCTGGTCTGCATCGGTACAATAGAAGTACACATGGATATATTTCTGCTCCATACAAGCTATATTTATTTCCAACAAAATCCAACCCACATTCCTCTCTCCTTGCCTCATGGTAGTATTTACTGCAGCACAAAAGACATTTTTCAATTCTTACATAAGAATATGATCTCTGCCCAGCAATAAATGCTACGCCATATTTCTGCTTCAAGTCTGAAAGTCTCCTACCTAAATTATATTACCCCTCCCAGCCATACCCATTCCCACCAAAGACTGCTGGGGCCGGCATGAAGATCCCTAACTAAATATATAGCTAAATCCCTAACTAAAGAGCCACTAACTAAATATATAGATCACATTTGAAAGGTAACAAATTTGTCAAAAAATAATAAAATACCTGCAGAAACTGTGCTACAAAAATACTTGCAATAAATAAAATATACAGTACAGTAAAACCTTGGATTGCGAGCATAATTCGTTCCAGAAACATGCTTGTAATCCAAAACACTTGTGTATCAAAGCAAATTTCCCCATAAGAAATAATAGAAACTCAAATGATTCGTTTCACAACCATTTATTTAGAGGTCCTTCAGTTTATAGTCCATATAAAAAGATTATAACAATGTGATAGGTTGTGTAACCATAAAATGTCCATATACAAATGGAAGCCTCCACAAGGGGATTAGAGGCAAAATCGAGCAGGAGCTACAGGGTATAAAAGAGAAGAGAGGTCTCTAAGTGTAGCAATATGTTGCTAAATGTTGTACACTTAGAGGTGCCTCTCTTCTCTTGACATGACGGCCCCCTTGAACTTTTCAACCTTTTGCCACATTTCAGGCTTCAAACATAAAGATATAAAATTTTTATTTTTTGTGAAGAATCACCAACAAGTGGGACACAATTGTGAAGTGGAACGAAATCTTTTGGATTTTTTAAACTTTTTTAACTAATAAAAAAATGAAAAGTGGGGCGTGCAAAATTATTCGGCCCCCTTGCGTTAATACTTTGTAGAGCCACCTTTTGCTGCGATTACAGCTGCAAGTCGCTTGGGGTATGTCTCTATCAGTTTTGCACATCGAGAGACTGAAATTCTTGCCCATTCTTCCTTGCAAAACAGCTCAAGCTCAGTGAGGTTGGATGGAGAGCGTTTGTGAACAGCAGTTTTCAGCTCTTTCCACAGATTCTCGATTGGATTCAGGTCTGGACTTTGACTTGGCCATTCTAACACCTGGATACGGTGTGAAGCATTCCTTTGTAGATTTTGCTGTATGTTTGGGATCATTGTCTTGTTGGAAGATAAATCTCCGTCCCAGTTTCAGGTCTTTTGCAGACTCCAACAGGTTTTCATCCAGAATGGTCCTGTATTTGGCTGCATCCATCTTCCCCTCAATTTTAACCATCTTCCCTGTCCCTGCTGAAGAAAAGCAGGCCCAAACCATGATGCTGCCACCACCATGTTTGACAATGGAGATGGTGTGTTGAGGGTGATGAGCTGTGTTGCTTTTACGCCAAACATATCGTTTTGCATTGTGGCCAAAAAGTTCGATTTTGGTTTCATCGGACCAGAGCACCTTTCTTCCACATGTTTGGTGTGTCTCCCAGGTGGCTTGTGGCAAACTTTAGACAAGACTTTTTATGTATATCTTTGAGAAATGGCTTTCTTTTTGCCACTCTTCCATAAAGGCCAGATTTGTGCAGTGTACGACTGATTGTTGTCCTATGGACAGACTCTCCCACCTCAGCTGTAGTTCTCTGCAGTTCATCCAGAGTGATCATGGGCCTCTTGGCTGCATCTCTGATCAGTCTTCTCCTTGTCTGAGCTGAAAGTTTAGAGGGACAGCCAGGTCTTGGTAGATTTGCAGTGATCTGATACTCCTTCCATTTCAAAATGATCGCTTGCACAGTGCTCCTTGGGATGTTTAAAGCTTGGGAAATCTTTTTGTATCCAAATCCGGCTTTAAACTTCTCCACAACAGTATTATGGACCTGCCTGGTGTGTTCCTTGGTCTTCATGATGCTCTCTGCGCTTTCAACAGAACCCTGAGACTATCACAGAGCAGGTGCATTTATACAGAGACTTGATTACACACAGGTGGATTCTATTTATCACCATCAGTCATTTAGGACAACATTGAATCATTCAGAGATCCTCGTTGAACTTCTGGAGTGAGTTTTCTGCACTGAAAGTAAAGGGGCCGAATAATTTTGCACGCACCACTTTTCAGTTTTTTAATTGCTAAAAAAGTTTAAAATATCCAATAGATTTCGTTCCACTTCACAATTGTGTCCCACTTGGTGATTCTTCACAAAAAATTAAAATTTTATATCTTTATGTTTGAAGCCTGAAATGTGGCAAAAGGTTGAAAAGTTCAAGGGGGCCGAATACTTTCGCAAGCCACTGTATATATATATATATATATATATATATATATATATATATATATATATATACACATACACACACATACATATATACACAAACACACAGTGAGGGGAAAAAGTATTTGATCCCCTGCTGATTTTGAACGTTTGCCCACTGACAAAGAAATGATCAGTCTATAATTTTAATGGTAGGTTTATTTTAACAGTGAGAGACAGAATAACAACACAAATATCCAGAAACACGCATTTCATAAAAGCTATAAATTGATTTGCATTTTAATGAGTGAAATAAGTATTTGATCCCCTATCAATCAGCAAGATTCCTGGCTCCCAGGTGTCTTCTATACAGGTATCGAGCTGAGATTAGGAACACTCTCTTAAAGGGAGTGCTCCTAATCTCAGCTTGTTACCTGTATAAAAGACACCTGTCCACAGAAGCACTCAATCAATCAGATTCCAATCTCTCCACCATGGCCAAGACCAAAGAGCTGTCCAAGGATGTCAGGGACAAGAGTGTAGACCTACACAGGGCTGGAATGGGCTACAACACCATCGCCAAGCTGCTTGGTGAGAGGGTGACAACAGTTGGTGTGATTATTCGCAAATGGAAGTAACACAAAATAACTCAATCTCCCTCGGTCTGGGGCTCCACGCAAGATCTCACCTTGTGGAGATTCAATGATCATGAGAACGGTGAGTAATCAGCCCAGAACTATGTGGGAGAATCTTGTCATTGATCTCAAGGCAGCTGGGACCATATTTACAAAGAAAACAATTGGTAACACACTACGCCACGAAGGACTAAAATCATGCAGCGCCCGAAAGGTTCCCCTGCTCAAGAAAGCACATGTACAGGCTTGTCTGAAGTTTGCTAATGAACATCTGAATGATTCCGAGAAGAACTGGGTGAAAGTGTTCTATTCATATGAGACCAAAATCGTGCTCTTTGGCATCAACTCAACTCGCCGTCTTTGGAGGAGGAGGAGTGCTGCCTATGACCCCAAGTACACTATCCCCACCGTCAACATGGGAGGGGGAAACATTATGCTTTGGGGGGACAGGACAACTTCACCGCATCAAAGGCACGATGCACCGCCAAATTTTGGGTGAGAACCTCCTTCCCTCAGTCAGGGCATTGAAAATGGGTCGTGGATGTGTATTCCAGCATGACATTAATTAATCAAATTAATTTACCTAAAATAATGTCACTCATGCCTACGTATTACAATACTGATACTTGTCACATGACTATAGCTGCAAAATTCTCTCATTTAGCACTGGGGATGTTGAAAGTGCTCCTATGAAGTATAAAGATATTGGAAGCTATGAGCTTCATGAGCAATGGTCACAAGTGATGCCTGCATTGATTGTATTGCTTCCTTTTATAATGGTATGCGGGGTTGTGCCACCAATGAAACCAGGCAGCACTAATAGTCAGGGGTGACAGGCCGGAGTGTCTACAACGCATGCAGAGCTCCCTGCTTGGCCAACAGGCATGTCACACAGGCAGGAACATCGGCTGACCCTCTTCAGAGACACAGAGCCTGTTAACAGTGAAGGCTCAATTTTGCTAAGCACAGCACTGCCTGAGGGACAGGTACAGTAATGGTGTGCCCATACATTTTCCATAGGGTTGTGTTGGCAAAAATGCTTGTTTCAGAAGGCAGATGCGCACAACCCCCCCCCATGGCCCTGGAGGGTATATATGGCCAGCCCAAGTAATTGCACAATTTGAAACCAGAAGAATTGAAAAGCAAAACCTCTTCTTCTCTGCACCATTAACTTCAGTAATGCAGACACTGATGGTATTCTACAAATTGTCACCAGTTATATTACAGTGTAAAATGAGGCCCAATAGCATCAGTTTCTTTGCCTGAATCATTAAAGCCCTACTGATCTCCTGGGATTAGCTAGTCTATATCTCTGATTAACATCTAAACTGTGTTTATTTTGGATGCATACACTCTAGTATTCACTGCTAATCCATAGACTAACAAACATGTATATTGAGAAAGGGGTGACAGCCAAAAGATGCTCAATCTATTTAGTCTGCTGCTCTGGTACAGAAGAAAGCATGCTGTGCATCTCCACTTGAAGGCATGCATTTTTCGGAGGACCCCAATTACATGGAAACTTAGAAAAAATGTTTACATTTTTGGGGTATACCAGATCAGTCTGAGATAAATTACACATTGAATGTCCACCTGGTAAAGCTTGAACGTAAGAACTGAAGACTGGTTGGAAACCTTGCAAATTTGAGAAACAGTAGTCTCATCCTGAAGCACTAACAGATCTGGTAGACTAGAAAGGGATTGATGAATCCTACCAGAGATCGTTATACGACAAGCCAACAAGTCCCTACAGGGGGCTTTTGGGTGTGATAGAGAGTCAGACTAATGAAAAAGGGTCTGCAGCTGAGAGAGAAACTCGAACTGCGCACACCACATCCAAAAAATCAAGGAAAAACTCCTTAGAAGGTGCAAGACATAGAAATGGCAAGAAAATGTCCTGATTAAGATGGAAAACATAAAGCAGCTTGGAGAGATCATATGTTTCAAAACAACATTGTCCTTGAAGAGTTTACAAATCAAGGCCAATAACTCAGAAAATTGCTATACTGAAGTAAAGAGGATGAGAAAGGCAACCTTGCAAGAAACAGTAGACAGAGGAATATCTCTAACAGGTTCCAAGGAAAACTTTAAAAGACCAACATGACTAGGTTTATATCCCACAGAGACAATGGGGGATGTACAGGAGAAGCAATGTGAGCGACACCCTGTACAAAGGCCTACACTTAAGCTGGGTACACACGAGCCGAATGTCGGGAGACATTTGCCGGTTAAAAAAAAAAAAAAACGGACAACATTCGCCCCGTGTGTACGTCAGTCTGTCTGACAGAAGCCAGCCGTTTGGCCGGTGTTGTCACCCGGCACAGAACGGGAACCGTCTGTCTCCGACCTCCCTCAGACCAGAAAAATAGCGTGGTCCGCCTCAAGCTGCTCCTCTAGCTGTCACTACAGCTTCAATGGAGCCCACACCAGTCGTCGCGCCGCTCATTTTACGACCCGCAGCCGGAACCAGAACCTACGGGTCAACCAGAAGTGTCCTCCCCGCCGGAAATGACGTCACCTGCCATCCGACCCAGCCTTGAGCCGCCCTAGAGCGAGAGGAACTCGGACACTTCCGCCATCACCTTCCCCAGGCAGCGGAAAACGAGCGCCTAGGCCTCCGCATTTCCCAAAGGAGGACAGGGTGCACAATGACACTGCAGGTAATGGACTCCACAGCCCTGCTGCCCTGCACAAGAGACCTCTGTCTCTCCCTTCCAGGACAACACCAGCCTCCCCAGCTGAAAAGGCCCAGGTTCCTAGCGATGTCTCCTCGACGGAGGAAACACCGAAACTGACGGGCTGGAGGGATGGAGTGGCTTAAAGCTCTGGTGGAGGTGGTGTTTCCTGAGAAGGGAGGAGCCGAGGTCTCTCATAGGTGCTGTCCTGAAAGACGAAATAGGGAAATTGAATGTGTATGAATGAACTGTGACTCACTGTGACTCTAACCGGTTGTATCTGTGCTCAAGAGTGTAAGAAAATAAATCTGATACGAATTGTTGTGCCGCCGGCGTGACTAGATTAGAATGGGACTGTGATGGGTATGAAATGGATCCGATACGAATCGTTGTAGAGTGTATGAAATGAATCCGATATGAATCGGTTGTAAAATTTATGAAATGAATCCAATACGAATCAGTTGTATGAAATGAATCTGATACGAACCGGTTGTAGAGTGTATGAAATGAATCCGATATAAATCGGACTGTGGAGAGTATGAACTGGATCCTATACGAATCGTGGTGCCGTTGACGCGACTAGATTCAAATCGGGCTGTAGCGTGTATCAAATGAAACAGATACGAATCATTTTTAAAGTGTATGCAATTAATCCAATACAAATCGGTTGTAAAGTGTATGAAATGAAACCGACATGAATCGGACTCTGAAGCGTGTTAGGGTGCCACCCCCTACTCTAAAACCTAACATATGCCAACCCACCCAGCCCCCCAGGCTAATCAGAGTGCAGACAAGGCACCAGGTGGGTCTAATTACCACCTCAATCAGCCACAGAAACCATGCAATCAATACATGCTAATCTCCAAATAGATGAGGCAGCGACTCCATAGACAATGAATCCTATAACCAGCGAAGCCTGTGTCAAGTGATATCAGCCAATGGCCACCAACCTTCGACCAACAGTCCTTCAGCCATGGTAGCTATCACCCTACCTACCCTACTTAGCACTGCACTGGCAGCCAGACCATTTCCGTGGACTCCCTTTCTTTCTTCTTACTCTCTTTCCCCCCTCTCTGGACGTGGAGCTTCCCCCACTCTGTACAATATGAGCTTCATCTCCCCAGACTAAACCCCAATCTACTGCTCCCAGGTATTTTTACCTTACTCATATCCCAGCTGTTACTGCTTGTATTCTTACTCTCACCACCATATTTGTCCTGTTACAAGATTATCTCATCACCTACTGCAAGCTCATGTTGCCTGGTGGACTGCAGTATATCATGCTCCACCAACTCTGTTCATGGCTGTTTACGTTTGCTAAATTTTGATCTCTGTTATCTTATGTAAACCAAATAAAACCTCTTTATCGAGAAATAAAAGACATACAAAGTTCATGTAAGGCGAAGCTCTGCATGTCTGCCTCCCCCCCGCTGCCACATTTGGCACCTTTTGGGGGGAGCAGGTACCTGGTTTTGACAGTTACCTGCTCCCACTTCTGGCTCATTTTGTTTCACCCCACCCCCCTTCCCCCACAGCCGGCCCATTCACAAAGCGCAGCAACCTTCATGCATGCGCAGCAGGAAGATTGAAAAATGACACCACTGAATTCCTGGACAGGTAAGTGCCCTAAAATTAAAAAAGTCAGCAGCTACAGTATTTGGAGCTCCCCTTTAAGTTCTGCTTCCTGGATGCTGCTTAACCCCCTTGGGACCAGAGTCCCTGTATTTAGGAGTGGATATCACTCTGAACCTCACAAATTCCGGGTCCCAAATAGACTCACATGCAGTTACAAGCTTCATACATAGTAATTATTACAGTGCAGCTCTGCTTGCAGATTAAAAATGTAATCAAAGCTCCACCTACGTAAAACTATCAAAAATACTGGGGTTTAAAGGGGTTGTAACCCCTCAAGGTTTTTCACCTTAAAAAGGGGTTGTAAAGCTTCAGTTTTTTTAAAAATAACAAACATGTTATACTTCCCTTCTCTGTGCAGTTGGTTTTGCACAGAGTGGCCCCGATCTTCCTCTTCTGGGGTCCTTCAGTGGCGCTAGTAGCTCCTCCTCTTCTCGTGTGCCCCCACGGAGAGCCACTTTCCATGGGCGTGCTCCTGAGTCCTGCTGCTGCATCATTGGATTTGATTGACAGCAGCCAGAGCCAATGACTCCTTCTGCTATGCATCTATCCAATGAGGACCCGAGACAGCGGCTGGAGCTGCTGGGCTCGTTCTTTTTACTAAAAAGATAGAGTTCAGGTAAGTAAAAGAGGGGCTCTGGGGAGCTGCTGCACTACAGAAGGTTTTTCACCTTAATGCATAGAATGCATTAAAGTGGTGGTAAACCCTCGAGGTTTTTCACCTCAACGCATTCTATGCATTGAGGTGAAAAACCTCCTGTAATGCTGCAGCCCCCCCCCCCAGCCCCCGTTTTACTTACCTGTACCCTCTTTATCTCGCGCCGGGGACTAGCACACCAGTAAAGGCCGGTGTCTCGGGTCCTGATTGGATGGATTAATAGCAGCGGAGGAGGCTACCTAGAGGAGGTAAGTATAAAATGTTTATTATTTAACAAAAAAAAAAACCTTTACAAACCCCTAAATCCCATGGGCTTTCAAAGACAGCTGCCAGTTGCACAATGCTGCTTTATATGCCAGCAAGATGCAACCAAGATATACATGTATTGGGCCGAATGCACACTCAATGACCAATGTACAAAAAAAAAAAATCTACAGTCCATCTATCTAATAGATGGATACAGTCATAGGTGTGCACAGCCTTTGGCATTAGGGTGTGCACCCCCAAAGCTCAAACACACATGATCGTTACCGATCACTAACTGTGTTCATGCAAAAAAGGAAGGGGCCACTCTCCATCCTGAAACATCCTCCTGTGTGCTGGCAGCAGCAACCGGCGGGAGAAGAGAGAGGCTGGTAGTGCTTGGGGGGGCGATGAAGGAAGGGCAGGGATTCTGCACCGCACACCTATAGATAAAGTATATTATTTTGATACACGCACACATACGGTATCTCAAAAGAGAAGAAAGGAAACAAAGCAGCAAGCAATAATTTATAAAAACAATTGAAATGTCAGAACATACACTTTATCATCTTACGCTTGCCTTATTTAGTAGCAGACCTCAATATACCATGACTACCTATATGTATATGTGTAGATTTATTTATGGTTGTTTATGATCAGGATTTTGTGTTGTTTTTATAGTATGTTGGTATTGTGCTGGTTATTATCTGTGGTGGTGTTAGAGAAAGTGGTGCATTATTTGTATTTGGTAGTTTGCCTGTTATTTTAATCTGTGTTATTTATTATATGTTGTATTTTATTTGTATGAATGTTTTATTTGTAGTGTAGTTTTAATTTTGTTATTTGGTGTTAATGGTGGTTATTTGTAATTTTGTTGTGTTTTTGCATCTTGTTCAGTCTATTGTTGTGATCTTGTGTTGTCTTTGTTAAGTGTGTCTGACTATGGCGTAACAATTTCCCTTTGGAATTAATAAAGTATTCTGTATAGAACTACCTGTATGCATATATATATATATATATATATATATATATATATATATATATATATATATATATATATATATATATATATATATATATATAACTTGCTGTTTTCTGAGCTGGCTACGAAAAATTCCAGTCCAAATTTTTTTACAAAGAACTGAGCTAAGTCTTTTAAGATCAGAAAACACAGTGAACAAAAAAACTAATAATTGAGACAACAAGAAGTGCCTGGAAGATATAAAAAATGCATAAAAGAAAATAGAACCTGTGAATGTGAAGTCAGTTCCAGTCCAAGCATCACACAGCAGTTCGTTCCCCAGACACACGGTATCTCTCCCTCCACTGAGTTCTGTCTTCTATCCCATGTACTAAAGAGCAATGATTTAACCAAACAGTGCATGCCCCTTGGCCTCTGTGAGCAAATACTGTCACTTGATAATGGTTCCATTTTAAGGATTTCTATTTCATGTGTATTTAATTGGGCAATGTTTTTTTTTTTCACAGCACCACTGTTTTCCCTTCAACAGCAAGATTAAAATAAAGAGACCTATCTGTATTTCTAAAGGTCAAAATAGTTATTATAATATGTTTGATCATCTAAAAATATTGGGGAGGATTTACTAAAGGCAAAAAAACTGTGCATTTTGCAAGTGCAGTTGCTCCAAAGCTTAGCAAATGAGATGAAGCTTTACTTTTCAAACAAACAATAACCAATCACACGCAAGGAAAAAACAAAGCAAAAAAAACAATTCTGCTTGCACATGATTGGATGCTGGAATTCAGCTGAGCTTCCACTCATTTACTAAGTTCTGGAGCAACTGCACTTGCAAAGTGCACATTCTATTTGCCTTTAGTAAATCCCCATTGCATCCAAATGTCGTCAATGAACACACCACTTTATCAAGATTTTCAGCTACTCTTCCTTCACCTCAAAATCAAACATCAACATTTTACGCCATGCGAATACAAACGTCTTTATTTTTAAGTTATGGGAATACATTTTTTTTTCCTTATTTGCTATAATTTTTTTTTATTTGTCAATCTGTTTGCTTTTTTTTACATTGAAAAAGAAAAAAAAGTTTTATTGAAACAATTGTTAATACCGTATAGTAATGCCCACCTAACAACCTTGCCCCTGGACCCTGTTCCCTCTCAAATACTACAGTCACCCACTTACTCTATCCTACACTCTCTAACCCACATCTTCAATCTCTCCCTCTCTTCTGGCATCTTTCCCAACCCTCTAAAACATGCATTGGTCACTCCCATACTTAAAAAGCCTTCTCCATAAGTTTTTACCCAGTTTTGTACTATTTGTAATACCTGTAAAACTTCATTCTTATTTATAATAATGTCATGTATTGCCATGTCCTTTTCATGATACTTGTTATATGTTACCTTGAATAAAATATTTGAAACAAAAAAAAAAAAAAAAAAGCCGTTCTTGGACCCTACCAATCTTAATCTACTACCTATTTCCTTGCTCCCCTTTTCTTCTTAACTCCTTGTCTACAAGGTCTACAACCAAGAGTGACCACTTCATTAAGAATAACCTTCTTGATCTCCTTTAGTCGGGATTTCACCCTCAACACTCCACTGAAACTGCTCTTTTAAAACTCAAAAATTACTTATTAACAGCAAAAAGCAATTGACACTATTCTGTACTCCTACTTCTAGATCTTTCGGCTGCCTTTGATACGGTTGACCACCCCGCCTTCGCCTTTGGTCTCCATGACTTTGCTCTTCGCTGGCTCTCATCCTACCTATCCCACCGTACCTTCAGTGTCACTTACAATTCTACCTCCTCCACTCCTATTCCTTTCTCCCTCAGGGTCCCCCAAGGTTCTGTTCTTGGACCTCTCCTATTTTCGATCTGTACCTCCTCCCTGGGTCAGCTGATAGCCTCCCATGACTATCAATATAATTTCTATGCTGATGACACCCAAATCTATCTCTCCACCCCTCAGCTCACTCCATCAGTTTCCTCATGCATCACTAACTTACTAACAGACATATCTGTCTTGATGTCACACTACTTCCTCAAACTCAACTTGTCCAAAACCAAGCTTATAATATCCCCCCCCCCCCCCACGTGCCTCTTCTCCCGACTTCTCCATCAAGAGCAAAGGCACAACCATTCACCCATCCCCCATGCCAGGGGATGTTATCCTGGACTCTGAATTCTCCTTTCAGCCCCACATTCAATCACTTTCCAAGGTTTGCCACCTCAACATCCCCAAAATATGTCCCTTCCTAACCAATGAAACCACAAAGCTCCTGATTCACTCCCTGGTCATCTCTCACCTGGACTACTGCAACTCCCTCCTCATTCGCTTACATTTAAATAGGCTATTCCCCTGCAGTCTATCATGAATGCTGTCACCAGACTCATCCACCTTACAAACCGTTCAGTGTCTGCTACCCCTCTCTGCCAATCCCTTCATTGGCTTCCACTGACCCAACAAATTAAATTTAAAATACTAACAATAACTTACAAAGCCATCAACAACTCGGCCCCCAGCTACATCACTAAGCTAGTCTCAAAGTACCAACCAAATCGTCCTCTTCGTTCCTCCCAAGACCTCCTGCTCTCTAGCTCCCTTGTCACCTCTTCCTATACTCGCCTCCATGACTTCTCCCGAGCCTCTCCCATCCTTTGGAATTCCCTACCCCAATCTGTCTGGCTATGTCCAACTCTATTTACTTATAGGCGATCCCTGAAAACTTTTCTCTTCAGAGAAGCCTATCCTGCCCTTACCCAACAACTGTACTTTTTTTTCTTCATCAGCTCATCCCCCACAGTTATTACCTTGTTTATCACTTGACCCTCCCTCTTAGATTGTAAGCTCTAACGAGCAGGGCCCTCCGATTCCCCCTGTATTGAATTGTATTATAACTGTACTGTCTGCCATAACGTTGTAAAGCGCTGCACAAACTGTTAGCGCTATATAAATCCTGTATAATAGTAATAATAATAATAATGACATACTACTGATTGAGAAATCAACATTGTGGAAACAATAACAGTAAACCGAGGACGTAAACAGAATATCGATGAGATAAGACTCAAATGTAAAGATACACGTGCTGAGCAATTATATTTCAACAAAGTCCATTGCGATTTAACCCAGACAGTACAGAGACTTGCAATATGAATGATGACGGTAATAATATTAATAATAATAATACCAATAAGGCCCCTGAGAGACCACAGTGCTGCCCCAGAGGGCCAGCCATTGCTCTTAGTCATAGGTGGCATGGGAGATGAAACTGCATGCCCAAACTAAGTGTCATTAATCTGTTTGCTTTTTACTTCACTTTAATATTACAACTCTCCATCGGAAAAGTTAAAATCCCAGAGAAAAACAAACGTACCATTTATTTCATGTACTTTATATCTATATAAATAAGCCAGATTCCCGTTCTTACCTTTATTATTAAGACGAGCAGCAGGGGGCAGTAGATGGACTAGAGTTTAAAAAATGACATAGTCCAGCCTTTATCAAACTTTTTTAACAAGGAGGGACTCTTAAAATAATTTTTCAGTCTCAGGGAACTCCTGCTAATAATTACTATATTTACAGCTCATGGTACATGAGCTTCAGTGGAAAAAATGCTTCTTACATTTGTGGTCATTTCGAAGAAGATTTTCTGGAGAAAGATGTGAAGCGTATACCCAATGCTCAAGTGTGTCAGTAAAGGAACTTATTTAAGTGACGTTATCCATATCAATTACTGAGAGAAATATTTAAGTGAAGCTAACGGTGTATCCAAAAGATCCTTACACTGGAGGTTTAAGCCACGCAACCCTGCGAGTTAAGCAGCCTTGCTCTGTTGTAGAACATTTTTACCAGATTAACCCTTGTGGTCAAGCGCATATGGTGCATAGCACATTTTATGTATAATCGTATCTGTTCGTAGTTTCCAATGCAATACAAATTGTTTCAGTTTTCAGTGCAATACAACTTGACATTGTACAAGGCATAACAAGGTAGGTATGAAGAAGTGGGAGGAACTTACACATCACATCACCATGAAATTCAAGGTACATATCAAAACCATGACGAGTAAAAGCATGCATAGAACATTTTAACCTTCAAGGTTGAGACACATGTACAAGATATAGCGGCCAGCCTGGGTAGGAAGCGGGCGATTGTGGCCAGTGACGGCAGCCCTGGTTGGTAAGAGGACATATGCACTTCTTTTCCCTCACCTTTGCAGCTCACTCCCATAGAGCTTGCTGTGGCCTAAGGTTGGCCTAGGGACCTGGCCTGAGGAGTCACAAGAGCAAGGACTTGCTACACAAAGGTATGATGGCTTCCTGTGAAGAGTGTCTTTAAGTGTCTTTAAGGCGGAGTGAATACAGTAAATACATTGATGCTTTTGTCATGAGACATGTGTCAATTGAGGCCACAAGTGGCTGGTTAGAAATGGGTCATGTTTTGCATCATCTTCCTAAAACGCTATTACATGTAGTGGAAAAGAGAAAGTGGATCCTCCGTGTCTGTTGGTTCCGGGTCTGCAGGGTCAATGTCTTAGGAACTGAAATGTGGAGTATTACATCAATGGCTGGTGGTTTCTAACCTGCCCCTCTAGGGGGTGAACTACCTGTCTCAGTGGCCTTGCTCACAGGCCCGTGTGAAAAAGCCCTAAATCTCCATCTTGAATGGACAGAAATGCAAATCTTTTGCTGCGGTTAGCCTGAGTTCAACTTTAAACATGTATTAGTGAATTCTGTGCTTTAGAGGTCCTTCTAAAGTGATGAAGAAAGCCAGATAAACAACCCAAGCCTGATCCTCCATGATTGTTCAAAGGACCCTGTGAATATCAGGACTAGAACTGTTATCTCAAAGCTTCAAGCTTCCTGAAACTCTACTAATGTCGCTCAGTCAGGAAACGCGGCAGAGCTTTGGAATGCTGAGCGAGGTAGAAAGACTTTGAAATATAAACCGACAGAGAGAAACAAAAACTGCTGTAAATTTAGGCTTAAATGCACTGCGATAGCAAAACAAACACAGAAAAGTCATTACTTGAAAGGAATCTATGCTTTGTATAACGCTCTTGTTTCCAAGTCAGATGGTGTATTTCCTGGTATTCAGGAGATAATCCTTGTTAACACAATCCCTGAGTGTCATTTCAATGTTGTGGTGTAGCAGTAGTATATGATATTACTAGAGATCATACAAATCCTATCCATGACAATATATGAGACATATATCATTTGCAGGAGAAAGACTACATAAAGTATTGAGGCCTAGTCTACTGAGTCTACATTTTGAACTCCTGGAATGAACTATAGCAGGGGTCTGCAAACTTTTGAAACAAAGGGCCAGTTTATTGCCCTTCAAATATTAGGGGGGCCAGACTGTGGCCAGTGGGGGTAGAAAATGCCCTGGCATTTGGTGGGGGTTAACAATGCCACAGGCTTGGTAGTCAGTGGTGGTAAAAAAGTTGCATCATTAGTGTCAGCGTCAGAGTCCCTTAATTGGTGTTAGAGGGAGGAATAGTGCACATATTAGCAGAAGTAATAGTGCCCCAAGGGCCAAAAAAAGGCAAGCAAAGGGCCACATTTGGCTCGTGGGCCGTAGTTTGGAGATCCCTGATCTATAGCATACTTCTATTGGTCCAGCTTGGCACAATATGGAAATCCATATAGTAGTAGGTGCTACTACAATGAAAACGGTTATGTTCAGGGTCCTGCCAAGGTTCTGTGCAACTTGCTCCCTCTCTGCACACTGACCACAGGGGTTTGCTCGCTTGGGACCACCACCATTTAGAGAATGCCTTGTATTTATTTTTCAATAAATACAAGGCCTTCTCAGATTTGACACAGTCACATCACCACCACTCCTCTCCACCTCATCCAATGAGAGAACGCTTTGTATTCACTGAAAAAAGTATGAGAGGGGTTCTGTTTTTTTGTGGCAGTGCCAGGCGAGGGTCCCTGTGTTTAATGTGCATGGAAAAAGCCTCTTACACAGAACCCAAGCAGGACTTGGAAGATCGCATCTATCATTGTAATGACACCAACTACTATAGTGATTTCTATCTTCCCCAGTGGCTCAACAGGTATTAGATATGCTTATCCATATCCTGCAATACAGATCATTCCTGGAGTTCAGCTTTAACCTCTTGCCGACCACAATACGTATATATATATATATATATACAACTTGCGGTTTGCAAGTGGTTTACCAGGATTATGGCTGAAGATATTAGCGATAACCCCAGCATCGTTTTTTTACAGCCGACGACTGGCTTTCTCATGAAAGTGTTCCAAGCGGCCCATAAGCGCCCCTCCGACCGCTCGCTGGTGTTTCTCGGGAATACCCAAGAAACATTCCGACGCTGCCGCCAACTAGTCACACAGGCGATCAAACAGTAGATCTGCTTTGATCACATCTGTGGCCTTGGAAGACCAGAGCGACGTCATGACCTAATTTTCGGTCCAGGGTGGAAGTAAACACATTTTTTTTAAAGCAAAATATCACATTTTTTTTTTTTTATCTTTTGCTTTTAACGGTAAAAAGAGAGATTTGGGGTCTTTTTGACCCCAGATTTCGCCAAACAGAGGGAGGACCTGTCATCTCTATTTCTATTACAAGGGATGTTTACATTCCTTGTAACAGGAATAAAAGTGATAAAAAAAAATAAAAATTAAAGGGACCGTGTAAAAAAAAAAAAAAAAAGTAATATAAATAAGATTTTTTTTTTTGAAAATGCCCCCATTCCTCCATGCTCGTGCAGAAGCGAATGCATACGTAAGTCTCGCAGGCATATGTAAACTATATTCCTACCACACATGTGAAGTATCACCGCGAACATTAGAACGAGAGCAATAATTCTAATGCTAGACCTCCTCTATAAGGCCTCTTGCACATGATACTCCTGTTTGAGCATCTACTTTTTCAGATTTTTTTTTGATATGCCTCTTCGTGTCACGATCAAGGGCCACCGGCCCGCCATTTAAAGGGGACGTACAGGTACGCCCATTTGTGCAGCTATGCCATTGTGCCGACATACATCATAGTGCGCTGGATGGCAAGCGGTTAAGTCAGATCAGTTGCCCTTTATGCCGGAGTGCATAGGCGACTCTAGACCTATTTAAGTTGTTTGACTGCTATTTTGAAGTCTGCATTTTGGGTTTGATTAACACTATTAAAGACCATAGTTTGCCATTCTTGACGGTTGAGTTACCAGATCACTCTTTTTTTGATTGTGGAAAGTCTCCCAGTAAACAAACTTCCTGTTTACTACATTTGTGTCTGTTTTACTGTGTTTGCGAGTACATCAGTGCCTGTGCGGGCGCTGGACCCTCTCTCCAGCCACCCCCTCTATCACCAATAGATAGATTCATGCATTGCATGAATCTATCCATGGTCAAGCAATATTCGCTTTCCTAACACTGAACCGCCTCTCCGCCAATCAGGTGCTCGGGTCTGTTACCCATCACCTGATTGGCTGAAACAAAAGGCGCTGTGATTGGACGCCTATCAGGAGGAGGAGAGGATGGGAGAAGACATTGAGGACATGGAGGAGGTAGCATGGAGGACACCGCCCACCGCCATCACCCGCTGCCTCACCGAGACAGGGTAAGTTCCGGGCAGACGGCGGGCGGGGGGGAGGCCCAGTGGCAGCATTCGATGGGCACAGTGGGAGCATTCGATGGGCACAGTGGGAGCATTCGATGGCGCAGTGGGAGCATTCGATGGCGCAGTGGGAGCATTCGATGGCGCAGTGGGAGCATTTGATGGCGCAGTGGAGGCATTTGATGGGCACAGTGGCAGCATTCAATGGCACAGTGGGGGCATTCGATGGGCACAGTGGGAGCGTTTGATGGCACATTGGCAGCGTTTGATGGCACAGTGGAGGCCTTTGATGGGCACAGTGGAGGCATTCGATGGCACAGTGGGGGCATTCGATGGCACAGTGGGGGCATTCGATGGCACAGTGGGGGCGTTTGATGGGCACAGTGGGGGCGTCTGATGGGCACAGTGGCTGCGTCTGATGGGCACAGTGGCTGCGTCTGATGGGCACAGTGGCTGCGTCTGATGGGCACAGTGGCTGCGTCTGATGGGCACAGTGGCTGCGTCTGATGGGCACAGTGGCTGCGTCTGATGGGCACAGTGGCTGCGTCTGATGGGCACAGTGGCTGCGTCTGATGGGCACAGTGGCTGAGTTTGATGGGCACAGTGAGGCTGCAATTGATGGGTTTTATTTTATGAATTTTTCAGTTTGTTTGCGCCCCCCCAAAAAAATTTTGAGCACCAGCCGCCACTGAAGTAAACTATTTGCTAGGTGTGCCGGAGAGGCTGAGAGAGTTCTTTGGGGTTGAGAGGCAGAGTAATGGACTGAACAAACTTAAGAAGCTCCTTGGGGGTATTGCTACACATGTTTAATATAATAGTGTTTTCTGCCACAACCGATCGTACTAAATTTTGATATGATCAATCGGTGGGATCGGTTGATAATAAAAAATAAACAAATCCCTGATCAATGCAATCTTATTTACCAATTCATTGAAGAATTGTACTGATCAATACGTGTATGGCCACCATTATACCCAGCTGATTTTTCTAAGTCTTAACCCTCCTGGAGACAAAGAATTATGACTGATGAGCCAAAAAAAGCTCCGTCATCAATGCACTGATGATGTTCAGACTGCAGAAGTCTGTGGAAACCATTCTTCTAATGAGAATTTAGATGAAATGATCGGTCATAAAAGTCTGTTTGTTTGCCAAGATTACCGCAATTTACACATCGCCGTGCCTTATTAAATAAGCCTGTCTGAATTTATTTACAGCAGACTCTGGTTTTCATTGGAAGGCCAGGCAGGTTGTAAAGTGCATACAAAGTTCTCCTCCTAGGAGCGTGCCTATGGGACAGTAATGTATTCAGCAGATTAGAAGTGACAGCCTGTTTCCTCTATGTTCCTCTGTAAGGGATAATGAGAGGTGCAAGGAAGAGATGTATAAATGTCACAATCCTTCTCCAGTAGGAATATCCTTGGCCGATTTCCATGTACACACAAATGTGAGCGCATAGGAAGATCCGCATATCGAATTAATAAGAAGCAGACACCTGTGCTCTCACCATGTACTGCATTATATGAATTGTATGTGTACAATGAGATGGAGATGAGGATTGTTTTTGAAAAGATGCTTCATTCTTATTCTACTGCCTTGCATCATACACAGGTGAATCACAATTGCATGTAAAATCCAGCAGGATTTAGTGCTGTCTGTAGAAAAATGCTAAAAATGTAGTTAAAGTGGTTGTAAACCTCTAAAATGAAAAATGAACAAAGTATATCCTTCTATAGTATAGTGGGTACTTGCCTCAAGCCAAAGCACCAAGTGTGACTTCTGTCTCCTCTCTCATTCCTCTGCTATCTGCATGAGCCACTTCTGAAAGGTTATGCCGACACCAAGCAATCCCCCCCCCCCCCCTCACACACACACACGGCAGGTGATTCCCTTTGTTCTTAAGAGCTGGGGGAGGAGAAATAGCAGCACACTGATATTCCCAATAAAAGGCTGTGCAGGTGGGGAGGTGGCTTGGTGTCAGGACAAGTCTGATCATTGGAGGAGAGCAGGCTGAGTTCCCAGCATAGCTAGAGATCTGACCACAGTGTGTTCTCCTGCTTAGTGTGGTCAGTTTTTAATAGGAAAGCAGATGCACTGGCAAGAACACAAGGGATTTCACACAAAGGAAGCAATACAAAGAGAACAGGATACTATTTCATACAAGTACATGGTACAGCAGGCACATATCAGGAATAGGAAATGTTGGGTTTACATATTCTTTAAAGTGATACTAAAGTCTCGTTTTTTTTTTCTTTAAAAATAACATTATACTTATCTGCTCTGTGAAATAGTTTTGCACATAGCAGCCTAGATCCTCCTCTTCTTGGGGGCCTCTTTGCTGTTCCTGGCCCCTCCCTCCCTCCTGTCGAGTGCCCCCACACCAAGCAGCTTGCTATGGGGGCACCAATAGCTGAGCTCCATGTGTCCATTCAGACACGGAGCCGCAGTTCAGCCCCATGTCCTCTCTCTCCTGATAGGCTAACTGACTTTGATTGACAGCAGCGGGAGCCAATGGCGCTGCTGCTGTGTCTCAGCCAATCAGGAGGGGGAGCTGAGAGAACCGATCCATCGGCGGTGTTTGATCACTCGGTTCTCAGTGCAGAGGCGGCGGGGGACAGATGCAGCATTGGTCCGATGCTGCATCCAGCTAGGTAAGTAGGATGGGTTTAAAAAAAAAAAAAAAAACACCTGTTAACCACTTCAGCCCCGGAAGAATTGGCAGCTCAATAACCAGGCCATTTTTTGCGATACGACACTGCATCGCTTTAACTGACAATTGCGCGGTCGCGTGACGCTGTACCCAAACAAAATTGATGTCCTTTTTTTCCCACAATAGAGCTTTCTTTTAGTGATATTTGATCACCTCTGCGGTTTTTATTTTTTGCGCTATAAACAAAAAAAGAGCAACAATTTTGAAAAAAACACAATATTTTGTACTTTTTGCTGTAATAACTAGCCCCATTTTATTTATTTTTTTTAAAAGCAAATTTTTTCCTCAGTTTAGGCCGATATGTATTCTTCTACATATTTTTGGTAATAAAAATCGTAAAAAGCGTATATTGATTGGTTTGCGCAAAAGTTATAGTGTCTACAAAATAGGGGATAGATTCATGGCATTTTTATTATTATTATTTTTTTACTAGTAATGGCGGCGATCTGCGATTTTTATAGGGACTGCAACATGGCGGACAGATCGGACACTTTTGACACATTTTTGGGACCATTGGCGTTTATACAGCGATCAATGCTATAAAAATGCACTTATTACTGTGTAATTGCGCGTACACACGGTCGGAGTTTCTGTCCTACTTGGTCCGGCACACTTTTTGACGGACTTTGTCCGCCAGGTGCGCCGGACTTTAAAACGGACGGACTTGCCCACACACGCCCGGACTATTGCGGCGGGCTAAGTCCGCCCGTCTTTCCGACGGACTTTCGCCGGAGTTACGGCAGACTTTCAGAATGAACGGACTTGCCCACACACGGACAAGTCCGTTCATTTTGAACGTGACTCAGGTGCAACGGGACTAGAAAAGGAAGTCAATCTTGCCGCTTTTATCGGCGAGATTGACACCTTGCGAGCCCCGTCGCGGGTCATACCAGGCCCTTAGGTCTGGTATGGATTATAAAGGGAACCCCCCCTAACGCCGAAAAAACGGTGTGGGGTCCCCCCTAAGATCTATACCAGACCCCGATCCGAGCACGCAGCCTGGCCGGTCAGGAAAGGGGGTGGGGACGAGCGAGCGCCCCCCCCCCTCCTGAACCGTACCAGGCCGCATGCCCTCAACATGGGGGGTGGGTGCTTTGGGTGCTTTGGGGGAGGGGGGGGCAAAGCACCTTGTCCCCATGTTGATGAAGACAAGGGCCTCTTCCCGACAACCCTGGCCGTTGGTTGCCGGGGTCTGCGGGCGGGGGGCTTATCGGAATCCGGGAGCCCCCTATAATAAGAGGGCCCCCAGATCCCGGCCCCCCCACCCTATGTGAATGAGTATGGAGTACATGGTACCCCTACCCATTCACCTAGGGAAAAAGTGTAAATAATAAAACACAACACAGGTTTTTAAAATATTTTATTAAACAGCTCCGGGGGGGGGGATCTTCCTTCGGCTTCGGGGGTCTTCTTCCGGCTTCGGGGGTCCCTCCGGTTCATCTTCTCCCGGCGTCCGGTTGGTTCTTCTCCGCTCTCTTCTCCCGGTGTTCCAGTTCTTCGGCCGGCTCCTCCGCTGTGTTCAGGTAGCTCTCTTGCCAGCAGAGGTCCGGACTTCTGGGCTTCTTGGCTTCTTGTCTTCTGGGCTTCTTGTCTTCTCTTCTCTTCTCTTCTCCAGATGTTGACACGACACTCTCTCCGGCTGGACTGCTCTCTGAGGGCTGCGTTGTGACTTATATAGGCGGAGACCCCGCCCCCTTTTGATGTCACAGTCCCTGGGCATGCTGGGACTGTGACGTTTTAGGGGGCGTGGTCAACATCACCCAGTGACCATGTACTCCATACTCATTCACATAGGGTGGGGGGGCCGGGACCTGGGGGCCCTCCTATTATAGGGGGCTCCCGGATTCCGATAAGCCCCCCGCCCGCAGACCCCGACAACCAACGGCCAGGGTTTTCGGGAAGAGGCCCTTGTCCTCATCAACATGGGGACAAGATGCTTTGGGGGGGGCCCCGCAGGGCGCCCCCCTCCCCCAAAGCACCCACCCCCCATGTTGAGGGCATGCGGCCTGGTACGGTTCAGGAGGGGGGGGGGGACGCTCGCTCGTCCCCACCCCCTTTCCTGACCGGCCAGGCTGCGTGCTCAAGTCGGGGTCTGGTATGGATTTTAGGGGGGACCCCATGCCGTTTTTTCGGCGTAGGGGGGGTTCCCTTTATAATCCATACCAGACCTAAGGGCCTGGTATGCCCCGCGCTCGCCGCAATAGGAAAATTTGTTTTTCCTATTGCAGCGAGCGCGAGATGCAATACCCTGCCCTCGCGTCGTATCTGGTCCGTTGGACCAGCATACACACGAGCGGGCTTTCCGTCGGACCAGCACACAGACGAGCGGACTTTCCGCCCGAAACTGAGTCCGACGGAAAGATTTAAAACTTGTTTCAAATCTAGGTCCTGCGGGCTTTTGGGAAAAAGTCCGCCGGCGCCCACACACGGGCAGATTGTCCGGCACACTCTGGTCCGCCGGACCAAGTATGCCGGAAAGTCCGACCGTGTGTATGCGGCATCAATGTCACTGGCAGGGAAGGGGTTAACACTAGGGGTGATCAAGGGGTTAACTGTGTTCCCTATGTGTGTGTTCTAACTGTGGGGGATGGGACTGACTATAGGAGATGAGAGATTGTGTTTCCCAGCTCGTAGGAACTCAAGATCTCTTTCTCCTCTCTTCACAGAACTGGGATGTGTGTGTTTACACACACATGTCCCTGTTCTGCCTCTCATGCCCACGATCGCTCGTGGCCGGCAGTCATCGTGACCGCCGGGCACGAGCATCGGCACCCCCGCTGTGCAGCAAGTAGTTAAGATGCTCCTCAGTAGGGGGGTGGGGGTGGTATTGGGTTAAAGCAAACCTGTTTCATTGCCCTGAATTAGCAAAGCACAGCTTTGGAAGCAGAGTATGTTGTCTAAATACAGTGGATATAAAAAGTCTACACGCCCCTGTTAAATTTTAAAAATTTTCTCTGACATAAAAAATGAGACAAAGATAAATAATTTCAGAACTTTCTCCACCTTAATTGTGAATGGTACAATGTTCAATTGAAAAACAAACTGAAATCTTTTTTTTTTTGTGGGGGGGGGGGGGTTTAAAATAATGTGGTTGCATAAGTGAGCACACCCTCTTATAACTGGGGATGTAGCTGTGTTCAGAATTAAGCATTCACATTCTAAATCATGTTAAATAGGAGTCAGTACACACCTGCCATCATTTAAAGTTCAGCTGTTCTAGTAGGTCTTTCCTGACATTTTCTCATTCGGATCCTACAGCAAAAGCCATGGTTCACAGAGAGCTTCCAAATCATCAGAGGGATCTCATTGTTAAAAGGTATCAGTGAGGAGAAGAGTACAAAAGAATTTCGAAGGCATTAGATATACCATGGAACACAGTGAACACAGTCATCATCAAGTGGAGAAAATCTGGCACAACAGTGACATCACCAAGAATTGGATGTCCCTCCAAAATTGATGAAAAGACGAGAAGAAAACTGGTCAGGGAAGCTTCCAAGAGGCCTACAGAAACATTAAAGGAGCTGCAGGAATATCTGGCTAGTACTGGGTGTGTGGTACATGTGACAACAGTCTCCTGTATTCTTCATATGTCTGGGCTATGGGGTAGAGTGGCAAGACAGAAGCCTTACAAAGAAAAACATCCAAGCCCGGCTAAATTTTGCAAAAACACATCTGAAGTCTCCCAAAAGCATGTGGGAAAATGTGTTATGGTCTGATGAAACCAAGGTTGAACTTTTTGGCCATAATTCCAAAAGATATGTTGGGTGCAAAAACAACACTGCACATCACCAAAAGAACACCATACCCACTGTGAAGCAGGGTGGTGGCATCATCATGCTTTGGGGCTGTTTTCTTCAGCTGGAACAGGGGCTTTAGTCAAGGCAGATGGAATTATGAACAGTTCCAAATACCAGTCAATATTGGCACAAAACCTTCAGGCTTCTGCTAGAAAGCTGAACACGAAGAGGAACTTCATCTTAAAGCAAGACAACGACCCAAAGCATACATCCAAATCCACAAAGGAATGGCTTCACCAGAAGAAGATTAAAGTTTTGGAATGGCCCAGCCAGAGCCCAGACCTGAATTAGATTGAAAAATCTGTGGGGTGATCTGAAGAGGGTTGTGCACAGTCCTCACAATCTAATAGTTGTTGAGTCGTTTAGCAAAGAAGAGTGGGCAAATATTGCCAAGTCAGGATGTGCCATGCTGATAGACTCATACCCATAAAGACTGAGTGCTGTAATATAATCAAAAGCTGCTTCAACAAAGTATTATGCCGCGTACACACGGTTAGACTTTTCGTCTACAAAAGTCCGACGGACGCCGACGGACTAAAGCTGGCTGACAATCCGATCGTGTGTGGGCTTCCCCAGACTTTTAGCGGACTTTCAGCGGACTTTTCCAGGCGCAAATCTGACGGACTTTAGATTTGAAACACGCTTCAAATCTTTACGTCTTAACTACGCCGGACCCAGAAATCCGCTCGTCTGTGTGCTAGTCCGACGGATAAAAACCCACGCTAGGGCAGCTATTGGCTACTGGCTATCAACTTCCTTATTTTAGTCCGGTGTATGTCATCACGTACGAATCCGTCTGACTTTTGTGTGATCGTATGTAGGCAAGTCCGTTCGTAAGAAAGTCTGTCGCAAGTCCGACAAAAGTCCGACAACAGTCTGACAAAAGTCCGTCGGACAAGCTGTCGGACTTTTGCAGACGAAAAGTCCGACCGCGTGTACGCGGCATTAGTTTAAGGGTGAGCACACTTATAAAACCATATTATTTTATTTTTTTATTTTTACTTCCCTCCACTTAAAAGATTTCAGTTTGTTGTTAAACTGAGCTGTACATTTTATAGGCCACATTAAAGGTGGAAAAAGTTCTGAAATGATTTATCTTTGTCTCATTTTTTTACATCACAGAAACCTGACATTTTAACAGGGGTGTGTAGACTTTTTATATCCACTGTACATCTCTAGACCAGAGGTGAAACTACAAATCCCTTCATGCCTCTGGGAATAATGCCTATCATTGTCAGTCTTGCAATGCCAAATGGGACTTGTAGTTTTACAACAGCTGGAGTGTCCAGTTTGCCCCTGCTGTATACTATAAAAATAATAAAAACTATGGGTCAATCACATATGTGATCCAAGCAGCACCAATGATTACATAGGTTGAAAAGAGATTGGAAATTGGAAAATAAGACTGCATTGATCAAGGTTGAAAAGAGATGCCAGTTAATCCAGTTTAATCTTAGTGTGTCTGTGTACGTATGTGTTTATGTTACTTCCATTTTCCATATCCCTGTACATTGCATTCGCTGAGAAACACATCGAAGAGGTTTTTTTAAAATTTATTTACACTCCCAGCTCGCCAACTGCGGAAGGGAGTTCCACATACTCTAACAGTAAAGAACCCCTTGTGAAGTTTAAGATTAAATCGCTTCTCGTACAACCTCATTGTGTGACCACGTATCTTCTGTAGAGAACTCAGTGTAAATGGTTTCATCCCAATGCTAGAATCACCAGTTAAAGATTTGTATATCACTATCATATCTTCTTAATGGTCTCTTCTCCAGGGAGAAGAAAAGTAATGTTTGTAGTTGTTCCTCATAATCGAGGTCCTCCAGCTCCCCTTATTAGCTTCATTGCCCTTCTCTGGACTCTCTCCACTTCCAGCACATCTTTCCTGAGGAATGGTGACCAGAACTGGATGGCATACTCATGATGTGGCCAAACCAGAGTTTTCTAAAGTGTCAGAAATCTAGTTTAAACTTTTGAGTAAATACCTTTGCATTGGAGGAGGAAGAAATCTGTTAAACAAGGACACAGCAGCACTCATTGAAGGTCCCTTGTGCTTTTTTTATTTATTTATTTTTTTAATAAACTTAGGTTTTAATTTGTAAACACCTTTTTTATTTCTTGTTAGTATTATTTAACGTTATTGCTATCACAAGGGTGGTAATGTGACAGCATGGGCAGGTGATAGGTTCTTTTAATGGAGACATCAGGGGTCTATTACCCTAATGTAACCCCTGCCTCCAAATGATCTGTGCTGAATTAGCTGCTATAGTAGCCAGGGAATGACAGTTCTGAACCTGAATGGTGAACCTTCTCAGCGAAGTAAAAGTGATGCACCTGGATCACTTTTACTGCACAACAGTGTGGCAGCTGAAAAAAAATGTACCAAGCTTGCTTTAACCACTTTAAATCCAGGCCATTTATATACAACCTATGAACGGCAAGTAGATAAAGAGTATAACAAGATCAGATTTTTTACTGTATATGCAAATTGTGAGGGTTCAATTGGGCTTTAATCATGTGTACATCCAGGGCCTGGACAAGGAGTGGGCAGGAGGGCCGGTTGCCCTGGATGCAATAGTTTACTGTAGGGATGGGGGCACCTTCCTTCTGTTCCAAGGCTGACAGGAGTAGTGACGCTGGCAGTGATTTTAAACTGCTGGGTGTAGGATCCCCTAAGCCTGCACATCATGAATGGGGGAGGGTGGCACAGTTTGGCATCTTTGCCCTGGGTGCTGAATGACGTTGTCTCGGCACTGTGTACACTGATGACTGACCCATATTTATTTATTTATTTTTTTTTAAGATTTCTATTTGCCAAGTGTACATACACAGAAGGAAAAATGAAAGCAGATTACATGCATAAGTGTACATAAAACCATATCCTTATTCTTATTCGTATCCATACTGCTAAACTTAATATAGCCAATTGTACAAATAGCGCTTTTTCTGTTTTGTATTTGTCACCATGAAATGTAAAACGTTGAACATAGTCAAAAGAAGAAATAAAACTAGTCCGGAGGCGAATCTCCCCCGTCAACTCTCGTGATGTGTCCCGTTATTTGTCCAGTGGCTATAAATCATATTTACATATTGCGATTCAGTCAGATCTCAGTTCATACATATTCCAAAAGAGATATCTTAAGTGTCAGTTGGCACTGTAACGTCAAAGTTAAAGGGGTTGTAAACCTTCGTGTTTTTTCACCTTAATGCATCCTATGCATTAAGGTGAAAAAACACCTGGCAGTGACCGGCCCCCCAGCCCCCCTGTTTTACTTACCTGAGACCTGGAACTTTACCTGCTGGGGACGCGCTGTCTCTATGCCTGGGGCTCTCGGCTCTTGATTGGATAGATTGATAGCAGCGCAGCCATTGGCTCCCGCTGCTGTCAATCAAATTTAATGACGTGGGCGCTGGGGGGCGGGGCCGAGTCATACATTCGGCGGCTATGGACGCCGAATACTGGACTCGGGAGCGCGCCCGCAAGGTAACCCCCTTACAAGAGCGCTTCTCCTAGAGGGTTATCTGATGCGGGGAGGAGCCGCGAAAGCCGCCGGGGGACCCCAGAAATGGACGATCGGGGCCACTCTGTGCATAAAGAGCTGCACAGTGGAGGTAAGTATGACATGTTTGTTATTTTAAAGAAAAAAAAATTAACCCTTACAATCACTTTAATCCATTTACTCCAAACTTTATTACATTTTTTTGAATATACATATGACCATATAACTTATGGAAAAAAAACATGTGCAATAAATAATAAATTAGCATCAAATGCTGCAATATATGGTGCAACAAAAGTTGCTGTTTAGTCCATGTGTGGACACCCGGATATGGTGTTAAATTCAGTGATGGTCCAAATCTATAGAAACATAAGTGCTTGGGTCCACCACCATAAATAGAGTGCCTGGCCGCTTACCAGAAACCCATGACCCCTCGTTACAGAGGGTCTGAGTGGGCTGTTGAATCCTACTGCTCCGGACCACTATAAAGCCAAGATGGGTAGCTGAAATGGGACGTCAGGGACTGTAATGTAGATGGATAGATCCACAGGAAAAACTGTCCTAGGTAAGTGCTCAAATAAAACCATCCATCCCATCAACTCCTTCACACACAGCTAAGCCTCCCGGGCACCAACAAGACACCACAACGGCCTCTACTTTCCAGCCAATACGGCCTTTACTACACGTCACCAATAGGGCGTTAGAGAACATCAACTTCCGCCATGTTTGATTCGGGAAAGCCACTTCTGTTAAATCTAACAACCCAAAGCGTGTGTTCTTCGTGAGTCAGACTTTAATGTAGCTACATTGAAATTCTGCCAGGGTATGTAAACTTATGAGCACAACTGTATGTAATTCCAAATGTAGCTATCTTCCAGATGGAAAAATTCTTTCAGACACAGACTGAACCAAAGTGGAGCATTGGGGGTCTAAGTGAAGGGGGCCATCTGCTATATGTTTTAGACAGATCCCTAGGACACGTTTTGCAGATTTAAGCATTATCCTGCCTCCCTCTGTAGGGACCTCCCCCTAAAGTAAAAGTTTAGCAAGGTTTCATATGAGGTTGCAACCCGCTGCCTCCACCGCCACTGCTGCGTTGTTTAATTGTGGGAACATTTGCCAATGTATATACACCAACTTTGATGCAAGATAGTAGAGACAAAGGTCAGGTACCCATATTTTTCAATATATTTATAGCCAGTAAAAAATCATAAGGGTTCCACCGGGATTTAATGATTTAGACCACTCTACAAAAGTTGAGGACAAAATGTACACAGATCGTCATACTTTTAAATCTTAGAGAAATGCCAATATTCTAATATTATACCTTTATAGCTATTCATTTACCTTTACTTTAAAATAGGTGAAACAGTCAAAACCATTAAGTATGTATGTTTTTCTGCAGAGTGGTGATTCAGTCCTACACATTATCCCTTCTTGCAGCCTGAGCAGAAGATATTTTCAGCAACTTTTCCATTTTAGTGTATAATTAGCTATTTGTTGAGTAGATGCATTAGTTGTACACACTGTATAAGCTGCCATTTAGCTACTGCGTGTGCTATACCACTATCCCCCATTTCTATGAAATGACTGCATTAAGCAGAGAACACCATAAATTGTATGAACTGCGCACATGTAAACAGCTGTTTCACAGCTTAAATGGTTGTTATTGATCCTGCTTTTATCAGTTTCCATAGTGTACAAGGCACGCTTGTCCTGAAAATGTGCTGGAAATGAGAACTTCTGTGTCCTTGTCATATGGACTCCACCATGGCCTAACTACAATGTACAAGATGGATTTGGGCAATCAGTTACTTTAGTAAGTCAAGAAACTACAAGATACACAATACAGAACAACCATGTTACTAGAACATGCCAGTACAGTTATAATATTATATGTTATGTTATTCCCAAAGCAGTGGCGGCTGGTGTTTTTTTTTTTTTTTTTTTTTGGGGGGGGGGGGGGGGGGGCAAACAAAGGTTGAATGGTGCACTATGATAGGGGGTAATTTGAAGACTGGGGCCCACAGGCGTTTGACAGGCGTTTGACAGGCGTTAAAAACACCCCTCAAACACCTATTCACAAGATTCAATAGACAGTACATCGTACTGTTTACATTACAAAAACATGAAGCGTTAGCATCACTTTGCTTCAAAATTGAAGCTTCATGTCGAGTCAGGAGGCGTTGAAGCTTTTCAACGCCTCCCATTCAAGTCTATGGTAACGCTCTGCAAACGCTTGGCAGGTGTTTTCGTCACGGCTTTGGGTTGTTAAAATCTGTCACTTTCCATTGTGGAGCAGTTTTAATGCTCAACAAACGCTACGAAACCGCGCATAGGGCATTTAGGGAGCGTTTTAACACTTGTAAAATGCCCCATTGTAAAGCTCATTGACGCCTGTCTAACGCCCATATTAACACCATACAAACGCTATAGGAACGTTTGTTGAGCGTCAGTAATTTAGCAAGTGTGAACAAGCCCTTAGGTTGTGTCAATTCCTTTTTAATGACCTATTAAGACGGCTCAGTTCACCCTGCAGCTTGTTTATGTATATGACGCATGCCCAACAGTCCAAAACCACAGAACGATAATAGGAAATACAATTCTATTGACACACATAATCCTACTGCATTGATAAGTGCATCATCCTACTAGAACCTACCAATACAATTTAATTAGTCCATATAATAAAAAGAGTATTTGTATTATCCCCAGGACAGAAGTAGGTAGGAATCTCCAGAACAAGGCAAAATCCTTTTTGTATTATGGTTGAATCAAATCCTTGTAGTTTATATTGTATAAAGGGTATCCATTCCCAAGAACAAAAAAGTACGATATTGCAGCTTACTAGTGCTATGGTGGCCTCATTTTTCTATTTATTTTAATTTTCCATTCTGCTTCTTTGAATTTTCTGGTTACCGCAGTTGAAAACGAACAGTGCTTTGAACCCACTAAAAATTAAAATAATGAATGAACGCTCCTAAAGTGGTAATAAAGGCCAACTTATTTTTGACATAAATTTTAAAAAAAAAGCTTATATTTACCTGTTCTGCACATCGATATCACACAAAGTGGCATCTTAACTCCTCGTTATCTGTCCCCCGGTGGCACTGTCTGCTCCCCCTCTCCTCCGGGTTCCAAGCCATGTGCTAAGGGGGAATCTGTGTGTGTGTGTGTGGGTCATATACATCTATAGACACACACAGTACAGCTCGGCCCCCTCCTCACAGGATTTGACTGTCAGCGGCAGGAGCCAATAGCTTTTCTTGTTCTCAGAGTCTCCTGCAAGACCAGGAAGAGAGATCAGTGCTGCTGCAGCCAGGACAATTCTGGAGCAGTGAGAGGAGCCAGGTAAGTGATTAGGAACATGGAGGACAGAACAAGTAGTGGGACGTTTTTATACTATAATGTAGGGAATACTTTAACTAGCTGCAGACTTTGGGTGTGCTACACATGCCCCCAAAACACCCAGTCTCTCTGCCCTGTTTCTAGCCCCCCCCCCCCCCCCCCCCGTATATTTTAATTGTCAGCTGTGATTAATCAAAGCCAGGATTACAGTATACTCAGGGAAGAAGTCGTAAGCTCTAGCTGTTAAAAAACATATAAATAACACTGCTCCAGACTGTAATTGTACAAAGATACAATGTAGCATATTGTTACATTTGTATTGTATCATTCATCTGCAGATCAAAAGGATGAACTTAGATCTGTAGTTAATATCAGTTAAAGCAACATGAGAAGTAAAAAAAAAAAAAAGTTCCTCTGTTTAACCCCTTATTAATCCTTAGTTTACTCTAATCAGCCCTAATTAACTCCACCCAAAAGGGGAAGTTCCACTTTAAGGCCTCCATTCCCCTTTCTCTTCTCTGTCACGAATCTCGGATCCGACCAAAAGTTCTCCTATCCCCCTCCCTCCCTGCAGTCTTCTGGGACACGTCACAGGTCCCAGAAGACTGCAGGACCATTCACAATGCTCAGCACAACTCAAGCCTCAAGCTGTCACAGCCAGGTGCCCACAGTTGAAATGCCGGCGCCGGGGAGAGAAGCCCGTGGGAAGGGGCGGCTCAGGTGAGCACATCGCTGAATCGTGGGATAGGTGAGTGTGTTTATTAAAAGTCAGCAGCTACAGTTTTGCGAGCCAAGTGTAAAGTTTGGTGGAGGGGGGATTATGGTGTGGGGGTTGTTTTTCAGGGGGTTGGGCTTGGCCCCTTATTTCCAGTGAAGGGAACTCTTAAGGCGTCAGCATACCAAAACATTTTGGACAATTTCATGCTTCCAACCTTGTGGGAACATTTTGGGGATGGCTCCTTCCTGTTCCAACATGACTGTGCACAAGTGCACAAAGCAACGTCCATAAAGACATGAATGAGCGAGTTTGAGGTGGAGGAACTTGACTGGCATGACCTCAACCCAATAGAACAACTTTGGGATAAATTGGAGTGGAGACTGCGAACCAGACCTTCTCGTCCAACAAATACTCTTCTGGAAGAATGGTCAAACATTCCCATAGACACACTCCTAAACCTTGTGGACAGCCTTCCCAGAAGAGTTGAAGCTGGTATAGCTGCAAAGGGTGGGCCAAGTCAATATTGAACCCTACATACACACAAGCGTACTTTCCGGCAGAAAAGGTCTGACGGAACGAAACCGAATCCGTCGGACATACTGATAGTGTGTGGGCTTCATCGGACCTTTTCTGTTGAAAAATCTGACGGACCTTAGAAATAGAACATGTTTCAAATCTTTCCGACGCACTCGATTCCTATCGAAAAAACATTCGTTTGTATGCTAGTCCGACGGACCGAAAACAACGCAAGGGCAGCTATTGGCTACTAGCTATTGAACTTCCTTTTCTAGTCCAGTCATACGTCATCACGTTCGAAACGATTGGACTTTGGTGGGATCGTGTGTAGGCAAGTCCGTTTGGTCGGAACTTCATGGAAAAGTCCTTCGGAGTTCAGTCCGGCGAGAAGTCCCCTCGTGTGTACGCGGCATAAGACTGGGATGCCATTAAAGTTCATGTGTGTGTAAAGGCAGGCGTCCCAATACTTTTGGCAATTATAGTGTATATTTACACATTTCCCATTTAAAAAGAAAAGCGCAAAAAAATGAAAAAAACAAAACAAAAAAAAAAACACTATTTCATTTGTAATTAACTTTGCAATGTTCTGTGGCATAATCATAATTTTACTGTCTGTTTAGACAGGACAAATTACTATACAATAAAATGCGCACATTTTATGTGCAGTAACACTATTTATTTTTAAACTAACAAAAAAAAGTGTGTTTTGTTTAGTTTTGTTGTGTTTTATTGCAAACTGCATGATTGCAAAAAAAAATAAAAAATTGTTGCAAGGAAATATTATGAAAGAAAGCCTCGTTTGTCCTTAAAAAAAAACTTTATATGTATTACTTTGTAATCTTTAGTAATGACAAAGTCATTACCAAATAAACAGGTCCATAGCAGAAATGTAAATACTGCTCTGGTCCATAGGGGGTGAACGGGTGTGAGAGGCGAAGTGGTTAAGATAAGAAATCATTCCGACTTTAGAACCACTTAAATGATAAAAATGTTCAAAAGAAATTCCACTAGTTTATAGCCAGCTTTACTGGCTGTACAGCAGTATCTGTGGATGACAAGCGCTGTCACCCTAGGCTGCTCACCTAATCTACTACTACAGAACATACGGGGGAGGTATTGTGTATTTCACAGAGGAGATCTAGGCAGGGCCTGCAATGTCTGTGCAGCTCAGGCGGACTGTATGAGTGCAATGAGTTACACGCTGTATGAGTTACACGCTCATTGCATTTCTGGCACATCACCAAGTATTTTTTTTGTACTTGCAGCTTTTTTAAGGAGGTAAAACATTTGCAAATTTGCATGTATTACAGAAATTTATAAGATTTGGGGTTTTTTTTATTTTTTACTTTTTTTACTTTAAGTGATGCTCATTTGAACTGCTAGATGCATATCTAGAAGATATATCTAAGGAGGATCTCTCATCATTTTAAAAGTACATTGTATAGCCTACCAGCAGTGTCTTCTGTTCTTCCATTAACAGATGCTTTTTTCATCCATATTTTTGTTTTAATGATAAAGATTTAGAAACTATCCACTAGAGGGAGCTCTATTTTTAGCTTTCCAAACGCTGGGATAGCATATCATTCACAGGCAGTGGGTGATACATTTCCAAGGGAGTGCATTGTCTTCAACATGCTAGCCAAATCTAAGTTTTGCATTGTGAGAAAAACTAGTAAAGCACAACCTTTGGGGTGGATTTATTAAAGGCAAACAGACTGTGCACTTTGAAAGTGTAGCTGCGCTTACTTTCCCCAGAGCTTAGTAAAAGTGGTAAAGCTCTGCTGATTGTCATCATCCAATCATGTGCAAAAAAAAAAATGCTGTTTTTTTTATTATCCTTGCGCCTGATTGGGTATTCTTTACAAAGTGAAACTTCACCACATTCATTAATCTCTGGGCTGCAACTGCCAATATGCACCAATTTGCCTTTACTAACTCCACCCCACTGTGTAGCATTGTAGAGGAGGAGAAGAACCTGAACAAATATGGCTGCTCCCATGTTTACATACCATAAAATTATACACAGAAGCACCATACATTCAAATTATTATTTGCAGTAAGCTAATTTGTTTAGTATACCTAGGAAAAAAATGAAAATGCCATACAATTTCTTTTAGATTTACTTCTGTGGCTAACCTAGCCACTCCTCTGAAAAGTGATCCACAGTTGATCTTATTTTCAGAAGGCGTTTGGCAGAAGGTGAGGTGGGTATACACTCACCGGCCACTTTATTAGGTACACCGGTTCAATTGCTTGGCAACACAAATTGATAATCAGCCAATCTTATGGCAGCAACTCAATGCGTTTAGACATCTAGACGTGGTGAAGACAACTTGCTGTAGTTCAAACCGAGCATCAGAATGGGGAAGAAAGGGGATTTAAGTGACTTTGAACAGGGCATGGTTGTTGGTGCCAGAGTTGGCTGGTTTAAGTATTTCAAAAACTGCTGATCTACTTGGATTTTCACTCACAACCATCTATCGGGTTTACAGAGAATGGTCCGAAAAAGAGAAAATATCCAGTGAGCGGAGGTTCCCTCAAAATGCTGCACCACTGTGATGGTGCTGAGGTCAATATCATTAACACATATTGGGCCATCTTTGGGTATCTTTGAAGGCAGACGATGAATTGAGTTGCTTCCATTTGTGAATGTCTACTGTCCTCCTGTTGGGGTGTCTGCAGTACACACAAAAATGCAAGCCTGTGTGATCCTATTAGTGGAGGGATTCATGTATCGTACCAAGAAATGCCTTTCTCTAGTTTCATTTTTAAAGTATAACTGCAGGCAAAACATTTTTTTTCGAACATTTTTTTTAACACATTGGAGAAGGCATAGAACATCTGCCAGATTGTTATTGCTGCCTGTGGGCCCACTGGGAAGACGTGACCTTACTATTTACACATGTCACCATAATCATCCAGAGGGAACACCTGCCTGGTGATGACTCTCAGAGGTAGGATTTCTCCTAAGGTTCGGTTCACACTACAACGACTTGGGATCCGACTTGTAAGCCCTCAAGTCGCCCCAAGTCGCTTTACTTAGAGATTTGCATTATAGTCAATGAGAGCGTCTTAATTTACACTACTGAAGTCGCTCCGACTTCAGAAAAGGTTCCTGTACTACTTCAATCCGACCTCTAGGCGACCTGTACTCATAGAATTCAATGGAAGTCGCCTCCAAGTCGGATCTCCATCTATATTGAAGCGACTTTACAGGAAAAGAAATTAGTTTACCCAGGCAAACCCCTCCCTCCCAGAGAGCTGATTATTCTGTGATTGGCCACAGCCAAAGTCGCCTGTTCTGGAGGCGACTTGAAGTTGCGTTGTAAGTTGCTTAAAGTCGCGCTGAAGTTGCGTTGAAGTCGCCTTGCAAAGTCGCACTGAAGTCGTGTTGCCCCTGTGTGAATCGAGGCTAATAGTGGGGAGATTTCGACTTCATTCCCAGTGGGGTTGATTTAATAAAACTGGAGAGTGAAAATCTGGTGCAGCTGTGCATGGTAGCCAATCAGCTTCTAACTTCAGCTTATTTAATTAAGCCTTGACAAAAAAACCTGGAAGCTGATTGGATTCTATGCAAAGCTGCACCAGATTTTGCACTCTCCAGTTTTTGTAAATCAACCCCACCCTTTGTACTTTGACTTGAAGACTTAGAGCCCATTCACACAGGGACGACTTGTCAGGCGACCTAGTCGCCTGACAAGTCGCCTCCCGTTCTGTACAATGGAACCGTTCTAATAGGAGTGACGCAAGTCGCTCCGACTTAGAAAAAGGTTCCTGTACGACTTTGGGGGCGACTTGCATAGACTTCTATACAGAAGTCGTTTTGCAAGTCGCCGCGGAAGTCGTTTGCAGGTCGCCTCGCTGAGGCGACCTGCAAGTCGTGTTGCCCCTGTGTGAATGGGCTCTTAAGCCTCGTACACACGATCAGATTTTCCGCAGACAAAACCTCTGACCTTTGTCTGAAGGGCGTGTGTCTGGATTTTGTCTTGCACACAAACAATACAACAGTACACAATTGACGGCCAACAAACACGAACGTAGTGACGTACTACGAGCCGAAAAATAGGAAGTTCAATTGTCAGACGCCACCCTTTGGGCTCCTTCTGCTAATTTCATGTTAGTAGGAGTTTGGTGAGTGTTGTTTCGTGCTTTTCATTTCATGCTTTTTATTTCACGCTTTTCAGTTTGTTTCTGAAAGGCCATTCGTCAACCAGCCATGTTGCGGAATCGGAGGAGATAACGTGTTATTTATTATTGGCCTTGGAGTTATTGCTTTGACCAAAGTCCAGTCCAGGAACAGGAGGAGGAGGAAGATTTCTTGGACCAAAAATTGATTACTTTATTAATCGTGACCAATTATGTCATATGCCTTTGCTGCGGGAGCTCCAGGAGAATAATCCAGATGATTTTTGGAATTATCTCCAGATGACGGACACCTGCTTTCACCAACTCTTGGCTTTCACCAATTCTTGGGTGCCGTACCTTTCGAGCCCCATGCCGTGAACGGTGGCTCCCGCGCGCACGTGCAGGAGTGACGTCATCGCAGCTCCGGCCACTAACAGTGCCGGAGCCCGCGAACCCGAAAGAAACTCCTGGGAAAGATGTCAGTTGTCTCAGCGGTCTGCGGGCACCGCTGGAAGGCTTCGTTCTAAGGCAGTGGTTCTCAACTCCAGTCCTCAGGACCCACCAACAGGCCAGATTTTAAGTATTACCTTGGGGAGTTGCAGACTAGAATACGGCAATCACTGAGCAGCAAGTGATATCACCTGTGATGTATTTCAGCTATCTTGCAAACCTGGCCTATTGGTGGGTCCTGAGGACTGGAGTTGAGAACCACTGTTCTAAGGTAAGTATTTCATAATGAGCTAGTATGCGATGAATACTAGCTCATTATGCCTTTGTCTTGCATGTTTTTCTTTTTGAGTTTTTTGAGGTTTTTTTTGAGTTCACAACCTCTTTAACAGACTTACTGGGAGGATCAACAGGTGATAATTAACAGAAAAAAAGGAAAACCAATACAGCCAACACATCAATAAATTAGAATGCTAAAAAAAATATTACATATTTGCTTTTGCATTTAGTATTACTTTAATAAAAAATATTGCAAAAGAAGAACACAGACCCATCTGCTAAGTATACCTCAAACATAAAGGAAGCAAACTGGCCAAAAAGACTTTGTGATAAGATTAGGTGGGAATAGCAGAGGTTGTTCTGCACTAGGTGTACACAGTATCCAGGGAACAGGGCCATTCTATTGTCAGGCTGTTTTAGAACATTTATCACTAATATGGTGTTTTGTAGATAAGGGGTGTCTGATTAGAAGGAACATTAGTTAATATTTAGCACCACAGCAATCTTAATTTTAACACTACAATAAAGATTTATAATAGTAAAAGATCAGCAGGTGGTTTGAGGCTCTGTATTAATAACACTCTGGGCTTCCATAACAATTTTTTAAAAGGAAATAAATACTGTACATGTAAAGCTTGCTGAAAGTTACAATCTGAATGCACAATCTCCTTTAGATCTACCAATAACTATGTAGCGTAAAGCCTAGTACACACTATCAGTTTGTTTTTCTTTTTCGTTCAACGACACGGGCAGAACAAAAAAACTGAAGAGCTCGGGAGGAGATCCTGTACTAACTATGTGATGTTGGTACATCGATCCCCCTCGCTGAGCTATTCTGTTCTGACAAGGGGGCTGTCCCCTGTCAGAACACACCAGTCAGCACTCTCAGCCATTGGCTGAGATCGCCGATCGGATCCAGATCGGCAGACCTTTTTCAGTCATGCCCCTTTTAACAGATGGTGGACGGTGGGACCAGCTTCTGGCTGCTATACACACCGGTGAGTGTACGTGTGTATGTGCCTTTAGGCAGGCCACACATTCATCATTTTTTTTGTCCAACCAATGGCTACAAAAAAGAATAAAAAAAAAAAATCTAATTTCCCCATCCACACATGCGTTGTAGATGGGAGAATCCTCACACTGTGCTATCAGCCTGTTTTTCAGGAAAATTCTGTAAGGCTGGTTGTACAGAAGTCAATCAGAGGATCAACTTCAGTACCTACAGGGTGCCCTTTGTGGATAGAGTTGTAGCTGGTCCCTGCTGAACCAGCCATATTTCGGTCCATGTATGGCTGGTCCATGGGCCTTCCTGATTGAATACAAAATGACTGCATAATGAGGTGCACATATGAAATAGTGAAACATTACAGTCAGATTGTAATGTGTATGGTGAACTTAAAGAGATAAAAGGGATACAGTGGAACCTCGGATTGCGAGCAAAATCCGTTCCAGGAGTATGCTCATAATCCAAAGTACTCTCATATCAAAGCAAGTTTTTCCATTGAAATCAATGGAAACGAAAATAATTAGTTCCGCATTGACTTCAATGGGATGCAAAACCGCATTAGGTCAGAGGCAGGGGGGGCGCCGGAGAGCCTCGGAAACGGCCGAAAAGGCCCGAATACACTTCCGCTGACCTTTGGAAAACCTCGGAAAGACTTCCTACCCGAGATTTGCCAAGGTCAACCACGCTGTACTTGGGTCTTTCCGTGCATTTCCGAACGTGACGTCCCCCCCCCCACCTCACTGCACCCCCACATCAGGCCAAAAGCGGTACTGCTTCGTGCCTGAATCATGCTCGTTTTGCGAGATAACACTCACAAACCGAGTTACGATTTTTAAAAATACAGTTCTCGTATTGCGAAACGCTCATTAACAGCGTTACTCGCGATCCGAGGTTCCACTGTACATTGCATGTAGAGCTTTAAAGAATTCAGCCATTCCCCAAATCTTTATTATGGCTTCTTTGTCAAATTTTATTTAACGAATGTTCTGAAAAACTCATGGGTTACCTTTGCATGTTTCATAAGCAACAAAAACATTTCACCAGCCTTCTTGGCTTCCACTTGCAGCACTCCTGCTGTGGCCTTACAGGCTTCAGGCCCTTGATTGTATCCTTCAGACAATACTTACAAATTTGTCTCCATGTGCACACATACACTGCCTCACTGCACTGGTTATAACTCCTGGGTGGAGCTCCTGACTCCTGGGTGAAGCTCCTGATTCCTGGGTGAATCTCCTGACTCCTGGGTAGAGCCCTCCTGACTCCTGGGTAGAGCCCTCCTGACTCCTGGGTAGAGCCCTCCTGACTCCTGGGTATAGCCCTCCTGACTCCTGGGTATAGCCCTCCTGACTCCTGGGTATAGCCCTCCTGACTCCTGGGTGGAGCCCTCCTGACCCCTGGGTAGAGCCCTCCTGACCCCTGGGTGGAGCCCTCCTGACTCCTGGGTGGAGCCCTCCTGACTCCTGGGTGGAGCCCTTCTGATTCCTGGGTGGAGGCCTCCTCTACTTTCAGGGTGGAGCCCTGGATTACTGCCAGCACCAATACTAAAAAAGCTCCTACCCCAATCAAAATGCTGGTTGTCAGTAATCTGTAGACCCAGGGTTGGAGGCTTCATCCTACCCAAAACTCTACAAAGCCTCCAAAGTCCGGGACCCATTCGGTACTTACAATTTCTGGAAAGTTAAAACAAATGAAAATCCAGCCTTCAAATAGAACAAGTATCCTGAAGCCCCTCCATTTGCACAGAGACATAGAAAAGTGACGGCAGAAAAAGACAGGAGTAGTCCATCAAGTCTGCTCGTGATTTTTATTGTTTTGTTTTTTTTCGTTAAGTTAATTGTCTGACTTTAGACCTGGGCGGCCCCAACTCCTCTTCATACCGTGACTATCTACAGTATATACCCAATATTAGTACACATAAACCACACACTACATTAAAAAGTATACTGATAAATAAAATTTACAAAACTTACCCTACATTCACAATCTGTAAAACACGATCTGGCAAGCTTGGCAGGGTTGAGATGATATCACTGTCCTGTTATAAAAAAAAATACATATATCATCTTGACGTGAAATGCTAACTGCATCAGTAACTCAGAAGCCTTTGAAAAAATGAGAGGTAGTCTTGGAAAACCAAATCAAAATCTCATAAACTTTGAGCCCTAAATTATCTGTACAGGAACCAGCCAGTTCACTCAAACTCTGTACATCGGGGGGGGGGGGGGGGGGGGGGGGTCCACTTAGCTGTATACTCAGATGCACAAACAGCCAATAATATAAAGACTACTCCACGGACATTGGAAATAATATGACTGCATCATCCCTGGCGAGGCGTTTTAGGAAAGGATGTAGATGCCAAGTCTGGATGATGCCAGAATAAAGAAGGAGTTGGCTTTCTTGGGAGTAAAAAAATAAAAGAATTACAGGAAGAGTACTGCTATCTCTTTAAGAAGTAACCAATATCTTTAGGTCTGACTTTTACACATTGGTCAGTATGTCTGGGTAAAAGAAATAAATACATAACTATTCAGTACATCTCAGCAATACGTAGGCATTTCATCATTTTGTATTTTTATGGTTCAATATGTTTTTATTGTTTTAACACATATTTAAACAGAAAGAAGCAAGAACAGGGCCAGTTGCCTGACATCAGGCATCTTGGTCTACAAATTGAGTTACACATATAACAATATATAATAATATATATATATATATTGTATATATTATAATATATAGTGCATTCTATTGCTTGTGCCCAGGTAACTTGAAATTATATCTTTCAAGTTTCAAACGAATGTCTGACCTTCAACTAAGTGCCATTTCTCTCGGTCTGGACGCCGCTTTGGGAACCCGCTGCGTCCAACAGCCGAGGAGATCCATGTATCCAGACTAGAACAATAATGATTGTCAGAACCATAGTGGTAAGGTATTTCCAAATCTCTTGAGTGATGAAGGGACTCATATTGGGAGATCAGAATACATGTGATTTGTAGTGTGGCCAAGAATGGCCGAAAGGAGCGAGTTAGGGAAAGTTGGAAGCGCTAGTAGAGAAGAGGAAGGGGCTAAGGAGGGGAAAGGCTGTAGGGGTACAGGATGGGGTGGGGAACGGAGGGGGGGGGATGGAGAGACAGCGAGCCTCTACCTACTGTGGGTTTTACAAGCCAGGTATAGGGATGTAATAATAGGATAATTTGGTCTCTTAGGCCATATTCGTCACCATTTTGTATTTTTAAAAATGCTGCAAGTACAGAAAAATACCTATTCACCTGCTGGAAATCCATGATCTACTATCTTTCTGCTTGAGCTAGCAATTCGGTGGGGCTGGCTAACGAAAAGCAAATAGATTGGGTACTTTGGAAGTGCAGTTGCACTCATTTTCCCCAGAACTTAGTAAATGTCTCCAGAGCCTCTCCCACCCTTTGGAACTCTCTACCTCAATCTGTCTGGCTATTCCCTACTCTGGCTGCCTTTAACTGCTTGCGGACCAGTGTACGACGATATACGTCGGCACAATGGCATGGCTGCGCAAATGGGCGTACAGGTATGTCCCCTTTAAGTAGGGGCATTGTGGGTGCGCGTGCTCGCCGCGTGCTCTCGATGTCCGCCGGTGTCCCGTGATCATGTCACAGAGCGGCAGAACGGGGATATGCCTATGTAAACAAGGCATTTCCCCATTCTGCCTAGTGACAAAGACAGACATCTACAGTCCCTGACAAAAGTCTTGTCGCTTGTGTACAAATTGACCTGAAGTGCCGCTAAAATATATTTCTAATCAAGATTTTGTTACAAGAAATGGGTCATTTTAATCCCAACAGCTTTTGTAATAATGTTTCAGTGCAAAACGAAACTGACAAAAAGTATTCTAATATTCACAGATTGGTAAAGCCCATTGAGTCAATTTTTGCCAAGACATAAGTGTTGTCGCCTTGTTATATGAGCTTCAACTGTGACTAATAATGAATCAATTAGGTCTCAGGTGTGTATAAAAAGAACACCAGTACACTAGACCTTCTCAACTGCAACTAGACCTCTGCAAACATGCCTAAGATTCACCCGGAGACTAAAGTGTTGATTATCAAGAGGCTGAAGACCAGATCCACTGCTGATGTGGCAGACACCTTCAATGTGTCTCAGCGTCAAGTTCAGAGGATAAAAAAAAAGATTTGAAGAGACTGGAGATGTTTTGGACAAGGCCAGGTCAGGCCGACCCCGCAAGACAACTGCTCGAGAGGACCGTTTGTTGGCTCGAAAATCCAAGGCCAGCCCATTTTCCACTGCAGCAGAGCTCCACGAGACCTGGTCACCTGAAGTCCCTGTGTCAACCAGAAAAGTTTGTCGGATTCTGTCTTGAAATGGCCTCCATGGTCGAATCAGTGCCCATAAGCCAGCACTAAACAAAAGGAAATTGAAAAACCGTGTGGCATTTGCCAAGGGCCACAGCCTGCTAAAAGGATGGACTCTGGAAAAGTGGCAGAAGGTGGATTTTTCAGATGAATCTTCTGTTGAATTACACCACAGTCGCCGCAAATATTGTAGGAGACCTACTGGAACCCGCATGGAGCCGAGATTTACCCAGAAAACAGTGAAGTTTGGTGGAGGCAAAATCGTGGTCTGGGGTTACATCCAGTATGGGGGTGTGCGAGGGATCTGCAGGGTGGAAGGCAACATCAATATTCTAAAATACCAAGAAATCTTAGCTACCTCTTATATTCCCAACCATAAAAAAGGCCAAATTTTGCAGCAGGATGGTGCTCCATCGCATACTTCCATCTCCACATCAAAGTTCCTTAAGGCAAAGAAGATCAAGATGCTCCAGGATTGGTCAGCCCAGTCACCAGACATGAACATCATTGAGCATATGTGGTGTAGGATGAAAAATGAAGCATGGAAGACAAAACCAAAGAATATTGATGAACTCTGGGAGGCATGCAAGACTGTTTTCTTTGCTATTCCTGATGACTTCATCAATACATTTCCAAACCGCATGGATGATGTCCTTCAAGCTCATGGAAGTCATACAAGATATTAACCACTTCAATACAGGGCTTTTATATATCCTTCCTTCCCAGACCAAATTTTAGCTTTCAGCGCTCTCACACTTTGAATGACAATTACTCAGTCATGCTACACTGTACCCAAACCAAATTTTTATCATTTTTTTCTCACAAACATAGCTTTCTTTTGGTGGTATTTAATCACTGCTGTTTTTTTTATTTTTTGCAATATAAGCGAAAAAAGAGAGAAATTTTTGAAAAAAAAACACTTTTTTTAAATTTTTATTGTAAAATTTTGCAAATAAGTAATTTTTCTTCATAAATTTGGGCCAAAATGTATACTGCTACATATCTTTAGTAAAAATAACCCAAATTAGTGTATATTATTTGGTCTCTGTGAAAGTTATAGAGTCTACAAGCTATGGTGCAAATCATTGAAAAATGATCACATCTGATCACACCTGATGTACTGAAGGCCTATCTCATTTCTTGAGGCCCTAACAAGCCAGGAAAGTACAAATACCCCCCAAATTACCCCTTTTTGGAAAGCAGACATTCCAAGGTATTTAGCAAGAGGCATGGTTAGCTTTTTGAAGTTGTAATTTTTTCCCACAATTCTTGGAAATTTTTTTTTTTTTTTTGCACAAAATTGTCATAAAAACAAGTTATTTCTCTCACACAGCACATGCATACTTGCAATGACACCCCAAAATACATTCTGCTACTCCTCCTGAGTATAGTGATACCACATGTGTGAGACTTTTACACAGCCTGGCCACATACAGAGGTCTAAAATCCAACTAGCACCGTCAGGCATTTTACGAGCATAAATTGCACATCTCATATGATGACAACCTATCACACTTTTGAAGGCCCTGGAGCACCAGGACAATGGAAACGCCCACAAAATGACCCCAATTTGGAAAGCTAACACCCCAATGTATAATCTATGAGGCATAATTAGTCTTTTGAATGGTTCATTTTTTTCCTGAAGTTTTTGGAAACTGTGGAAAAAAAATGAAAACGCATTTTTTTTACAAAAAGTTGTCCATTCATAAGATATTTCCAACACATAGCATGTACACAGCAAAAATGACACCCCAAAATACATTCTGCTACTCCTCCTGAGTGTGGCGATACCAAATGTGTGAGACTTTTACACAGCCTGGCCACATACAGAGGCCCAACATTGAAATAGCAGCTCCAGGCATTCTAGAAGCATAAATTACACATCTCATTTCTCAACCACCTATTACAATTTTGAAGGCCCTGGAGCACCAGGACAACGGAAACGCCCACAAAATGACCCCATTTTAGAAAGCTAACACCCCAACGTATAATCTATGAGGCATAATTAGTCTTTTGAATGGTTCATTTTTTTCCCAAAGTTTTTGGAAACTGTGGAAAAAAAATGAAAACGCATTTTTTTTACACAAAGTTGTCCATTCATAAGATATTTCCAACACATAGCATGTACATAGCAAAAATGACACCCCAAAATACATTCTGCTACTCCCCCTGAGTGTGGCGATACCAAATGTGTGAGACTTTTACACAGCCTGGCCACATACAGAGGCCCAACATTGAAGTAGCAGCTCCAGGCATTCTAGGAGCATAAATTACACATCTCATTTCTCAACCACCTATTACAATTTTGAAGGCCCTGGAGCACCAGGACAACGGAAACGCCCACAAAATGACCCCATTTTGGAAAGCTAACACCCCAACGTATAATCTATGAGCCATAATTAGTCTTTTGAATGGTTCATATTTTTCCCGAAGTTTTTGGAAACTGTGGGGAAAAAATGAAAACGCATTTTTTTTTACACAAAGTTGTCCATTCATAAGATATTTCCAACACATAGCATGTACACAGCAAAAATGACACCCCAAAATACATTCTGCTACTCCTCCTGAGTGTGGTGATACCAAATGTGTGAGACTTTTACACAGCCTGGCCACATACAGAGGCCCAACATTGAAGTAGCAGCTCCAGGCATTCTAGGAGCATAAATTACACATCTAATTTCTCAACCACCTATTACAATTTTGAAGGCCCTGGAGCACCAGGACAACGGAAACGCCCACAAAATGACCCCATTTTAGAAAGCTAACACCCCAACGTATAATCTATGAGGCATAATTAGTCTTTTGAATGGTTCATTTTTTTCCCAAAGTTTTTGGAAACTGTGGAAAAAAAATTAAAACACATTTTTTTTACACAAAGTTGTCCATTCATAAGATATTTCCAACACATAGCATGTACATAGCAAAAATGACACCCCAAAATACATTCTGCTACTCCTTCTGAGTATGGCGATACCACATGTGTGAGACTTTTACATAGTCTGGCCACATACAGAGGCCCAACATCCAAGTAGCACTGTCAGTTGTTCTAGGAGCATACATTACACACAAATTCCTGCCAACCTATCACATTGTTGAAGGCCCTTCATATTTCTAACACATAGCATGTACTGTACAAACCAATTACAAACCAAAATACATTCTGCTGAGTAAAGGGTAAAGAAAAGATTACCTGCAGTTTTAGTAGTGCAGTGGTCCACAGAGAAGAGCATCGGTCCAGGCAGCAGGCAGGAACGTGGACAGCGACAGCAAAACAGGCAGCAGGCAGGAATAGTCAGTACAGGTAGAGATGTCAGCACAGCCAAAGCATTAGTCCAGATAGCAGGCAGGGATGTGGTCAGCAGCAGCAAAAGGATCAAAGGATCGTCCATGCAGCAGGCAGGAATACTGTCCATAGTTAGTACATGCAGCAGGCAGAGGTATGGTCAGCACAGCCAGAGTATTTGTCCAGGGAGCAGGCAGTACCATCAAGCTTAGGGCATTGGTCAGGAAAGAATGGGGACAGGGGTAGAGGCTTCTCCCACCCAAATCGCTTTGAAGCCTCCGGGCAACCAGACCCTGTTATGGGAACACAGAAAACCAAAAACTGGTTTTCTGAACTCCGAACACTATTCTGGAGCCCCTCACATATGTGAGACCCCTGTGTAGCAGGGTGAAAGATCAATCCAAGGGGCAGGCAAAAACATGGTCGACAGGCCGAGGTCAGTGCAGGTAAAAGGCAGAAATAGACGGTAGGCAGAGGCATAGTCGATACAGTCCAGGGTCAGTTCACGTGAAAGGCAAAAACATGGCGGAAAAACAATGCAGACGGTAGGCAGAGGCATAGTCGAGAAACAGGCCAGGGTCGGTTCACATGGAAGGCAATAATATGGTTGGTTGAGGAAGGTAAATATTCAGGACAGAAATTAAAAACGGGGAAATGGAAGTATTAGAAATATGGACTAATAATTTTCCAGAGTGTGATATCGCCTGAAGCATTCTCCGATGCAAAGGCCAGGTTGGGAGGGACAGTCGGTACAATGGAAGCTGGTATCTTTCCTAATTCCTCTTTTGGAGCACACCCGACATTTTTTTTGGCGTCGTCTTCCGGATCCTGTTGGTGGAATATGGTCTGGGAAATGGCGCTCATGTAGTCTGCTGACAGAATCGGAGCGAATGCTTTCTGGGGGGGATACTTGCTGATAAATCAGGGCAGTGACAATGTCTTCAATAAACATTATTAAGGTGGTGGGTGTTTCTGTGGATTTTTGGTATATTATGAAAGAATTTAAAAGGGCCAAATGAAAAAAGTAAATTGCGACTTTTTTGTACCAGAATAAGGATTTTCTTGTTGAAAGATAGGGCTGCAACAACTGATCGTTTAAATCCACCCCCCCCCCCCATGTATTTATTGTACTCAGTGATACAGGTAGGCTTGCGAACGGTACCGCGTCTTCTGTGAAGTTCCACCGAGGTGTCATCGTGGATGGTGGACATGATGTACACGTCTTTTCTATTCCTCCACTTCACAGCCAACACTTCTTCGTTCCTCAAGCTTGTCGATTCCCCCCTTGGAATGTTTGTGGTGACAAGACACTGTGGGAAGCCCTTTCGGTTTTTTCTAGTTGTACCACAGGCCAAAGTTTGTTTGAGATGTAGGTGGCGGAGAAGGGGCAAACTCGTATAATAATTATCCATATAAATATGGTACCCCTTTTGGAGGAGTGGGAATGCCAACTCCCAAACAATTTTCCCACTTATTCCCATGTACGAGGGACACTCAGGGGGCTGGAGCTGGGAATCTTTCCCTTCGTACACGCGGAATGCGTACACATAACCGGTGGCACTTTCACAAAGCTTGTTAAGCTTCAAGCCATACCTCGCCCTCTTACTGGGTATATATTGTTTGATTCCCAGCCGGCCTGTGAAATGCACCAGGGATTCGTCCACAGATATATTTTTTTCAGGGACATAAACTTCGGCAAACTTCTGGGAAAAAAAATTAATTAGGGGGCGAACTTTATATAATTTGTCAAAGTTTGGGTGATTTCGGGGGGGGCACTGTGAGTTGTCATTGAAATGCAAGAAGCGCATTATGATTTCGTATCGGGACCTGGACATGGCTGCTGAAAAAATTGGCATATGGTGGATGGGTTTGGTCGACCAATACTTATGAATTTCATTTTTTTTTGTAAGCCCCATGTTCAGGGTTAGGCCTAAAAACAATTTTAGCTCCACTACTGTTAGCGGTCTCCACTCAAAAGGGCGGGCATAGCTGGAGCTGGGGTTGGCTGCAATAAATTGTTGGGCAAACAGATTAGTTTGGTCCACGATGCCTTGAATCCAATCGTTCGGGAAAAATAAATTTAAAAAATCCATTTGTGTAAATCCTGCAGTGTTGACCTGCACACCAGACTGTGCTGTAAAAGGGGGGATCGTGGCTGACCCTGTGGTAGAAGGCAGCCACAATGGGTTTGCCAAGGAATCTGGAAGATGGGTTTGGGCCCTACTTCTTTGGCGTCCACTTGTGCTGGGTCTTTCCTCCTGGGGTCTAGCAGCGCTTGTACTGGGCCCCTCCTCCTGGGGTCTACCGCCGCTGGCACTGCTGGTAGCTGCCTGGTTTTCAGACCGTCGTCTTTTTGGACGGACTACTTCCTCCTCTAAATCTGATCCTGATGTGCTGCCTTCGGGGGGCTCATATTCCGAATCAGAACCAGAATCTGAACTGAGCGGTGAGAGCTCCCCGTTGCTCTCATCGGTCAGACTCAGGATCTGGTATGCCTCTTCTGGGGTGTACATCTTTCTGGACATAGTGGCTGACTGGCTGTATGTACTCTGGTGGCAAGTGATGAGGTGGCGGGTACTCTGGTGGCAGATGATGAGGTGGCGGGTACTCTGGTGGCAGGTGATGAGGTGGCGGGTACTCTGGTGGCAGGTGATGAGGTGGCAGGTACTCTGGTGGCAGGTGATGAGGTGGCAGGTACTCTGGTGGCAGGTGATGAGGTGGCAGGTACTCTGGTGGCAGGTGATGAGGTGGCGGGTACTCTGGTGGCAGGTACTCTGGTGGTGAGGTGGCGGGTACTCTGGTGGCAAGTACTCTGGTGGCAGGTGATGAGGTGGCAAGTACTCTGGTGGCAGGTGATGAGGTGGCGGGTACTCTGGTGGCAGGTGATGAGGTGGCGGGTACTCTGGTGGCAGGTGATGAGGTGGCGGGTACTCTGGTGGCAGGTGATGAGGTGGCGGGTACTCTGGTGGCAGGTGATGAGGTGGCGGGTACTCTGAGATGACAGGTACTTTGAGGTGACAGGTACTCTGAGGTGACAGGTACTGAGGTGACAGGTACTGAGGTGACAGGTACTGAGGCAACAGGTACTCTTTATTTAGGAGGGGCGATCTGGGCACAGTAGTACATGTAATTAGTAACTCACTGTTAGCTGATCTCTTCTCCTCACACTGGATCGGTGTGTGAGGAGAAGAGCCCAGCAACAGCAGTTACTGTGTGACTGTGTGTGTTTGTTTACATTAGTGACCGGCTGTGATTGGACACAGCCGGTCATGTGTTGCAGAGCCATGTCATTGGCTACAGTGATCGGGGCTGAGCTGTATCCAGGGGAAAAGCCTCAGCCCCGATCACCGCTCTGATCACTCCTCTTCCGTCGGAACCCGCCTAATACACGCTTCCCAATGCCGCTCTGCATCCGCCGTTACCGACGCTCCGCCGCCCGCCGCTTCAATACCCCCATCGGGGAACGGCTGTGTCCTGAGGGACACAACGGTACCCCGATCGCCGCTCTGCGGGCCCCCGGGGGCCCGCAGTAGCGGCGGAAAGCCGAGGCCGTCATATGACGCCCACCCAGGATGGGAGATCCCATCTGTGGACGTCATTTGACTATGGCCGGGTATTGAAGCGGTTAAATTTGGATCTCACAGCACCACTACTTAATTTGCTGACATATTTTTGGATTTTCAGTAAAGTTGTTCAATTTCTGTATAGGCGACAAAGCTTTTGTCTTGCCAAAATTTGACCTGTCTGTCTTGATTAACCGGTTCAATACAGGGCATTTTCACCCCCTTCCTTCCCAGACCAATTTTTAGTTTTCAGCGCTGTCGCACTTTAAACGACAATTGCGCGGTCGTGCGACGTTGTACCCAAACAAAATTGACGTCCTTTTTTCCCCACAAATAGAGCTTTCTTTTGGTGGTATTTGATCACCTCTGCGGTTTTTATTTTTTGCGCTATAAACAAAAGAAGAGCGACAATTTAAAAAAAAATTTTTTTACTTGTGGCTATAATAAATATCCCAAATTTTTTTTAAAAAAACAAATTTTTTCCTCAGTTTCGGCCGATACGTATTCTTCTACATATTTTTGGTAAAAAAAAAATCACAATAAGCGTATATTGATTGGTTTGCGCAAAAGTTATAGTGTCTACAAAATACGGGATAGATTTATGGCATTTTTAAAAAAAATATATATATTTTTTTTTTTTACTAGTAATAGCGGCGATCGCAATTTTTTTTCGTGACTGCGACATTATGGCGGACACATCGGACACTTTTGACACAGTTTTTAGGACCATTCACATTTATACAGCGATCAATGCTATAAAATTGCATTGATTACTGTATAAATGTGACAGGCAGTGAAGGGGTTAACCACTAGGGGGACACAAAGGGGTTAAATATGTTTCCTAGGGAATGCTTCTAACTGTAGGGGGCGGGGATGTACAAGGGGAGGAGACCGATCAGTGTTCCGCTGTACTGGGAACACAGATCGCTCTCCTCTCACCTGACAGGACGTGGATCTGTGTGTTTACACACACAGATCCACGGTCCGGCCCGGTTAACGGGCAATCGCGGGTGCCCGGCGGACATCGCGGCCGCCGGGCACACGCACCGGGTCCCGAGCAACACGGCGGCCGCGCGCGCGCCCCCCCCAGATGGCCGGGAAGCCCAGGCCATCATATGACGTCCACCCAGGATGGGAGATCCTATCTGTGGACGTCATATTACTATGGCCGGGTAGGGAAGTGGTTAAATGATAAATCTTTTTTCAGTGAAAATAATTTATTTCAGTGCATTAAACATCATTTGGGAGGGCTTTAGCTTTTCATATGAGCTATTTCTAACACCAACTGATTAATTAAAAGTCAGGTTAATAGCAGGAGTTTCTACAAAATAGAGAAGCGACAAGACTTTTGTCAGGGACTATATTGCTCCCTGTCATCGGGAGCAGTGATCGGCGTCATATCCTAGGTAGTCCACCCCCCCCCCACAGTTAGAATCACTCCCTAGGACACACTTAACCCCTTGATTGCCCCCTAAAGTTTAAGCCCTTCTCTGCCAATGTCATTTACACAGTAACCAGTGCATTTTTTATAGCACTGATCGCTGTATAAATAACAATGGTCCCAAGATAGTGTCAAAAGTGTCCGATGTGTCCGCCATAATGTCGCAGTCACGATAAAAATCGCAGATCGCCGCTATTATTAATTAAAAAAAAAAAAAAATGCCATAAATCTACCCTCTATTTTGTAGACACTATAACTTTTGCGCAAATGAATCAATATACGCTTATTGCGATTTTTTTTTACCAAAAATATGTAGAAGAATACATATCTGCCTAAACTGAGGAAAAAATTTGTTTTTTTATATATTTTTTGGGATATTTATTATAGCAAAAAAGTAAAAAATATTGCTTTTTTTTTTTCAAAAGTGTCGCATTTTTTTGTTTATAGCGCAAAAAATAAAAACCACAGAGGTGATCAAATACCACCAAAAGAAAGCTCTATTTGTGGGGAAAAAGGACTTCAATTTTGTTTGGGTGCAATGTCGCACGACCGCGCAATTGTCAGTTAAAGCGACGCAGTGCCGAATCGCAAAAAGTGCTCTGGTCAGAAAAGGGGTAAATTCGTCCGGGGCTGAAGTGGTTAAGCGATCCCTAAAAACACATCTCTTCAGGGAAGCCTATCACGCCTCCATCTAATCTTATCACTTCCATCAGATCATTCCCCACAGTTACAACCTTTTGTACCACCTGTCCCACCCTATTAGAGTGTAAGCTCTTCTGAGCAGGGCCCTCTCAACACTCTTGAATTTTATTGTATTGTAACTGTACTGTCTCCCTTTTATATTGTAAAGTTCTGTGTAAACTGTTGGCGCTATATAAATCCTGTATAATAATAAAGTGTGGTGAAGCTCTGCTGATTTCCATTAGCCAATCATGTGTAAGCAAAAGTGTTTTTTTTTTTTTTCTTGCACCTGATTGGGTATTCTTTACAAAGTGAAGTTTCACCGCATTCACTAAGCTCTGGGGAAAATTATTGCAACTGCACCTGTAAAGTGCACAGTCTATTTGCCTTTAGTAAATCAACCTCAGTGGTTCTAATGCACTGAAAGTAGAACTAAAGACAAAGCTTTTTCTCTTTTTCCTTATGTTTTGGATAGAGTGGAGAGGGATAGAACTGCCATCAGGTTTTTATTGCTGTCTGTAGCCTATGTTAGGGAGATTCACCCTCTCTAAAAGTCCTGTTTACTATTATCACCAACAGTGAATGTTAAAGGGTAACTCGACTTTCCTAGGGAAAAAAAATAGCAAATAAAAAAAAACATAATATAGCATATACAATTAGATTGCAACACAAGTCATATTGTATTTGAATGTTATTAACCACTTAAGGACCGGAAGGATTTACCCCCTTAATGACCAGGCCATTTTTTGCAATACGGCACTGCGTCACTTTAACTGACAATTGCGCGGTCATGCGACATTGTGCACAAACAAAATTTATATCCTTTTTTCCCACAAATAGAGCTTTCTTTTGGTGGTATTTGATCACCTCTGTGTTTTTTATGTTTTGCGCTATAAACAAAAAAAGAGCAAACATTTTGAAAAAACCCAATATTTTTTACTTTTTGCTTTAATATATATCCCCCAAAAAATTAAAAAAAAAACAAATTTATTCATCAGTTTAGGCCAATATGTTTTCTTCTACATATTTTTGGTAAAAAAAAAATCACAATAAGCGTATATTGATTGGTTTGCGCAAAAGTTATAGTGTCTACAAAATAGGGAATATATTTATGGCATTTTTATTATTATTTTTTTTTAGTAATGGTGGTGATTATCGATTTTTAGGGGGGCTGCGACACTGCGGCAGACAGATTGGACACTTTTGACCCTTTTTTGGGACCAGTGACATTATTACAGTGATCAGAGCTAAAAATAGCCACTGATCACTGTATAAATGTCACTGGCAGGGAAGGGGTTAACACTAGGGGCGATCAAGGGGTTAAATGTTCCCTAGGGAGGTGTTTTTAACTGTGGGGGGAATGTAGTGACTGGGAAAAGAGAGAGATTGCTGTTCCTGATCACTAGGAACAGCAGATCTCTCTCTACTTCCCTGACAGAATGGGGATCTGTCTGTTTACATTGACAGATCCCCATTCTGGCTCTCTGAGGAGCGATCACGGGTCACCGGCGGACATTGCGGCCGCCGGCCATGCGCATCGGCGTCACCACACGGGTGCCCCCTAGAGCTCTTAAAGCGGCCAATGTACACCTACGGCGATTTGCGCAGCCTTGCCAACCTGCCGCAGTACAATGATGGCGGCTGGTCAGCAAGCGGTTAAAATTGCCTTTCCTTTTCAATCTGCAGCTCTGTCATTTTCTGTAAAATGCAATACAATATGGCTACCTAAAGGTGTTCTTTACACAGAATGTGTACAGAAGGCCAACCCCCCCCCCCCCCCCCCCCCCCCCGATATGTAATTTCATGCATGTGTGATTGGCTCACTGATTTTTCCTTGAAGTCCACAATAAGATACAAGTCAGATATCAGGCATCCCCTGCAACAAAAATGTCATTTTTGGTGAGATACTTCCAATAGGAAATCACATCAATAAGGGATGCAGACCCCACAGTTATCCTCATGAGAGCCACGCAGGTGCAGCAGCTGATTGATAATTATAGACAAACACACAGGGATTTCTTCAGAATAACAAAAGGTAGGAATTTGCATCAAAGTTTGGTAAAATATGTGACCCTTGAAAAAGTCACGTGTCTTGTGACGCAACGCGTCGGGAGGAGCCAGTGATGTTACCCACAGTGCTTGGTCGACATTGTCGGCGAATGAGGAGCAGCGTTCTGTATGCAACTGACCATTACATATGCGATCTGCTCTGCATTGAAAATGTGAGTGTTTTTCATCTTTACCGCAAAGGATATCTTATGTCATACTGTCTGCGCAATGGTTCTCTTTTCTTCCTTTTTTCCTTGAGAGCTGTGGGAAAAAAACGAGGCTTGCATCCAGTCCAGCACATATGCAAAAGCAGCAGAGACTCTGATTTGACTACCTATCATTACGGTGACTTATTGAAGTTTGTTAATTGACTTTTTTTAGCTAAGACTTGAGTTCATAAATTGGTTTCTGTACTGTGGAATTTATTTGGTCATTGTGGCACATCTTAGTAGTTGTATCAGCCTTCATGCTGATAGTATGAGTTATTCACGATTCATTTTAAAGGATTTGCATATTTAATTATTTTATTGGGGCACTGTGCATTATTAGTAGGTTGATTTATAGCGCATTATTAACCCTTTAATACATCACTTATTTTGTGATGTCAGTACACTTTTCAATAATTGCAGCTGTATCATTTGGTTATCTTCTAATATCCTATTTATTTATTCACTTCAGCGCTTTAGTACTATCTATTTATTAAAGTTTGGTAAAACCCTTGTAATGTACATAGATCACACAGAGGGGAATGTTTTTTTTTCTCTACAAAAGTGGAGTAACTCTTTAAAGAATGCCAAATTTTGGGTTCTCACTGGAAAAGGGAAATCTTTCATTGGGGACACTAGTTCCGGTGACTCTGGCGTCAACCAGGGATTCCATCACTTTGACTAGATTTCTTCTCACTTTCTCTTTAGGCTATGGACAAGAAATAAAGGAATTTTCCCAATGGGACACAGATGGAAAAAAAAACAAAAACTGGCAGGGTTTATAACCCATCGACAACGGAGAAAAAAAAGTTTTGCCTTTAATTCTACTTGAAATCCCAAGAAATTGACTACAGACAATCTCTCCCTATTCTTATAACATAGGGAGGGGGGGTGATTGATAATACTAATTGGGATTTCAGGACAGCAGAGGCACTGTGTTTTCAACTCACTACAGAAAGTTACGAGCTGGGTGCATTTCTGGCAGTATCAACAGGAATTTTCTGTACAGTACTTTCGTTTTTTTTCCTAGATACAGTGGTGCTCATAAGTTTACATACCCTGGCAGAATTTATGATTTCTTGGCTATTTTTCAGAGAATATGAATGATAACACAAAAACTTTTCTTTCACTCATGGTTAGTGTTAGTGCCATTTATTATCAATCAACTGTTTACTCGTTTTAAATAATAATGGCAACAGAAACTACCCAAATGACTCTGATTAAAAGTTTACATACCCCAGTTCTTAATACAGTGTATTGCCCCCTTTAATATCAATGACAGCTTGAAGTCTTTTGTGGTATTTGAGGCTTTTTATCTTCTAAGATGGTAAAGCTGCCCATTCCTCTTGGCAAAAAGCCTCCAGTTCCTGTAAATTCGTGGGCTGTCTTGCATGAACTGCACATTTGAGATCTCCCCAGAGTGGCTCAATGATATTGAGGTCAGGAGACTGAGATGGCCACTCCAGAATTTTCGCTTTATTCTGCTGTAGCCAATGACAGGTCGACTTGGCCTTGTGTTTTGGATCATTGTCATATTGGAATGTCCAAGTACGTCCCATCCGCAGCTTCCTGGCTGATGAATGGAAATGTTACTCCAGTATTTTTTGATAACATACTGCATTCATCTTGCCATCAATTTTGACCAAATTTCCTGTGCCTTTGTAGCTCACACATCCCCAAAACATCAGCGATCCACAGTAGGAATGGTGTACCTTCCATCATAGGCCTTGTTGACTCCTCTTCAAATGTAGAGTTTATGGTTGGGGCTAATAAGTTTACATGCCCTGGTGATTTTGGCCTGATAACATGCACAAAAGTTGCCACAAAGGGGTTTGAATGGCTATTAAAGGTGACCATTCTCACCTGTAATCTGTTTGCTTGTATTTAGTATGTGTGTGTGTGTAAAAGGTAAATGAGTTTCTGGACTCCTGACAGACCCTTGTATCTTTCATCCAGCGCTGCACTGACGTTTCTGGATTCTGAGTCATGGGGAAAGCAAAAGAATTGTCAAAGGATCTGCGGGAAAAGGTAGTTGAACTGTATAAAACAGGAAAGGGAAATAAAAAGATATCCAAGGAATTGAGAATGCCAATCAGCAGTGTTCAAGCTCTAATCAAGAAGTGGAAAATGAGGGGTTCTGTTGAAACCAAACTAAATTGTGGTCTCATCACTCCAAATGACTTTGTGCCAGAAGGTTTGAAGCTTGTCTCTATGCTGTTTGGCGTATTGTAAGCGGGATACTTTGTGGTATTTGCGTAGTAATGGCTTTCTTCTGGCGACGTGACCATGCAGCCCATCTTTCTTCAAGTGCCTCCTTCTTGTGCATCTTGAAACAGCCACACCACATGTTTTCAGAGAGTCCTGTATTTCACCTGAAGTTATTTGTGGGTTTTTCTTTGTATCCCGAACAATTTTCCTGGCAGTTGTGGCTGAAATTTTAGTTCGTCTACCTGACCATAGTTTGGTTTCAACAGAACCCCTCATTTTCCACTTCTTGATTAGAGCTTGAACACTGCTGATTGGCATTTTCAATTCCTTGGATATCTTTTTATTTCCCTTTCCTGTTTTATACAGTTCAACTACCTTTTCCCGCAGATCCTTTGACAATTCTTTTGCTTTCCCCATGACTCAGAATCCAGAAATGTCAGTGCAGCGCTGGATGAAAGATACAAGGGTCTGTCAGGAGTCCAGAAACTCATTGACCTTTTATACAGACACACTAATTACAAGCAAACAGATTACAGGTGAGAATGGTCACCTTTAATAGCCATTCAAACCCCTTTGTGGCAACTTTTGTGCATGTTATCAGGCCAAAATCACCAGGGCATGTAAACTTTTGATCAGGGTCATTTGGGTAGTTTCTGTTGTGATTATGATTTAAAAAGAGTAAACACAGTTGATTGATAATAAATGGCTTCAGCCAAACATTAACCATGGGTGAAAGAAAAGTTGTTGTGTTATCATTCATATTCTCTGAAAAATGGCCAAGAAATCATAAATTCTACCAGGGAATGTAAACTTATGAGCACAACTGTATATATTTTATAATGAAAAAAACACATTTTAGGCAGGGTAAGCGTTTGGCAATTAGTGGTATTGATTCAGTTTGCATATCTATCTGCAGTTATACATTGAGTACTCAAAATACTGCAGTAATTATAAGCGAGGAAGGAATGCAAATTCCACAGTATAATTCACAGTGAACAAACTCCAAACCAGTAGGAACAATGTAGAATGTGCCAGAGTATACTAAATAAAAAGACATAATTCAGTCTACTGGCACCCTTTGTTTCTCCTGGCATTACCTGGTTCATAGAGCAGACTCTAATGCCGCGTACACACGGTCGGATTTTTCGTCTACAAAAGTCCAACGGACGCTGACGGACTAAAGCTGGCTGGTAATCCGATCGTGTGTGGGCTTCTCCGGACTTTCAACATACTTTTTTAGCCTCAAATCCGACGTACTTTAGATTTGAAACATGCTTCAAATCTTTACTTCGTAACTACGACGGACCCCGAAATCCGCTCGTCTGTGTGCTAGTCCGACGGACAAAAAGCCACGCTAGGGCACCTATTGGCTACTGGCTATGAACTTCCTTATTTTAGTCTGGTGTACGTCATCACGTAAGAATTCGATGGACTTTTGTGTGATCGTGTGTAGGCAAGTCTGTTCGTTAGAAAGTCCGCCGCAAGTCCGTCGAAAGTCCGCCGAAAGTCTGCCGGAAGTCTGTCGGACAGGCTGTCTGACTTTTGTAGACGAAAAGTCCGACCGTGTGTACGCGGCATTAGTCTTCTGTGGTATGCAGATCTTAGTACATATAGTCAAGTAAAAACTTGAAAAATACTATTGAATACTATGTACGGTTATCTGCTACCCTTCCGGAATCTTGGTTGAGGCGATCAAAGTGTAATTCAACCTTTCAATAAGCTTGTAGGAATAACAGCAGCACTAACACAATACAAATCTTAGGAGAAAATCTTGTCCTTTTATTTCTATAGCTCCTGGTTGTCCTCTTGACTCTTCCTTTTTTTCTACAAGAATTCTGGATGACAGTTGGGTCTCTTGGTTCAGTTTTTGAATGAACCGTAGACAAGTGCGACCAATGGTGGTCATTAGCTGGCCATACACTAGTAGAAAGTTGTAAGAAAAGTTTTGTTTTAACAACGTTCATTCAATTTTCCATTCATTAGTAGGTTCAAACTGACGTTTGTTTTCAACAGTAGCGCCAAGAAAATTGAAAGGAGTAGAATGGAAAATTTTATTTGAACAAACAAATTTTGAATGGTTTTCATTTGGGAAATAACATTCATTCAAAAATCAAACATTAAAAGCAAAGGAAATTTTGAAGTTTTTTCGAACGATATTCCTAAAGTCATCATAAATTTTCATACAAATGTTCATACGAATATTCGTAGGAACATTCCTTCAAAATTTCTATATCTAGGGCCAGCCATTCTCTAGTGACCACAGGGGCCCATAGGCTCCCTCTACTTTCCCTTCTCTGACATTACACTGCTCATCTTTCATACTTTGTACACACTTGACAGTTACCAAAAAAGTGCCATTATGGCTTAAGGTTACACTATACCAATCCGAAACTCATATAAGCTTTAAAGAACAAGTTTACAAATTGCTTAAACCCCAAGCCCTCCAAACTTGCATACGATGACCTCTCCACCTTCCCCATGTTCTTAAAGTAGAACTATAGGCCAAACTTTTTTTTTTTTCATTTTGGATAGAGAAATGGAGGATCTCAACCCCAGTCAGTTTATTTTTTGCCATCTGTGTCCCATTGGGTAGATTTCCCTTCACTTCATGTCCCATAGCCAAAACAGGTAACTGAGAGGAAATTCCTGAAGATTAAGGGAATCCTTTGGAGCCAACCAGGCCACCAGAACTAGTGTCCCCATTGGAAGATTTCCCCTCTATTACTTTTCTGAGGACAACCCAAAATTTGGGAATTTCTTTTACTTTCAATTTCAGTGATAATGGTAAACAGGACAAATAGAGAGGGTGGATCTCCCAAATGGGGCACAGAGAGCAATAAAAACTGACAGGGGTTCTAATCCATCTACACTCTGTCCAAAATGTAAAAAAATGTTATGCCTTTAGTTGTACTTTAAAGGCTACTACATACAGGTGTATTGGGGCATAGAATATAAAATATGGCTGTATTTTGGTGCCCAGGAGCCCTGCGTAATGTGTACCCCAACCTGTACAAGTAAATTATAGGATACGGCTGTACACAAGTATACACAGCTTCGTGCATAAACATGCTTAGGTGTATACACGTACGCCTCCGGAAGCAGACCGTCTGTGCAGTGTATATCTGTACACATTTACACTGTGTACATGCACATATAGTTGCATACAGCAATATTCTGTAACTTACTGGTACAGGTGGCTGTAAGCATTACCCGTGGCACTCAGGCTCTGAAATATGACCTTATTTTATATCATATGCCCCAATACACCAATGTCCATAAGCCCTGAAAAAAGAAACCCTTAGGAAGAGAGTTACAATACAAATGTCCTAGAAAGTCATAGGAAGTGGGTCAGAAAATGAGGTTAAAGTAGGGTTGGCCTTCACACTGTACTTATCAGAGACACTACCGTGCAAGATACACAATAACCAGTAGGACTGTCTCAGGTTTTGTGTCCTTCGTCTCCCTGTCTCATGATTGGTTGGGGCAACTTCCTCTCCTCTTTGCACTTTGCATAAATTCATAATTAATTATTTTTCATAATTAAAGAATGAATAATTCATGATTGTCATACTATAGTATCAATGATAAACAATTCTCAGGCCCCTTGGCCCAATGCTAAAGTTCCACCAAAGTTATGTAAGTCCATGCACCTGGGACCTATGTCTGCAGTACAATATTTCCTTTTGATAACTAGCACCAGGGCCTCCAGCACTGAATGTATATTCATGCTGTCTGCTGGGAGATCTAGTGTTCCTAAAGGGTGTAATGTTGCTATGGGGGGGGGGGGGGTATATTGCTGGAGAGACTGTTGTGGGGGGAATCTATTATTGTTGCTGGCTTCTATGAATGCTGGCTGCTTGGGGATCTATTGTTGCTGGCGGGGATCTATAGTAGCTGGGTTAGATCTATGGTTGCTGGCAGCAGAACTATTGTTGCTGGGGGATCTATTGTTGCTGCCATTCTTGTTACTCATAAACTCTATACAAATTACTTAGCATCACAAATAATACTTGGTTCTGTGGTACTGGGGGGTGGTAAGAGGGTGAAGACTAGATGAAAGATGCAAGAGACAGTGATTGGAGATGGGTAGGGCACAATGATAAGGTGACTCCGGGAGGGCGGAGGGGGGGGGGGGGGGGGTTTTGGTGTGCCTGCACCTAATCTTTGAGAAAAAAAAGCCCTGACTAGCACTACTGTTCCTGGTGAAATGTGCCTGTTTTGTGCACTACCGATTGACTCTTCTCTTTCTGTTGTCTATAAATTGTGTAAGCTGTCATAATCCACTAAGAGCTGCTGACATCTTTTTGGCTTGGGGCAAAGACTGGTATAGGTGATGATAACCGTTTTACACAGAATATGTTTGATCAGTGGTGTTTTCGTTTTTCTTTTTAAGATCCACATCAAAGTGCACACAAATGAGGATAAACCTCCTGGGGTTTAAATGTCATCCTTTATCACTCAAGTCTTAATACGCAAACTAGGTTATATACAAAAATATAATTTTATTTCTCCAACATCAATATTTAAAATTTAGAACCATTCATCTAATGCATCATAAATGTTTAAAAACCATTGACATATCATAAACAATCTATATTATACAATAATTATCTCTTGATTTTTTATTCAGATGGAGGATATCAAATTAGTCTACGTGTTTCATGGGATTTATTTCATCAGAACTATGTTGTCATCACCGGAATGCATAATTTATCTCTAAAGCCAGGCAGCACTGCTTTGATGGCTACACTTAACATAATCTAGGATACGACACACATGATAGGATCAGTAACCTTCCCCAGTTTTATATGTATCCAGATGGTGTTGTAGTGGTTAGCACTTACACCTAGCAGCAAAAGGGTTGTCGGTTCGTATCCCAGCCACGACACACACTACCTGCCTGGAGTTTGCATGTTCTCCCTGTGCCTGCGTGGGTTTCCTCCCATACTCCAAAGTCATGCTGGTAGGTTAATTGGATCCTATCTAAATTGGCCCTAGTATGTGTTTGTATGAATGTGAGTTAGGGACCTTACATTGTAAGCTCCTTGAGGGCAGACACTGAAGTGAATGTACAGAACAATTTATATGTAAAGCGCTGTGTAAATTGGCAGCACTATATAAAGTACCTGAAATAAATAAATGACAAAATCATGCCAAAAGGGAGAGCAGCCAAGCATCACACAAAAGAGTTCTTAAAGTGGGGTTCCACCCAAAAAACAAAAATACCTGGAAAAATTCTAAAAAACAAAAGAAAAAAACATTTGGATATTTTTTTTTTTTTCACTTACCTCTAAATGCCTGTTGCTAGGTGGTCCCTCGTAGTCTGCCTGTTCCTTAGCCTGGGCTGGTGACATCACTTCCCCCTCGGCACAGGAAGGGCTCGGCTCTGCTCCCTCCCTCCTGTCAATCATCTGGGACCCATTACAGGTCCCAGGTGATTGAGCGGCCAATCACGGCGCGCGGCGCCGCTCGCGCATGCGCGGTGGGTGCCAGACTGTGAAGCCACAGCCCGGCGCCCACAGTTGAAATGCCGGCGCCGACGAGCGGAGGGGGGGACAAGCGGGGCTTCGATCCCCCGCATCGCTGGACCCAGGGACAGGTAAGTGTCCAATTAAAAGTCAGCAGCTTTGGTCGTCGGACTTTGGTGTGATCGTGTGTAGGCAAGTCAGTTTGTTCAGAAAGTCCGTCGGAAGTCCGCCGAAAGTCTGTTGGATAGACCGTCCGACCAGTCCGGTTGAAAAGTCTGCTCGTGTGTACGCGGCATAAGAGGCACTGAGCTCAATGGATACCTTGGAGCCTTGGACTTCGGGCAGCACAGTGGTGTAGTGGGTAGCACTCTCACCTAGCAGTAAGAAGGGTCGCTGGTTCAAATCACAACCACGACACTACCTGCCTGGAGTTTGCATGTTCTCCCTGTGCCTGCGTGGGTTTCCTCCGGGTACTCCGGTTTCCTCCCACACTCCAAAGACATGCTGCTAGGTTAATTGGCTTCTGTTCAAAAATTGGCCCTAGTATATGAATGTGAGTTGGGGACCTTGGATTGTGGGCTCCTTGAGGGTAGGGACCATTGTGGGTGTGCGATGTATGTGTGGAGTGCTGCGTGAATTGGCAGCGCTATATGGGTACCTTAAATAAATAGAGATGATTGTAAATACACACTCACTCAGGTTCAACTGGATGGACTGGTGTCTTTATTCAACCTTACTAACTATGTAAAGTACCAATGGCCCCAGCTGTCCAATAAAAATGCTGCAGTGGAGGCTCTTCTCCCACTGCCGTGCCATAGAAGGGAGCATGTGTCTAAAAGACACATGCTCCCTTCCAGCCCAGCCCTCTTAACCACAAGGAAACTTTGTAGTTAAGTCTTAACTTTGGTCGACCATGGCGAGGCCTGTTCTGAGTGGAACCTGTCCTGTTAAACCGCTGTATGGTTTTGGCCACCATGCTGCAGCTCAGTTTCAGGGTCTTGGCAATCTTCTTATAGCCTAGGCCATCTTTATGTAGACCAACAATTCTTTTTTTCAGATCCTCAGAGAGTTCTTTGCCATGAGGTGCCATGTTGAACTTCCAGTGAACAGTATGAGAGAGTGAGAGCGATAACACCAAATTTAACACACCTGCTCCCCATTCACACCTGAGACACTAACGAGTCACATGACACTGGGGAGGGAAAATGGCTAATTGGACCCATTTTGGACATTTTCACTTCGGGGTGTACTCACTTTTGTTGCCAGCGGTTTAGACATTAATGGCTGTGTGTTGAGTTATTTTGAGGGGACAGCAAATTCACACTGTTATACAAGCTGTACACTCACTACTTTACATTGTAGCAAAGTGTCATTTCTTCAGTGTTGTCACATGAAAAGATAGAATAAAATATTTACAAAAAATGTGAGGGGTGTACTCACTTTTGTGAGATATTGTATAACAAATCAAGGGTTTCCCGAATTAGAGTTCCCTCACAGGACCACACTGACATTGCAGGACTGATGCATTGGATTGTGCCTTTAGATTCTGGCACTGGCAACTTTTAAGGTGGACTGATCTCTTATGCCGCGTACACACAAGCGGAATTTCCGACAGAAAGAGTCCGACGGAAGCTTTTCATTGTATATTCTGACCGTGTGTACGCCCCATCAGACTTTTTCTGTCGAAAATTCAGACGGACTTAGATAGAGAACATGTTCTATTTTTTTCAGACTAATTACTATTGGAAAAACCGCTCGTCTGTATGCTGTTCCGACTCACTAAAAAGTACGAGTCGGAAGCTATTGGCTACTGGCTATTGAACTTTCGTTTTCTAGTCCCGTCATAAGTGTTGTACATCACCGCGTTCTGGACGGTCGGAATTTGGTGTGACCGTGTGTAGGCAAGACAGCTTGCGCAGAATTCCGTTGGAACTCCGTCAGAAAAACCTTCAGAGTTTATGCCGACAGCAAAACCGGTCGTGTATACAGGGCATTTCTGTGCCTTTAGATTTCAGGCACCTGACATCACTAGTGAGCAAAAGCAGTGCGGGACAAGTTGAGCAGCTCTGGAGATATAGAACATAGGATTGGAAGGGAACTCATTGCCACTAAACACAAATACAAATATATGCAAATGTATTCTTCCAGTGAATGCCAATGCAATTATATTGTTTCAACCAAATTAAATATTTGTGCAGCAAAACAAGAACAGGTATTCTTATGTACTTTTCTGTTTATTCTTATAGCTATAACGACATACCCTTCAGCTGTAGACCAGAACATTCTTTAACAGTTCCTCCAGAGTAAAGAGTTTGGAAAAGACTCTTATAATGCATTTTTATAAAGAGAAATAGATAACTATGAATACCATTAGGTCAGGTCTATTGTACTTATTTCCAAAAAAAAATATTTAATCTGATATTTGCTCAACAAGCATATGCACTCACTGGCCACTTTATTAGGTACACCTGTTCAATTGCTTGGTAACACAAGTTGCTAATCAGCCAATCACATGGCAGCAACTCAATGCATTTAGACATCTAGACGTGGTGAAGATGACTTGCTGAAGTTCAAGCTGAGCATCAGAATGGGGAAGAAAGGAGATTTAGGTGACCTCGAACGTGGCATGGTTGTTGGTGCCAGAAAGGGCTAGTCTGAGTATTTCAAAAACTGCTCATCTACTGGGATTTTCACGCACAACCATCTCTCGAGTTCACAGAGAATGGTCCGAAAAAGAGAAAATATCCAGTGAGCGGCAGTTGTGTGGACAAAAATGCCTTATTGGTGTCAGAGGTTAGAGGAGGATGGGCAGACTGGTTTGAGAGAAGAAAAAGGCAACAGTAACTCAAATAACCACTCGTTACGACCAAAGTATGCAGAACACTATCTGCACAACACATCGAACCTTGAAGTAGATGGGCTACAGCAGCAGAAGACCACACCGGGTGCCACTTCTGTCAGCTAAGAACAGGAGGCTGAGACTACAATTCACACAGGCTCACCAAAATTGGACAATAGAAGATTGGAAAAATGTTGCCTGGTCTGATGAGTCTCGATTTCAGCTGCGACAGTCAGATGGTAGGGTCAGAATTTGCAGTAAACATGAAAGCATGGATCCATCGTGCTTTGTATCAACGGTTTAGGCTGGTGGTGGTGTAATGGTGTGGGGGATATTTTCTCGGGGATATTATCATCGTCTAATTGCCATGGCCTACCAGAGTATTGTTGCTGACCATGTCCATCCCTTTATGACTACAGTGTACCCATCTCTTCTGTCTCAATCTTATTTTATTAAGGTTTTCTGATACAAAACACAGGGCTTAAGTTTACAAAGAAATTCTATTGTAACAAACAAATACATAAATGCATAGCACAATGTAAATCTATTGCAGACCAAGAGTGTACTTCCCCCCCCCAATTTTTTATTTGCCTCAATGTTTAATAAGATCGGGTAGTATAACCAAAAATTGGATAATCATATAATTCACAATTGCGTTGGGGGACACATCTATGTACACATTATTCACATTACATTTACTTACTGGAACGTTAAAAGGAAAAAAAGAATAAATAAATAGATAAAAAGGGAGAAAAAAAGGGGGGAAGGGAATATGCAAGTAAAAAAAAAAGAAAACACAGAGAAAGAGATAGAGGTCTAAAGAGGGGGGGTGGAAGGTAAAGAGGCTGTGAAGAATAACAAGGACACTCCATCATGGCTGAGAGAGAGCGATAACAGTGTCCACTTTAACCCAGGTCAAAAATTCTGATGAATTTCGGAACTTCGACCAGGCAGTCCAAGTACAAAGTGGTCCAAGTGGTTGGAATTTCGACCAGGCAGTCCAAGTACAAAGTGGTCCAAGTGGTTGGAATTTCGACCAGGCAGTCCAAGTACAAGAAAACTGCTGTTCTTTTTCCATTTACTGTGCCAACAGCCCTTCCAAATCTCTAAAAGAGTCTATTGTCAATTGTCCATTCCCCAAGAGAAGGAACAGAAGTTGGTTTCCAGTTACTGATACCTTTGTGGTCTAACAATCTCTTACCTACTAACTTATTGGTCATTCAATAGCAGAAAGAGTTTTTATTCACAAGTAAAAATACTTGTTGACTGTGTATTGATTGACCGCTAGATATAAATCAGTCATGTCCAGGGCAATGTGACACTGGGAGGGGTCCTGGCACCTATCTGTCCTACACAACCATAAGTGGGTCCCAAAAGACACAAATGGTCAGCCCTGCAATTGTTATACTGGTACCAAAGATGCACAGAAATTTCTCTGGGAATGATGAGAAGTGGCAAATTAGATAGATAGATAGATAGATAGATAGATAGATAGATAGATAGATAGATAGATAGATAGATAGATAGATAGATAGATAGATAGATAGATAGATAGATACTAGGAGTTTTCATCATCGGTGAACTAATTGCAAAGAATGGTTTATGTCTAAAGGGACCAAGTTGCCCCAAGAACTTAAAGTGGAACATTAGGCTAGGAATAAAAAATAAGTGGACAGGTAGGATTTTTAATGCAGAAAAGACATGCTTTGTCTCTTCTGCATTAAAGGCACTCAAAGTGGAAGTAAACCCTCCTATCCTTTTCAGCCAAGGAAGCTGCCATCTTGGCCTCTGTTTAATCTACAACTACTATGATGCTGCACATGTGATCAGTTATGACACCAGCCATTGGATGGTTTGACAGTTTGGTTGAGAGCACAACCAATGGGAGTGTTACATTTCCGGCACGTGCCGGAAAGGCAACTGTTTTATGCATGGGTTTACTTCTGCTTTAACTGCCAGTCTGTTCCTGGGCAGTAAGCTGAGGAAGCGCAGCTCACTGCATTAATTCGGCGATACCAAAACTGACGGAACACCTGCAGATGTACGGGAGTGACGTCATCTCCACCTGGTCAATGACAGCGGCCCCTTCGAAGATGTCAATGGCCGACAGAGTTCCGGGGACAGCGCATCTCTGGATTCAAGGTAAGCATAAGTTCCCAGATGTAAAAGGGACACACTAGTGAGGTTGCAGTGGCCAACAGGTGTAAATGCAGGGTACATATAGTAGGAGAACACAGCCATCCGACATTTTATTTTTTTCTTTTCACACATAATAATCCTTTCAGAGTGCATATTGACTGGTACTGTCGCTACATAGATGACTTGGCTCTGGTGTGGACTGGCCCAGTCTCTATGGTAGATTCTTTTATTCAGTATCTAAATAACAACCATCCTAATTTATTTAGAGTTTAGTCACAATTTCCACTCTGATAGTATTGATTATTTGGATATAACACTAACAGGACACATTGACAGTGGCAGGGTGACTACAAAAACCTTTAGAAAACAATGCACTGGCGATTCACTTGTGCTCGCCCTTCTCATACTATACATGCATTACCATTGGGGGAGTTCGTGAGCCAAAAAGGAATTGCTTTGATCATGAAGACTTTGTGAAAGAACGCTCTGTGGTTTCAGAAAGATTAACGAGGCGAGGATACAAGAAACATTTGATCGATAATGGCAGGATCAAGGCGGAGAATAGGGACAGAGATAGCGTGCTAAAAAATGCAGAGAGCCCTAGTATTAAAAGACAGTCCCTCTACAGGAGGAATAAAATACACTTTGTCACCACTTGTTCTAGACAGTATAATCAAATTGTAGCAATTGTTAACCACTTGCTTACTGGGCACCTAAACCCCCCTCCTGCCCAGACCAATTTTCCGCTTTTAGCGCTGTCACACTTTGAATGACAATTGTGCGGTCATACAACACTGTACCCAAATGAAATTTTTATCATTTTTTTCCCACAAATAGAGCTTTCTTTTGGTTGTATTTGACAACCTCTGGGTTTTTAATTTTTTGTTAAAAAAAATTGAAAAAGACCGAACTTAAAAAAAAATACAAAACCGTTTTATATTTTGTTAATAAATTTTGCAAACAGGTAATTTTTCTCCATCATTGATGTACGCTGATGAGGCTACACTGATGGGCACTGATAAGCTGCACTGATGGGCACCGATAGGCTGCATTGATGGGCACTAATAAGGCGACACTGATGGCCACTGATAAGGTGGCGCTGATGGGCACTAATAGGTGGCACTGAAGGGTACTAATAGGTGGCACTGATAGCTGGCACTGATGGGTGGTAGTGATAGGCACTGATGGGTGGCCGTGATGGGCACTGGTAGGCAACACTGATAGGCAGCACTGCTAGGTGGCACTGATTGGCACCACTAGTGGGCATTGATAGGTGGCACTTGTGGGCATTGATAGATGGCACTGATGTACTGGTATGCACTAATTGGTGGGCACTGATTGGTGGGCACTGATTGGTGGGCACTGTGGGCACATACGAGGCGGCTTCGCCTCTCCCTGCTCGGGCCCGATGTCCCTTCAACAGAAGCCAGTGATCGGCTTTTTTTTCTCCTCACGCTGTCAGCGTGAGAAGAAAAAAAAAACAATTACCGATCCTCTGTTTACATCACGTGATCAGCTGTCATTGGCTGACAGCTGATCACGTGGTAAGGAGTCGGGATTGGCCCCTTAATCCGATCTGTGATCACCTAAATCACAGCTCAAGCCACGCGCGCCCTGCAGGGGGGCGCGGCCAGCTTGCAAAGGGGAGGACCTCTACTGATGCCCTCCCGGCAAAGCAGATCCGCACTGTAGCCGTCATTCGGCTATAGCGTGGATCTGAAGGAATTAAACAATGTCTTCCTATTTTATATGCGGATAAAACATTATATGACATTTTGCAACAGGGGTATAGCTTTTCTAGCAAAAGGGCCCCCACCTTGGGATCTATCTTATCTTCTATCCTTTTTCATTCACATCAGCCTTCACGCACATGGCCAAGTACCACAGGAACATTCCCTTGTGGCAGTAGCATATGTAGACAATGCAGAAGACACAGAAAGACTAAAACGGTCACCTTTTCTGCAGGCAAAACATACACTTAAACATTTTATTAACTGTAGTTCCAAATCAGTGATCTATGTAGTGGAATGTAGTGCCTGTCAGATACAGTATGTGGGACGTACCATTTATCATTTACGAATCAGGGTTTCAGAACATTACAATGACACTGCTTATCCAAATGCCAAAAACATTTCAAATGTATCAAAACATTTTAAGACAGTGCATGGAGGTAACCTTGACACCTTTTCTTTCTTCGCTCTAGAACAAATCAAACAATCTACAAGAGGGGGGGGGGGGGGTACACCCATCGCACCCTGCTCCGAGTGGTGGATACGTTAAATACCAGGTTGGATATGAACAATAGGATGGATATTAGCCTGTTTTTGAAATAAGTCTCTGAAATATATTAATTATTTTGTATTGCAATTTTTTCCACTGTTGCATCAGTGGGACTTTAATGGTTAATATCTTGTGCTTCCTGTTTCAACCCCCTGTCACATTTGATCATTTGACCCCGGTTTTGATCATCTCCATCTGTAACCAATTAATGAGATGATTTTTTAATCAAGCTAATACCGCCCCTCTCATTTCAGGAGGGTTGTTTCTTTATAAATACCTGTTTTTAATGTCATGTTTTTATGCTTTTGATGAAGGCTTATGCCGAAACGCGTCAACATTTTGGATGATGTTACTGCTATAATGTCAGGGCTGGGCTCAGCCCTTCCTTCTCTGAGCTGGCCGCTCAGCTGTCAGCTAATTGCCAGCTCTAATCTCTCCATAGTTACTTAGCTGTTGACGATATCCTGCTCATCACTCCTGCCTCCTTAAGCTGTCTAGTCCTCTGCCTTCGCCTTGGTCAACATCACAGTGATGGTTTCCTGCGTTCCTGGTTAAAGGCTTGCTTTGCTGACGTCTCTTCTGGTTCTGGATCCTGCTTGCTGTTCTACTACATTGAACCCTGACTTCTGGCTTGGCTGACTATCCGCTCCAGGTACTGAACTTTGGATATGTTTTGACTACGTTTGTTCTTTTTACTTTTATTAAAGAAATGCGATTTAACTGTACTTCTGTTTCGGTCTGATTTCATGGTTTCTGACACATAATGCTACAATAACATTTTCTATGGAGAAGCTGTCGAGTTTCCAGCTTGTACTTTTTATGGATTCTCTGTGAGCTCAATAAGGCCAGAGCACTGACCACTCTGCACACTAACTACATTATACAGCGGTAGAGCTAGGGTGAGTTTTCTTTTTCTACAGCCATCCGACATACCTGGAAGTGATAGATACTAAAGATACCATACTGCTCTTTTTAAAAAAAAAAAAAAATTGATGACAGGGTTGATTTAAAGTCAGAAGAATATGAGATCTATATACAGTATATTTATCTACTATATACACACACACACACATCTTTCTGTTATGGTGAGGAAGTAAAGTAGAATTCTGCTAAGATTCTGTGTATGCGAACAGCTGTGTATCATGAATATAACAGCCAGTTCCCAGGACACTGCAGATTTACAGTCTAGTTTACAAAGGCTTGGAAATCTGGGCTGAGAATGGTTAATGACAATATCTCGTTGGAAACACAGTATAGTTAATTTTATGTACATCTGCAGCTGGTTGTGTGGCTTCGGACCTTGTCATCATGCATATTTGTCATCTCAAAGGCACTTAAACCTTTTCAGTGTTGCTACAATCCTCAGTAGACTTCTCATTCATCCTTTTATTCCCAATCTACTCCCCTATCCCTTTGGATTTGTTTAAAATGAGTGACCCCAGGCATGGACACACACAGACACAAGTATTTAACAAGTTATTATTTGGGAGTGGTGTCTGTGTCAATAGGAACTGGCCTAGGAAGTAAGGAGTTCACTGAAAGGATCAGGTATTTTTTTGTACTTGCAGCATTTTCTAAACAGACAAAACATGGGGAAATATGCATGTATTGTAGAGATGTTCTAAAGGTTATTTTTTATTTTATTTTGCCAATACATACACTTTAATCATAGGATGGACCCCATCAATTTTAACTACATATTTTTTCAGAGCCTGTACATTATCCCACCCACCGGCATAAAAATAGATCATCTATATACCCTCTTTTGGGCAATATTTTCAGTTCAAAATACATCAGCCTTCAACAACCAACAATATGGCAATCTAGGTTTAGGTTAAAGCGTTACTAAGCCCACAAAAGTAAAATCAGTCTATATATGCAGCACAGCATGCTTGTAAGGCTTCATTCTCACGAGGCGGATCCGCAGCCACGGAGTCCGCCTCTGTCTGCCAGCTCAGCGGGAGATCTCTCCGTTGATCTCTGCTGAACCGGCGGATGACAGGTCCCTCTCTGCTCACTGAGCGGGGAGGGGCCTGGTTGCTATGGAGAGATCGGACGAAAACGGACAACATGTCCGTTTTCATCCGATCTCATCCGATCCGATAGGGACGGATGCGAACCTAGGGCCATCCGTCTGATTTTAGCGGATCGGACCGGGTCGCATGTCACCGCTGACATCCGTCGCTCCATAGACTAGCATGGAGCGCCCGTTCAGGTCCGCCGACAAAACTGACAGGCGGACCTAAACGGTCCGACAGTGTGAAAGGGGCCTTATAGTCACTGTGGAACTTAAGGGGTTAATCCTCTGCATTGTGTAAAAAGGAGGTTTTATCCTGTATGCACAGATCCTCCCCCTCCCTGCACTGTCTATCTGGGGAAATCCAGCTAACACAGGCAGAGTAGCCGACATGCACATGCTCAGTTGTGTCTTTTATGCTGTACAGAATATATCCTTGTTGAGCTGAACTAGCCAGGTCACATGATATTGACATCACACATGTGGGCGTGGAAATCTCCTCCTACCTGAACTCTCAGCACTGGAGAAACTGTGTAGTTTATCACAGACCGTGGTATACAGATCAGCCAAAAAGGTATATAGTGGCAGTATTTTAATGTAAAAAGATTTATAAGCTGTGGGAACTATGAACTATTTTCATATTACCGAGTTTAGTAACACTTTAAAACCCAAGAAAGCTCTCAATTGGTTTCAAAGAATGAAAATAAAGCTGCTGGAATGAAGACAAAAGAAAATCTATGGAAAGAACTAAAGATCAGAGTTCATAGAAGAGGCCTACGGAACCTTCAAGATTTAAAGACTGTTTGTGTGGAAGAATGGGCCAAAATCACACCTAAGCAATGCATGTGACTAATTTCTCCATACAGGGGGCATCTTGAAGCTGTCATTACCTACAAAAGATTTATTACCAAATATGTACCAAGTATTAACCACATGCCGACCAGCCGCCGCAGTTGTACTGCGGCAGCATGGCACGGTTAGGCAAAACTACGTTATGTAACGTCGCTTCGCCCTGTGGCCACTAGGGGGTTCGTTCCCCGATCCGATGCGAGTGCCCAGTGGTTTCGATCACCGCCGGGCTCCCGCGATCGCTCGGGGACCCGGAGAACCCGAAACTGTGTGTGTAAACACACAGTTTCTCGTTCTCAGAGCAGGGAACGGACAGATCGCCTGTTCATACAGAGTATGAACAGCGATCTGTTTTCCTGCACAGTCCCCATCCCCCTTCAGTTAGAACACTAACTAGGACACACATTAACCCCTTCACTGCCCCCTAGTGTTAACCCCTTCGCTGCCACTGACATTTTTACAGTAATCAGTGCATTTTTAATCACACGCTAATGGTCCCAAAAATGTGTAAAAATTGTCCGACGTGTCTGCCATAATGTCGCAGTCATGATAAAAATCGCTGATCGCTGCCATTACTAGTAAAAAAAAAAATTATTAATAAAAATGCCACAAAACTATTTTGTAGACACTATAACTTTTGCGCAAACCAATCAATATACCCTTATTGCGATTTTTTTTTTACCAAAAATATGTAGAAGAATACGTATTGGCCTAAACTGGGGGGGGAAAAAGGGTTTTTTTTAGATATTTTTTGGGGATATTTATTATAGCAAAAAGTAAAAAATAATGCGTGTTTTTTTTCAAAATTGTCGCTCTTTTTTTTGTTTATCGCGCAAAAAAAAAAAAAAAAATAAACACAGAAGTGATCAAATACCACCAAAAGAAAGCTCTATTTGTGGGAAAAAAAGGACATCAATTTTGTTTGGGAGCCACGTTGCACGACCGCGCAATTGTCAGTTAAAGCGACGCAGTGCCGAATCGCAAAAAACACTCTGGGCAGCCAAATGGTCCGGGGCTGAAGCGGTTAAATACATTTCAGTTAGCGTGTTCAATACTTTTTCCCTGTGTCATTCCATTTTATTACATAAAACTTCATTTCTGAACTTATTTGTTTTGGTTTCTTTGTATGTATGGATTGCATGAGTTGTTACTGACATGTGATGAAAATTTAATGTAAATAGCACTTTTGGTTATATTTTTACCTAGAAAAATGTTGACGTGTTCAATACCAATTTTACCTGCTTTAACCCCACTCCCAACTCCCTCTAGCCCATCCTGCACATTTGTATTCTTTCTTCTCTTTTGAAAAATGATATACTTATCCAAGTCCACCATCTGGGCACTCGGAGATCTATAATATTGTTATATAGACAATAGTGAGAACTAGAAATAGGTTTCTACCCACTTCAGGTCTTGTAGCTCTTAATCACCTATAGACCAAAACACGTTTCCACTGTGGGATTACTGATTTAGTTATCAATGTAAATAATAACTGTTATTGCTTATGATATTTTTTTTTTGCTGGCTTTTTTCAATAACTATCTTTATTATAGATTTTAAAAGTGGAACTTTCTTGAAATATCCCCCTAAAACAATTATCTAAATTTCAAGCTCCCAGCACCAACGGCTCCTGGAAGAGCTGAAAGCTGATAAGTATATTTGGGGGGGGGGGGGGTTGACCAAAGGCTTTTAACGCCAGTTTTGCTTTGGGAGCAGGTGGCTGGCAATAACATGGACCTTTCATTTGGAGATTCTACTTTAAGGGCCAGTTTACACCAGAACCCCATTCTGTGTGTGTTTCCAGCACCACGCATTCAAAACGCACTGCGTTCGCAATCTACAGCATGTGTTAATGTTAATTTAATGGCACTTCAAAAGCAGGTCTCAAATGCAGAGCATTTTCCTGCACCGGAACGCATGGTACAGCTCAGGAGCAAGCCTGCATGTTTGCGCCAGCAGGGGACCCCAGAAGAAGAGGTTTGGGGCTAAAAATTATCATTTAGAACCACATTAATGGTTTAAAATTTGATGTTTTTTTCAGCCTCTAAATGCCCCTCTATTTTAGCCGTTGTGGCCATGCACACATTTAGAGGTGTATTAGAAGCGGAGCATTTGCAGGCTGAAAAAAAGAAACACCACTTGCGCGTTCATTACAAGTGAGTTTGAGCAGAAAAATGCTTGATGCTCCTAAATGCGCCTAAACGGGGCTTTGGTCTTGTTTTTTTAAGCTGCTTTTCTCCTGCCAGGAGAAAAGTTCTTCATGCCCAGTGTGCATGAGGTCTAATTCTGCAATTCATCCTATCCTCCCACGATATAGGACAGTTATTTAAAAATAAAATAAATTTTTTTATATATATATATATATATTTTTTAACAAAATGAAGATGAAAAATGAAGGTGTAAAATGCTAGAGTTGGAGAAAATAGTCTACTGGGGCTAATTAGAGTCAACTAATTGATTTATCAGAAGTTAAAAGGGAAAGAATTATTTACAAAAGAAACCTTTGTTTCAGTTTGCAGGGCCCTTTCATTGAAGTTACGGAGCAGATTGTAGGCAACTACAATATAATAACATAGTTAGATGTCTATCAATGATTACCTCTCACTCCCGAGTTTTTACAGTGTTTCATACATCCTTTACAGTTAGTGGGTACTGGCAAGGGGGCAGCCAGATGCGCACACAGTAGGGCAATATAGGAGATGAAGGTTATGCCTTAAAGGCCTGAGGTCTTGTAGGGTGTACCTAGAACATCCTTGGTTCACAAGTGCTATATTTTTGGTGCTATACTGAGTTATGCTTGGAAATCTGGGCAGCACTGAGCTGTAAATAGGCCTGCTTCTTTCTAAAGAGTTAAATTCCAGATGTCACTTGGAAGGCTCACTGAATGGCAGCGTTCAATTTCTATGCATTCAGTTTTCAATAGAAAACGCTGTCTTTTTTTATGTGCCATAATCGAGCTCAGAAAAATATTGAAAGAACTCCTGCTGAGTAACGTTATCTTTTGGCAGCTGCAAATAACTCTGGCAGGCTTTTCTGACTTGGCTGAAAATAATGAAAACAAACATTGTTCTGAAGGTTACTGCCGCTTCCTTCCCAACCTGACAAAGCGTCTTGTCTTCCCTTCTCTACATTGACCTCCATCCTGATTTGGTCATTGGAACAAAAATACAACAGCAGAGAGGGGAATCTCTATCCAGCTGACACTACAGGGACATGAATGAAGAGTTCATGACTCCCCAGGACATGCAACATGAAGAAGTCATGCTGATGTATACTGTTGGTTGCATTCTGTACTTTTACCCCCAAGCCCTTCACTCCAAACCATTTAACTTTCAAAGCCTACTCTACACCCTTTTGCCCCTTTTACTCAAATGTCCCACCTTAATGAAGCTCTATGGCACATGCCAGGGTTTCCCAAAATAAAGAGTTAACTAACCTTTCTTGTTGTTGCTACGTTGATGTTGAAGGTAAGCTCAAAAAAATCAATATGGTATTTTTTACTAAAGTATCCTAAAGTTCCAGATGCCCTCCTCTTCCTTATTTGGAAATCTTAATTGCACATTGAAAACCACTGGGTTCACACATTCCTTGTGTGGGTGACAATAAGGAAACCTGGCTGCTGAATTTGTGGATTTGGTGTAATCTATATTGCTTGTAAAGCCCCACAGAACTCTCATGGAGTTAACTATACCTTCTGTATTGCCAGAAGCAACAGTCAAGAACAGTCAGGATCGATTTTAGACTAATGCAGATCCTCAGATAAATGGGCAGAAAAACAGGAGGCATTTACAGTAGGCACAGTACCAAATACAGGGACACAAGCATTAGCAGACAGACAAGTAGTCAAGGCAGGCAGCAGACAGAAATGTAGTCAGACAGGCTGGGGGTTGAAGCAGGTGGCAGGCAGAGGCAAAACCGCAGTGCAGTCCACGGTCAAAATCTAGGGAGCAAATGCAAACATGGTAGTAAGGCCAACCCATACAAACTGAACCTGTTGATAAAGTACCAGGTAGAAGTTCAGAATTCCCTATATACATTTTTTTTTTATATATTTTTTTTTTCAATTGTGGTGGGTTGGCTTGTTGCAGCCTCAGTCTCCCCTCTGTGTCCAGGGTAGTGCCTGCGACACTGTCCCTTGCCTGATTTGGTGGGGGTTTGCAGATACTTCAAATGTGTGTCGCCCCTTTGGAGCTTTGAAGTTTGTGCCTGGCAGATATTTTTATTAGGTAAGCTTAATGTTGTCGGAACGTTAATATTCTTTTTTGCCTATTGTGACACTACCCTGTATTGCAAACGTTCTCAAACTTTCCAGATGCTTCTGCGGTGTCCCTGAGAAAGCAGCAATTGGCTATGAAACCTGTTGAAATACGACAGCATGATACACTAGCATCGACTCTGGATCTCATCTGGAACCTTTTATGGTTTTTATTAGGGTTGCACCGAGTACAAGTATCGATACTTTTTTTCAAGTACTCGCCGATACTGATACTTTTTTTAATGTCATGTGACAGTGGCACTAATATGCAGCACTGATAGGTGGCAATGATGAGGTGTGGACTGTGTCGGGAGGGGGGGGGGGGGTAGTGGACAGTGTTTTTTTTTTTACAATTTAAGCTTTTAAATATTTTCTTATTACAACTCTTTATTTTTTTTATCAGCCCTGTTGGGGGGCTTTAGTGAGATATCAGGGATCTAAACAGACCTCTGACATCTCCCCTTTGAGACAGAGAAGGGGACTGAGGAAATCGATTCCCCAGTCCCTTTCTCTGCAGCCTCAGCTGCACTGAAGATGAATGGAGAGGAGACAGAGGCTCCTCTCCATTCATAAACACAGTTTACGATGCTCAGTCATGAATGTACAGTCAGTGATCACTGACTGTTCATTCAGAAAAGGAAGGAGCCGGTAAATGAGGATGGGAGAACACATCGAGGACTCGGAGGGAGCGTGGAGGACAGCGCTGACCCGAGACAGGTAAGTGTCAAGCGGGGGGCACACTGGCAGCAATTGATGGGGCAAACTGGCGGCAATTGATGGGGCAAACTGGCGGCGATTGATGGGGCAAACTGGCGGCAATTGATGGGGCAAACTGGCAGCAATTGATGGGGCACACTGGCAGCAATTGATGGGGCACACTGGCAGCAAATAATGGGGCACACTGGCAGCAAATAATGGGGCACACTGGCAGCAATTGATGATTACAGTAACTGCGTTTGATGGCACAGTGGCGGCAATTTATGGGTGCAATGGCTGCGTTTGATGGCACAGTGTCTGCGCTTGATGGGCATAGTGTCTGTGTTTGATGGTACAGTTTTTGCGCTTGATGGGCACAGCGTCTGCGCTTGAGGGGCACAGTGGCTGCGCTTGATTGCACAGTGGCAGCATTTAATAGGCACAGTGGTAGCAATTTATGGGTACAGTGGCTTTGTTTGATGGCACAGTGGCTTTGTTTGATGGCACAGTGGCTTCGTTTGATGGGCACAGTGGTGGCATTTGATGGGCACAGTGGCGGCATTTGATGGGCACAGTAGCTGCGTTTGATGGGCACAGTGAGGCTGCAATTGATGTTTTTTTTTTGTTTGTTTGCGCCCCCCTAAAAATTTTGAGCACCAGCCGCCACTGATTTGCATGAGTACAAGTACTCGTGCAAATGCTTGGTATCGACACTTATACTAGTATCAGTATCGGTGCAACCCTAGTTTTTATATAATTAATATTCTCTATTGTTTTGATTATATTTGTTAAGTACAATTACTTTTTTTTAAATATTTGAATTGTGAAATAAAATTTATGTTTGTGGAATTTGTGTTACCTTGCCTCAAGTCTAAAATATTTTTTGTCTTAGGTAGTTACCGAGGCTCAGGTGTCAGCTAAATCATGGCTTTTCTGCAACCACCAGATTGTGAAGTTTTCAGGACTGGACGTGTCCTAAAGGCCTATATACTGTATAATGGTGAGTAGATATTGCTACTGACATTCAGTAAATTGGCCTGTGGTGTATAGCTAGCAAAGCTCAACAAAGTTCTCTCTGCTCAATGACTGGACGAGAAAAGGTCATGTGATCATGACAGATAACATGACAGGCTTTTCTCCCTGCTAAGAACTGTCATTCAGTTCTGTTGGTCTTCACTGGTTTCAGAGTCCCAAAGCCAGGAGAGCGCAGAGTATATTTTAAAGCCGCAGTATGACAGCAGAGCACGCCAGAGGAGCTCTTGTGCAGATCAGTGACATGTTGGGATGGGTGCATTGCCAGCTGCTGTTGACAAGTTGCAACTAGCTTTCGAAGAAGTTGTTTATTGAGTTATTTACAACTCTCAGGACACGAGGTGGAGTGGCCTCTACTATCCCACCCATCTACCCAGGGATATGAACTTTGAACAAGCCCTCCAAGGATGGTGGAATGAATTAAAAGCAATTTAATATATGGATTCTTTGCAGTTTGGTTTAAATTAGAATGCACTAGTGGTGCTTAATTTTATTAGATAGAATGGAGTTTTATTTTTTTCTCAGAGCATGTAAAAAACAACAAAACCAATGTTTTAGCTGGGTAGCAATGAAGGATGTGGAGCAGTTCTTGGAGCAGTGTCAGACTACAAGGTCCCGAAAGTCAGGGGATGGAATGGCTAACATGGATGAGCAGCAGGTAATAAACTACCATTCTATGCTTGTTCTTGTTGCTTGTCACATGTTGGTCACTCATCTGTGTAGACTCCAAAGGACTCTCTAGGGGCACAGGGATCAATGTTAAGACTACCATGGGTGTTTACGAGTACCATAAGCTTCTGCCCTGTTGCTACCTTAAAAATGTTTTAGTTCAGGTTTAAGATGTTGACTAGACAGCACTGGATCTTGCAATAACTGGTTGTAGCCCGTTGGGATACTTATAAAAAAACAATCTGAATCTGGTTGAATGCTCTGGAAGAAATAAGAGCTGGCCAAGCCTACACCAGTTTTGCATTTCTTTGTCATTCATGTTTTTTTCTAAAATCAACTATTGAATTAACTCATAATAATTGAAATATTATCATATGCAGAAAACTAATAAATTCAATAAATAATTGAATAAATAACACTCATTTAATCATTTAATAAAATATACAAACTGAGACCAAATTGTTGTTGTGTAGCCAGGAACTGGATATCTGTTTTTTTTACTGAAGTCGCTGTGTGGCATTGTTTCAGAGGAAGCTGTTTCCCTTTACTGTTCCAGTGTGGGATGTCCTGTTACTTTCTAAATCAGAGACAAGACAGAGCAAAGCATCTTGGGACATGTAGTCCCTACGGATAGGATTCACCCTCTGGCTGAATTATATGAAACTACAACTACCAGCTGGCTGATGGAGAAGAGCAGACCTCTGGGAGGGGCTATAAGAGAACAGGCTTGGGGCCCAGCGTGCTCTCTTGGGACCGGCGTGGATCTGCATGCAGGGAATCTGTTACAGGGTGAGCTGCAGTTGATTTGCGGCCTGCTCTAGCGGATTTACCGAGCGGATATCTGGAAGGACACCTATGGACAGTCCCCCTTCACTGTCTGGCGGCAGCCTGTTCCATCCACCCTGCAGGGATATCGGATTTGTGTGAGCCATGGTGCGGTGGAGGCTGGAGGTCATCCCTTGAGCCACATTCCTGAGAGCTCATCGACCTCATCATCATCCTTATCATCATCATCAATCTCTTCTGTTCAGTGTGGTGAGCGGGCCATAGCCCAGTCTGATAGACACTGTGTATAGGCATCATTGTTTCCTGCACCCATTACCATCTCTAGTCTAAAGATCTGTTCCAGCATATCATAAACACTATAAACAGACATCTATGCCATCCATTGTTCTGCTGTTACTTATAGTTCCAAAGAGTTTAACATTTTTAAGTCAGTGATCACTGGGAATTTAATTACAGTTTTGATTTGCACATGAATATTGTCTGCTGATTGTACACCATCTATTAGATCAGCTATTCTGCTTTATCAATCAATATTCTTTGCATGCAATTAAACACCTGATAGCTAGCTGAAGATTAACCGGATTGCCACACAGCAACACTGGACTACTTTCACTTCCCTCCCCACTTCAGGAAATTGTTTGTTAAAGCTGTTAAAGCTGCATTTCACCAAGGACTCTCTGTAAGAGCAGGTTGGATTGTGCTACAGTTACTGTTTGCTGAAGTTGTATTTGTTTATCTGTTGTTTTCCTATTCTTATGTATAGGAGCAGTAGAGGGGGGTCTGACACTCAAAAGAGTCATTCCTTTGCTCTCCTGTAGCCCACTCACATAGAGATTATATGTATTTATTTGGTTATAGGAAATATAGTGTGCACTGTTGAATATTTGAATCATAAAGGTGATAGTTATTTTGCTACCAAAAATATCCTTTTTGGGGTTCAAATCAGGTTTGATCTTTGATTCTTTCCCCATTTATCTCATTGAGTAAACTATTCCTGATTTAACTAATTCAGGTGTATTTCCTTATTGCTGCTGTTATTTAAAGGAAAAAAATGTTTCAACCCAGGGTGTCAGAGGTGGCTGACTTACAGGGTCAGGGCAAGCAGAGGGGTATTGATTTATCTTGCGACCCTCAAGAGGGAAGCGCTACATTTGTATAGCTTCTCTAAAATGTAGACATTACAGAAAGGAATTAGAATTCTATTCACTTAGTCCGTTCTGTTACAAAAGCAGAGAAATGTTTATTTGGCTATATAGAAGTGTTTTTAACCTTTTTATCAGTCAAGGCACCCTTTAAAAATGGACAGTCTCAAGGCACGCATTCTAAAATGTAAAGACTCTCTAAAAATGTCCAATAACATTTAAATTAAAAAAAAAAGTAAAGATGATTTTATTAGTTTTACATAATGCAGCAACATCCACACAAGTAGGGCACCCAACGTCAGATGGGACTTATTCGTCCAAATAAAATACACTTTTGCAAACTGGTGCTGTCTAGTATGCCAATGTTTCCCTTCTCCCTGAGCTTTTCTCCATTACTCAGCTAATGTGACCCCAACGCTGATGGAGAGGGGCAGGAGAGGGGAATACAAGGATGCTGTGCTGGCGACTGACATCATCCATATCAACTGATGATGCCATTGGTTGTTCGGACACCAGCAGCTAGAAGGTTGTAATGGTGCACAATGAAAACCTGTGGCTTTCTGCAACTAAGAGGCAGGCTCAATCCACCCGCTGGCTTGTATACAATTTATGGGCAATTTTTTGGCATTTCTTCAAGGCACCCCTGAAGAAATCTCAAGGCACCCTGGTTGAAAAAGGCTGATATAGAATGGCAATGGGTAAAGTACATTTCTATTCCCATCAATCCCTTCATAGATCCTGTTTCATTCACCAAAGCTGTACTAATGGCTTTTAGGAATGGAGGAGGTGGACGGAAATAGTCGGGCACACTTGATCAGTGCTTCTCATAACCCCTTAGTACCAGATGATTATGGTGGCGGGGTGGTTAGAGGAAGAAGATCTTGGCAAAAGGAGGACACAGCAGCACAAGGGACATTTCTCATCAAAAGTACATAATGTCCCTTGTGCTAACTTTTTGATTCAGGTAAACGTATGCTTTAAGCAATGAGAGAGTTGCCACTGAGCAAACAGGCCCATATCATATCTGTGGCTAGCACTTCCGCCTAGCAGCACTAGGGTCATCGGTTCGAATCCTTAATTCCCAAATAAAATAAGCAGGGGGATTTGTAGCTGCAACCAGGCCCATACTGTTTTTGCAGGCGTTATTAATACTTTACTTAAATGGAATAGATTAAAGAAGTTGGTGTCTGTTAATCTTCTTTGCAGATTGCTTTAAGAAGTGCATGGATTTTGTTTTAAGTGGCCAGACATGTCCTTACTTGAAGAATATGAGGATCAGTCAGCTCCTTTAACTGGCAAAGTTCAGGGATACAGCAATTAGATGTTCATCTGGATGCTGCCACAGCTATTGATCCAGGTTTCACCATGTGTGACAGCTAGGTCAGCCCACATCCAGAGATCAGATTATCACTTTCTGATGCCATACACAGCTAATCCAATAGGCATTATATGCATGGAAAATGGCAGCTCAATACCATCATTAGTTTACAAAAATCATGACTTTCCATTATCAGCTTCCAGTCGATGGGATCCCATGTTGTAGAGCACATGGACAAGTTTGAACTGCAGAGTCTCCTGAGCTGCCTTTTGCTGCTTTGTGTAAATTATACAACAAAAGAATAGTAGTTGTTGACTCCCATTGTTTCCTGAAATACTGCATTCCCAAAGCTCTAATAAAAATAATATATAGTAATATAATATATATAATAATATATAATATATATATAATAATATATAATAATAGTGCGCTAAATTTCAGGAATAAACTTAATAATATACTCCAGTGAATATGACACAAGCCGTGATCTTAAAAATATATATATATGCAAAAAGTCCACACGCACAATGAAATAAATAAAAACTCTTGATTGCTGAAGAAACGTGAATAAACTCAAATCCATGCTCTGTGACAGTCTCTGCAGAAAAAAGTGCTGATAGGTAATCACCACCACCTCTGTCTGCAATGCCTGCTCACCTCAATCAAAGACCCCCTTGGGTCTGTTGGCACTTTTATTAATAATCCACAGATGGGTCAGCTTGATCGTACACAAGTTTTCGGCTAATGGCTCCAGGAATACCAGGACCTTTCCATAGACAATTTCTTTCTCCACATTACAGTTTCTCAAAGCAAATAAAACATAAACAAGTATCGGATAAGGTATTAAGACAACTTTCCTCCTCACTACACATCCAGAGTAACAAGACACCAGAAGTGTCGTCACCGACTCCTCCCGACGCGTTGCGTCACAGGTCACTTGACTTTCTCAAGGGAAATGAAGCCACGTGACGAACATAAGGTATAAGAGCTACGATTTGTATATCGGTTACCATGGTGACGCATGAGTCATTGGATCATCTTGCTGTCACTCACACTCATAGTCTTCTTCATTGTGTAAGCATTTATACATAGTATTGCACAATCCAAAACCATAATGTTATACACTCCCTACAACACTATCTAAGTTAAAACTTATATGCGTGTTTTAGAATTATTAAAATAATTATGACCCTTTTTGTTAAGACCCCTTTTTTGAAATGAAAAAAACACTTATATCTAAAAAGACTATATGGCGCCATCTAGTGGTATATATTAAAAACGCCTATCAAAAATCAGAAATGAAGCCATTCAGATCAAAATTAATATTTAACCCCAGTGGCGAGAAAGTATTGAGCTCAAAAATCCATCTTGATTCGCTTTTATATAGCTCTCTAACTTTATTACTTCACCACAAGTGGGGCTTGTATTTATCAATTGCCCAAAACTTGAGGTCCATAGGATTTTTATTATGACACTGTGCAAAATGTCTAGAGACACTGTTTCGGAAAACCGTTCCTAATATTCTGTATGTGTTCTTGTATTCATTGCAACTTGTACACTACCCCTTCTGTTCTGCATGATATGAACTCCTTTATTTGGTATTCTTTCTTTGTGGTATTGGAGATAAATTTATTGCGTTTTTTGACCATTTAAATTGGTGTTTCTATACACATACCACCTTTTACAAGGAAAAAAACCTTTTCCCTGAAAAAACGTAAATTCATGTGATTTTTTTTGGTGGATCTGGAACATTTTTTGCTATTAAATCTCTTAATGTGGGTGCCCTTCTGTATACAAATTTAGTTTTTTCTGGTAAAATAGTCCGTAATTGTCTATCCGCTCTAAGGAGTGGCCAAAATTTTTTGAAAATTTGTTCTGTTTATGTTGAATATTATAATTTAAGATCATAGATACTCCTTGATACTTAGTTTCCTTTCTTTCTTTATCCTTAAATAACCAATTAAGGACCGAGTTTCTTTTTGAGATTTGTTGTTTACAAGTTAAAAACAGTTTTTTTTGCTAGAAAATTATTTAGAACCCCCAAACATTATACATTTTTTTCTAACACCCTAGAAAATAAAAGGGCGGTCATTGAAATACTTTCTGTCACACCAAATTTGCGCCGCGGTCTTACAAGCGCACTTTTTTTTTAAAAAATACACTTTTTTGAATTAAAAAATAAGACAACAGTCAAGTTAGCCCGTTTTTTTTTGTGAAAGATAATGTTACACCGAGTAAATTGATAGCCAACATGTCACGCTTCAAAATTGCGCACGCTCCTGGAATGTCAACAAACTTTTACCCTAAAATATCTCCATAGGCGACGTTAAAAAAATTCTAGAGGTTGCACGTTTTAAGTTACAGAGTAGGTCTAGGGCTAGAATTATTTCTCTCGCTCTACCGATCACGGTGATACCTCACATGTGTGGTTTGAACACCGTTTTCATATGCACGCGAGCTCGACGGGACGGGCGCGTTTAAAAAAAAATAAATGTATTATTTATTTTACCTTTTATTTTTACACTGTTCTTTTTAAAAAAAATTGTGTCACTTTTACTCCTATTACAAGGAATGTAAACATCCCTTGTAATAGAAAAAAGCATGACAGGACCTCTTAAATATGAGATCTGGGGTCAAAAAGACCTCAGATCTCATATTTACACTAAAATGCAATAAAAGAAATAAAAAAAAAAAAGGCCCTTTAAGAGCTATGGGCGGAAATGCCTTTTCGATGTCGCTTCCGCCCTGCAATGATATGGAGATGGGTGGGGGCCATCTTCCCGGGTGGGTGGGAGCAAAATATGCACCAAGTGTTGCTAATATTTTTATGTCAAAATGGGAAGAAGAAGCTATTTATTCTGACACTCTCATACAGCTGATGTATAAAAGATTCATTGATGACTGTATAATTATATGGAATAGTGATCATGAGAGTTTGATTACATTTTTTCAGAAATTAAATGATAATCAGAAAAATATTATTTTAATGTATGAATTTCATCAGAAGACCATTCATTTTTTGGATCTGTAAATACAAATAGAAGAAGATGCAATAACCACAAAAACTGTAAGAAACAGTTACAACACCTGTCAGGTTTTTTTTGCTATCTGTACCCCATTGGAAATGTATCTTCACTTCCTGTCCCATAGTCAAAACAGGAAGTGAGAGGAAATATTTTTTTTTTGCAGATAAAACATCCCAATATAACTATTTCATCTGTTTATTTAGCTGTTTGCTGGTGTTCACCTTTAAAGCCATGTTGTGGAAAATATTCCTCTCTCTCTCTCAGGCATGCAGTGTGTTCCAGTATATACAGGATAAATGTCACAGGAATGTGTAGCTATGACTGAACATGTCACACCACACTGTATATAGCTTAAAAGAAGTCTGTTTAGCACATATTGACCTTGGCGTAAAGCTAAGACAGACCTTGGCATAAGAGCAAAGTCAAACACATCATTTCTTTTAAAGTTTTCTGAATGTCTTAAACAACTAAAGCTGGGCTGTCATTGACCTACAGATAATGATGACCCTTTCTCCTTCTAGTCCAAAGAAGCATTGTATAAACCATGTATGTCACTTTTTTTTATAAAATTCTGTTTATTGTTTTTCTTTTTTATATCATACAACAGTGGGCTCGTCCAAGGGGAACGTGCCCGAAAGGCCAACATGGCCTCATGCCTATCTAACAAAGACCAACTGTCTAACAATCATTCCCCCCCCCCCTTCCCCACCCCTTGAACCACAGCTCGACATATTTTCACACTTCCATACAGCATTTTTATGGTATATATGCTCTGTTCCCCCTATGACAGAAATTGTAACCTTCGGTTTCTCTACTATCCAATTGTATTTTTAGACCTTAAGTGGTTAGGACCTTCTGGCATCTATTGTCCAACACAGGATATTACTTTGCTTAGCTTGTATTACGGTACATTACATTCGATTATTTCCCCATTATCCCACTGTGCTATTGGATTTAAACCACGCTTGCCACACCCTATCAAATTTTTTCTTGCATCCCCTGGCCTCGTATGTTGCTTTATAATATGGGAGCATAGCATTCACCAGACTTTTCCAGGCCGCAAAACTCGGAGCTTTAGGTTTTTTCCACTCCAAGAGAATGGCTTTTTTACCATAGAAAAGCAAGACAGTTAGCATTGTTCTCATGGCCCGTGAGGGTACAACTTCATCCACCAATCCTAGTAGACACACCTTGACATTCATTGGGATCGGTACTGATATCACTTCAGAAATACATGTAGTGACGTCAGTCCAAAATTTCTGGATGTGTGGGCAGCTCCAAAAAATGTGGTCAGCGTCAGCTGGAGAATAAGAGCATCTCCAGCATTCCGCCGATACCATGGAAAAGATCTTATTCAGTCTAGCAGGCGTATAATAGCTTCTATGAAGGAATTTAAACTGAATCAGCCTGTCTCTCGCCGATACCAGATGTTTAAATGGCTGTGTCCATAAGTCATCCCAGTCCTCTCCCTGTACCTCAGGGACTTCCCCCTCCCATTTTTCTCTGTTTCTAGCCAACGCTGTTGGTGTTACCTTAAATAGTTCTTTATAAGTATTTGAGAGAGGTTTGACCAGATCCACATTTAATAACATAGCTTCAAGAGACGAGGGCAGTGATTCCACCTTCTCCTCTCGAAACTGCAACTGATATGCATGACGAATTTGCAAAAACCTAAATAGATAGGAGTTTGGGAGATCATGCCTTGACTGTAATTGTGAAAAGGTCAAAAGTTCACCATACATTGTAATATCCCCCAGCGTTTTTATACCTTTAATTGCCCAGATCATGGGATCCGGTAAGTTATAAAATTGTGTTAACTTTGGGTTCATCCATATGGGAGTTGATGGTGACACTCCCCCATAGCTGGGACATGCTAATTTAACTGCTGTTTCCCAGGCCTTAATAGTGGCCTTCATTGTCAAAGTCAAGGGTAACTCAGACCTGGATCCTCTATACAGAGCAAATTTGAGACTTTCATAGGATCCCAAGTGTGCCGCTTCCAGTACTGTAGCTGTGTCACCATCCTCAATCGTCAGCCACCTGTGCGCAAAGACCATCTGTCCCGCTATGTAGTATTTCTGCCAATCTGGCAACGCCAGACCTCCCTGATCTCCTGGTTCCTGCAACACCCTATACCCAATTCTCGGAGGTTTAGGGGCCCAAAGGAAGGACGATATAATACTGTCCAGCTTCCGAAAATATGATTTCGGGACCCAAACAGGTGCATGCCTCAGAAAATATAGTACCACCGGGAGAAATTTCATTTTCAATAGACTGATACGGCCTATTATTGATAGCGGTAGTTTTGTTCATGTCAGCACCCTCTGCTTTAGCAATGCTATCAGGGGCATCAAGTTAAGAGATATGTAATCTCGAATGTTCGCTGTGATCTGTATGCCAAGGTACTTAATGGAGGAGACCCACTCTAATTGCAAGTCAGGATCTGCATCTACTCTAGCCCCCGGGTCTATCGGTAGAACTGATGACTTATTCCAATTTACTTTTAGACCTGAAAACATTGCAAAGCGATTAATAATTTCCAATGCTGCTCTCAAGGATTCCCTGGGGTCCTCCAAAAAGAGCAGCATGTCATCTGCATAAAGTGCCAAGGTTTCTTTTATGGTGCCTACCCTAATGGGTTTTATTGCGCTGGCTGATCTCAGTGCAACTGCCAGAGGTTCCAGTGCAATGGCAAACAGGAAGGGGGATAGCGGGCACCCCTGTCTAGTTCCCCTACCCACTCCAAAAAAGTCCGAGGTGGAGGTTCCCAATCTGATTGCTACTTTTGGATGATTATACAGCATGGTCACCCATCTCCTAAAGTAGGGCCCAAATCCCATGATCTCCAGGACCTTAAACATAAAGGCCCAATCTACTGAGTCGAAGGCCTTTTCAAAGTCTATAGATACCACTATTCTAGTACCAGGTGTTATTGAGTTCACTTGTAGATGAGTAAATAATCTCCTTAAGTTGGTGTCTGTCGACTTCCCCGGCATAAAGCCGGTTTGATCAATGTTGATGATCGAGGGGATTACCGCAGCCAACCTCATAGCCAATACTTTAGTCAGGATTTTAAGGTCTGTATTTAATAATGCTATAGGCCGATAAGAGGCACAGTCCTGTGGGTCCTTCCCTGGCTTCAGCAAGAGGACCATATATGCCTCCAACATGGAGTCAGGCAGGGCGTCATGTTCATGACAGTAAGCTAGTAGTGTGTTAATTCTCGGGGCCAGGACCTCCACGTTCGCCTTATAGAAGTCTGCTGGAAACCCGTCTGGGCCAGGAGCTTTATTTGGGGGAAATGAAAAAATTGCCTGTTCAATTTCCTTTTTGGTAATTTTAGCCTCTAATGTATTTCTATCCGCTTCGGTAAGTTTTGGTATCGGCAAGCCCTCAAGTAAGGAGTCTAGGTCAGTCTGATCATAATCGGGAATTGGAGAGTAGAGAGAGGAATAGAATCGGGCAAATTCTTGCATAATCTGCTCTGGTTCACTAAGTATGGACCCCCCTGGGTTTTAATGGATGGAATATTCGTAATCTGTCTAGAGTCAGCTACCAGCATGGCCAGCAGTTTCCCGTTTTTATCCCCCTCTGCAAAGACAGTCTGATGTATGTCACTTTATTATTTCTCTTACACCTACATAAAGGGGTTTAAAATAGAAGTATGTTTTTTTTTTCCTTGATTTATACTTACCTAGGTGGATGCAGCATGGGTCCGATGCTGCATCTGTCTTCCGCCGCCTCTGCACTGAGAACCGAGCGATCGAACATCCCTGATTGATCGGTTCTCACAGCAACCTGAGGAGAGAGCTGCTGACTGACAGCAGCTCTCCGCTCTGCCCCCCCACGCTCACTGGAACGCTGAGCTGCAGGGGGGGCGGGGAGTGGCCGTCTCAGGCTCTCAGCGGCTCGCTGAGAGGCTGAGACGAGCATCAGTCAGGGAACCTGGCCGATCCAGACTTTATTGTCGGGATGACGCGGTGCCTGGACTGATTCCAGTGACGTCAGCAGAGAGCGCACTTCAGCCCACTCTCTGCTGAAATGGGTCACAGGAGTGCAAAACGAATTGCTCTCCTGTGTCCCATAGGAGAAATACAGCCAAACGAGCTCAGGCTGGACTTCTCCTTTAAGCAAGGAAAATAAAATTACACCAGCCACAATACAGATCTTTCTCAGTTACGGACTGAAAATGAAGAATTAAAGAATTCTATGGCTATATTTTACATCATTATATTAATCCAGCAACAACCAATGTAATTATATATTTACCACACCTGGCTGTTGCCCCTGGAAGCTGGAAATCACTAAAGTAGACAACAGTAGCCCAATGATCTCTACTTGCTTCTGGGTCCCATGCTGAGTAGCTGGCCTGATGCACTGTGAACAAAAAAGGTAGGACGCTTGGCAGGGGTGCCATTCAGAGAATGCTTTGCGTTTTCTGCATGAATGAAAAAACATTCTCGGATTGGACAAAGTGGAGAGTGTGACATCACCACCCCGCCTCTCCACCTTGTCCAAACAGATAATGCTTTGCATTCATTCAAATGGTGCCGTTCTGAGCAGATGACCTCCTTTATGCAGAATGCATCAGGCCAGCCACTCAGCACAGATCCAGAAGCAAGTGGAGATCACTAGAGTAGCAATGTCTATGTCAGTGATTTCCAGCTTCCAGAGGGATTACCAGGTATAGTATATACAGTGCCTTGCAAAAGTATTCGGCCCCCTTGAACTTTTCAACCTTTTGCCACATTTCAGGCTTCAAACATAAAGATATAAAATTTTAATTTTTTGTGAAGAATCACCAACAAGTGGGACACAATTGTGAAGTGGAACGAAATCTATTGGATATTTTAAACTTTTTTAGCAAATAAAAAACTGAAAAGTGGTGCGTGCAAAATTATTCGGCCCCTTTACTTTCAGTGCAGCAAACTCACTCCAGAAGTTCAGCGAGGATCTCTGAATGATCCAATGTTGTCCTAAATGACTGATGGTGATAAATAGAATCCACCTGTGTGTAATCAAGTCTCTGTATAAATGCACCTGCTCTGTGATAGTCTCAGGGTTCTGTTGAAAGCGCAGAGAGCATCATGAAGACCAAGGAACACACCAGGCAGGTCCGTAATACTGTTGTGGAGAAGATTAAAGCCGGATTTGGATACAAAAAGATTTCCCAAGCTTTAAACATCCCAAGGAGCACTGTGCAAGCGATCATTTTGAAATGGAAGGAGTATCAGACCACTGCAAATCTACCAAGACCTGGCTGTCCCTCTAAACTTTCAGCTCAGACAAGGAGAAGACTGATCAGAGATGCAGCCAAGAGGCCCATGATCACTCTGGATGAACTGCAGAGAACTACAACTGAGGTGGGAGAGTAGGTCCATAGGACAACAATCAGTCGTACACTGCACAAATCTGGTCTTTATGGAAGAGTGGCAAGAAGAAAGCCATTTCTCAAAGATATCCATAAAAAGTCTCGTCTAAAGTTTGCCACAAGCCACCTGGGAGACACACCAAACATGTGGAAGAAGGTGCTCTGGTCCGATGAAACCAAAATCGAACTTTTTGGCCACAATGCAAAACGATTTGTTTGGCGTAAAAGCAACACAGCTCATCACACTCAACACACCATCCCCACTGTCAAACATGGTGGTGGCAGCATCATGGTTTGGGCCTACTTTTCTTCGGCAGGGACAGGGAAGATGGTTAAAATTGAGGGGAAGATGGATGCAGCCAAATACAGGACCATTCTGGATGAAAACCTGTTGGAGTCTGCAAAAGACCTGAAACTGGGACGGAGATTTATCTTCCAACAAGACAATGATCCCAAACATACAGCAAAATCTACAAAGGAATGGTTCACAAATAAACGTATCCAGGTGTTAAAATGGCCAAGTCAAAGTCCAGACCTGAATCCAATCGAGAATCTGTGGAAAGAGCTGAAAACTGCTGTTCACAAACGCTCTCCATCCAACCTCACTGAGCTCGAGCTGTTTTGCAAGGAAGAATGGCAACTGGACTCTGAGGGGGATATTTACTAAAACGGGTGCACACAAAATTTGGTGCAGCTGTGTATAGTAACAAGGAAAGTTATTTCATACATATGCACTCTGGAAACAGACATCTTTATTTAATAGATTCAATAGATTCAAATCCAACAATAGCCATCAAAACGATCAGGGAATAGCAATAGCTAACGCGTTTCACATACAAAGATGCTTACTCATAGCTAAAGTGTATATGAATACAGATAGATATAAATAGAAAGACTAGATAAAAAACTGCCAATGGAAAACTGGCAGCAATTAACTGATTAAATCATTAAACAATTACCAGTTAAAAGGACACACTTGTTAAACATCACATAGGCCAAACGTTCCCTCAATGAAAAACATATATGAAAAGGAAATGAAACCAAATAAACATGAATGTAAAGCTTAATAAAAACATGTAAATGAAAATAAAAGTAAAAATAAAAATAAACATGCTTGCAAAAAACATTCACGAAAAGATTTTTGTATTATGTCCATAGTTTCCATAGTTTGAAGAGACCACCTGTAAACTATAAATTATAATTGAGTACGGTAAAGTCTCCCATTAGTTTTGTTGTCATAGTAAGGTAAATGATATGACGGTTACGTTATAAAGCATTATAGGAAGGCACAATAGGGAAAAAATGTTTAGTTGTACACATATGTATATAAAAAGCTGTTCTAGCACTGTATATGAAATATAGAGTCTAAATTGTTTATATCACAGAGTTGCTACATATAATTTCTGGAAATGGAGGCACATTTACGGTGTTCGTTTACACCAAAAATTGTCATCATCATGTGTCTATGCCATAAATCCATTAAAAAAGGAAAAATCCATAAAAAACGGAAAAACAGAAAACAAAAAAAGATAGAAGTAGAAAAAGCCCAGCATGGAACACCGGGCTCCGCTATTTATGATATAGAAGAAGAAAGAAAAAAGTTATTATTACCAGTCAGATCAAATCAAATCTAAAAGATCTTTAGGATTAAATAGATCCCTTATTATATAACATTCTTTGTCAAACAAGAGTCTACATAGAGTTAATTGGAAAATAATCAAAATCACCTTCCGTTTGTTACAGTCGCATAATCAAACCATTAACCCGGCAATTGCTAGCCACCTATTATTTACTATATGTACAATATATACTAAAAAGAAAAGAGAAAAAAGAACAAAAGGGAGGTTTAGCTAAAGAAGAGGTTCAGAAAATAAAAATTAAGAAAACTGAATCTCAATCAGAGCCGAAAAGCCATGTTTAATACTGTGACATATACAAAAGACATCAGTCATTCGTGATGTGGTCTATACAGAACCTCACTATAGTAGCATAAATTTACAATGTAAACCGAACTAATATCGGTGTTAGTGTCTCAATAGTATCAAATTCTTCAAAACTGCCAAATTGGTGCCAAGTATATACTAGCCCATACATGTACTAGCCCGCCTGACTCTGGGGGTGTACAAAGTCCTCCCTCGCTTACTGCGAGAGAAACAACGGGTTACGTGTCTCACATACATTGCCAATATCCAAATCCAACATCACTGCAAAAATTAAACTAAATTAAATCAGATTAAACCATCTACCACAGTCTGAAAAATGATTGTATGTAATACTTGAATACACTATCAGAACATGTGTGACTAAAAATTGGCTAACCCGGGACACAATTGCATTGCATAAAGATAGTACCGTGAATCAAAATTGTTGTTGACATGGAATATCTATGGCGTACTATAATGCCTGTATGTAGAAAAGAAATTTGTATATCAAAAGGACTAGATATTCTATTCTATTATCTCTATATAAGCAATACAATATTCTGGAACAAATAGACGAGTAAAGGCCACAAGGGAGCATAAGTATTAATATACTATTTAATAGCTCAGTTGGAGAAATATACTTTACCCAATCATAGATACTATGCAATTTATTGGTAGAAATGGGACACGTCCCATTCGAAGTTAAGCCCGAGCGGGAGCCTGGTGTTCAAAATGAAAATCCACCGGACCTCACGTTTACACAGCAGATTGAACTTATCTCCACCTCTAGGTGGTCTCAAAATGTTATCAATACCTTGAATAACCAAACTAGAGGTATCCCCATTGTGAACTTCATTCCAGTGTCGTGCAACACTCGTGTTATGATTTTTCTCTATATCATAAAGGTGAGCATATAACCGATCTTTAAGTCTCCGAATTGTTCTTCCAACATACTTTACAGAACATACGGTGCAGGTTATGGAATATATAACATAACGAGTGTTGCTATTCACAAAGGAATGAATTCTATGGGATTTGCTTGTTGATGAGGATATTTCATATTTCATACATAACCATAGAGGTTCCTCCTAGGAAGCAAGAAGAAAACCTCACCTGAAGCAATCAGAAGGCTGCATTGTATCTCTGAGGGTTCCCTACAAGATGGTTGGGTTGAATTTTTGTAGTCAAGTGCTCTACACCTTGCAAATAAACGTATATTATTTTGACCAAATGTTCTATTCTTGATGCATCCTGAGCTGTCAGTGTGTGGGCAGGACCTACTCGTCGTACACATGGAGGTACTTCTTTTTTGTATATGTGCTCACTAATGCCCAGAATCAGATGAGGCTGTGGTCATGTAAACGTGACATTAAGGCAGGATCTCATACTTATGCCCCGTACACACGGTCGGATTTTCCGATGGAAAATGTCCGATCGGAGCGTGTTGTCGGAAATTCCGCCGTGTGTGGGCTCCATCGGACATTTTCCATCGGATTTTCCGACACACAAAGTTGGACAGCAGGAGATAAAATTTTCCGACAACAAAATCCGTTGTCGGAAATTCCGATCGTGAGTACACAAATCCGACGGACAAAGTGCCACGCATGCTCAGAATAAATAAAGAGATGAAAGCTATTGGCCACTGCCCCGTTTATAGTCCCGACGTACGTGTTTTACGTCACCGCGTTTAGAACGATCAGATTTTCCGACAACTTTGTGCGACCGTGTGTAGACAAAACAAGTTTGAGCCAACATCCGTTGGAAAAAATCCTAGGATTTTGTTGTCGGAATGTCCGAACAAAGTCCGACCGTGTGTACGGGGCATTAGAAGTGAAGCATACACTTGATGCAGCTGTAATGTAAGCTTCTGGCTTATACTGTGAAGCAATTTGTCCCATAATACTGTGCACCTTCTCTCCCTGGAATAAAGCATTTAGATGGGGGACACTGCTGAGCCTATGCCCTCTCGACCAGACTAGTTTTCCTCCGGCCACCTCACTAACCGTAACAAAATGGGGTCCCGCTATGCACCTCATGCATGCACTTAATGAACTCCTTCAGCTCTTCCGAACTTGTGGCAAGGTCCATGGGGATGGACATTTAGGGAGGCAGCCAGAGCACCGAGCCCCCAACTACCGTCACCCATGCCTGGTACCACTCTCTGCTGTCTGGCTACTATTATATTCCCACCAGTTCTGGTTACTCTTAGAAAATACACACTTCCCAACAACTTTTCTGCTGAGTTAACCCTGTGTGATGGCCTTTCACTTCTTCTCTCTTCACCTCCGTATGTGTTTACCGGCACGGTTCTTCCAGATTCGCCATATACCTTCATGCACCCCTTTCTGAGTAACTTGAGACCAGGTATTAAACAGTTGATAAGACATTACTGATGATTTTGGCATTACAGTCCAGCAACATCAAGAACATTCTGCAACATATTTTCCTAACTATCTAACAGTAGGCTGCCAGTGCATTCCTTCCCAAGGTACGAGTTCTTAAAGTCCGTAACCTGGCAGAGTCCTGACGAAGGTGCTCTCCATAGAGGGACTTGTGGGTTCCTGTGGGTTACACCTTCTCCTTGTCTCTGGTCTTGCTTCCCATTTAGGCCATGGTAAAAGAGAACGCCTGAGCAGAGCCTTCCCTCTTTATATCAACACAGGGTGGAGGTTAGAGCCCAGATTATGCCAGAGAAAATAGGGAGATTGGCTTAACCCTTTCCCTTCTGGGCGATCTGCAAAACTAACTAACTCATAAACAACACCCGTAAGCACCTGCATACAAGTATCCACTAAAGAGTGATATTTTATAAAGAATCATAAGTGTGGCAGTCACAAGTTAAGAAAATAATGTCATCCCTTGCAGAAAATACTAGAGAAGGCAAGAAAAGGTTCTCAAATATTCCTGGTTTCCAACTGCATTCTGCTCCTCCACATGGGATCTGCCTTTTTGGCCAGTGCAAGGAGTAGCCGGAGTTCAGCTTTAATTGTGTTTCTGCTTTAAAGGCCAAGTTCACTTTTTTAATAAAATGAACTATACAGTCAAGGAGCCCCAGTAGGTTAAAATACATTGTGAAGTTTTGTAAAATATTGCTTCATTTAACGGTTATACCTGTAGGCCATTTGCTATAACCCTGAAAACTTTCATATTGTTAGCATTCCCACATCCTGGCTAGTTACTAGGACTTGGCATGCACTCTGACTTGTTTAAGCACAATGGGCTCTCTCCTCCCAAATGATCAGCTTCCTTACAGGCTAACATGTGAAGGGGCAGAAAGAGGTGGGCAAGCTTTGACACTATGAAAAAGTGCAACTGGCCAAATCTACAGGTTTTTTGAAGCTACATCATGTATCATTTATGCCTGTAACAGTTTTCTTATTGGTTATAAATACAGGACAATGCCTTTTTTCTAGTTTTAGATGAAGTGTAAAATGGTTACAACTCCTGTCATGTCTTATAGCTTCATTTTCTCGGCATGTCGTAGTGTTGTACGTCACTGCCTTCTTGACGGTCGAAAGTTCAGGGAACTTTTGTGTGACCGTGTGTATGCGAGGCAAACTTGAGCGGAATTCCGTCGGAAAAACCATCCAAGATTTTACCTACGGAAATTCCGCTCGTGTGTACGGGGCATTAGAGCGGTAAGGATGTGAAATTCTCTTCCATGAGCAGTGGTTTCAGCGGGGAGCATCAATAGTTTTTAAAAAAACGATTAGACCTTAATGACCACAACATACAGGGATATACAGTACAATGTAATATTAACATAAAAGCACACACATAGGTTGGACTTGATGTACTTGTGTCTTTTTTAACCTCACCAACTATGTACTACTAACATACACTATATTGTCAAAAGTATTGGGATGCCTGCCTTATAAACTATAATGGCATCCCAGTCTAATGCCCCGTACACACGGTCAGATTTTCCGATGGAAAATGTCCGATCGGAGCGTGTTGTCGGAAATTCCGACCGTGTGTGGGCTCCATCGGACATTTTCCATCGGATTTTCCGACACACAAAGTTGGAGAGCAGGAGATAAAATTTTCCGACAACAAAATCCGTTGCCGGAAAATCCGATCGTGTGTACACAAATCCGAAGGACAAAGTGCCACGCATGCTCAGAATAAATAAAGAGATGAAAGCTATTGGCCACTGCCCTGTTTATAGTCCCGACGTACGTGTTTTACGTCACCGCGTTTAGAATGATCGGATTTTCCGACAACTTTTTGCGACCATGTGTAGACAAAACAAGTTTGAGCCAACATCCGTCGGAAAAAATCCTAGGATTTTGTTGTCGGAATGTCCGAAAAAAGTCCGACCGTGTGTACGCCCTATTAGTCCGTAGGGTTCAATATTGAGTTGGCCCATCCTTTGCTGCTATAACAGCTTCAACTCTTCTGGGAAGGCTGTCCACAAAGTTTAGGAGTGTTTCTATGGGAATGTTTGACCATTCTTCCAGAAACGCATTTGTGAGGTCAGGCACTGATGTTGGATGAGAAGGCCTGGCTCGCAGTCTCCGCTCTAATTCATCCCAAAGGTGTTCTATCGGGTTGAGGTCAGAACTCTTTGCTGGCCAGTCGAGTTCCTCTACCCCAAACTTGCTCATCCATGTCTTTATGAACCTTGCTTTGTGCACTGGTGAAAATCCTTTCGTGGAGGGGGGATTATGGTGTGGGGTTGTTTTTCAGGGGTTGAGCTTGACCCCTTAGTTCCAGTGAAGGGAACTCTTAAGGTGTCAGAATACCAAGACATTTTGAACAATTTAATTGTCCCAACTTTGTGGGAACAGTTTGGGGGTGGCCCCTTCCTGTTCCAACATGACTGCGCACCAGTCCCCTGGCCAAAGCTTATTAAAAATGATCTGTTGCAAAGTGGAAAACTGTTCTGTGGCTAGACAAGTTGAAAGTTGACATTCTTTTTGAAGGAGAGGGACCATATGGCTTGTTGCCAGCACTCAGTTCAAAAGCCTGCATTTCTGATGATATGGGGGTGCAATAGTGCATATAGAATGGGCAGCGTGAACATCTGAAAATGTACCATCAATGCTGAAAGATATAACCAGGTTTTAGAGCAGCATATGGTCCCATCCAGACAAGTTTTTTTTTCAGGGAAGGCTTTGCATATTTCAGCAGGAAAACAGCTAAACAGCATACTGCATCTATGACAACAGCATGGCTTCATAGTAGAAGAGTCCGGGTGCTTAAGTGGCCTGCCTGCAGTCCAGACCTTTCACCAATTGAAAATATTTGATGCACCTTAAAAACGCAAAATATGACAAAGAAGACCCAGGACTGTTGAGCATTTAGAATCCTATATCAGGCAATAACGGGACAGCATTCTTCTCCCAAAACTCCAGCAACTGGTTTGCTCAGTTCCCTGACATTTACAGAGTATTGTAAAAGAAGTGGGGATGCTACACCGTGGTAATCATGGCCCTGTCCCAACTTCTTTGAGACACGTTGCTGCCATCAGTTTCAAAATTACTTTATTTTTTTCTTATAATGGTACATTTTCTCAGTTTAAACATTTGATATGTTTTTTATTTTCTATTGGGAATAAAATATGGGTTTATGGAGATTTGCAATTCATTACATTCTGTATCTATGTAGATTTTATACAGCGTCCCAACTGTTTTGGACTTAGGGTTGTATAACTTAATTATACACTGCATCATAAGGCTAGAGGATTAAGATGTTAGGTCTGTTCACTTAGCAAAGTGAGCATTCACTTAGCCAACTGACCAATCACAACTCTTTTAGGGCTCATTTACACATGTGTCCGCCCTTGCTGTCCCTCTGAGAAGTAATCCACAGTAGATTGCTTTTTATAGGGTGGTTGACAGGTGTCTGGAAGGCAATATTTCGCCTCTTCACCACCTGTTTTAACTCTCAAAGGCTCACACCACTGCACCACAAATGCAAGCATTGCACATGGTTGTAGGACAGTTGTGGCAAGGCCCCCCCCCCCCCCCACACACACACACACACACACACACACACACACACACACACACACTCTTTAGACCTTAGTAACTCAGGCCATATGACTGTGTCCAAAATATGTAAATGAGAAAGACTGCACCATTTTTCTTGCATTTTGAAATCTAGTTTATTCTGAATCTATTTATCTTGCAAAGCAAAGTGTTAATCAGAGTAAAAGACTAGAGACCTGTTTTGCTCATGACTCATCTGTCTAGCTGATAGAGGAGGGGGATTCTCCAGAGAACTTCACAGGTAGAAAAAAAAACACTATTTCAAAGTTTCCATTCAGTTAATAGATCATTTTACAGAATGTATTAAGAGGAAATCACCTGAACTTCATGTATTAAAGAGGAAATCACCTCTTCCTCCTCATTGTCTGAGACAGCAGCAGGAGCCACTGGCTCCCCCTGCTGTCAATTACAGCCAGTGAGCCAATGAGGGGAGACAGGGGGTGGGGCTGAGCTGTGGCTCTGTGTGTAAATAAACATGCAGAGCAGTGGCTCTGGTTGTACCCATGGCAAGCTTCTTGCTCTGGGGATACTCAGTAGGAGGGAGGGGCCAGGCATGCCGCTGGGAGACCCAAAAAGAGGAGGATCAAGGCAGCTCTGTGCAAAACCATTACACAGAGCAGGTAAGTACAAAATGTTTGTTATTTTTCTAAACAAAAAAAAATCTGCTTTTAATATCACTTTAAGAATCAAAAAAGTCATACTAAACAGCATCTTGAGAAATAATATAACAATTTTATCAACAGACCTTTACGAAAAAAGTCATTTGCACTTGGATCTCATAAGGGAATATGAAGATTTCACACAAATTTCCTAAGAACATGTTGTTCTTGAATCTGCGTATCAGTGTGCAAGAGGTCTTGCAAGATCTGGATTTAGTTCTGGAGAATGCAGGTGGTCAATCCAGGATGACCAAACCTGAAGACATTTTACCATTGAAATCATCTACTATTTTCGGTGTGGAGAAGATGGAAAACCTTATAACAGCTTTCTCGTTTTTTTATCCATTCTTAATAATCCATTGACAAAACTTTCTTAAGAATCAAATAAATCATGCTAAACAGCAGCTTTAGAAATAATATACCAATTTTATCAGCAGACTTTCATGGAAAAAGTCATTTGCACTCGGATCTCAAAAGAGAATATGAAGATCCACACAAATTTCCTGAGAACATGCTGTCCTTGCCGGTAAAAGTCGCCTGCAAACAAATTCCACATTTGTGTAAACACGGCCCTGTAGCTGAGTACAGCGTGCAAACAGAAAACAAAAATCACTTAACCTAAAGTATACTCCTTATCTTACATTTACCATCTCAATTTCTCTCTCCTTGTGTTAGCTTACACAACATGAGACAAAACAACTTACTCAGTGAAATTCACATACCTCTAACCTAAATAATAATTTCCCTCTTTCGTGGAGCTGAAAGCCAAATTTGCAATGGGAAAAGATTCAAAAATGGTTTTATAGCCATGAAATGCTACTTCCGGGCTCCTTAAATATTCACACTTAATAAATGCTTAATCCACGCTTTGACATTTCTGGAGAAAGGAGTTCATCAGAAATAGGAGGTAAACAGCATTCTGGGGCCAGGCCAGTTCGATCAGGGATCTGTTTTGTAAAATCAACATGTTTCACAAGACACATCTGTAATATGGTTCACTGAACTGCTTTAACTTTTCCAGCTAAACGTTAAATAGATGTAATAACTGAGACAGCAAAAAAATCGGTTTACTTCTTGTGAAAAAAACACTTTGCCTCTGTCTTATCAATAATGACTCATTATGATAGGTTTGAAGTTGATGAGACTATGTTAAAGTGGTTGTAAACCTCGGACATAAAATATGAGCAAAGCATATCCCTCTATAGTGTGTACTTGTCTCGATTAAGAGTACTAAGGCTTCATGTACACTACAGGTCCTAAACTTAAATTTGGGAGCTTTTGGAATTTTTTTTGCCAAAGCTCCTAAACGCAACTCCATGTACACATAGGCTTTTAGGATCGTTTAGGAGCTGCTGTCATGGGAGGTTCTGGTACAATAATTTTTTTTGTAATAAGTATAACATCTTGACAAACGTTCACCCGCGCAGGGGTAAGGGTCAGTGAGTATAACAATCAAGTAACTTTTATAGGTAATGGCCGTCTACTGGTGACGTAACGGGATAACCCAAAGGTCCATATAAATCTGCAGAGCATAAGAGTTGACTAACTAGGGCCCTCTATGCAGGTGCACTGGATAACAGTGGAGGGTACTGTGTGTACTGGTCCATCCGAGGATCCAGGGTAACCCTAGAGCAAGGGAGACCAGGGGCGGCCATAGGCACGGTCTCGGTTGCAAAAAGAAGAAGGAAAGAGAAGAGAGATAAGAAAATAAGGGTCAGGATAAAAAGAAAGGAGGGGGGGATCCTGCAGGAGGGGGAGGTGGCAGGTCTGCTCTCAGGAGGTTAGGGGAGATTCAAACTCTCTCAACCTCTCTCTCCTGAATGCAGACGAAACACGTTCAGGATAGGAACGTTTTGACCGCCAGCCAACGGTCATAATAGGCTATGTGTACATGAAGCCAAAAGCCTCGTACACAGGATCGGATTTTCCGCCGACAAAACCTTGGACTTTTGTCCTAAGGCGTGTGCCTGGATATTGTCTTGCATACAAACGGCAAGGAATTGTCGGCCAACAAACACAAACGTAGTGACGTACTACGTCGTTTTTCAGCTCTTCAGCACCACCTTTTGGGCTCCTTCTGCTTATTTCATGTTAGTAGAAGTTTGGTGAGTGTTCATTCGTGCTTTTTTATTTCGCGCTTTTCATTTTGCGCTTTACAGTTCTCACTTTTCATTTCGTGCTTTTACGTTTGTTTCTGAACGGCTATTCGTCAACCAGACATGTTGCGGAATAGGCGGAGATAACGTGTTTTATTATTGGCCTTGGAGTTATTGCTTTGACCCAAGTCCAGTCCAGGAACAGGAGGAGGAGGATTTCTTACACCAAAAAATTGGTTCCTTTATTAATTGTGACCAATTATGTCATATGCCTTTGCTGCGGGAGCTCCAGGAGAATAATCCAGATGATTTTCGGAATTATCTCCGGATGACGGACCCCTGCTTTCACCAGCTCTTGGCATTGTTGGCCCCCTATATTAAGAAGCAGGACACATGCATGAGGCTTTTATTTTATTTTTTGGTTGAATAATGATCTGATTTTGTATATTTTCCATATTTTTGGATGCATAGAATGCACTTTTTGGTTAAGTTCTATTGGCAGATAGCATGTCTAATTTTATTTGTTTTCTTTTTTTAATGCACAATAAAAAAATTGGGGAGAATAATAATTGGCTAAGTGTTTTACTTCAAATGACAGTTTGGGAGTAGGCAGTTATATTTTAAAAAATACAATGTAAAATTAACAAGGGACACCAACATAGTTGTATCTTTGATCTTAAAAACTACAGGATAATGTTGTTGTGGTAACTTTCACCAAAAAAAATAAATAACAAGCATAATAATATTATTCTTGATATCGCTAGAAAAAAAAAAAGCCTTTGAAAATTCGTTTGCAATAACTCCATCAGCATCACCAGAAAAGCAGCTTCATTATTATCCCATTAAAGAAGAAGAGAATGTGCGCTGCATTTCGAGATTTCATAATTTGCCACTTCATGAATGTTAATTCTCCATTACGATCGTTAGTTTACAAGACCGACCGCTTCTGGCTCGTCCTTGCTCCCGAGCATGCGTGTTTGTACTTTTGTCCGACGGACTTGTGTATACACGCTCAGAAAATACGACAACAGACATTTGTCCGCGGAAAATTTTAAAGCCTGCCATCCAACATTTGTTCGCGGAAAATCCGACAACAATTGTCCGATAGAGCGTACAAACGGTCGGATTTTCTGCCAACAGCCTGTCATCACACAATTCCCGTTGGAAAATCTGATCGTGTGTACGCGGCTCAAGTGTCATTTCTCTCTGCTGCCTTGTTCCTCTGCTATTGGCATGAATCACTTCTGACAAGTTTTCCTGACACCAAGAGAAAAAAGATGACAGGGGAGGGATCTCCAGCTGATTGACAGCCTCAGATCTGTTCCTGTGTGCTGTGTGGAGACCAAGGTAGACAATTACCTGGGGGATCCTTAAGTAGACAGACGATCCTTAAGTAGATGGAAACCGTTTTATGACACCAAAAAGATCGTCATTTTCTTAAAGCGGAACTTTACCCATAACAACTTGATAAAAAAATAATGTTCTTTAGCAAGGAACACACATTCCACATAATTATGCTACCAAACTAATGTGTGTTGTATATTGCCTCCAGCATTGCTCCTGTTTCTTCTTGCTGGAGGCTGCCATTTTGCTGAAGCCCAGAGTCCCAGCTGTAAAATCATAAATCGAACTAAACCCATCGATTTACCAATTTCAAAAACAGTTCGATTTGATTGTACTCTCAACCAAACTGTCAAACCATCAAATGGCTGGTGTTCACATGTGCAGCACCATGGCAGTTGCAGTTCAAACAGAAGTAGCTTCTTTGGCTTTAAGACTGTCAGCAGATTGGCTTCTATGAACTCAGCAGTGCCTAAAAATGGAGAGCAAATGAGCATGTGCAGAACAGGGAGAGACAGTGTATTACTAGATTTATATAAACACTGATTTGTAATGTTTTACAAAGCTATATCTGCAAAAGGGACCAGCCTAAAAGGATCTAGCAGGTCTTCATTTTTCTCACTATAGTTCCACTTTACATTATTCCCCTTTTAAAGTGGAAATCCATCGATTTAACAGTTTCAAAAAACAGTTACATTCTGGCATGTGCCGGGAAAGCCAACGGTCACATTGGTTGTGCTCTCAACCAAACTGTCTACCATCAAATGGCTGGTGTCATAACTGATCACATGTGCAGCATCATGACAGTTGAACAGCAAACAGAAGTTTAGATGGCAGCTTCCCTGACTTTAAACGATAGGAGGGTTTAGTTCTGCTTTAAAATTTGAAAATGTTTTATCAATACATAACTTTGGTCAGAATGGGTGGGAAAGCATTTAAAGTGACCCTTTCCTCTGCCCATGCAAGTCAAAGAAAAAAAGGCCACTTGATCCCCCCCCAAGCAGCATGTGTTCACCATTCCTCACTACCATGTCACTATATTCTATTGCTGGGAACAGGAAAAAAGCCCAAAGTGACTTGATGGAGCTTATACTGAGCCATTACCCGGCCCCAATCACGAGGCGCCATTACTGTAACACAGGAGAAATACAGTGAGACAAGGCGAGTATAAGCTGCTGGATAGTAGAGGGTCACTTCAAAGATGGCTGATGTTTTCCATTATTGGAAAATTAACAATTGCCCTAGTGTTCCTCTGGACAAGATACAGAAAGATTACCACAGTAATCGCCTAGCTTGGCTCCTGGTAATAAAGAAATGGCTTTAACGATTGGCTTTATTGCCTCTGCGATTAAGCCCTGATTAGGTGAAATGTGTTAGAGGGGTGGTCCTAGGGCAAGGATGCCTTTGCCATGTCTGTGTACAGTTTCTACATTAAACACTTCTTTCACTTGATGTTCGAGAACTTGGATGGTTTGGGATGCTTCTTGAACCTGGAGTTCAAGTGGCACCAGGGAAGCAGCTTGGAGCACTCAGTCCTTTTACCAAATGGCTTTAACAGAAGAGCACTACTATAGGTTGCACTTGGTACTGGAATTTACTAGGCTCAAGCATGCTCAAAGCAATATTTCTTGGATCCTTCTTTGAGTGGCCAATCAGAAAAGGCCAAGCAGGACAAGAAATAAGCAGGGATACAGGGGCGGACTGACCATTGAGCGATTAGGGCACTGCCCGAGGGCCCTGGGCCACTAGGGGGCCCCATCAGGGTTGCCAGCCTCAGTAAAACCAGGGACAGTATGTATAAATCTGTGTTTTTTTTACATCTGTCTGTGTATACTGTATATACTGTGTGTACATGTATGTGTATACTGTGTGATTGTATACTGTGTGTGTGTATACTGTGTGGCCCCATAATCTCTGATTGCCTGGGGGCCCCATAATCTCCTATTGCCCGGGGGCCCCATGAGTTATCAGTCCGCCCCTGCAGGGATATATAAGGATGATCCCTGGTGAATTAAAAAAAGCAGAGGGAATATCTCCCTGAAATCAGGAGAGTAGAGTAAGCTCACATCCCACAACTTTCTGAGATGAGGAAGAGGGTCAATTTTTAGCACAATATATGTAAGAAAGGATGTACCTCCACTACACCTCCAGTTATGAAGATCATGAACTATTGAATTGAAAAAAAAAATCACTAATTAAACTCGAAAGTTCCTTATTAAGCCACTTTTTTCTTTATTTATTCTATATACCTATTTATATATATATATACCTATATATAGTACATATTTTTCCCATAAAATAATGCCTAATTTGGAGGTTGGATTAAAGATTTAGTAAAGTAAAACATGCTTGGTAGTTATATAGTATAGTGGTCACCAACCAGTGGTCTGTGGACCACTGATGGTCCATGAGAAAAGAGAGCCGAAGCATTTTGTGTATAAAGCAGAAGTGTGATCCAGGGGGCATTGTCATTTTAGTGGTCCATGGGAATTAAAATTGCGAGTTTAGTGGTCCGTGAGGTCCGAAAAGTTGGCGACCACTGATATAGTATATCTGTTTTACAGGTGTACACATCAGAGCAAAAAGAGACAATCGAGGAATCAGAGCGACAGAGGTATTCGATACCACACAAGGGGACCCTTTAAAAATGAGGGACAGCTGGGAGCCATGAATAACCTGGGTAATTGGAGGGGAAGAGCTGTATCCAGCCACAAAACAGGAACGGTAATGGTCCATCTTTTGAGGCACTACTTTTGATGATTTAATGATCTAATGTTGATGTAAATTTTAGATGTGTTCAGGGTTTGTATCCTATTGGACTTCTCTGGGTGTCTTCTCCATGATAAATTTTATTTGTAAAAATATTTTTACTCAAATAACGTTTTATTAAATGTATTGTCAATACCAAATAAAGGAGCATGAAAAATCACATATATTATCCAGTATGACCGCTTACAATGTTAAACTGATAATCAGTATAGTTTAGCTGTTAATAATTCCCTTGGGAAACAAAGAAGTAAATGGAAGCTTATTTCTGATACTAAAATGTAGCACATTCTTCCATAATAATATGAGAAAAAACAAAGGAAAAGAAAGAGGGTCCTGGATACCAGTATTAGTGTAGGTTTAGGGGGGATAAAAGAAGGGAAAATAGAGGAAGGAGAGAAAGAAGTAAAAAGAAGTAAGCCATCCGCTTAGAATTATTACCTGGTCATGTTGTGTCCTCCCGGAGCTGCCATGGTTCCCAAACTCTGTTGTGGGCCTCCAGCCTGTCTTGTATTCTAGCTGTCATTTTCTCCATTAGTTCAACATCTTTAATTCTAGAGTAAAGATCTTCAGGAGAGGGTGGGGTACTACGTTTCCAATTTAGAGCTACTAGGCAGCGTGCCGCAGTGAGAATACGTCTCACTAATTTCTTGTAGGGTTTGCTAAGTTTTAGTGGTGATAGACCCAGTAGGAAAAATTTTGGGGACTCCTGAACCTCAGTGTCCAGAATACGAGAAAGGAGATCCCGAACCATTTTCCAGTATGGGGTGATTATTGGGCAGGTCCAATATATATATATAAAAGTGCCTCTTACTCTCTGGCAACGCCAGCATTTGTCTGAGCTTGTGGGGAAGATTGAATGAAGCACATCTGGTATCATGTACCAGAAGCAAAGAATTTTATATAAATTTTCCTTATAAAGCGTGCATATTGAACTCTTTGCTGCTTGGTTCCATATTATCTGCCATAGCTCCAATGGGAGTTCTTCATTGAGAATCTTCTCCCATTTAAGCATGTAGCGATGTTTTCCTTTCTCCTCTATGTGGAAAGCATTCAGTATCTTATAGATTCCTGATATGAGACCCTTCTGTGTGTTGCCTGCTAGAATTATATTCTCAAACGGGGATGGAGGTGAAAATTGTAGGTTTGGGGCTATGGTTAGTGCGTAGTGTTGTATTTGTAGGTACCCATAAAATGCTTGTCTCGGTAGGTCATATTTGGTCTGCAAGTCTGAGAAAGGCAGCAATCTACGGGATCTGAGATCTACTATACTTCCGAAGTGGAATAGGTTCTTAGAGGACCAGGGGTGTGACATCTGGTGTGTGAGACTATCTGGCACTCTGGGATTGCAGACAAAGGAAGTTAAGGTCGATCTCTCCGAGATCAGTTTATTGGGTTGTGCTATCTTCCGCCACATCTGCCGTAATAGGGCCATAGAACCCAGCAAGCGGTCGGGAGCCACATCCGCATCTGCGTTCCATAAAAGGTTGTTCGGGTGTATTGGAGCTAGCCATAATTTCTCAATCTCTGTCCACTTATTGTATGATCTTTGAGTAAACCATGAGGCCACCGCTCTTAGTTGCGCAGCCTGATAGTATTTAGTGATATTTGGAAAAGCTAGGCCCCCCTCACTGCGTGACGCATCAGAACTGAACTTGGGATCCTGTGTCTTTTGTAGTTCCACGTGAAGTCTAGCAGATCTGACTGCAGTTTTTTCAGTTGTTTAGTAGGTATGGGTATGGGAAGTGTCTGGAAAAGGTGTAAAAATATTTTAATCCTTTGAGTGTTGAAATTTCTTGCCATAACACCCAGCACCTACATACGCGTTTTGTGAAGTGTATTCCAGCGAAAGAAAGCGTTTTGGACAAAACAACCACAAAACTGTTTTGCATGGTACAAGTCATCAAAATGTAACGGGATGTACATTTGGCAGCAGAGAGGGACTTCACACAGAAGCTTTCTGTAGGTCTACAAAAATGTACCATTGATGTAACTTAAGTGGAGAGAAAATAAATGACTGGTAGAAACAGACAGCCTGCTTTCAGAGTGTGCAAATATAAAGCCTCATCCTGCTTATTCATGGTAGGCTATAATTATACTACCTTCCCATCCAGCAACATATGGTTGTATTTAAAGGACCACTAAACTACAAGTTACTTTGTGCAGAAGTGGGACTAATACAACGTAGAAGCCACATTAAATACAGAGTAAGTGTAATTTATGAATGGTGGTGCAATATAAATATCTTCCATTCCTATATTGTAAATACAGCTGTCTTTATATAGAAACACTATAGTTATTTTAAAAACAAATCCATGTAAATATACAGCGGGTAAAATAAGTATTGAACACGTCACCATTTTTCTAGGTAAATAGATTTCTAAAGGTGCTATTGTGCATGAAATTTTCATCACATGTCGGTAACAACCCATGCAATCCATACCTGCAAAGAAACCAAAACAAATAAGTTCAGAAATGTAGTTATGTGTAATAAAACTGAATGACACAGGGAAAAAGTATTGAACACGCTAACTGAAGTTTATTTAATACTTCGTACAAAACCCTTTGTTGGTAATGACAGCTTCAAGACGCCTCCTGTATGGAGAAACTAGTCACGTGCATTGCTCAGGTGTGATTTTGGCCCATTCTTCCACACAGTCTTCAAATCTTGAAGGTTCCGTGGGCCTCTTCTATGAATTTACATCTTTCGTTCTTTCCATAGATTTTCTATTGGATTCAAGTCAGGTGATTGGGTGGGCCATTCGAGCAGCTTTATTTTCTTTCTTTGAAACCAATTGAGAGTTTCCTTGGCTTTGTGTTTGGGATCATTGCTGAAATGTCCACCCTTGTTTCATCTTCATTATCCTGGTAGATGGCAGCAGATTTTTATCAATAATGTCTTGGTACATTTTTCCATTCATCCTTTCTTTAATGACATGAAGTTTGCCAATACCGTATGCTGAAAAACAGCCCCACACCATGATGTTCCCACCTCCAAAGTACACTGTTGGTATGGGGGAGTTTTTGGGGTGATGTGCAGTGCCATTTGACCTCCAAACATGGTGTGTATTATGGGATCCAGAGTTCAATTTTGGTCTCATCTGACCAGACTATATTCTCCCAGTATTTCACAGGCTTGTCTAAGGCCGGGTTCACACCTATGCGAATTAGATGCGGGTTTCTCCGCATCCCATTTGCATAGCAGGAGAATGTGACTGGCTCCCTATGGAGCCGGTTCACATATCTCCGTTGACGCTGCGGAGCGCACTGCACAGAAACGCTGTGTGTCTTTGGCTCCGTTTCAGGGCCAAATTCAGGCATAGAATCTGCCCTGATTCGCCCCTGAAACAGGGAACAGGGACGCACAGCACTCCTGTGCGATCCGCAGCAGGTTACGGTGTGAACCCGGCCTAAATGTTCTGCAGCAAACTTTAAATGAGATTCAACATGCTTTTTCTTCAGCAATGGAGTCTTGAGTGGTGAGTGTGCATACAGGCCATGGCGGTTCAGTGCATTACTTATTGTTTTCTTTGAGACAATTGTACCTGCTAATTCCAAATCTTTCTGAATCAATCCACAAGTGGTCCTTGGCTCTTGGACAACTCTTCTGATAAATCTTTTCACTCCTCTGTCAGAAATCTTGCGAGGAGCACCTTGTCTTGTCCGGTTGATGGTGAAATTATGTTTTTTCCACTTCCGGTTTATGGCCCCAAAGGTGCTCACTGGAACATTCAGAAGTTTAGAAATCCTTCTGTAACCAATGCCATCAGTATGTTTTGCAACAATAAGGTTGCAAAGGTCTTAAGAGAGCTCTTGACTTTTACCCACCATGAGATGTTTCTTGTGTGACACCTTGGTAATGAGACACCTTTTTATAGGCCATCAGTTGAGACTGAACCAGCTGATATTAATTTGCACTGACAAGGGGCAGAATTGTTTTCTAATTATTGATAGATTTCAGCTGACGTCTTGGCTTTCAATGCCTTTTGCACCTCCCTTTATTTATGTGTTCAATACTTTTTGGCGGTGTCATTCCATTTTATTGCACATACCATAATTTTTGAACTTGTTTTGGCTTCTTTGTGTGTATGGATTGCATGAGTTGGTACTGACATTTGGTGAAAATTTTATGTCAATAGCACCTTTAGAATTATATTTACCTAAAAAATGATGACGTGTTCAATACTTATTTTACCCGCTGTATAATAAACAGCCTCTTGTTCATTTAAAGTGGACCTACACGCAAAAAACACCTTTACAGCATTACAACCTTCCCATCTGCCGAATACTTGAAACGTTGACACTTTTATGTTTGGTTACCTTTTTTTAGAGTAATTTTTGTTCCACCTCGCCCCTGCCTCCAATCTTGCCTAGGTGAGAATGACGCCAACCAGTACTACATGGAATATCTATTGCATATATCCCAGAAGAACATGACGTTCGGCTCTGCTCGGCACCGGCGCCCTCCCACCTCAGGCCAAAAGTGGTATTGCACACCGCTATGGCCTTAATCGTGCTAGTTTTGCGAGACAACACTCGCAAACCGAGTTACGATTTTTAAAAATACAGTGCTCATATTGCGAAACGTAACCGCGTTACTCGCAATCCGAGGTTCCACTGTATTTAATTCCTCTATTTTCATCTGGTGCTCCAGCCAGTAAGTCTGTTGTTTTTCAAAAGAACAAACTTTCCAGCAGAGTGTATCAGTTTATAGAGATGAGACAAACCATTTAACACTGACAGGAACAATTAAAATGATCAGCTTTTATTTATGTAAAGCCTTTTCCCCCCCAAAAAGGAAAAAAAATAACTGCTGCTGTAACTCATTATAAAATGTGAGCTGGAGTTTGGCTTAAATTTGTTAGTGTATTTAAATCTGCTAGTACATTTAACACTCTCCAACTCCCAGACTGACAATGCTGCTGTCTGCTGTGCTCCTTCATCCAGAGTGGAGACATTCTAATACAGGAAGTGTGTTACTAGCCAGATCAACAGGTGAAAATAGAGGGAGAAAAGCCTAAAAAAGCAAAACAAATGCAGCCACCACATCTAACGATTGGTAAGCTGCAATATATTACATTTTTGGTTTTGCGTTTATTGCCGCTTTAATGCGGACAGTGTACTAAAAGTTTGCACATATTGAGTTGCCAAATGATAGCTGTTACATTGAAACAAAAGTTTTAGAGGGATTGCCTGCCCAGTAAACTGATGGTCCAAAGCGGAGGTGTTTATGGCTTGTAGCAAACTAGTGCCAATGCTAATTATCGTATGTTGCTCAGTACAAAGTACAAAGAGTAGGTAGATAGTAGGGAAGCAGTAAGCAGTCTGCAGAACAAGTGTTGTCACCCTGCCTGCACACAGCACAGTGGGACATTAAGTATAACATGATATATTTCATCCCTGTTTTAAAGCTGACCCTACCAAGTGACTTATATGAGACTTGGAAGTTTAATCTGTAATTTCTAGGCAGGTGATACGTATTATGGCAACCCCAGCAATATATACTGTATGTAGATGGTTGTAAAGCTGACCTCGCATCAATCTGGAAGGTACAGTGAAACCTCGGATTACGAGCATAATCCGTTCCAGGAGTATGCTCGTAATCCAAAGTACTCGCATATCAAAGCGAGTTTCCCCATTGAAGTCAATGGAAACTAAAATAATTCGTTCCACATTGACTTCAATGGCATGCAATACTGCATGCGGCCAGAGGTGGGGGGGGGGGGCGGAGAGCCTCGGAAACGGCCGGAAAGGCCAGAGGACACCTCGGCTGACCTCAGCAAACCTCGGAAAGACTCCATTCCCAGGGTTTGCCGAGGTCAGCTGAGCTGCCCTCGGGCCTTTCCGTGCATTTCCGAACGGCGCCGCTCAGCTCCCGCACCCCCCCCCCACCTTAGGCCTCACGTGGTACTGCACATGCTTTGGCCTGAATCGTGCTCGTTTGGCAAGACAACACCCGCAAACCGAGTTACAATTTTTAATGCTCGTTAACCGCGTTACTCGCAATCCGAGGTTCCACTGTACAACTATTTATTAGAGCTCCACCCCTTATGCAAAAACCACTAAAATAAATAAATAAAAGGAGAAAAATAAAAAAACCTTACATCCTGGCTTCTGGCCTCCTTGTACAGGTGATATCACTCAGCTGTCCGGTGGGATGCTGAGAGAGATGAGGATCCCATATCTGGTGATAATGCGCCGTATCATTGAGTGACCGCACCGGGGGGCCAAGGCAAGAATATGGAAGTGGAGCTCTGCCAAATAAGAATACATACTGTAGCATTTTGATGTACTTGGCTGGATCTGCCCATATACCTGATTTCTCTTTTTGCTCAGCATATCATTTTAGTACCCAGTACATTCCATTCTAAAATAACACATCAATGTGCTTTACAGTGTTATTAAACCCAGACTATGCAAAACTCTCATTACATGCTATATAACAGTGTGTTCATACTCACAAAGTATACACAGTATAAACAGTTCTGCATTTATTTTTCTGTATTTCTGTATATACAAAGTATAAACAGAAAAGTCAGTTCTACTACCCACACAACACAGATAGCAGAGCTCCCGGGTGCTCGATACACAGTCGCTGGCTGAGTAAACTAATGTAGAAAAAATAATTAATCGCACTCCGGTTGTTGCTCTTTAAATAATCCTCGTTTTTATTGAAAAGCCACAGTAAACAAACCCAGATGAAAATGGTTGACGCGTTTCAGCCTATAAGGTCTTAGTCATAACCACCTATGAGTCATAACCACTGATGACTAAGGCCTTATAGGCTGAAACGCGTCAACTGTTTTCATCTGCGTTTGTTCACTGTGGCTTGTCAATAAAAACAAAGATTTTTTTAAAGAGCAACAACCGGAGTGCGGATCATTTTTCCTTCATAATCACAAAGCCACTAAAGCATTTGTTTTGTGTGAACACTGCCCTCCCTCCCACTCCATATCCTCCTATTGCTAAACACTATGGGGGCGGGATATAGTATACAGATTGATGACATTCACAAAAATAACAAACAAAAATGCTTCGTTTTAATATAAATCATTAATAAATATATCAAATGTAATTGCTAATACCTACACAGTAAAAAAAGCCTTGGATGCAGATGTCGTCTCAACAAAATGAAAGCTAGTGTCAGTCATTTAAGACTCCGCCTACACAATATTAACCACTTCTGGGCCGCCCTATAGAAGTTTTACTGCTACAGGGCAGCATCTGTGCGGCGGATCACGTATATATACGTGATCCAACACTTCTAGATAGAGGGCGCGCATGCGTGCCACTGAGGGCTCGCTTCTGCTGTCATTATACACAGTAGAAGCTGATCGGCAGGTATTGGGTACTCAATGTCCTCCGGCACCGGCCGATCGATGGGGAGACAGACAGAACTGTGATCTTCCTATGTAAACAAGGCAGATCGCCGTTCTGACAGGGGGTATGAAATTTGTGTCCCTGCAAAGCAGAAAATAAATTCCATATCTTCACACAGTACACATAAACACTTGCTAAGCACACAGTTAACCCTTTGATCGCCTCTGATGTTTACCCCCTTCCCAGCCAGTGTCATTAGTACAGTGACAGTGCATATTTTTAGCACTGATCCCTTTATTACTGTCACTGGTTCCCAAAAAGTGTCTGTGACAGAATGTCAGCCGCAATATTGCAGTCCTGCTATAAGTTGCTAATCACCGCCATTAATAGTAAAAAAAAAGTAAGTAAATATCCCATAGTTTGTAAACGCTACAAAACTTTTGTGCAAACCAATCAATATATGCTTATTGGGATTTTTTATATGTAGCACAATATTGGCCGAAATTTATGAAGACGTTAGATTTTTTTGAATTTTTATATTGGATGTGTTTTATAGCAGAAAGTTAAAAAAATATTGTTTTTTTTTTTCAAAATTGTTGGTCTTTTTTTGTTTTTAAAGCAAATAATAAGAAACACAGAGGTGATCAAATACCACCAAAAGAAAGCTCTATTTGTGGGGAAAAAAATAACTTAAATTTTATTTGAGTACAGTTTTGCATGACCGCACGTCAGTTAAAATACTGTAGAGGCGTCAGTGGCGTCACTGGGGGGGGAGCACCAGAGGGGTGACCCATGGGCAGCGGCACAGCTAACAACGCACCCCTACACTCGCCAAGTCGCCGGCTGTCTCTGTCTCATGGAGCAGAGCGCACCAAAGCTGCCTTCCCCTGCTCTCTGTTTACATCTACACAGGAGGAGTGAGGTCCGAGGAACACACACCGCTGTGCGCTATTCTGAGGTCTGCACTTTGTATTGTAATGTAGATGGACAGAAGAGGGGGACAGTGGCCAGGAGGCGGGGCAAGTAAAAAAAAAACGATAGGGGGGACGTGCTGGGGGGGGGGACACTAGGGGATCTATACTGATAGAGGGGGGTATGCACTGAGAGGGGTCTATACTGATGGAGGGGGGTCTGTACTGAGGGAGGGGGATCTGTATTGAGAGGGGAGGTCTATACTGATGAAGGGGGGATCTGTGCTGAGGGAGAGGGGTCTGTACTTAGTGAGGGGGATCTGTACTGCAGGAGGGGGAGATCTATACTGTGGGAGGGGGGTCTATACTGAGAGAGGGGGGTCTGTACTTAATGGAGGGGGGTCTATACTTAGTGAGGGGGTCTGTACTGAGGGAGGGGATCTGTAGTTAGTGGGGGGGTCTATACTGAGAGAAGGGGGTCCGTACTTAATGGAGGGGGGTCTGTACTGAGGGAGGGGATCTGTAGTTAGTGGGGGGGGTCTATACTGAGAGAGGGGGGTCTGTACTTAATGGAGGGGGGTCTGTACTGAGGAAGAGGGATCTGTACTTAGTGAGGGGGTCTGTACTGAGGGAGGGGATCTGTAGTTAGTGGGGGGAGGGTCTATACTGAGAGAAGGGGGTCTGTACTTAATGGAGGGGGGACTGTACTGAGGGAGTGGGGAATCTATACTGTGGGAGGGGGTCTATACTTAGTGGAGGGGGGTCCGTACTGAGGGGGGACTATAGCTGGTGGAGGGGGGTGACACCATGTTTTTCCACACCGGATGACACCAATCCTAGTGACGCTACTGAATGCCGTATCCCAAAATCTTCTGGAGGTCAAGTGGTTAATGCACAAAAAAAAATTCACATTCGACGTTCAAGAGAGATTTATAGGGAGTTGGATACAGTTATTTGATATTTATAATCTAATTTGAATTGCTCTTTTGAAACAGTTTTTATTTAGTCATGTGGCTGGCACTGCACCAATCAGGACTGGCATACATCAGCAGAGTAATAGAAGCCCCTCCCAGAGATCTCTTCTTGCAGATGCCAAAGTCCAGGGAAAGATGATGTGACCACACAACAGTGGTGCAGGAATAAATTACTAAAAGGATAAAAAAAAACTACGGTGGCATAAAATATATGATTTATGAGAATGAATTATGGCAATTACCACCTCTCTGTTTAGTATCACTTTAACTACATTATTCTGAAATGTTTCATTGGCTTTGCTTACTGACTACTAGACTCTGGTACACAGAGTATGGTTTTAGGGGGGAAAAAAAAAATCATTTTATGACTTTTTATAAATTTGCTGTAAAGCAGCTTGTAAAATTTAACAGCGTTCACGCTTACACTCATAAATGCTGAATGTCATGTTCCTAATTCGGCATGTTACATAATCAGCAGATGGAATTCCGTTCTCAAACAATAACCATCTCTATTTACAATACCAGAAGTGGACTGGTCTTAGCTGGAAATTTAATATACCAGTAATCAAATAAATGGCAAAATAATAATAATAACGTTTGAGCCTAGGTTCACACTGGCTGCGGGAATGAAATTGTGCATGTTCAGCTGAACTCGCACAATTTCATTCCATGTCAGTCCCGACTTTGGGGGCGATTTCAGAGACATCTGTGCGGGTTTCTGCACAGAAATCGCCAAAAGTAGTACAGAAACTACTTTTCGGACGCTGCCATTGCCGGCGACATGTCAAATCGCATCAATGTGAACCAGGGCTAAATCACATTTGTGTTTTTACGGCCTGCTCGTTAACAGTGGTTTGTTTACAGCCCAGGAGCCTTGTAGGAGAGATAATACTACACACCTGGCATGTCTTCGTTATGTAAGTTTATTGATTATTTTATGCTGCTTGGAGTTTTTCTATTTAACTGTTTGAAGTCTCGAGCAACGTACTTGTTTTGCATGCATAGTAACATCTGCATTTTTGCTAGACAATTAATGACCTAAAACGCTCAAACAATTGTATATTTTCTGAAAGCAGAGGTCCTGCAGAATACATCGGTGGTAGTTGCAATTTTTTATGTTGCAACTGTTTATCAAACGCATATTTTCAAGAAAAAATACTAAAATGACTTGTAGTGCACACAAACACAATACGATACTCACTTTTCTGGTAAAATATAAAAGATTTGTGCGGTTTGTGTTGAGTAAATGGATACATAAAAATATCAGGCATGTTTGTTATCTGGGGTATAAGAGGTGCCATTTTTTTTATTATGTTTATCTGACTTATTTTTTTTTTTAACACTTTATTTTTTATTTAAATGTATTGCTATTACAAGGGGTCTACCAAGACCCCTTCATGATAGCATTGGCAGGTTTTATTTATAGAGACATTACGGGGTTGCTTTACTAAAGGCAAATAAACTGTGCACTTTGCAAGAGCAGTTGTAAAATCAGCAGAAGCTTTGCTGACTTCCATCATCCAATCATGTGCAAGCAAAAATGGTGTTTTTTCTATTTTCCTTGCGCGTGATTGCGTATTCTTTGCAAAGTGAAGCTTTACCTCATTTACTAAACTCTGGAGCTTGCAAAGTACACAGTCTATTTACCTTTAGTAAATCAACCACTTTGGGTCCATTAGACCCCTAATGTCACCTCTACCCTCCATTGCAGTTTATCAAGCATAGATCTAAAGGCTGCACATACCACAGCCTAGAAATTAACCAATCACGAAGTTTTAAGGTCAAGGTATGGAGAAGCTTCTATTCCATCTGGAGACAGCTATACCACCTAAATTCATCGGTAAGCGTCTGTCTAAAAATCTGTAATAGCGTCATGATCCTATCTCCTAACCATCTTTATTTATGCCAGGGAAGTATGGAACCCTGACATCCACAGAAAGATACAGAAAGAGAGAGCATGTGAGAGACACACACAGGTATAGCATATATGGATACATACATTCACACATATATTTTGTAAATACTGCATAAAATTGTATATTCTGCGTGTTCTGTCCCACTTATATGCATTTTTTCTGCGTTATATTGTATTAGGTTGCCTTTGATGAATGCTGACATCTAGTGGTAGTTTTGGGCCATTGCATTTTGTTTACTATGTACCATAATTTGAGTTTCTCCCTCTGTGCCCCCTCCTGTTTAGTGCCAGTTAGTTCAGTCCTAGCCAGACTTTCCCTATCTCTTCCATTTTCCCTCATTCAGATTTAGTACTTTGCAGAGACAGGGCTTAGGAAAGTCCTTATCTGCTTATACTTCATAACACTGGAAAAGCATCCCCTGTACTGCAGTTGTCTGAAATGCAATTGTGTTGGAATCAACTCGTGTGTCTTATTGAAGAGTTGGGCTGGGTTCACCTATGCGCACGCAGCCGCTCACAGCAGGAGCCCGGAGTGTCTCCATTCACCATTTCAGGTCCGATTTCAGCCCGAATTTTTGGCTAAATCCGAACCTGAAAACGGACCAAAAGACGCACAGGACCCCTGTGCAAATCACACCGGAGCCGCTCTGGAGATATGTGAATCGGCTCCATAGATTGCCGGTCACAATCTCCTGCTGTGCGAATTGGATGCGGAGAAACCCAAATCCATTTCGCACTAGTGTGAACCCAGCCTTAAAAGGAGAAGTATTGTCAAAGCTTTTTTGGCCATACCTCTCTCCTATAGATCACAGGAGTGCAGTTTGTTCTGCACTCCTGTGACCCATTTTCAGCTGACAGCTAGTTAGGATCCACCCAGATGCCTTTCATCGATCCGTTGAGAGTCTGAGTCAACCCCTCCCGCCACCTCCCCAGCCCAGTGCTCCAGCGAGCGGGAGAGCAGAGAGCCACTGACTGACAGTCACGGCTCTCTGCTCAGAGCGGAGGGGGAGAACTGAGCGATCAGCAGTGTTTGATCACTCTGTTCTCATTTAGAGCCAACAGGGGGACAGATGCAGCAACGGATTGATGCTGCATCCATTTAGGTGAGTATAATTATGTTTTTTTTTTAAATCCCGGACTTCTCTTTAAAGGAGCCTGGTAAAGATCAGCAGGTGACCTTACTGTCTCGACAGACTGAGTCTAAAGGAGTATGTCAATGCATAAAGCAGCATTTTAAACTGGATACTGCATATATTATTATTATATTATTATCTACAAATAAATGCCTATAGATGCCCTCTAAAAGCAACCCATTGCAAACATTGTAATATCCTTGTGTGGCTTTAGGTCTCATATTTGCACAACTGAATAAGAATAAGCAGCAAATGCTTTCCAAGGCCATTTGTAGAATCTTGGATATGTACTGTGTAATCTTTTGCAGACTAAAGAACACTTGGTAGAACATAAATCACACGCTGGCGCAAAGTAAAGCAATAACAGACAGTAAAGATAAACAAGGAAACCTAAAATTTTATGGTTAACGAGAAACGAATTGCTCTTTTTCATCTGCCCATTTTTCAATCGACATAAACTCTGTTGCTATCCTATTCCTGGGCTCGCTCCATGGGCATCTCCATTGTAGACGCTGTGCTGTGCATAGGAGAAGCATAAGAACGGCCACTACTGTAGACTACTTCAGATACTCAATTGCTGGTTTCAGCTTACGGTTTGGAGTGAGAAGACTAGAAAATAGGCACAGTAAGGGTTGAATCTCAGTGAAAAAATACATATGTAGCACTTCTGAGACTTTAATGGCCTTGTTGAGGAACATGGTGTGGTCACGGTGTTCCTCAACAAGGCCACCTAAACTGAGAGTTGTCAGCACATTCATTAACACTGGCAAATGGCTTAAACATACATTTTCTAAAATATTTCCTGAGACTTCTGCTTACTGTATTTATCGGCATATATAACACACACATTCATTTGAATAGGGAAGTTTTAGGAAAAAAAACAAATTTTAAATAAGGGTCAGTGCCCATCTGCAGCCTCACCATTGCCATCAATGCAGCCTGATCAATGCCCATCTGCAGCCTCACAAGGGCCATCGATGCAGCCTCATCAGTCCACATCAATGCAGCCTCACAAGTGCTATCAATGCAGCAGCCTCACTATTGCCATCAATGCAGCAGCCTCACCATTGCCATCAATGCAGCAGTCTCACCACTGCCATCAATGCAGCAGCCTCATCATTGCCATCAATGCAGCAGTCTCACCATTGCCATCAATGCAGCAGTCTCACCATTGCCATTAATGCAGCAGACTCGCCATTGCCATCAATGCAGCAGCCTCACCATTGCCATCAATGCAGCAGCCTTACCATTGCCATCAATGCAGCAGCCTCACCATTGCCATCAATGCAGCAGCCCCACCATTGTCATTAATGCATCAGCCTCACCATTGCCATCAATGCAGCAGCCTCACCATTGTCATCAATGCAGCAGCCTAACCATTGCCCTCAATGCAGCAGCCTCACCATTGCCATCAATGCAGCAGCCTCACCATTGCCATCAATGCAGCAGTCTCACCACTGCCATCAATGCAGCAGTCTCACCACTGCCATCAATGCAGCAGCCTCACCATTGCCATCAATGCAGCAGCCTTACCATTGCCATCAATGCAGCAGCCTCACCATTGCCATCAATGCAGCAGCCCCACCATTGTCATTAATGCAGCAGCCTCACCATTGCCATCAATGCAGCAGCCTCACCATTGCCATCAATGCAGCAGCCTAACCATTGCCCTCAATGCAGCAGCCTCACCATTGCCATCAATGCAGCAGCCTCACCATTGCCATCAATGCAGCGGTCTCACCACTGCCATCAATGCAGCAGTCTCACCACTGCCATCAATGCAGCAGCCTCACCATTGCCATCAATGCAGCAGTCTCACCATTGCCATTAATGCAGCAGACTCACCATTGCCATTAATGCAGCAGACTCGCCATTGCCATCAATGCAGCAGCCTCACCATTGCCATCAATGCAGCAGCCTTACCATTGCCATCAATGCAGCAGCCTCACCATTGCCATCAATGCAGCAGCCTCACCATTGCCATCAATGCAGCAGCCTCACCAATGTCTTCAATGCAGCAGCCTCACCATTGCCATCAATGCAGCCTGATCGATGCCCATCTGCAGCCTAGACAGGACAGGGAGGGGGGTGGGACGAGTGCCGACAGATTACATACAGTGAGAATCTCCTATGATAGACAGAGCAATGGTCCAATGGTGGCCCAGGAGACAGGACTTCCTATTACAGAGGCCGCCAAGTAAACAGGAGATTCTCACTGTATGTAATCTGATGGCGCTCATCCTGCCCCCCTCCCTGTCCCCTCCGAGGCAGCTAAAATTGAAGTATTGGCGTATAACGTGCACACGCTATTTGCACCCAATTTTCAGGGTGAAAAAGTGCGCGTTGTACGCCAATAAATACAGTATATCACAATACTGTATATTTTGTATATACAAAAAAAAAATCTTAGCAATAAAAAAAAAAAAAAAAAACAATAAAAAAAAGTTTTAAAAAAAATTTGCTGATTTGTTTTTGTGGGATATGACACAAAGTAGTAAATTGCCCCTCCAAATGTACATTTTTTTGTTGGCTGCAAAATTCCAGGTTTCTTTTACCTCCAATCTGTCTTCATATTAAATTCCCAAAATTTTCAGCTAAAACTTTGAAAATTGTGTATAAATTGCTGAAATGTGAGAACTGAGGAGGCGCAGGCCTTAGAAAAATGTGTAGCGTCTCCTCCCTGTGGCTTCGGTAATGTCACCTCACATGCACAGGTGTTGTGTGGGGTACAACAAGGTCAGACAGAACTCACGTTATATGTACAGAGTTTAGACTCTTGAAAGAATAATTGCAGCCTCAGAGAATGGGAGTCTCAGTTTTCGGGGAGTAGAATCCATAATCCACAGGAGAATGGAAAAAGCATGCAATGACTACATAGAAAAAAAGAACACATTTTATAGGAGTATAGGAGGCAGTGACTGTTAAAACAGATTGCAGACAGGTCTGAGTGGCTGGAGTGTCTCAAGTAACATTGCTGGCAGGACAGCTGAATTTTTGCTCAAAAAATCCAGGAAGCATTGCTGCCAATTTTTAAAACATTTGCAGTTAAGATGAGAAAATATGTTGTAGTCACTGCATGCAAGTATTTACCTAATGACTTGTTATGGTTTACATATAAAAATTATGCAAAAATAGAACAAATAGATCCGGATGGCCGCACTCCAATGAAAACGATTTCTTTATTATTATAATAAATCCATACAGCAAAGATAAAACCACTAACGCGTTTCACTGCATGATAGCAGGTGCTTATTCATAGCCCAGATCTGATTCCAGTTCTGTTTTTCAAAGGTTCATGCTCACAGTGCATAAATATCAGTAAGCTCCTGCTGCGCTCAAATCTGTAAAATCTAAATAGAAAAATCTGTTCAAGGTCAGCATACACATATAAACATGTGTACACATGTAAAACACATGTAAACGTAATAAAAGTATTGTATGCATCTAAATGCTGTACAGATGTTTACACATCTATACACTTGCAAACACAAGAACTTTAAAGACCATTCCATGGCAGTATGCATATACTGATCCTTCAAAAAAGCAATAGCTGGCCAATCCTTATGCCCCTAGAAAAGGAGATTGAAAAGAGAACGGCAGTGACAGTGGGTTTCACTTACTAAAGGCAAATAGGCTGTGCACTTTTCAAAGGAATTTGCCCCAGTGAATGGGATGAAGCCCTGCTGATTTCCATCATCCAATCACGTGCAACCAAAAATATATATATTATTTTCCTTTCACACGAGCAGGTATTCTTTGCAAAGTGAAAATTTACCACTATGCTCTGGGGCAATTTCACTTGCAAAGTGCAACTTCTACTGCAAAGTGCAGCCTATATGCCTTTAGTAAATCAACCCTGCTGTTTCAGAGGACATCCCCCCATCTGTTTATACTGACCTTACCTGCACTCTCTTGCAGCTCCTTTACCTTCCTGCTGCTGCTGAAATGGACTATGCCAGCGACTTAGGGGAGCAGTGATGTCACACTATGCTAGCGACTTAGGGGAGCAGTGATGTCACTCCCTCATGTGACTCGAGCTTAGCAATTCGCTCCCCATCTCAGGGGAGCATGTCAGATGTTCCTCCATACATAAAAAAACAGGTATTCTTGTTGGCTGCAGAAAAGCAAGGAGCTGTGAGAGAGTCCACATAAAGTGAAGAATGCTCATTGCAGAGACATGGTCACTTTGCTCTGCATGGGTAAGGGGATAGTAACTCTTTAAAGGCCAGCTCTATCCAAGATAAATATTTTGGGCAGAGAGAGGTTCAGGTGAGGATGTTTGAATCAGAGAAAGAACTCCTGTGATGGTGATGTCAACGTCTAATGCCGCGTACACACGGGCGGACTTTTCAACTGGATTGGTCCGACGGTCTTTCTGACGGACCTTCGACGGACTTTTGATGGACTTCCGACGGACTTTTGAACGAACGGACTTGCCTGCAAACGATCACACCAAAGTCAGACGGATTCGTACGTGATGACGTACGACTGGACTAAAATAAGGAAGTTCATAGCCAGTAGCCAATAGCTGCCCTAGCGTCGGTTTTCGTCCGTCGGACTAGCATACAGACGAGCAGATTTTTTGACCGGACTCGAGTCCGTCGGAAAGATTTGAAACATGTTCCAAATCTAAAGTCCGTCAGATTTTCAACTGAAAATCCGCTGCAGGTCCGATGGAGCCCACACAAGAATCTGGCGGATTGTCCGCCGGATTCAGGTCCGTCGGACCAGTCCGGTCGAAAAGTCCGCTCGTGTGTATTAGGTGTTTTCCACTTTAGGCTTCATGAGGTGCGTAAATGGCTTAAACCTATAGCAAGGGCATTATTCAACTTTGGTCAAAGCTGCACAGTTTGTTTTTAGCTACAGATGTCTATTATCTGCATAGGCATTTTGTTGGTAAAGGGGAACTATGCCTTTAATATGCCAAAGCTGTTTTACGGTATTGTTCTAGCCCTGAAGAGCACTATAGATATAACACTTGCTGCATTTTTTGGCAGCCTTACTGAGATTAATGCTGTAACATTTTCTATCTAATAATGCTGCTTATACATAGCCCAGAGCAACACAATTATACAAGTCATGCTGTCAACCTGCCAAAAACCACCATCTGGGTAGACACAGGGAAACCGTCTCCACTATGCTGCTGCTTTACAGCTGCTTGTAACTCCACATTACCCGCCTTTGCTATACATTAGTGCAGCTTTACCAAAGGAAAATAATATATTCACAAGGTTAATTGATGAGGTTAGCACTCTTCAGTCAAGTGAAATATACACATTAGAAATAATTATCTTGGCAGACCTAATATACACTGGATCTCTAGTTGACCTATCAAGTAACCCTTGCAGACTAATAAAATATGTATTACTAAAACGCTATGAATAGTAACAATATATTTCTGTTGCACACGTACACACGACCGGTTTTGCCGTCAGAATTAACTCTGAAGGTTTCTCCAACGGAACTCAGACGGAATTCCATTCAAGCGGTCTTGCCTACACACGGTCAACCCAAAGTTTGACCAAAGTCCGACTGTCCAGAACGCGGTGACGTACAACACTTACGACGGGACTAGAAAAAGGAAGTTCAATAGCCAGTAGCCAATAGCTTCCGTCTCGTACTTGCTTCACAGCATGCAATGCTTTTGGTCCATCGGAACAGCATACAGACGGTTGGTTTTCCCAATAGGAATTGGTTCAGTCGAAAATATTTAGAACATGTTTCATTTCTAGGTCCGTCAGAATTTTCGAAAAAGGAAGTCTGATGAGGCCTACACATGATCAGAATAGACGATGAAGAGCTTCCGTCTGACTTTTTCTGTCAGACATTCCGCTCGTGTGTACAGGGCATTAGGATCAGCAACCTCATGAGCAATGCACACCAGAATGCTTGAATGTGATTGTCATGAAAAATAGGTACTTGAGTATAGCTCACCCTTGTTGTAGCAGGGGTCATGGCCAAGAGAGGACTGTGCTGGTGGGAAAGGGTGACATTTGTCCCCTGGAGATTAAGAGATGTTGCGCTGATGGCCTCGAGTGAAGACACTTCACCATTCATACATCAACCATAGAAGTATTCACAGTCATTGACACATGGTGGACATTATATAGCCACCTGGTTCAGTCCTGTGATCTAGCACCAAATCCCTTTGTGGCTCTGAGATGTCCTGTGACCAAATATCAAGAGCAAAAGAAAGTTGATGCTGGAAAATCTAATTAGGTTTGCCACAATAAACCATGTCCTTTAGGAAAATATTAACCTTCCACCATGCCCACCAATTATGGAAGCACCGTGGCACACTTTGTATGGTACATTAGCTCTTTCTCACATAAATCTGTCCCTACCAGGAAAACACTAGTTATTGCGGTTAATTTACTAAAGGCAAATATACTGTGAACTGCAAGTGCAGTTGCTTTAGTATAGTAAAAGAGAGTAAGCTCTGCTGATTTTTATCATGCAATCATGTACAAGCAAAAATTATTTATTTTTTTTCCTTGCATGTGATTGGGTATTCTTTGCAAAGTAAAGCTTTAGCTTATTTACTAAGCTCTGGAGAAACTGTACTTGCAGTGCACAGTATATTTGCCTTTAGTAAATCAACCTCATTGTGTTTGACACTCGTGCCAAAAGGCTCCCAAAACTCCCGTGGACCCCCCCTCCAAAAAAGTCCTCCCAAGAAAGCAGCTTTAGGATCTTATACCCTGTTGCTTATTAGTAATGTAACAAAACATGGGGGACATTAATAATTTTTAATAAAGGACTTGTCAAAAACTGCATCACGTTTTTTGTTACAATATACAGTTTTCTTTTTGGGGTGATTGGGTAGGGGTACTAATAACTCCATACTCATTCACATGGGGGACACTTCGGGGTGGGGGGCTCAGCCCCCCCCCCCCACATTGAGAGAATGTGGCCTGGCATGGTTCAGGAGGGGGGTTCTCCCCCCCTTCCCTGCCCTGCCAGGCTGCATGCTCGGATAAGAGTCTGGTATGTATTCTGGGGGGACTGCACGCTGGTTTTTTTTTACATTTTGGAGTGGGGTTCGTATCGATGGTAGTCGTATCGATGTTGGACCGAAGTTACAGGGCAAAGTCTGATAGACAGTTGCATGACTTTCATGTTGCACCAGTGTAAATTGGGCCTTAAACGGCGTGGAGGGTTCTTTACTTTCAGGGCTGTGAAGATTTGGAACTCCCTTCCACAAGCAGTGGTATCAGCAGGGAGCATTACTATATTAAAAAAAGTTTAGATGGACATCTTAACGATCGTAACATACAAGGATATGGGATTTAATATGGACATAAACTCACACACACACACATTCTCAAGTTGAACTGGATGGACTTGTGTCTTTATTCAACCTTAACAACTATGTAACTAATTTCAAAGCATGTGACATGTTCCCCTTAAAATGCTCAACAGAAAAATCTAAATCTGTGAGCTTTCCAAGAAATAATATCTGTCCAATGTCCCAAGTGTGCATTCCTCCCTAATACAGCCATTTAGAAAGAAAATGCTACCGTCCACTGTAAGTCCGCGTGTAAACCCTGTTTATGAGCTGTCTTGTTTATTTGAACAGAGCAGCTCCTTGTAATGGGGCCTGGCTCTGATTACCGAAAATTGCCTTGTACTCAATTCTGGAGATGCCATTACAGACTATGGCCATGTGATCACTGTCGCAGCTGTTCCACATATATTATATTGAGAGGATGGTTAGCGACATCTCATGTTTCACGTTTACTAGAGATTAGCAGTAAGGATGAGGTCTACAGCTCTTCTTTTTTTTTTTTTTTCAGAAGGATCATCAACTGTCATAAACAATTAATGGCTGTTGCATTTCAGTGAGTGAAAGCACAGAGGATGGGCTTTCTTATAAAAGGCTAAGATGACATTAGGCTGTGCAATAAAGATGTCTAAGTGAATAAGCAGCTACTGAAATGGGTCATGTGTGCCATTGATAGTTGCCATTTGGAATGGGTTATGTGAACTCTAATCAACAGCCACTTAGTTCGCATTTAGATGAGCCCTTAACATCCCATTGCAATTTCAGAGAAATAGGAACCCTCTCTGTATATAAACATTTACTGCATTGGGGTATTGCCTGCCTCTCGTAATCTCTGAAATACATCATTCAAAAATGTCGAACACATGTGTGTGTGTGTTTCTGCTACTCTCTATGTCACTGCTGACAGGTTTGATCCAAACAAAAATATATAAAAACTGGTATCCCTTGCCACCTATCCAATATAAACGGGCTGTGCTTCAATGCTCAACAAATAGATAGTGATCTGCATATAAATATGTAAGATAAGCAGCTAACCAGTAGGAGAAGAACATGTAATACAGACTCTGAGGACACCAGAGATTATGACCATGAGAATGAGGACACCCTTTCAGACGTTTCCTGTGAGAGATATGCCTAATGCTACAGCATACAAAGTTATTTTAGACAATTGTGTGCTTTGACCATATGGCAACAGTTTGGAGAAGGCCCTTTTCTGTTGTAGCATAATTGTGCCCCTGTGCACAAAGCCAGTTTCATAAATATATTGGTGAGTTTGGTGTGGAGCAGTGGTCTCCAAACTGCAGCACTTTGCTTGCCTTCATCTGGTCCTTGGGGCAATATTTCATCCTCTGACACCAACTATGGGGCACCGTTCCTCCCAATGAGACCAACAATGAGACACTGTTCCTGCCAGTGACACCAACGTTGGGGCATGATTCTTCTAACTCAATCCCACCAATGATGGGGCAAAATTCCTCTCATTGACACCAAAGACAGGGCACTGTTTACTCTCGGGACATTTTCTACTTCCAGTTGCCACAGTCCAGCCCTCCTAAAATATGAAGGACAGTAAACTGACCCTTTGTTTAGAAAGTTTGGAGATCCCTGGTGTGGAGAAACTCAACTGAACTCTGGCCTCGTCCCCACAGAACACCTTTAAAATAAACTGGAACGCCAATTGTGAGCCAGGTCTTCTTGTCCTACATCATTACCTGATCTCACAACAGACAAACTCCAATATCTGGTGAAAAGTCCTTAGCACAAACTGCCCATGGTTTGAAATATGATGTCCAAAAAGCTCACAGAAGTAATAGTCAGGTGTCCCAAAGTTTTGGCGATATAACCTATACATCTCCCTTCTTTTAATCCTTGAGGACTGTAGTGAATCATATCAAGATTGGAACAGATGGGTTTGTCATATTTAGGATTCAGGCAGATCTCATTTGTAGTACATTATGTTTATTGTCAAAAGTTCTGCAAACTGTTGCCACAAGGTTGGAAGTGCACAATCTGGTTCAGCTGTGCATGGCAGCCAATCAGCTTCTAACTTCAGCTTGTTTATTTAGGTTTTGACAATAAAACCTGGAAGCGGATTGGTTGCTATGCAGAGTTGCACCAGATTTTGCAGTTTTAGCAAATAACCCCTATAGTGTACCCTTATTTGTAATGTTGGTACAGGCATACCCCATTTTTAAGTACACAATGGGGTTTATTTACTAAAGCTGTAAAGTGCAAAATCAGGCTCACTTCTGCATAGAAACCAATGAGCTTCCAGGTTTTATTACCAAAGCTTAATTAAACAAGCTGGGGTTAGAAGCTCATTGGTTTCTATGCAGAAGTGAGGCTGGTTTTGCACTTTCCAGCTTTAGTAAATAAACACTATTGCGTACTTTAAAGTGGGGTATGCCTGTACTTAATAATTAAATAATATTTTTCCTGTATAACACCTTGGGCAGACACATATCTCCAAAAGTACATTTCTTTTATACTATATCCATAGGAAAGTGTCTGTTGCGCAAGATGCTCCACAAGTTCATTAAATACAGGTACTTTGCAATATGGCTTGACCTGTTTACTGACTGCAATGTGTCTGGGGACATTGAATGAGCAATAATTATGCCAAGCCAATATCCCAGTGACAGTGCACCAAAATCAGACTAGGTAAGGTTAGTCTGCATAAAGGGCACCTGATTAGGTTTCAGGTGAATTTTTGTGCAATTCTTTATCTTTTGGCTTTTAATATTTGCCCTATATCGACCGTTAATCCAGACATGCATATTTTTGCCAGTCTGGCGTGCAAATGTTTGCTGTCGTTTTTTGTTAGTCTCGGTAAGATGCCAGCAATTATACAAAGTTTATTTCAAGGTAAAATAAATTCCCTTTATCTAGAAAAAAAAAAAAGATAAAACTTAACCACTTCCGGACCGCTGCACGCCGATATACGTCCTAACTTTGAAGAGGAATATCGTTATGTTAGCAGCTAGCTGAGGTATCCTCTTCTTTGGCCGGCGGTCTGATTTACGATAATAGTGGTCTCTGCGGCGGATTCGCTGCAAGATCACTTTTATTGGCGGCGGAAGAGGGCCCCCCTCCCGCCACGCTCCGGTGCCCTCCGCCGCTTACCGGAGCCGTCGGCATCGGCGGAGGCGATCGGATTGTCTTCCTTGCTGGGTATGGAGACAAGTGAAGGGAAGATGGCCCCCACCCGTCTCCATACCATTGCAGGGCAGAAGCAAAGTCAAAACGTCACTTTCGCCCATAGCTCTTAAAGGGCCATTTTTTTTTTTTAAATTACAATTTTTTTTTTATTGCATTTTGGTTTAGTCTTTTGACCCCAGATCTCATATTTAAGAGATCCTGTCATGCTTTTTTTCTATTACAAGGGATGTTTACATTCCTTTTAATAGGAATAAAAGTGACACATATTTTTTTTTTAAAGAACAGTTTAAAAATAAAAAATAAAAGGTAAAAAAATTAAAGAAAATTTTTTTTTAAATGCGCACCCGTCCCACCAAGCTCATGTGCAGAAGCGAACGCATACGTGAGTAGCGCCCGCATATGAAACCGGTCTTCAAACCACACATGTGAGGTAACGCTGCGATCGGTAGAGCAAGAGCAATAATTCTAGCCCTAGAACTCATCTGTAACTCAAAACATGCAACCTGTAGAATTTTTTAAACGTCTCCTATGGAGATTTTTAAGGGTAAAAACTTGTCGCCATTCCACGAGCGGGCGCAATTTTGAAGCGTGACATGTTGTGTATTATTTTACTCGGCATAACATTATCTTTCACAATATTAAAAAAAAATGGGCTAATTTTTACTTTTATCTTATTTTTTAATTAAAAAAGTGTACTTTTTCCAAAAAAAGTGCGTTGTAAGACCGCTGCGCAAATATGGTGTGACATATTGCAATGACCGCCATTTTATTCTCTAGGGTGTTAGAAAAAATGGATAATGTTTGGGAGTTCTTAGTAATTTTCTAGCAAAAAAAACCTGTTTTTAACTTGTAAACAACAAATCTCAAAAAGAGGCTCGGTCTTTAAGTGGTTAAAAGCCATCCACAAAAATAAGGGGCATAGACAAAGACTCTGCTTTGGGTTATAGCAGAGAAGTAAACAGGAACTTTTTAAATGCAATGGACGCCAATAGACGCATCAGTGGACCTGGGTTACTACCAGGGTTATAGAGTATTCTAGCAATTTTTTTTTATCGTTGCTTCTGCTCATGTACCCTGGGTTTACACCTATGCATTTTTTAGTGTGTTTTGCAGTTTGCAGAAATGTACTACAGTACATTTAATATGGTTTTGCGGTCAGTGCATTTTTGAAAAGGGCCAGGGAGTCTTAGGACTCCCGGGCCAATCGGGTCTCAGGAACCACTTCCTGTTCGGCTGGGAGGAGAAGCAATGGCCCGACTCTTCCCTCAGCAAGCTGGAGCAAGGAGCAGTGAGCAGAGGGGCAGCAGCAGCCGTTTCGAGCAGCCATACCCCAGATTCAGCACCATCTCATCATGGGAAGGCAAGGCCACGGATCGCCACCTTGGGGGGGGGGTTGTTTGCAGCCCTCCAAAATATTGAGCACCAGCCACCACTGCTGCCTAGAATTTGTCAGGGCCCATGCTGGAAAAGAAGACTATTGGGGCTTTGTACTCTGGAGTGATGAGACCAAGATAAAGACCTTGAAAAAGTCATGTGCCAGTGATGTAACGCGTAGGAGGAGCCAGTAACCCCAGTGCTGTGTGAGCAGGAACAGCCCAGTGAGGAGATTGTCTCTGAATATATGCAACTGACCTTCTTAAATGCGATCTTATTGCGGGGCATGTGTGAGTGCAACTGTGTTTTATTACCCACATGTCTTTTTTTTATTTGCGCAATGAGGTATGTCCTTTCTTTTAATAATAATAAAGTGATTTCGCGCTTCAAATCTATCACATAAAAGCATAAACAACATATAAGTACTTATGCATGCAACTATAGTGGCTATATAAATCGGTGTGTTCAGTAAACATATACCAACAGTGCAAACATAAAAAATTCAAAGTGCTGACAAAAATGATCCAAAGTGCTAGTGTGCATAGGTAAATCAAAAGTTCATAATAATGTATTCAAACCACTGGGATCAGATATGGAAGGGGGGAAGTGATGGTGATATCCTTAAAGTGGAGGGATCCAGTGAAACCGGGCTCTCTAAACTCTCACCTCAAGAAAGGTGAACTTAGGCATCAAACAGGTTCTTTGATGGATGCTGTATGATGTAGTTCAGATGGGACTTCTCTGGTGGCTTGATGGTCCTCCCGGTATATAGAACCTATCAAAAGATGAAGGAAGGATTGCCCACCTGGGCTCCACCGATCCGGTGGGATGTGTGGGAAAGGGAGAGAAAGAGGCCTCCAATAGTATAGTATAGTTAAATAAAACGGAGTTTATTAAAGTAATAGGGTGGTCTCTTACATTTAAAACGAATAAAAACAGCATAAATAGCAAAACGATGGACAAGAGCGGCGTCTGAGGCGCCTCCTTACTGACTTCCGGTTACGTCTGCTCTCTGCCACGTCCTACGCGTCACGAGCGGTGACGTAACGCGTAGGGCGTGGCAGAGAGCAGACGTAACCGGAAGTCAGTAAAGAGGCGCCTCAGATGCCGCTCTTGTCCATCGCTTTGCTATTTATGCTGTTTTTATTCGTTTTAAATGTAAGAGACCACCCTATTACTTTAATAAACTCCGTTTTATTTAACTATACTACACTATTGGAGGCCTCTTTCTCTCCCTTTCCCACACATCCCACCGGACCGGTGGAGCCCAGGTGGGCAATCCTTCCTTCATCTTTTGATAGGTTCTTTATACCGGGAGGACCATCAAGCCACCAGAGAAGTCCCATCTGAACTACATCATACAGCATCCATCAAAGAACCTGTTTGATGCCTAAGTTCACCTTTCTTGAGGTGAGAGTTTAGAGAGCCCAGTTTCACCGGATCCCTCCACTTTAAGGATATCACCATCACTTCCCCCCTTCCATATCTGATCCCAGTGGTTTGAATACATTATTATGAACTTTTGATTTACCTATGCACACTAGTACTTTGGATCATTTTTGTCAGCACTTTGAATTTTTTATGTTTGCACTGTTGGTATATGTTCACTGAACACACCGATTTATATAGCCACTATAGTTGCATGCATAAGTACTTATATGTTGTTTATGCTTTTATGTGATAGATTTGAAGCGCAAAATCACTTTATTATTATTATTATGTTGAGTGTATGTGAGCACTTTTGATTTTGCTGCAGTCCACAGAGACATCATCACCATTCACACAATTTCTTACTAATTTTTATACTGAGTTATTTTATTCTGGTATTGACTTAGTCCGTATACTCAATATAGCGCGAGGGACAACACCACATGTCCTTTCTTTTGTTTGAGCAATATCGATCTATAAGGGTTTAAAGGAATGAAGGTTTGAAAGCAATCCACCACATGTGAACATCATCAGAGGCTACACACCTGATCATTTGGGTATCGCTGTACTTTTGTGTTTTATCTTACAAGTGAGTGGTGTTTGACTTTTTTCCCAGCATCTCCAGAAATCTACAAGCATTTTGGAAGAACAGTAATTAATTTATATCTAGTGTGGTTTACAGGACACATATATATGTTTATACATTTTTATAGGATCACATCCTTTATTGGATCACATTATTTATTGGATCACTGTGCTATATTAAGGTTGATGGTAGCGCTTGATTAACTTTTTTCATATAGACCAAGATAAATGTTTTTGGAACTGATGACTTCAAAACTGTATGGCGTTGCAAAGGTGAGGAGTACAAAGAAAAATGCACTGTGCCTACAGTGAAACATGGTGGTGGCATAATCCTTCTGTGGGGCTGCATGAGTGCTGCTGGTGTTGGGAGACTGCACTTCATTGATGGTATCATGAATTCACATATGTAGTGCCCTATAATAAAAGTGAAGATGCTACCATCACTCCTTGCTCTTGGTCGTTGTGCAATTTTCCAATATGACAATGATCCAAAACACACATCTAAGGCCACTGCATTTCTGAAGAAGAACATGATGAAAGTGATTCAGTGAACAAGTGTGTCTCCTGATCTGAACCCAATTCAACACCTATGAGGAATTCTGAAGAGACAAGTTGAGCATCACTCTTCATCCCGCATCCAGGCTCTAAAAGAGGTCGTTCTTGGAGAATGGAAAAAGATAGATGTTGCAATATGTCGCCAACTTGTTTATTCCACGCCTAGAAGACTTGGTGCTGTCCTAGTAGTTTTTGTTGTGGGGTGTATTCATTTTTCCATCAACTAATTTGAGTAAAACTGAAGATTTTGTAATCTAAATTATATTATTAACCTTACTTTCATGTAATGAGCTAAACAAATGTTCTATAAAACTCAGTTTTATCAAAATCTTGTACATTGCTTGTGTTCATTGAGATATTGAAATCGTACTTTTCAAAAGGGGTGTATTCATAAATGCTGAGCACTGTAATATATATATATATATATATATATATATATATATATATATATATATATATATATAAACACACACACACACACACACACATACATACATATACACATACACACACACACACACACACACACACATACATATATATATATATATATATATATATATATATATATATATATATATATATATATATATATATAAATATATATACACACACACTTTTTTTTTTTACATATTAACATTTTGATACACTACGAAAGCTTGCTTTGCATTTCCACTCCCGTGATTAAAATTTCCTACTGAACCCTTTTGATGAGGAATTAGGACCTGCCGTGATAACTCCAGTCTGTCAGTGATTCCAGTTCTGTACATGATTGGCTTTTTTCAGCACAGCTGACAGTTCAAATAGCTTAATATATGAAAAGAAGACTAGAGTACCATCTGCTGGCCAGATAGAGGACTGCATATTTTTACTATACTATATTTATTTAGCTGACAAAAAAAATGAATTATTTATATGTGTTAATGAAGGAATAAATAAATAAAATCATTCCTAAGCAGATAACTAAACCCATTTAACACTGTGTGCCCTATATATCCGTGAATCTTGCTAAAAGCACTTTTACATTAATTGCCTTTTAATTGCCTTTTTTTAAACAAACGTCTAGTGGCCTTTAAATAGATTCTCAGTGCTAATGTAAAACTAAAGAAATGTTCCATAAAGACTTAATAGGTTTATGTATGTGTAAGAACTGCAAGTGGTCACAGATAGAATATTATTAATTCCAAGTAGTATATTGGCTATGCGTAAACAGTGTAAATAACGGTATACAAAACTTGCTAAATATCCTTTTATGCCGTGTACACGATCGGAATTTCGGCCCGCAAAAGACCAATGAGAGTTTTTTGTCTGAAAATGTGACCGTGTGTATGCTCCATCAGACTTTTGCTTCCCGAATTCCAGCCAGCAAAAGATTGAGAGCATGTTCTTAATTTTTCGGTCGGGAAAAGTTCCTATCCGAAAATGCAATCATCTGTGGCAATTCCGACGTGCAAAATTCCTACGCATGCTCGGAAACAATTCGACGCATGCTCGGAAGCATTGAACTTCATTTTCTTGGCTCGCCGTAGTGTTGTACGTCACAGCATTCTTGACGGTCGTAAGTTCAGCGAACTTTTGCGTGACCGTGTGTATGCAAGGCAAACTTGAGCGGAATCGGAAAAGCCGTCATATCTTTTTCCGATGAGAAGTCCGATCGTGTGTACGCAGCATTACACTTTATAGCTTTAAGTATAAACAGTAATGAGCCCAGGATGGTGGGTGTATATCAATCAAGTGCTATAAATCGAAGCACTGAGCCTCCCTGTCTCGCACATTTAATGCATCCATTTTATTGGACACTAAAGGCCTGTACACACAATATGAAAATCGGAAGTAAAATTTCGTCCGACAAACGATCTGACGATTTTCGGGTCGTTAGTATGGTGCTTTTGACAGCCGATTACGATTTTTCGTACGACAAAAGCTGGATGTGCAGACTATAAAATGTTTGTTGGATGTGAACACAACGTCCAATTTTCCTTTAATCAGTACGGTTTTTGTCCGAAAAAAAAAACCACAAGAGCAAGACTATTCATGCTCAGAAACGAAAGAATACATACAAAACTTTTTAACACATGACTTCACTTCTGACGTTGTATTCTGTCGTTGTATTCTGTTGTACTAAAATTTTCGTATGGTCAGTAACCTCTTAATTTTCGACACGAGACTAGCATGCAACAAAAAACGGACGAACAGTCGTCCGAAAATCTGTTCGTGTGTACGAGACTTTAGGTGTAAAGGGGTGGTAACTACTACCATAAGTGTTAATTTCTTCTTCTGTATTCAGTATACACATATACACAATCACAAAGGTGGCAATATTCTTATACCTGCTGCTGCTAAAGAAATGTAAAAGGTAAGGTCAACCCTACTTAAATCAGGACTTTGCACTAAACAGAATGAACAGGCAAAATATAAAACACCCTTAGGTGGTTAAGGGTTAACATTAGTATATCTATAGCCAGTGATGTGTGTATCACTCATCAGTTTATTTTTATTCTGTTTACACAGCGTTCCATAACTGTCAATCACTGGGCTCACATCTTTCTAGCTTAGTCACTGGGAGAGGAGTGATTTACACATGGGGCTGCTGAGAGCCACTGAAGAATCAAAACCCATGCACCCCATCTAGTTTATCTTGGGTGCTATATGCTATAAGAGTAAAACTAAACTCACCGGACACTTTATTAAGTACTCCTGTTGAATTGCTTGGTAACACAAATTGCTAACAGCCAATCACATGGCAGCAAACTTAATGCATTTAGGCATTTAGATGTAGTGAAGACGACTTGTGGAAGTTCACACCGAGCATAAGAATAGGGAAGAAATGTGGCATGGTTGTTGGAGCCAGATAGACTGGTCTGAGTATTTAAAAAAACTGCTGATCTACTGGGATTTTCACACACAACCATCTCTCGGGTTTACAGAGAATGGTCAGAAAAAGGGAGAATATCCAGTGAGCGGCAGTTGTGTGGAGGAAAATGCCTGGTTGATGTCAGAGGTCAGAGGAGAATGGGCAGACTAGTTCCAGATGATAGAAAGGCAACATTAACTCAAATAACCACTCATTACAACCAAGGCATACAGAATACCATCGCAGAATGTTAACCGCATCCAACCTTGAAGCAGGTAGGCTACAGCAGCAGAAGACCACACGGGTGCCACTCCTGTCACCCGTGTGAACAGGAAACTGAGGCTACAATTTGCACAGGATCACAAAAATTAGACAACAGAAGATCAGGAAAAACGTTGCCTGGTCTGATGAGTCACGATTTCAGCTGCAACATTCAGATGGTAGGGTCAGAATTTGGCGTAAACATGAAAGCATGGATCCATCGTGCTTTGTATCTATGGTTCAGGCTGGTGGTAGTGTAATGGTGTGGGGGATATTTTCTTAACACACTTTGGGCCCCTTAGTTCCAATTGAGCATCTTTTAAACACCATGGCCTACCTGAGCATTGTTGCTAACCATGTCCATCCCTTTAATACTACAATGTACCCATCTTCTGAAGACTTGCCACGAGAATGGCGGAGGAGATACTGCTAATGATACTACGGAAATCCCCCCCCATTTGTCTATGGGAGGCACATAAATGCGTCATTAGGGGTACCCTAATTAAGATAGGATCTTATCATAAGTAACTCCTTACCTCCCAAATCGACTCTTTGTTAACAGAAATTCGAGAGCTAGAAATAGCACATAAGAAATCCCAAGCACAAAAGATAGGTGACCAATTACAGCAATTGAGAGAACAACAAAATTCACTGCTTAATAAGAGAGTGAAAGGAAAACTTGCTCGTGATCAAAGAGCGTTTTAGGAGTATGGAAACAAGGCTAGTAAGATCCTAGCAAATGCCCTGTAAACTACAATGGCTAGAAATTATATTACGCAAATTAAAACGGTCAGGAATACCCTGGTTAAATCAGCTAAAGAAATAGCACAGGAGTTTAAAAATTATTATGCAGTTCTCTATAATCTGGAAAACAGACTACTACCCCTACACAGGAAAATAAACAATTAGCGACATGGCAATACATAAAGGAGTCAGGGATGCTGACATTATCTAAACTAGCCATCGAGAAATGAAATCCCCCAATTACGGACGAAGAATTTAGAAAAGAACTAGACTCGATGAAGGCAGGGAAAGCCTCAGGTACGCACGGTTATACTTTACTCTAATATAGATCTTTTGCAGATAAATTAGCTGCCCATTTCGTACAGGCAGATCATTCTCTTAGAGTAGGTCAAACAATGCTTAGGGACATCTTACAGGCGAATATAACAGTAATACCAAAGTAGGGGAAAGGACCCAGCAGTATGTTCGAGTTACTGGCCCATTTCATTATAAATATTGACTTGAACATTTTTACTAAGATTTTAGCATCAAGAATAATACAGTATATAACATCTCTTATCCATCTAGATCAGGTGGTGTTTGTACCAGGGAGGGAAGGCAGGGATAATTTACAACGAGTACTCAATGTAATTCATCACTCTACTACCCAATCATTACCCTTAGTGCTTTTGTCGGCAGAGAAAGCATTTGATAGGGTAGATTGGACATTCATATAAGCCACCTTAGAACATATAGGCCTTTGTGAGGAAGGGATGCACGGTTGGTCTTCGGTACTCTACTCGGTTTCCTCAGCTAGAGTGAGGAACAATGATACCTTCTCAGAAGTGTGCACACAATATGGAACGGTACCCGGCAGGGCTGCCCATTGTCTCCTCTTATTTTTATACTTACCCTAGAACCATTTCTATGTACAGTTAGGGCTAACCAGGATATAAAAAGGTATTCAGACTAGGGGGATGGGACATAAACTAGCCGCATATGCGGATGACTTAATTTTTAATTTTTTTTTACTTCGCCATTGATGTCTCTACCTTTGCTCTTGGTAGAACTGCGAAAATATGGTGCCCTCTCGAATTTTAAAGTAAACTACTCAAAATCAGAAGCGATGGGAGTGAGCTGAGAGGCAATAGTAAAACTTCATATTGGCTCTCAATTCAGTTTTAAAAGGACGGATTCACATATCCATTACTTAGGTACGAATATTCCGAATAATTTGCGTAAAGTCGTTGAACTTAATTTTTTCCCATTGACCCATACATTTAAACTAGATCTTCAGAAATGGTACCAGGAATTGTTTACCTCGTTTAGGCGGACCAATGTTATTAAACTGAATATCATGCCCAGACTGATTTACTTGTTACAGTCACTACCAATTAAACTACCCCAGTTTGCATACAAGGTTTTTGAAGTTCATATGGGCAGGTAAACCAGCGAGAGTGCAGAGATCTATTCCGATACTTCCGAAATCAAAAGGTGGTATCAGTTTTCCAGATCCAATAAAGTACTATGAGGCAGTGCATCTATCGAGAATACTCGACTGGTGCGCCCAACAAGAAAATAAAAACAATGGGTACATCTAGAACAGGCAACCGTGGGCATACTGTTAGTGGAACTTCCTTGGATTCAAGGAGATGTAATGCCGATAGAGGCCAGTAAACATTCTTTGGCTGGAGCCACCCTGAAGGTTGCAAGATCTGTTTTTAAACATACAGACCTTTCACCTTCCCCGAGCCCCCTAATTCCAATTTTGGGTAACACATCCTTTTAATCGGGAATGAATGATCCTAAATTTGATATACTTATTCGTCGTGGCTCCTTCTGTTTGTTGCATTTTGTTCAAGAAAATCGGCCGATGATAAGCAATGAAATAGTAAGCAATTTCTCTGACATTTTGGATTTCCTTCGCTGTGCTCAGCTGTGTGCATATCTCTGTAATATATCAGAGACGTTTTCTGAGATAAGAGACCTGACTACATTCAAACAGACCTGGCTTGAAGGAAAGTCAATGAGACATTAATTATCTCATTCATACACCTTGTTAACTCTGGCTAATGTCCCGCAGGACCTTCTTTTCCTTCAACATTGGGAAGGGGATTTACAAACCAACTTCACTTTAACGCAAAAATATAGAATTTTATTTTTCGCACATAAGTCCTCTGTGGTGAGCAAATATCAGGAAGGGGGATACAAACTCCTTACAAGATGGTATCAAACATGAGTTTTACATCATAGGTTTCCTCAGATCTCAGATCCTCAGATGTCTGTTGGTGCCTTCGGGAATCGGCGGGCACCCTATTATTATTATACAGGATTTATATAGCGCCAACAGTTTGCGCAGCACTTTACAACATAAGGGCAGACAGTACAGTTATGAAACAATTCAATACACGAGGTATGAGAGGGCCCTGCTCGTTAGAGCTTACAATCTAGGAGGAAGGGCCTAGTGATACAAAAGGTAATAGCTGTGGGCGATGATCTGATGGAGAAAGTAAAAGTACAGTTGTTAGGTGGGGCCCGGATAGGCTTTTCTGAAGAGAAGGATTTTCAGTGATTGTCTAAAAGCAAGCAGAGTATGAGATAGTTAGACAGATTGTGGTAGGGAGTTCCAGAGGAAGGGAGAGGCTCAGGAAAAGTCCTGGAGGCGAGCATGGGAGGAGGTGACGAGGGAACTAGAGAGCAGGAGGTCTTGGGAGGAACGAAGGGAACGCGTAGGTTGGTGTTTTGAGACAAGGTTAGTGATATAGCTGGGGGCCCGAGTTGTGGATGGCTTTGTAAGTTGTTTTTAGAATTTTGAATTCAATTAGTTGGGTGAGTGAAAGCCAGTGGAGGGATTGACAGAGAGGGGTAGCAGACACTGAGTGGTTGGTAGGGTGGATGAGCCTGGCAGAAGCACTGATGATGGACTGAAGGGGGATAGCCTGTGTAAAGGTAATCCCGTGAGGAGGGAGTTGCAGTAGTCGAGGCGAGAGATGACCAGGGAGCGAACTAGGAGTTTTGTGGTATCATTGGTTAGGAAGGGGCGTATTTGGAGATGTTGTGGAGGATGAGACAGCAAGATTTGGAAAGTGTTTGGATGTGGGGCCGAAAGGATAGTTCAGAGTCCAGGGTTACACCTAGAACCCTGGCATGCGGGGACAGGCTGATAGTAGTGCTACTGATTTTGATAGAGAGATCAGGGGCAGAGGCACGTGGGGGACGAAAAATCATGAGCTCAGTTTTGGATAGATTGAATTTGAGGAAGTGGTGTGACATGCAGGCTGATATGTCTGTTAGTAATTTAGTGATATGTGAGGAGACTGAAGGACCGAGCTGAGGGGTAGAGAGATTTGGGTGTCGTCAGCATAGAGATGGTATTGGAAGCCATGGGAAGCTATTACCTGAACCAGGGAGGAGGTGTAGATAGAGAATAGGATAGGTCCAAGAACAGAACCTTGGGGGACCCCGACAGAGAAAGGGAGAGGAGAGGAGGCAGTAGAGTTGTAAGTGACACTAAAGATGCGGTTGGATAAATAGGATGAGAACCAGCGAAGAGTACAATCATGGAGACCAAAGAGGTGGAGTTTTTTGAGGAGGAGGGGTGGCCCACTGTGTTAAAGCAGCAGAGAGGTCTAAGAGTAGGAGTAAAGACTAAAGTCTATTGGATTTAGCTGTTAGCAGATCGTTTGTGAGTTTTAGGAGAGCACTTTCCGTGGAGTGGAAAGAGAGTGTGTAGCGCTAGTGATGTATAGGATACACAAGAACCTAACCAGAATGGAAATCTGGAGGCAGATTGTGTTGTAGATACAATAATATAACACTAACTGGAGTGTATAAAAGTTACAACCAAAAGAGAACAATTGAATCTGTAAATAAGATATGTAAATTCAAACAAGCAATATACGCGATGGGAAATCGCATATAGTCACCTAAACTTACATATAATGAAATATTCAAAACTGAAAAAATAAAAATTGCAAGAAAAAAGTAACACAGTTGAGTTTGCAAATCCAAAGACAACTATTTGAGTGGTGTGAAATTGCATACTCAGATAAACCTATATATGAATAAAGGAATATGATGTAATGTATCACAGGAAAATACAAACACTATAAAAAATGCATGTGGTTGAAGTGAAAATATAAGTGATTAAATATTGCATCAAATCGCATAAACTCAAAATGCGACAAAAACGTGAAAAGTGTGTTCTAACACTGATTCAAACAGATATATGTACCTTTAGGTATAAAAAGGGGGCTTCTATATAGCATGAAAACGGTCTAAATGTACAGTGGGGACGGAAAGTATTCAGACCCCCTTAAATTTTTCACTCTTTGTTATATTGCAGCCATTTGCTAAAATCATTTAAGTTCATTTTTTTTTCCTCATTAATGTACACATAGCACCCCATATTGACAGAAAAACACAGAATTGTTGACATTTTTGCAGATTTATTAAAAAAGAAAAACTGAAATATCACATGGTCCTAAGTATTCAGACCCTTTGCTGTGACACTCATAAATTTTACTCAGGTGCTGTCCATTTCTTCTGATCATCCTTGAGATAGTTCTACACCTTCATTTGAGTCCAGCTGTGTTTGATTATACTGATTGGACTTGATTAGGAAAGCCACACACCTGTCTATATAAGACCTTACAGCTCACAGTGCATGTCAGAGCAAATGAGAATCATGAGGTCAAAAGGAACTTCCTGAAGAGCTCAGAGACAGAATTGTGGCAAGGCACAGATCTGGCCGAAATATGTTTCAACATAAATAAATACAAAAATTGATATATGACATTTGTATCCAAACTGTAATGTTCAAATTCATGTGCAAAGTGCAGTGGTTGCAGAGGTTTCTATAAAACCTTCCTTTGAATTTACAATTCAAGCGCAAGCCGGGTGCAAACGAGGCTTGCACCGCACGCCGGCGTGGGAATCACACGACGCCATCTCTACACCCATTATTAGCTGCTGGAATAGCTTGGTGCCAGCTCACGGGCACCTTGAAATGTAAGAGTACAATCTTTTTCTTAACTTAGCTTAAATAAACAGCTTTTACATACTGCGCAATGATCGCTGTCTATTTCATATGAGGAGGACAGGGCTCATATATAATTTCATATGAGGAGGACAGGGCTCATATATAGCGCATTGGGGTCAGCAAAGAAACGGTGCAGGTGGAGTTGTTATCCCTACTAAATTAACCAAAGGCATATTGTTCATTGACATCTGGTGAGTGGCTAATCCAGGTGGTGGTGGTGGTCTTGTCACGAAAGTGGTGAAAGTGTCACGAAGAGTCACGGATAATACACGTTGTAAATTCAAAGGAAGGTTTTATAGAAACCTCTGCAACCACTGCACTTTGCACATGAATTTGGACATTACAGTTTGGATACAAATGTCATATATCAATTTTTGTATTTATTTATGTTGAAATATATTTAGGGTATATTTAGTGGGGTGGATAATTAAGGCACTATTACTAGTGATATAAGGATTTGGGGGTTAGGATGTTTGTGCAGGTATGAATCTTAACAGAGTGGTGTATCCAAAGTAGAGTAGCGCACTCAACACTATATATTTTTTTTATTATTTTCACCTAGCGGTGTTCTTTTTGATTGCAGCAACTCAATTTTATATTAATAATTTTTTTTGCGCCGGTGACACATATATGCTCATTTGTTTCACAGATCTGGCTGAGGTTACAAAAAAATTTCTGCTGCACTTAAGGTTCCTAAGAGCACAGTGGCCTCCATAATCCTTAAATGGAAGACGTTTAGGATGACCAGAACCCTTCCTAGAGCTGGCCGTCAAACTGAGCTATAGGGGGAGAAGAGCCTTGGTGAGAGAGGTAAAGAAGAACCCAAAGATCACTGTGGCTGAGCTCCAGAGATGCAGTCGGGAGATGGGAGAAAGTTGTAGAAAGTCAACTATCACTGCAGCCCTCCACCAGTCGGGGCTTTATGGCAGAGTGGCCCGACGGAAGCCTCTCCTCAGTGCAAGACACATGAAAGCCCGCATGGAGTTTGCTAAAAAAAACACCTGAAGGACTCCAAGATGGTGAGAAATAAGATTCTCTGGTCTGATGAGACCAAGATAGAATTTTTTGGCCTTAATTCTAAGCGGTATGTGTGGAGAAAACCAGGCACTGCTCATCACCTGTCCAATACAGTCCCAACAGTGAAGCATGGTGGTGGAAGCATCATGCTGTGGGGGTGTTTTTCAGCTGCAGGGATAGGAAAACTGGTTGCAATCGAGGGAAAGATGAATGCTGCCAAGTACAGGGATATCCTGGACGAAAACCTCCAGAGTGCTCAGGACCTCAGACTGGGCCGAAGGTTTACCTTCCAACAAGACAATGACCCTAAGCACACAGCTAAAATAACGAAGGAGTAGCTTCACAACAACTCCGTAACTGTTCTTGAATGGCCCAGCCAGAGCCCTGACTTAAACCCAATCGAGCATCTCTGGAGAGACCTAAAAATGGCTGTCCACCAACATTTACCATCCAACCTGACAGAACTGGAGAGGATCTGCAAGGAGGAATCGCAGAGGATCCCCAAATCCAGATGTGAAACACTTGTTGCATCTTTCCCAAAAAGACTCATGGCTGTATTAGATCAAAAGGGTGCTTCTACTAAATACTGAGCAAAGGGTCTGAGTACTTAGGACAGGGTTCGACAAACCCCGGGCGCCAGGTCGCATTTGCGACTAGAATTAGCGACCTGGCGCCTGGGGTGGCACATCTGGGGTATCCTGTGTCCATTCGACACCCCCCCCCCTCCCGGCGCGATCGCGATGGGCCACGTCGGTAATTGAGGCCGCGGCTTTGCGGCCTACTGCAGTCCTATGGTTCCTTCTGCAATCAGGCGCCCTCTGGTGGTGGCCGTTGGTATGACAAGACATTCATCAATGCTAATGGAGCTTTCCCTACCTGTTTTCACTGCCCGTTCATCTCCTTCCCTTTACTTAGAACCCCCAAACATTATATATATTTTTTATTCTAACACCCTAGAGAATAAAATGGCGGTCATTGCAATACTTTCTGTCACACCGTATTTGCGCAGCGGACTTACAAGCGCACTTTTTTGGGAAAAAATACTTTTTTTAATTAAAAAATAAGAAAACAGTAAAGTTAGCCCAATTTTTTTTATATTGTGAAAGATAATGTTACGCCGAGTAAATTGATTCCCAACATGTCACGCTTCAAAATTTCGTCCGCTCGTGGAATGGCGACAAACTTTTACCCTTTAAAATCTCCATAGGCAACGTTTAAAAAATTCTACAGGTTGCATGTTTTAAGTTACAGAGGAGGTCTAGGACTAGAATTATTGCTCTCGCTTTAACGATCGTGGTGATACCTCACGTGTGGTTTGAACACCGCTTTCATATGCGGGCGCTACTCACATATGCGTTCGCTTCTGCAAGCGAGCTCGGCGGGACGGGGCGTGTTTAAAAAATAATTTTTTTTCTTATATATTTTACTTTTTATTTTTTATTTTTACACTGTTTTTTAAAAAAAAATAAAAAAATTGTGTCACTTTTATTTCTATTACAAGGGATGGGGCACATTTAATTTTTTTTTTTTTTTCTTATTTATTTTAACTTTTATTTTTTCACTGTTCTTTTAAAAAAAAAAAAGTCACTTTTATTCCTATTACAAGGAATGTAAAAATCCCTTGTAATAGAAAAAAAGCACGACAGGACCTCTTAAATGTGAGATCTGGGGTCAAAAAGACCTCAGATCTCATAGTTACACTAAAATGCATTAAAAAAAAAAAAAATAAATAAATTGTCATTTGAAAAAAAATAATAATAAAATGTCCCTTTAAGAGCTATGGGTGGAAGTGATGATTTGACATCGCTTCCGCCCTGCAATGACTTGGAGATGGGCGGGGGGGGCCATCTTCCTCTCACTCGTCTCCATGTCAGGCCAGGGACAGATCCGGATCGCCTCCGCCGTTACCGACTGCCACGGTAAGCGGTGAAGGGCACCGGAGCGCGGCGGTGGGGGGGGCCCTCTCCTGCCGCCGATAAAAGTGATCTTGCTGCGAATCTGCTGCAGAGACCACTTTTATCTGAAAGAGAACCGCCGGCTCTTGAAGAAGATACCGGGGTTATGGTAGCTAGCTGCTACCATAACAACGGTATTTCTCTTCAAAGACAGGACGTATATAGTCGTCCTGCGGGAAGGAAGTGGTTCATTAAAATGAATTTATTATTTGTCATCTCCCTGCTTGGCCCCTTTCACACGGGCTGTCTGATCAGGTTCGCCTGTCAGTTTTTCAGGCGGACCTGATTGGATCCTTAGCGGGAATATGGTGGTCTTGTGTCCCTGCATGGCAGGAAATAAAAGCAGTCACATTTGTTCTAGTCGTCTCTGTGTAAATTTAAGATTGGTTAATTTTTATATTGAAAATAAAGCTGCCGGTCGTTTAAAAAAAACCTGGCTCCTAACTTTTTTAGCTGGCTCCTAGATTCCAAGCAAATTTGTCAAGCCCTGACTTAGGACAATATGATATTTCAGTTTTTCTTTTTTATTAAATCTGCAAAAATGTCAACAATTCTGTGTTTTCCTGTCAATATGGGGTGCTGTGTGTACATTAATGAGGAAAAAAATGAACTTAAATGATTTTAGCAAATGGCTGCAAAATAACAAAGAGTGAAAAATTTAAGGGGGTCTGAATACTTTCCGTCCCCACTGTATACCCAGATATGACGTGGAAACAGTATAAGTGTATTCCCAAATGTCATATGCAATAAAGTAAAGCGCCTAAAAATCCAAGATGTGCTGTTACAAAAGGGTGGAATCGCACAATAGAGGTACACCATACACAAATAATAACAAATCAAAGTCCGTATTGGTGTGACAGAAAAATGTCCATGCAGATTAATGCAGGACAATTGATGTATTATCTAGATTTATGTATTGCATTTCAGTGCACTCTATGATAAAAACGACACTCAGGGTAGTACTTTCACCTTCTGAGGGTAAGGGAGGGGATGGGGTACTCTTACCCGAACTGGTGGACTCACAAGCCGGTGGCGGTGAGTCAATCAAGCTTGTATCGGAATACGGTAAGTATGGATCAGGTCCGGAAAGACGAGATATTCAGACTTATCCTTGGTTGGTCAATGAGTAACACAGACCTTAACTCACCACAGAAGTACACCGGACATGGATGGAATTCAGAAACCGGAATACTCTGTTTTCTTATTCACCAACCAATCGAAGTTGTTACATGCACCGATCCTCATCTCCAATCCTCTCGATAATGGTAGTAGTTTTCAAAATATGAACAGAAGAGAGTACCTCCACATAGTGTAAATCCAAATACGGATAAAAAATGTATTCAAAAATAAATTTCCAACACCCAAACAAACGGGTGTTATAATGAAACAGGTTCAATTAAACAGGTAAAATGCGCAGTAAAAAGTGGCTCAGCAAGCATATTAACTTTACGCGTTTCGTCTGCATGGACTTCGACTGGGGTATATGCTGACCTGCCACCACTGCGCTTATATATACAGACATTAATTATAAAAACATTAAACACCTGTTTAGACATTGTGGAATCTAACTTCCAGGTTTTTGGGCGTGCGTTCCAATCGTGGTCATGTGACATGGGAATGAGTCTATAGGGAAATAGTGTAGCGCAACCAGGCAACGTTCAAATGAAGCCAGGCCTCTGTTTCGTTATCCAATCGCCATGACATGCGTCAAACAGGTGACGTGAACGTCACGCGTAAAGACGTGGGGCGTGGTTAGTCACTGAGTGCTCGGCGTCCGAATGTCTCACGTGTGGCCACAATGTCACATGGGAAGCCGTGGGCAGGGCCAATGGCCAACGCCCCTCCATCGATCCATGCGCAACCAGAGCATGCATAACATATGGAAGAAAAAAGCTGGAAGTGGATAATAGCAAATGTGTTCCAAGCCTCAGGATCATGAAAACTGGTGTTAGAGATGTAAAAGGCACATCATAGGTAGTTATAAATGAATATATTGACCGAAATTGAAAAAATAAACAATCAGACAGAACATATCTTCTGTGGTGTGCAACTTATAATTAGAAAATGATAAATAATTGACCGGAGTGTCAGGAAGTGAAATAACACAAGGCCAAAGGATGAAAAGAATCTATATGTATGTCGAACAGATGACCATACTACATGATAAAAAAAAAATATCTATATGCATAGCAAAAGCTAATATGCTGTAAAAATGCATGTACTGGTAACGGCCATATAGAGAGTGGGCGAACTACTTTCATCGCTGGGTGATTACAGGTGCTGTGTGGTAGCCACTAAGACCAAACTGTTATGCCCCGTACACATGGTCAGATTTTCCGACGGAAAATGTGTGATAGGACCTTGTTGTGGGAAATTCCGACCGTGTGTGGGCTCCATCACCGATTTTCCATCGGATTTTCCGACACACAAAGTTTGAGAGAAGGCTATAAAATTTTCCGACAACAAAATCCGTTGTCGGAATTTCCGATCGTGTGTACACAAATCTGACGCACAAAGTGCCACGCATGCTCAGAATAAATAAAGAGATGAAAGCTAATGGCTACTGCCCCGTTTATAGTGCCGACGTACGTGTTTTACGTCACCGCGTTCAGAATGATCAGATTTTCCGACAACTTTGTGTGACCGTGTGTATGCAAGGCAAGTTTGAGCCAACATCCATCGGAAAAAATCCTAGGATTTTGTTGTCGGAATGTCCGACCGTGTGTACGGGGCATAAACGTATATATGAACATGCAGGCAGCAATATGGGCACATTTCAGCTGCGAATCACTGAGCTCAGTTGGTACCCTCTCTACAAAAAAGGCCGGTATGTACCAGAATGCAATATACAAGAATATTGAGAGCAAAGAGAACAAGAAACAGATCAAAAAATAGTTTAGTGTGTATATTAGTATGTGTTAAATCGAATTGGGACACTAAAAATAGCAATATTATAAACTATGGTACTTAATAAATATCCCAAAAAATCTGTGTATGATAACGAATCAAACAAAAATAAATTCATATATATCCAAATCAAAATAGTGGGATTGAGATATTACAGATGTAAAGCCCTAATCAAGATTGGTTAATGAAAGCATTGATGTCCCAGTCTATGTTTAACCCGTGGGGTGTATGACATTTAAGCTGGTATATCCAGAAAGTTTCAAGTTTAGACACGCCCCTCAAATTAGACTCACCCCTCCAATGGGGGATGCATTTATCTATAACTTGAAACTTTGTACCCGATGGCTTTTGGTTGTGACATTGAAGGTAGTGTCTCGGGGTGCTGATTGATGCGTCCCTTTTTATAATAAACGGGATTACACTATTTGGTTTCCTCTACATTTTTTCCATATCCCATCTGTGACTCCTAACGGTGTGTGGGGGTTAATCCAGTCCACAGTCTCCCCCATTGCAGCAAGCATTACCTTGCTAAAGCCTGCTTAACCTTTTTTTTCAATAATTAGGTGAACACCATCTGGTAAGCTGACACCCATTTACTAAGCACTTTTGGGTGATATTCTAGGCAGCACAGTGGTCTAGTGGTTAGCACTCTCACCTAACAGCAATAGGGTCGCTGGTTCAACTCCCGAACACGACACCATCTGCCTGGAGTTTGCATGTTCTCCCTGTGCCTGTGTGGGTTTCCTCCGGGTACTTTGGTTTCCTCCCACATTCCAAAGACATGCTGGTAGGTTAATTAGATCCTGTCGAAAAAATTGGCCAAATATGTGTATGTGTTTGTAAGCGTGTCGGGACCCCACAGGGTAAAGGACCGTGCTATACCGCAGATGGACACCAGCGGGAAAAAGCGCCCTGAGGCGATTCAGTTTACATAGGTAACGCTATACAAGTCACTCATTCATTCAGAGAGTGTTATATTATTGTATCTACAACACAATCTGCCTCCAGATTTCCATTCTGGTTAGGTTCTTGTGTATTATATACATCACCAGCGCTACACATTCGTTTTATATTATCCGTGGAGTGTTGAGGGCAGAATCCAGACTGAAGGGGACCAAGAAGGTTGTTTTTGGCGAGGTGGTCACTCAGTCGGTTGTAGACCAGACGTTCAAGGAGTTTGGATAAGAAGGGGAGATGTGGCGTAGGTTGTTAAGATTGGTGGGGTCTAGTGAGGGCTTTTTAAGAATGGGGTGACTAATGCATGTTTTAGAGAGTTTGGTAAGCTGCCTGAAGAGAGGGAGAGATTGAAGATGTGAGTTAGGTAACGTGGCTAAGTTGGGGCAGGACAGAGGTGAGATTATGTCATAGAGGTGGTCAGTAGCAGAGTAGAGAAGAGAAGGGTTGAGGAGGCAAAGGTTTCTACGGGTAATTGTTAGGCGGTTGGAGGGAGAGGAGGTGGTAGAGAGGGAGAGAGAGAAACTAATAAGGTGGTGGTCAGAGAGAGGGAAAGGATAGTTGGAGAGGTTGCACAGAGTGCATAGGTGGGAGAAAACAAGGTCAAGGGTGTTTCCGTCAGTGTGTATTCCACATTTTTTGGGAATGCTCGAAGTTGAACGACTCTTGTTATATGATTAAACATACAGTCAAAGAGATAACTGGTCGGTCTCTTGAGAGGAAGCCATTAGCATATTCCTTATCTAATAGGAGATATAAAAAATTATTTTTAAAACATCTTTTAATGGCTGCTAAATCATGTATCCTTGCACTTTGGAAGAGCTCAGCTGCGCCGACTAAAGCTCAATGGATGGCTAGAATTAGGGAAATCCAGGAAATGGAAGACCTTATGATGACAATGAAAGAACAGGGAGAGAAATATGGGAGGATTTGGGTTACATACTTATCATATAAAGATCAATCCCCTGTAGCATAGAAAGGAATACTTAGGAGGGTAGGTGATATACAGTACTGGAGAGGGATACCAGGGGGAGGGGGGAGTGGCCCCTTTTTTTTGGTGTTTGGATGGTGGTAGGGTTTTTTTAAAGTGGGAAAGAGAAAATGGAACAATAAGCATATATTTCTATCTTATTGGGGTTAGATAATTTAAGGTAAATAAGTTGAGAACAATAGTAGTTAGACATTATAGTAGAGAGCCATAGGCTGCAATTGCTAATATTTAGGTAAGCTGGACTTAAATTTGTAAAGTGTATACATTTCTCTTGTTTGTTTTTGTTTTTTTGTGGGCTGTCTGGTAATACTCTGGATGTATAGTGATGTTGTCATTTTATATTATTGGATATAAATAGAGAATTATTAAAAAAAAAAAAATACATGAAAGCATGGATCCATCCATCCTTTCTTGTATCAACGGTTCTGGCTGGTGGTGGTGATGTAATGGTGTGGGGGATATTTTATTGGCACACTTTGAACCACTTGAGCATTGTTTAAACACCACGGCCTACCTGAGTATTGTTGCTGACCATGCCCATCCCTTTATGACTACAGTGCACCCATCTTCTGATGGCTACTTCTACCAGGATAATGCACCATGTCACAAAGCTCAAATCATCTCACCACTGGTTTCTTGAATAGGACAATGAGTTTACCATAGTTTCCAATGGTCTCCACAGTCACCAGACCTCAATCCAATAGGGATGAGGTGGAAGGGGGGATTTGCATCATGGATGTGCAGCCAACAAATCTGCAGCAACTGCGTGATGCTATCATGTCAATATAGACCAAAATCTCTGAGGAATGTTTCCAACATCTGTCATCTGGCCGCTCCGCTCAGCAGAGGATCAGCAAATAGATCCTCTGCACAGAAAAACTGATCTGGCCTGGGTGAAAGGGGCCTCAACAATCTAATAGTTATTTATAATATATAAATACTAGAGAGGTTACAGATCAGCTTGTTACGGTGTAGATGGTGAACAAAAAGTTGCCTATTCTTCAGTAATCCCTTCATAGTGGCTCCACTTTTACCACTCATGTCATACACAATAATAAATGGTAACCATTAAGTTGATGCAATTAAAATCCTTTATTTGTCCTTTAAGGAACAACAATGTAATCGGCACAAACTTGTGAGAGAAGCAACATCTTGAAGAATCCCGGATCTCTCTCAAACACAAAGGGTGTTCAAGGGGTATTTCTTTGCTTCTTATTCCTCTGCCGGGGAATACTGGTCTGGCTGCAGCTGTACAATAGGGGACTGCAGTTCATCTATGAATTACAATGAGAGCCGTATATCTTTCTTGATAACTGGCTTAAACTGTTTTTAGTAGCATTCTTAACCCAAGGTGAATGCGACAATACAATGCCACATCAGAATACAGAGGGCACGACAGTAAATCAGGGAATGAATGCCTGCTAAAGAACCTGTAATTACAGTGAGAAATGGCCGCTACAGAGAAGATAGATAGGACAGAGATTGCACAAAGATTGTTTTCCGATTTTGCCAAAAAATATACTTTATTTTCTTATAGCATGGGCCATAGATAAAGAAATGATAAAGTGGTTTTCCTGATTTTTTTTTACCATTTCATTACATTATTATTTATTATTATTAGTAAACCAGCTTTATATACAGTTTGCGCAACACTTTACAAACGTTAGGGTAGACAGCACAGTTACAATACAATTCAATACAGGAGGGATCAGAGGTCCCTGCTTGTTAGAGCTTACAATCTAGAAGGGAGGGTCAAGTGATACAAATGGTAATAACTGCGGGGGATGAGCTGATGAAGAAAATGAAAGTACAATTGTTAGGTGGAGGCAGGATAGGCTTCTCTGAAGAGAAAAGTTTTCAGGAATCGCCTAAAAGTGTCTAGAGTTGGAGATAGTCGGACAGATTGGGGTAGGGAATTCCAAAGGATGGCAGAGGCTCAGGATGAGTCCTGGAGGTGAGTATGGGAGGAGGTGACGAGGAAGCTAGAGAGCAGGAGGTCTTGAGAGGAACAAAGAGGATGATTCGGTTGGTATTTTGAGTCTAGGTTAGTGATGTAGCTGGGGGGCAGAGTTGTGGATGGCTTTGTAACTTATTGTTAGTATTTTGAATTTAATTTGTTGGGTGAGTGGCAGCCAATGGAGGGATTGGTAGAGAGGAGGAGCAGACACTGAGCGGTTTGTAAGATGGATGAGTCTGGCAGCTGCATTCATGATGAACTGAAGGGGGGATAACCTTTTTAAAAGGTAAGCCGATGAGGGAGTTGCAGTAGTCGAGGTGAGAGATAACCAGGGAGTGAATCAGAAGCTTTGTGGTCTCATTGGTTAGGAAGGGACATATTCTGGAGATGTTGCGGAGGTTGAGGTGGCAAGCTTTGGAAAGTGATTGGATGCACCCTGGCATGCTGGGATGGGTGGTTGGGTATGCCATTGCTCTTGACAGAGAAGTCAGGGGAAAAGGCACGTTGGTAAGAAAATATTATGAGCTTGGTTTTGGACAAGTTGAGTTTGAGGAAGTGGTGCGAAATCCAGACAAATATGTCTGTTAGTAAGTTAGTGATACATGAGGAGACTGATGGAGTGAGCTGGAGGGGTGGAGAGATAGACTTGTATGTCGTCAGCATAGAAATTATATTAAAAGTCACGGAAGACTATCAGCTGACACAGGGAGGAGGTGTAGATTGAAAATAGAAGATGTCCAAGAACAGAACCTTGGGGGATCCGGCGGAGAAAAGAGGGGGAGTGGAGGAAGTAGAATTGCAAGTGACACTGAAGGTGCGGTTGGATAGGTAGGATGAGAGCCAGCAAGAGCACAGTCACAAAGACCAAAGGAGTAAAGTTTTTTGAGGAGGAGGGGTTGGTCAACTGTATCAAAGGCAGCCGAAAGATCCAGAAGGAGGAGTACAGAATAGTGTCCATTGCTTTTTGCTGTTAGCAAGTCATTTGCGAGTTTTAAAAGAGCAGTTTTTGTGGAGTGTTTTGTGGCAAAATCTAGACTGAAGGGGATCAAGAAGGTTATTCTTAATCAGGTGGTCACTCTGTTGTAGACCAGGTGTTCAAGGAGTTTAGATGAAAAGGGGAGCAAGGAGATAGGGCGAAGATTGTTAAGATTGGTAGGGTCCAAGGACAGCTTTTTAAGTATGGGGGTGACCAGTGCATGTTTTAGAGATTTGAGGAAGATGCCAGAAGAGAGGGAGGGATTGAAGATGTGGGTTAGAGTGTGTAGGATAGAGTCAGAGGGTGACTGTAGTATTTGAGAGGGAACAGGGGACAGGTGGTTAGGTGGGCATTATACAGTAAATGAGTTTAGCAACCTTGTCTATAGTAGCAGGGTTGAATAAGGGGAGTGTTGACATTATCTGGCCATTTCTGAACTGTAAGGGCCTATTCATACCAGAAACTATGTATCTACTGCACATTTTTTTCATGCACATTTGCATGCATTTGATGCATATTTTTTATGCATGTGTACATGCATTTTTCCACGCATGTGTGTTTACGTTGGTAAGTGTTTACATGCATTTGCACACATTTGTGCACGCTTGCGATGCAGCTTGCTCTACTTTCAATGCACTGCACTGTAATGGTGTGAACTGTGCCTATAGGACAGGGGTCTTCAAACTATGGCCCTCCAGTTGTTCAGAAACTACAATTCCCATCATGCCTAGTCATGTCTGTGAATGTCAGAGTTTTATAATGCCTCATGGGACACGTAGTTCCGCAACAGCTGGAGGGCCGTAGTTTGAGGATCCCTGCTATAGGATAACGTAAATTTTGGACTGTCTATACAGTTGAAATGCAGTCAAACATGCCTCCAACTGCATCTGGTGTGAATGGGCCCTAAAAGACCAATAATGAATCAACCAACGCCTCAGGCATGGAAAATTTTTGGATTTATGGAAAATCCCCCTGTTAGTGGATGGGATGCTTTTTCATTTTATGAATAAAAAGGGAAGGAAGGAACAGAAGTAGGGTGCTGTGCTATTGTCGGCGTTGAGCAATGATCATGGCGGGTCCTGCTGTTCATATGAACTGTGTGAAAATGAGCAGATTTCTTATATCTTGTTATTGATTCATCCCTGTCCATGCCTTTGGAATCAGAAACCGGCAGACAAAAAAAATAAACTAAACCGAAGCATATTTTTTTTCTAGGGATGGATAGAGTGGAGAAGGATTCAAACCCCTTTGTTCATTTTTTACTGCTATCTGGAACGCCATTAAAGAGATTTCCCCTCTCTAAGGCCTCATGCACACACAGCTCCTCTCAACGCCATTCTCCTGACAGGAGAAAAGCAGTGTTAAAGACGTGCCTACAGTCACATTTTCAGATATGTTTAGGCGAGTTTAAATGCATTCAGGTGTGTCAAGTGTTTAGGTGTTCATTCATTTAATTGGCCAGAATAGTAAACAGAAAAAAAAAAAAAAAAAAAAACGCCTCTAAAATGGAAGTTTTTTGGAGTTGCATTGTACATGAGGCCTTTGAGCCCATTAAAACCACTAGCTGCATTTACTTGTTTTTCATACATTTCAAGGGACCTACCGTATTTATCGGCGTATAACACGCACATTCATTTTAAGAGGGAAGTTTCAAGAAAAAAACTTAAATTTTAAATAAGGAACTTTGAAGCAAAATAAGGGTCAGTGCCCATCTGTAGCCTCACAAGTGCCATCAATGCAGCAGCCTCACCATTGCCATCAATGCAGTAGCCTCACCATTACCTTCAATGCAGCAGCCTCACCAATGCCATCAGTGCAGACTGATCGATGCCCATCTGCAGCCTAGAGGGGACAGGGAAGGGGGCGGGACAAGCGCCGACAGATTACATACAGTGAGAATCTCCTATGATAGACAGAACAGTAGTCCAATGGCGGCCCAGGAGATGGGATTTCTTATTACAGAGGCCGCCAAGTAAACAGAGGATTCTCACTGTATGTAACCTGACGGCGCTCGTCCCACCCCCTCCCTGTCCCCTTTAAGGCAGCTAAAATTGAAGTATTGGCGTATAACACGCACACGCTATTTGCACCCGATTTTCTTCATGATGAAAAAGTGAGTGTTATACGCCAATAAATACAGTAACTTGTTAACAGACCCTTACTGTCATGGTGACAATGGTTTCACCAGACAGGAAGTGTCTTAAGTAGATTAAAGCTGGGGTTGCACTGATACCGGTATCGGTGTCGATACCAAACATTTGCATGAGTATTAATACTTTCAGGCTCAGTTCTTTCAGTCGTGAGCGGGACTCCCCTAGTAACAGCCGAAATGTAAAAAAAAAAAAAAGGCAATTATCGGTTGTTAAGGAGAGGGGCCGCCGCGTCCTTAACAGCCGATGACTCATTCAGCTGTCAGTGGGGTTCCCCTGTTATCAGCTGAAGTTTAAACAAAGTCCCGGTGTTCTGTCGAGAAGTGCCCCCCATCAAATAGTGCCCGCGCATGTGCAGGACGGGGCCTCACTTCAGCTGATTTGTCAATCAGCTGAAGTGACGTGACCAGGGCGCAAGCACACATCGTAGGAGGCATCTCTCGATGGGAGATACCATTTCACGGTCACAATTCAAACCTATACAAACAGCGGGGGTGGGGGGGGGACACACCGTAGTTCTCACATTGTGCCTCGCTGTTGTCGGGCGGCTTTACTGTGTGCTGATGGTCCAGTTTTGTTTGTGTTGCAGGGCTGGTTTGCTGTGTTGAACGGCCGGTTTTGCCTGTGTGAAAGGGAGGGTTGCAACACAGACAAAGCCAGCTCTTCAACACAGCCACTAGCCACCCTCCAGCAGCAGCGATACACAAGCTGAGAACTATGTTCTCCCCCGCTGTTTGTATAGGTTTAAATTATGCCTGTGAAATGGTATCTCCCATCGAGAGATACCTCCTACGATGTGCGCATGTGCCCTGGTTACGTCAGCCCAGCTGATCGGAAAATCAGCTGATGTACTGTTCCGTACGGCGCATGCGCAGTACATCCCGGGCACTATTCGATGGGGGGCACTTCTCGACAGAACATCGGCAATTGGAGCTGTCAAAAAAAACAGCAGCCGGGCAATGATGAAACAGAAAGATAAAAAGAAACATTGTTTCTTTTTGTACCTTTCTGTTTATTCATCTACAGACCAAAGGGATGAACTTTGATCTGCAGATGAAGTCATCCTAAAGAATAATTAAAGGCAAAACTTCTTTTTTTTTTTTTACATTTTGGCTTGGAAGGTTAAAACCCCTGTCAGATTTTTTTTTTCCCCATCTGTATCCCATTGCGGAGATTTCCCTTCACTTCCTGTCCCATAGCAAAACAGGAAGAGAGAGGAAATCTCTGCACATTAAGAGAGTTCCTTGGGGACCCCCAGGTCACCAAAACTGGTGTCACCATTTGAAGATTTTCCCTCTATTTTTTTTCTGGGGACAACCCAAAATTTGCGGTTTTCTTTTACTTTCACTTTCAATGATAATGGTAAACAGTACAAATAGAGAGGACGAATCTCCTTAATGGGGGCACAGACAGCAATAAAAACTGACAGGTGTTCTTATTTCACTCCGCTATCCCAAACTAAAAAAAAAAAAAAAGTTTTCCCTTTAGTTATACTTTAAGCAACCTGTCAAGTCAAAAAAAAAAAAAGTGTTTTTTATTAAAATGTTCCTCTGTTTATCCCCTTATTAACCCTTAATTTACTCGAATCAGTCTTATGTAGCTCCTTATTCCCCTTCACCATTAAATTATTATTTTCCTGCTTATTTTTTTCACTTCTGTTCTACACCTTTAACATATATTTACATGTTTCACATTGAAAAAAAAGCACAAAATTAAAAAAAAATTAAAAAAAAAAAAAAAATTTTGTTTGTAAATAACTTTTTCATGCTTTGTACCATTGCTGACAGCTAAAGCGTAAACAAAACAGTTGCGGTAGGTATCGGTAATTGATATCGACGAGTACTAAAAAAAAAAAAAAAAAAGTATCAGTACTTGTAAAAAAAAAAAAATGGTATCGGTGCATCCCTAATTAAAGCATTTGTTGTCAACTGTTATTGCTGTCTGTGTCCATGTTGCTAATTTCCCCTCTCTTCCCATTTAGTAAAACAGCTTATACATTGATCACCCCAAGGCTTTATGGCGTACGGGCAATTCAGCCGCTAGAGACAAATAGCCAGGACTGCTAAAAAGGTTGATTGTGTAACCAGATGCAGTGAGATGCTGTTCTGTCGCTTGCCGAAACGCTGGTCGATCTCGATCACTAGTTATGAGAGCAACATCTCCCTGCCTCAGCTACAGAGGAAAGCGATGCCATGGGGACAAATAAGTAACCTTTTACTAATAATGACACTGGCGATTTTGACAAACAGAGGATTGCTAGCGGCAGAGTTGCCCGTGTGTGTCATAAGCCTAACAGAATAATGAATAACTAATAACTTTAGTCTCATTGCTAATGCATGCATTTAGGGGAATATTGCTAGGAAAAGTGTGCATTGATGCATGCTTGCAAAAGTTTCTATCTAGTGACTACATACAATATACACACTGTGGGGTTGATTTACTAAAAACTGGAGAGTGCAAAATCTGTTGCAGCTCTGCATAGAAACCAATCGGCTTCCAAGTTTCCTTGTCAAAGCTTAATTGAACAAGCTGAAGTTAGAAGCTGATTTTCCAGTTTTAGTAACTCATGCCCGCTGTCTCAGGTGGTGAACTAGTGCTGCAGCAAGGGCCTGAAAGCTCTATGTTTATTGATCTTCTACAGTGAGGGAAAAAAGTATTTGATCCCCTGCTGATTTTGTACATTTTCCCACTGACAAAGAAATGATCAGTCTAATTTAATGGTAGGTTTATTTTAATAAGTGAGAGACAGAATACCAAAAAAAAAATATCCAGAAAACGCATTTCAAAAAAGTCATAAATTGATTTGCATTTTAATGAGTGAAATAAGTATTTGACCCCTTCGCAAAACATGACTTAGTACTTGGTGGCAAAACTCTTGTTGGCAATCACAGAGGTCAGACGTTTCTTGTAGTTGGCCACCAGGTTTGCACACATCTCAGGAGGGATTTTGTTCCACTCCTCTTTGCAGATCCTCTCCAAGTCATTAAGGTTTTGAGGTTGACATTTGGCAACTCGAACCTTCAGCTCCCTCCACATGTTTTCTATGGGATTAAGGTCTGGAGACTGGCACTCCAGGACCTTAATGTGCTTCTTGTTGAGCCACTCCTTTGTTGTTGTGGGTCATTGTCATGCTGGAATACCCATTCACGACCCATTTTCAATGCCCTGGCTGAGGAAAGGAGGTTCCCACCCAAGATTTGACGGTACATGGCCCTGTCCATCGTCCCTTTGATGCAGTGAAGTTGTCCTGTTCCCTTAGCAGAAAAACACCCCCAAAGCATAATGTTTCCACCTCCATTTTTGACGGTGGGGATAAAGTTCTTGGGGTCATAGGCAGCATTCCTCCTCTTCCAAACACGTCGAGTTGAGTTAATGCCAAAGAGTTTGATTTTGGTCTCACCTGACCACAACACTTTTACCCAGTTCTTCTCTGAATCATTCAGATGTTCATTAGCAAACTTCAGATGGTCCTGTACGTGTGCTTTCTTGAGCAGGGGGACCTTGCAGGGGCTGCAGGATTTCAGTCCTTAATGGCGTAGTGTGTTACCAGTTGTTTTCTTGGTGACTATGGTCCCAGCTGCCTTGAGATCAGAAAAGAGGAACATGGGAGCGGACTTTATAGGTACCAGAAAAGGAATACAAAATATAATTAGAAAAATAATTAATTTATTAAACATAAATATAAAAAAAATGACAGAACAACATTAAAAACAAATAGTATTGGCTTTCAATTGAATAAGCCACACATAATATGTATGATGGTCCCTGTTGCTGCTTGAATGTGGCAGGTCGACATTTCGCTTTCGCTTCCTCAGGACCTATGTGCCTGACAAAAAGCAAAGGAATTCTGTATAAGAAAGGGGAAACGATCATATTTCTTTTTCTTTCAAATATAAGTTTATTTAAAAGCAGGTGGGGCTAAGGGCCCGCAGTAACATCATAAACATGAACAGAATTTGAGGACGCAGCCTCTTACAACAACGTAACTGAAGTCATGACATAATGATTTTCCATTACAGGGTCATATTCATGTTATTACACTCTGTACAATAGAATCGACCCTGTGGTTGAGCTCAGACCAGTTTATTTAGACTTATCCCACCTACTAGTTTTCCTTTTTTCAAAAATAATAGTTCTAGAGAAATATGAAAAGAGAGAAAAGAAAGAGAAGAGGTTAAGAAGTATTATGCCGCGTACACACGAGCGGACATTACGGCGGACTTTGCCCGGCGGACTGGATTTCGTCGGACAATTCGATGTGTGTGGGCTCCAGCGGACTTTGTTTTCTTAAAAGTTGGACGGAATTAGATTTAAAACTTGTTTTAAATTTATCCGTTGAAATCGAGTCCGGTCGAAAAGTCCGCCGTCTGTATGCTAGTTCGACGGACAAAAAGCCACGCTAGGGCAGCTATTGGCTACTGGCTATGAACTTCCTTGTTTTAGTCCGGTCGTACGTCATCACGTACGAATTCGACGGACTTTGGTGGATTGTGTGTAGGCAAGTCCGTTCATTCACAAAGTCCGTCGGAAAGTACGTCGAAAAGTCCGCCGGGCAAAGTCCGCCGTAATGTCCGCTCGTGTGTACGCGGCATTAGGTTCAAAGAGTAGAGGGGGCTGGGGTGTGGTACACGGGTGGGGGAACACGGAGGCAGCTCCCAGATAATACTTGGTGCATACCTGTCAAGAGAAAAAAAGCCGTCGCTAATTGGCTTCCATTATCTGCTTCAGCTCACGGTTGTGCTAGTAAATTTTGTCCTTCATTAGAGTATATGTATATAAGCCATTGCAACCAGGTTTTAGTGTATAGTTCAGCTTGGTTGCGGGCTGTGAGGATAAGATCCTCCATCTTCCTGATATCTTTTTTAACCACATGCCTACAGTTGGAGGTCTGGAAGTCTTCCACAGCAGAGGGACACATGCTTTGGCCGCATCTAGGAGATGTCGGATCAGGGATTTTTTGTACGTCTTTCTGGACACAGTAGTGGCATGTAAGAAGAGACCAGGGTCCGCCACAATAGGGCGTTCCATGAATTTCTGTATCGTCTGCTGTATGGACCTCCAGAACTGCTCCAACTTCCGGCAGGTCCAGAAAACATGGAGAATTGAGCCCCGTTCCTCCCCGCATCTCCAACATAAACCCGAAGAGGTTGGGAAAAATCTCTGCGGTTTGTCTGGAGTGTTGTACCATCTAGTCACTAATTTGTAATTGGCCTCCTGCATTTTTGTGCATATTGAGGATTTAAATGTAAAGTAGAGTATGTTTTGTTTTTGCCGTGATGTACAGCTGCACTGCATATCTCTTTCCCAAGTCCCAAGGGTGGGGATTTGGTAATTCTCTGGTGGTGTAATCAACAGTTGGTAGGTGGCTGACAATGAGTGTGGTAGAGCATCCTCCCCTGAGCAGTATATTTCAAATGTATTCAAGGCCCGGTCAAAATTCCCAGGAGGTGGTAACGTCTTTAGGAAATGGTTAAGCTGTAATGCTCTCCAGAAATTTAGGCGGAACGGTCCCTCCATTTTCATTAGCTTCTCTATGGATGGCCACTTTCCATTTATTATGAAATGGGATGCTTGTGAGTACCCTGCATTACGTAGGGAACGGAATACTGGATCCGTACAACCTGGACTGAATTCTGGGGTTCCCAGAATCGGACGCAGTGGGGACCCAGGGGATGCAAGATGTAGTCTAGCAAAAAGAAATGAACAGATTTGTGTAGTTGTTCCTATCAGGGGGTGATTTTTCCTATTCCCAGGTAACAAATCATGGCACCAGGGAGCTCTGTCCAGAGGTATAGCACATTGGGCTTGTTCCAATTGGGTCCATAACTTGGTGGTGTTGTGCATTTTTCAAATATGGACAGTGGGCATAGATATACATATCCAGAGTGAGATGTCTGCTAAGCAGACATACATAAATGATGCATAGAGAGGAAGCCACTCACATAGAACAGCAAAGCTCTCATACGTATGACATGCCCCACGCCATCCCAGGGGGGCCTAGATTGTACCGAGACTCACAAAGGTACCCAGAAGAATCAATCGGAAATCAACATAATATAAAATATGCATACTATAAATAACCCAAAGACAGAAGACTTTGGGATAGGGTTAAACTCAAAAAATAATAATAAAGCCCTAGATTCAGCATATACGCACTTGGTTATGGAGATATAATTTTTCAAAATCAAGCCTAGCAGGTGTAAATATAGCAGTCTGGTGGACTATAGATGGAAGGACAATAATTGAGAGCTAGAATAGAACAGAGAGGACCATCAGGCGTATGGACAGCTAAATAAACACTATAGGGTCTACCATCAGATACTGAACAAAGGTTACCTCTAAAAAGAGTGATGAAGCCTCAGAACATATACAAGGAAATTATCTCCATAGGACACAATAGGTGAAAATCTAGAGAAAAATGACACAATTAAAAGGTATCAATCAGGAGAAAAGCAAGGAATATATTAATATGAATATGCCTAAATACAGACTCACCAGAGGTCTACTGGTAAGTATATTCCAGGGCCCTGTGCTGATCAGGCATTGACACTAATTGAGAAAAATAGCCGGATAAGGTTCTAAAAAGACCAAATATCTAGTGTCAATTCCATGATAACAGCCCATCACTGAAACATCAGTGATGGACAGAAAAAGATCTTAGGAAGCAGTACAAAGTTTTTTCCACAAACCTATCACTAGGAGTCCATCAGAATGCCACCGCTATAATAGGCAAAGATAGCACTGAGCTATATATAATGCCTTCATACCACGCCAAACAGATCTCAAGAAATTATTGCTGACAGCTGTGTCGGCGCTACCAACGTGCACATTAGCAGGGGGGGGGGGGAATGATAGAAAAACAAGATAATAAAAAAGAAAGTGTCAAGATTCTTTAGGAACAGACCATGGGCTGTTCGATTGGCTCTCTCAGATGCACAGTCCGACAGTGCTGACGTTGACATTACCGCAATCAAAAGAGGGGAAGGAGAGTGCGGCCTCCCCCCAAAATAGATAGCCCGAGGCTGATGGACCACTCCATCGGCTCTTGCGCATGCGTACTATGGCACTTGCACATGCGCAGTGTATCCACAGTGTCAGGGCTGGATTACGGAAGTGTGCACCTGCGCACTAGCATGCATTCAACACTTAGAAGATAGGCGCTTGCTACACAGCCGCTATGAGTAATAAAGAATAAATAGGAACATAAATGTTCCTACAAGATATTCTAGCTGAAGGGAACAAATTAATTAATTAAGAGTCCTAATATATTGATAGAATGGGTCAGCATCCGTCGGCTCAATTTTTAGGGACAAAAGATGTTAATCCCCCGGCTCCTACCACCGCATCACCACCACCAAGGCCTTATAGTGACAATTTGTCACACTATAGCCAGATGTTTACCATGCAGGGGTTCCCCCAATAAAGAACCGACAGGCAACAAAAAAGGAGACTCAGCGCCCGGCCACCACTAGGGAGAAGCACAGAGCATGCCATAAGTAGTGCCTCATAATTCAATCACCCATGAAGTTTGTAGTCTGCAGATGCCCACTGCCAAACCTTTCATTTTCCATTATAAAAACAATTCACAAACATTTAATCTAGTTATAATGTTAATTAGACCATATATCTATACGGACCGCATACAGTTGAATGGGAGAGGATGGTATCCCAGTTCTTCTCTGAATCATTCAGATGTTCATTAGCAAACTTCAGACAGGCCTGTACATGTGCTTTCTTGAGCAGGGGAACCTTGCGGGCGCTGCAGGATTTCAGTCCTTCACGGCGTAGTGTGTTACCAATTGTTTTCTTTGTAGATATGGTCCCAGCTGCCTTGAGATCATTGACAAGATTCTCTCGTGTAGTTCTGGGCTTCCTCACCGTTCACATGATCATTGAAACTCCATGAGGTGAGATCTTGCATGGAGCCCCAGACCGAGGGAGATTGACAGTTATTTTGTGTTACTTCCATTTGCGAATAATCACACCAACTGTTGTCGCCCTCTCACCAAGTTGCTTGGCGATGGTTTTGTAGCCCATTCTAGCCTTGTGCAGGTCTATAATCTTGTCCCTGACATCCTTGGACAGCTTTTTGGTCTTGGCCATGGTGGAGAGATTGGAATCTGATTGATTGCTTCTGTGGACAGGTGTCTTTTTTACAGGTAACAAGCTGAGATTAGGAGCACTCCCTTTAAGAGAGTGCTCCTAATCTTAGCTTGTTACCTGTATAGAAGACACCTGGGAGGCCGAAATCTTGCTACTTGATAGGGGATCAAATATTTATTTTACTCATTAAAATGCAAATCAATTTATAACTTTTTTTAAATGCTTTTTTTTGGATATTTTTGTTGTTATTCTGTCTCTCACTGTTAAAATAAACCTACCATTAAAATGATAGACTGATCATTTCTTTGTCAGTGGGCAAAGGTACAAAATCAGCAGGGGATCAAATACTTTGTTCCCTCCCTGTAGATGCCTCTCTCAGTGGTCATGGGCTTTTATCCTTCCTTCTTGTAAGTCAAGACTCTCAGCTGTATAAGAGGCACTGCTTGATGCTTTATAGACTAAATAAAGCATTGCCTCAGTTCCCAACTCACCCAGACTGCATCATTGTAGCCTGCACTTCAAAACAGGCTGTAGCAGGAGGTTGATCAGTGTCAGTCATTTGTAAGCGTAGCCCAAAACTGCACAGGCACCAGGATTTATGTAAATGTGCCATGCATCTTTATTCAGAAAATAGCATCTTTCGACTTTAAAGTGGTTGTAAAGCCTAAACATTTTTTTTTACCCTAATGCATTCCTTGCATTAAGGTAAACAATTGTTTAGGTGTCAGCAAGCCCCCTCAGCCCCCCTTTTATTACCTGAGCCCTCATTCGATCCAGCGCTGTGCACGTCTGCAGCTCTTCTCTCCCTTAACTTCTGGGTCTCACTGGCTTTCCTGGGGTACCGGGAGCTATTGGCTCCCAGTGCTGTCAATCAAAGCCAGTGAGGAGGGTGCAGGGGGTGGGGCCGAGTCCTGCTGTCTGTGCCAATGGACGTATGTGAAATCAGCTTCCAATGGGGGCACTGGACAGAGGGGAGGGGCCTGGAGCGCCAGCAAAGGATTCAAAAAGAGGAAGTTTGCGGCCGCTCTGCATTTCCATTGCACAGAGCAGGCAGGTATAGACAATACATGTTTGTTATTTTGAAAAAAAAATACCTTTACAATCACTTTAGGAAAACAGTATACATTAGATTACAAATGAATTAAATTGTTTATTGGTTGGGAAGCGGCAACAATGGTACACATAATTACATGGGTGCTCTTTTCAACCTAGTATAATTTTACTTTAATAGGATACAGGCATGTGTAATTGCTCTGTAGTTTAAAAGCGTAATTACAAGGAACAATACTGTAGTATGGTATAAACAATCATTTAATGAATAAAGACATCAGTCTGCATTAGTCCAATGATTAAGTCCCTGTTTCTCTGAAGAAACCCGATGTCCACATCAATCAGCTTCAAAGTACACTGTCCGTTGTAGCCAATTAATAAACACATTGCACAAACATATTAACAAAAGAACGTCATTATCATTTGATTAGGCACCAGAACATCACAATTAACTGTTTCATAGTGGCTAGGTCAATAAAATAATCAGTACCATGCCCTATTCAATTCATTAGCAAAATGCTACTCGGTAATTTTTATTAGGAACATTTCAAAGAGTTTATATAAGAAGCATTTCAAAGTTTTGAAGTGACAAGTTTGAATCATCTTGCCTGCTGGCCTCCCCTCTTCTTTATTAATTTAGACGCCATCTACTACACCCTCTCTCAACCAGGGTTCTGTGGAATCCAAGGGTTCCTCCAGATGTTATTAGGGTTCCCAAAGATTAGCAAAGAGCAATTTCCTAATCCTAATAGATAAGATAAGTAACCACTGACACAATTATCTTTTATGGTATCTGTAAGAATGGCATTCTTCTCACTGACCACCAGTGTAAGGGGCTTTCTTCCCACTGGCTACCAATGTAAGGGTTGCATTCTTCCCACTGACCACCACCGTAATGGGTATTCTTCTCACTGCCCTCCAATGTACAGAGCATTCTTTACAATGACCACCGATGTAAGGGGGCATTCTTCCCACTGACCACCACCGTAATGGGTATTCTTCCCACTAACCTCCAATGTACGGAGAATTCTTCACACTGACCACCAATGTAAGGGGGCATTCTTTCCACTGACCACCACTGTAAGGGTCATTATTCCCACTGATCCCCAACAAAATGGGTATTCTTCCCACTGACCTCCAATGAATGGGGCATTGTTCTCACTGACCACCAATGTAATAGGGCATTCTTCCCACTGACCACCACTGTAAGGGGGCAACTTCCCAATGAACAACAATGTACTGTAAGGGGCATTCTTCTCCCTGACCACCAACGTAAGGGTTGCATTCTTCCCATGGACCACCAACGTAAAGGGCATTCTTTCCACTGACCACCACTGTAAGGGGAATTCTTCCCACTGAACATCAATGTAAGGAGCTTTATTTCCACGGACCACCAATGTAATGGGTATTCTTCCCACTGACCTCCAATGTAAGGAGCTTTCTTCCCACTGACCACCAATGTAAGGAGCTTTCTTCCCGCTGACCATCAATGTAAGGGTTGCATTCCTCCCAAGGACCACCAATGTAAGGAGCTTTGTTTCCACTGACCACCAATGTAATGGGTATTCTTTCCACTGACCACCAAGGTAAGGGGAATTCTTCCCACTGACCATCAATGTAAGGCACATTCTTCCCACTATCTTTGTAAGAGGGGCATTCTTCCCACTGACCTTCAATGCAAAAAGCTTTCTTTCCACTGACCACCAATGTAAGGAACTTTCTTCCCGCTGACCACCAATGAAAAAAGGCTTTGCAAACAATCAGAAAAGTATCTCCAAATTGTCCTCAAATCTGCTATGCAGATGCATTTTCCTTTAATGAAGACTAGTCTCCCCAGCAGGATCTCTAGTCCTCTCACAACCTGAACCTATCTGGCCATGCCTGTTCTGCACAGTGATGCAGTGCCCACTTCCAAACTGGAGGCTAGTTGATGACGGGCGCACTCTGTTTCTTCCAAAAGCTATACACCCAGGTGGCTTCAGAGCTTTGTAATTTTCAGTGCCCATAAAATAAGGCACTAGTTTCGGATAGAGTGGAGAAGGGTTTTTTTTTTTTTAATGCTGTCTTAGTATCCCTATTTGGAAGATTCACTCCTCTATTTGTACTGGTGACCCTTGCCATCTAGAAAAAAGTGAAGAGTAATCCAAAATGTTAGACTTGTCCCAAAAATAGGTGAGGGAATATCTCCATATAGGGAAACCTATTCCGAAGAATTCCCTTCTTTTTGGAAGATTTCTTCTACCTTCATGTTGTACCTTTGGTACAGAAAGTGAATGGAAATTTCCCCAGTAGAAGCAAAAAATGAACTGGCAGGGGTTTAAACCTTCCTATTATATCCGAAACTAAAACAAAAGGTTTGGCTATAGGTACACTTTAAAGACCCCCCTCTGACGATGTCCTACTGGATGAAACACGTTAGGCAGGTCGTTGAACACACTATGATTTTACATTGCTCGTTTTTACTGCTTTGTTGCAAGTACAATTTCAAATACATTTTTCCTAAGCATTACGGGCTTCACTATATGTTGCTTTATTCCATCCTGGTGACCCCGTTTGCCTAATTTCGCATTGATTATAGTCCTGAGCGGAGACGGAGGATTGTGGGAGTGTGGAGCCCTGTGTGGAGGTAGAGGATCGAAGCAAGCTCACCCGGTCTTGGTGTCTCCAGTTCTTGGTTGTCCACCTGCTGTCATTTGCGGATGTTGGATTTCTGTTGATGCCTGTTATATTCAGTCCTCTTTTAAGGATATTGAAGTGTCACTGTGGTGAGGTGTGTTTCCTACTCACACTGAAGATTGCACGGGGTCTCATCTCCATTCCGCCTTCTTTTTTATGGACTGCCTTAATTGTTTTGTAGCGCTGCATACAAACTTATATTTATGCCTTTTTGCCATCAACAAATTTATACTGGCTGCTTTTTGTTCATATATCCATTTTACATTGCTCTTTAGCGTGGATACCTTTGCATATATTTTTTGTTTACACTTTAAAGATTAGAAGGCTGGAAGGCTGCTGGCCCTCTTCTGGGAGGACAACTTGAAGGACTTCAATGATTCTGCTGCAAAATGTAAGCTCTCAAGCTTTCTCTTAGAGGAGCAAGAACAGCTACAAAAATCTGAAACCCATGGCTACATTCCCTTGGTTTTTCGTGATAATAGACATCCACAGGAACTATCTGAGACAAATGAGCATCAACTTTTGCTTGTGGACAAAAACATTGATATATGAGCTCCTGTTCTGCTTCTTTGGCTCAGTGATATTGTGATGAAAAAAAAAAAAAAAACAGACCTCGTTGAATTGGCACATGAATATACTGTATCTAAAGCATAGGTGTAGAATCCAATCCCTCTGCAGAAGGTTTAACAAGCCAGCAAGTGAGTGAACATACCAAGACCTAACCGAAACTATGAAATTAGATTACTAAATGTGGATGGTGTGAGACTAATTTTAAAACAATGTTAATGGAATTAACCATTCATCATTTCCCTTTAACCTTTCAAGGATTTTGGCAATAAGATCTCTGATTTCCATAACCATAGCATGGGGACGCTGCTCTATCACAACAGAAAACTTTGGATTAGAGCTCATACTTAAGAAATGAATTGCTGATTTATTCTGAAATTTCCCATACTGGAAAGATTACAAGGCAGATCTTTTTACAAATATTGTTATGCTAATAATATTAGTGTTTTAAGGGATGCCACGTGTAAATGAATATTCCTGATAGTAAAAACATTTGGCAGATTCTCATGTCTTTTAGGGACTTGCCAGATAGATCTTTGCTCCTAAATTTCTAGCTGTCCAACATTCTGCCAATTACGAAAGGAATTCAGTCTTCTAGTTTACATTATTAGAATGCAACTGAAGCAGTGGGGTTCAGCCCTATAGCAGGAATATTGAGACTACATGGTGAGCACAGACTAAGGTGGGCAGAATCTAAATAAGATACCATGATGGACAGAAACTGAATAAAACTCTAGGATCAGCAGGAACTGACTATGACTTCATGGTGGGCAGGATCTGACTAAGACTTCATGGTGGCAGCAACCAAGGTTCATTGTGGGCAGCAACTAACTAGGACTATAGGGTGGACATGAACCGACTAAGTCTCCCTAGTGGGTAGAAACTAAGACTCCATGGTGGGCAGGAACCAACTAAGACTTCATGATGGGTAGAAGGCAACTAAGATTCCATTTTGGGCAGCAAAGTGGACAGGGTCCAAGTGGTGAACTATGTATGACTAAATAATCATGCCGCTCAACCCATAAAAGATATAAGAAGATAGAGTGACTTAACTGCCTTACATCCAATATCATTTTCATGAAGATCTTCCCCCTTAAATTCACATTCAAAAAATATTTTAAGATGCTCATAAAATCCTTTCCTACCTCCAGCTGTCCGGAATCTACTCGTGGTCCATGGAGACATGAAGGAAAGATCCCTTTGGAAGCGAGTCTGAATCTATAGGAAATAAATACAGTGATTAAACTAGACTTTAATGTAATTACAGGTAACAAGTAAAATCACAACAAAAAGATATTTTGTAAATGTTGCAAATAAATCAGAACTTCTACCTAATTTAGCTTTAATCCACCGTTAAAGTAAGAGCTCATACACTGCTTCTGCATGGGTATAGGGCTTCCAGTTATATAATTATGTACTGTGCAATCTCCTTTTCAGGTTCTGAATAGTTGGCGCAAAGCTGTAATGGCTTAAACACCACACTTTCACAAGTTCAGATTCTAAGCAATTTAGAAAAACAAGATAATGGCACTCACAGTAGCTAAAAGGTAAAAAATCATTTAATAGATAGCTCAGTCTAAGGTTTCAGTGAGTGATCCTGCCTAAAAGCAGACAATTACTGCTGTGTTGTTTTCTTTGCTAACCCATGGTGCTCTGAAAATCCATTGCCATGCATTACATGTTTATTTGTAAAACATTGTACTTATGGTAAAGAAACCGGTGCAGAAAACAACAGTATAAATGTTCATAAATAAAAATAAAACAAAATCTGTTTTATTTTCCCTTTTGATCAAATTCTGGAATTACTGCATTAGATGTAAGCCCATCGTCTTTTGCTTCATTCATTTAAATTATCAATTTCTCAAGTACTTTCAGCTCTGCAGAAAATTTTTAGTTGAGACAAATAACTATGTGCTGATCAGACCGATATCAAATGTCTGAACACAGCTCCGGCATAATCAGGTTACTGAGCAGATAATAAAGGTCATTCATTCTTATGCTGTGTGTTTAGACAGGAAGTATTTACATATAACTGCATAGCTGCTGCCATAACACTTTGGAGTCTATTTGTCTGTGTTTTCACACAAGATTCACAGATTTACACCTACCGGTAAGATTCAATCTGATAAATGTGCCAATCATAGGTAAAAATGATAAATTGATGCCTTAAAGTATATGCAAACCCAGTTAATAAAATCACATATAACTTGTAACAGGTTGATGTAACTACAAAAGAAAATTACATTATTTTTAACATAAAGCTGTGATTAAAATAACACCTACTGATCCACAAAGGTCTTTGTTCAGTCACTTCCTGTGATAGAAAGTCACACTCTGTATTGTCTCACATCTGTATTCCTGCATTGTCAGCCTGTCACATGGAGACTACAAGTAGCTCTATCCAATGGCCCAATGTTGTCACCATCAGGAAACCCACCTCGAGAAATGTCATTGGTGGACCCCTCCGTGCCTGGCGCATCTGGTTATGGAAAGATCAGTAACCACCAGGCCCGGATTGGCCATAGGGCAAACCGGGCAAATGCCCGGTGGGCCGGGGCCGCCGGGCTGCATGTTCATGCTTGCAGGGACAAGGCAGGCTGCTCTTTAAGCCCGCGCCAGTCCCCCGGCCTTTCCGCGGCCGCCCGGCTTCCAATTCAGCTCAGGCTCAGCCATCGGCAACAGGGGGATGGAAACATGAAGGGGGGAGGAGCTAGAGGAGACACCTCTCCATGGCCGCCAGTATAGTTCAGCCGTTCGAGCTGGGGGGCGTGACCACGAAGGGGAGAGGAGTCTGCTGCAGGCGGATCAAAGAGAACGAAGGTAAGTGTGGCGCCCTGTAACCTGAATAGGAGGAGCGGTGGGGGGTGGCTGCATATAGAAGAATTATTCTCTCCATCTTCCTCCCGCAGTCTCTGAATGCCTGCCTCTGCTCCTCTCCCTCTCGCAGGCTGTCAGGTACTGCGGGAGGAAGATGGAGAGAATAATTCTTCTATATGCAGCCACCCCCCACCGCTCCTCCTGTCCTGCTTATCTCTGCTGCCCCCACAGTGTTCTCTACCCCCCACAGTGCTCTCCACCTCCCCCATGCTCTCTGCTGCCCCTCTGTGCCCTCTGCTTCTCTCCATGTGCTCTCCACCTCCCACCCTGTGATATCTACCTCCCCCATGCTCTCCGCTGCCCCCTGTGCCCTCCACCTCTCCCCCAGTGCTATCCAGCCCCCGCTGTGCTCTCCACCTCCCCCCATGCTCTACGCTGCCCCCCTGTGCCCTCCGCCTCTCCCCCTGTGCTCTTCACCTCCCCCATGCTCTCCGCTGCCCCCCCTGCCCTCCACTTCTCCCCCAGTGCTATCCAGCCCCCCCCTGTGCTCTCCACCTCCCACCCTGTGATATCTACCTCCCCCATGCTCTCCGCTGCCCCCTGTGCCCTCCACCTCTCCCCCAGTGCTATCCAGCCCCGCTGTGCTCTCCACCTCCCCCCATGCTCTACGCTGCCCCCCTGTGCCCTCCGCCTCTCCCCCTGTGCTCTTCACCTCCCCCATGCTCTCCGCTGCCCCCCCTGCCCTCCACTTCTCCCCCAGTGCTATCCAGCCCCCCCCTGTGCTCTCCACCTCCCACCCTGTGATATCTACCTCCCCCATGCTCTCCGCTGCCCCCTGTGCCCTCCACTTCTCCCCCAGTGCTATCCAGCCACCCCTGTGCTCTCCACCTCCCACCCTGTGATATCTACCTCCCCCATGCTCTCCGCTGCCCCCTGTGCCCTCCACTTCTCCCCCAGTGCTATCCAGCCCCCCCTGTGCTCTCCACCTCCCCCCATGCTCTACGCTGCCCCCCTGTGCGCTCCGCCTCTCCCCCTGTGCTCTTCACCTCCCCCAATGCTCTCCTTTCCCCCCATTGCTCTCCAGCCCCCCCAGTGCTCTCCACCTCCCTTCTGTGCTCTCCACCTCCCCCCATGCTCTATGCTGCCCCCCTGTGCCCTCTGTCTCTCCCCCTGTGCTCTCCACTACCCCCCTGTGCCCTCCGTCTCTCCCCCTGTGCTCTCCACTACCCCCCTGTGCCCTCCGTCTCTCCCCCTGTGCTCTCCACTACCCCCCTGTGCCCTCCGTCTCTCCCCCTGTGCTTTCCACTGCCCCCTGTGATATCCACCTCCCCCATGCTCTCCACTGCCCCCCTGTGCCCTCCACTTCTCCCCCAGTGCTCTCCAGCCCCCCCTGTGCTCTCCACCTCCACCCAGTGCTCTCTAGTCCCCCGTGCTATCCAGCCCCCGTGCTCTCCTCCTCCCTTCTGTGCTCTTAACATCCCCCATGCCCTATGCTGCCCCCCTGTTCCCTCCGCCTCTCCCCCTGTGCTTTTCACCTCCCCCCATGCTCCACGCTGCCCCCCGTGCCCTCTGCCTCTCCCCCTGTGCTCTCCACCTCCCCCTGGGCTCTTCACCTCCCCCCAATGCCCCCAGCCCCCCCAGTGCTCTCTAGCACCCCCCCAGTGCTCTCCAGCCCCCCTGTTCTCTCCACCTCCCTCCTGTGCTCTCCACCTCCCCCATGCTCTCTGATGCCCCCCTGTGCCCTCCACTTCTCCCCCAGTGCTCTCCAGCCCACCCAGTGCCCTCTAGCTCCCCCGTGGTATCTAGCCCCCCTGTCTCTCCTCCTCCCTTCTGTGCTCTCCACATCCCCCATGCTCTATGCTGCCCTCCTGTGTCCTCCGCCTCTCCCCCTGTGCTTTTTCACCTCCTCCCATGCTCTACGCTGCCCCCCTGTGCCCTCTGTCTCTCCTCCTGTGCTCCCCACCTCCCCCATGCTCTATGCTGCCCCCCTGTGCCCTCTGCCTCTCCCCCAGTGCTCTTTAGCCCTCCCAGTGCTCTCCAGCCCCCCTGTGATCTCCACCTCCCCCATGCTCTACGCTGCCCCCCTGTGCCCTACGCCTCTCCCCCAGTGCTCTCCAGCGCCCCCATTGATCTCCGCCTACCCCCTGTGCTCTCCACCTCCTCCCATGCTCTCTGCTGCCCCCCTGTGCCCTCCGCCTCCCCCCAGTGCTCTACAGCCCCCCAGTGATCTCCACCTCCCCCCTGTGCTCTCCACCTCCCCCCTGTGCTCTCCACCCCATGCTCTCCTGCCCTCCCTGTGCTTTACGCCCCACCCTGTGTTTTTGCTTCCCCCTGTGCTCTCCAACCCCCCACCCCCTGTGCTCTCCAGCCCCCCATGCTCTCCGGCCCCCTTGTGCTCTCCTCTTCCTCCCTGTGTTCTCTGCCTCTCCCCCATGCTCTCCGCCTCCCCCCACAGTGCTCTCCAGCCCCCCTGTGGTCTCGCCCCACCCCATGTTCTCAAAGTTCTTCCCTGTGCTCTCTGCCCCACCTGCTTTCCCTGTCCCCCTCACCCCCCGCACCTTTGCCGGGTTTCCCCCTCCCCTCTCCTGGGGGATCCGTCAGGATGGAGAGTGGGGAAGGGGCCGGTTAAGATGTCATGGGCTGCTCATTCCAAAATGCCCGGGCCTATTTTTTGTCCCAGTCCGGGCCTGGTAACCACCATTTGTGAATTAAAAGATTAACTGTACTTCCTGTCATATCCATACTCTCCAAGTGCACATAATGCCTGCGGTCATAGTTTCTACAATTCTCTCCTGAACATACTGCTCCTCCTTTGGACTCCTGTACTGCACATACTGCTCATTGTCATACCATTCACACTCCTTTCCTGCACATACTGCCCATTGTCATACCCTTCGCACTCTTCCCTGCACATACTGCCTATTGTCATACCCTTCCCATTCCTTCCCTGCACATACTGCCCATTGTCATACCCTTTGCACTCCTTCCCTGCACATACTGCCCATTGTCATACCCTTTGCACTCCTTCCCTGCACATACTGCCCATTGTCAAACTCTCTCCACTCCTGTCTTCCACATACTGCCCATTGTCATACCCTCCACACCTGACTTCTGCATCTATTCCCCCCTTGTAATACCCTACACACTCTTCTCATGTACATAATTTCCCCTGCAATGCCCTGCACTATTCTCCTCTACACACTGTCTGTTGCCACACACTGTGCACTCACCTTCTGCATATACTGCCCCCGCCATACCCCCTGTACTCTTTCCTGCACATATTGCCTCCAGTTGTACACTCTGTAATCCTCTTTGCTGCCCTGCTCCTTTGTACATGCCTCCACCTTCCTCGTACATATACTGCTTGCTGCCACACCCTTTGCACTCCTCTGCTGCTTACATTGTCCACCGTTATATCCTCCCTATTCCTCTCCTACACATACTCCCCTCCTGCACATACTGCCTGCTGTCATAAATGCCACACTTATCACTTTAACGTTCTTCTCATTATCACACCCCCTGCACTCTTCTCCTGCATATACAGCTTTCTGTTATATATTCTGCACTCCTCTCCTGTACATACTGCATGCTGTCAAACCCCCTGCACGGCTCTCCTGCACATTCTACCTTCTGTCATACTGCCACACTGCTCTTCTGCACATTCTGCCTGCTGTCACATACTCTGCACTCCTCCCCTACTTATACAGCTCACTGTCATTACCTTTACACTTCTCTCTAGCACATTCCATCCACTTGTCACACCCCCCGCACTCCACTCTGCATATACAGCTCACCGTCTTACCCTCCATACTACTCTCCTACACATAAAGCTCACTGTCTTAAACCCTGCGTTCCTCTCCAAATTATACAGTTTGCGGTCATAGCCTCCACACTACTCTGCTACACATTCTGCCCACTTGTCACACCCCCTAAACTCCTCCCCTGCATATACAGCTCAATATCTTACCCGCTACACTCCTCTCCTGCATATACAGCTCGCTGCCTTACCCTCCGCACTCCTCTCCTGCATATACAGCTCACTTTTTTACCCAACAAATTCCTCTCCTGCATATGCAGTTCGCTTGCCTTACCCTCCGCACTCCTCTCCTGCATATACACCCTCTACACTCCTCTCCTGCATATAAAGCACGCTGTTTTACCTTCCACACTCCTCTCCTGTATAGACTGCTCGCTGTCTTACCCACCGCACTCCTCTCCTGCATATAAAGCTGACTGTTTACTCTCTACATTGCTCTTCAGCATATAAAGCTGACTGTTTACCCTGTACACTCTTCTGCATATACAGCTCACTCTCTTCTTTCCACACTCCTATCCTGCATATACAGCTCACCATCTTACACTCCACACTCCTCTCCTGCATATATAGCTCACTGTCTTACATTCTGCACTCGTCTCCTGCATATACAGCTCGCCGTCTTACCTTCCGCACTCCTCTCCTGCATATACAGCTCGCCGTCTTACCTTCCGCACTCCTCTCCTGCATACACAGCTCACCGTCTTACCCGCCACACTCCTCTCCTGCATATATAGCTCACCGTCTTACCCTCCACACTCCTCTCCTGCATATATAGCTCACCGTCTTACCCTCCACACTCCTCTCCTGCATATATAGCTCACGGTCTTACCTTCTGCACTTATCTCCTGCATATACAGCTCGCCGTCTTACCTTCCGCACTCCTCTCCTGCTTATACAGCTCGCTGTGCGCTAAGACACGTTTTCAGCATTGTTTATCTAGCCTCAACCTTTCCCGTTCTGGAACAGGCACACTTTTTGCTAGTTACTTTAAAAACCACAGGTCTAGAATTCAGTGATGTGGTCCTTTAAAGGTTTATTTATTGTTCTTCCACCTGTTTCATGCATCAAACTGTCAATACAAGGATCTATAGTTATTTTCCCAGAGAAAAAAGCTTCAACTACCACAGTCCAGAGCAATTCTGAGTGTGATTGGTGACTGTGTAGAGAAGACTGACAATTCTTATCAATGACACTTTAAAACATTAGCTCTATGGGACAGACAGACTAAACAAGTGGTATGCTGATAATCCTGACTTTTACAAAATAGTCCTAAAATCTGTATACTAAAAAGGATCATGGTTTCATGAGTCCGGGAAGCGGTTTGGTGTAAACGGTTAACTTTTTTTTTTGGGGGGGGGGGGGGGTGGAAAGTGAAACTGCTATGAATCTGCACATTTCTAACTGAGCACATGCTGAATAATTATATTAGTCGAGGTTACCTTCAGTGAAAACTGCATGCCAAAAAAATTAGCAGCTGAAATATGCAAACTTCAACTTTTCCTACAAATGTCAAGCTAAGTTCTGCCTTCTCTGCCTCCTTAAGGCCCAGTAGAGAGGTACAGAAGGGAGTAGGGCACATTTTTTAAGAATTACATTAAAGTAGTATTAAACCCTCGGTATTTTTGGTTGGTTTGAGCACAATAAAATAAATGTTCCCCACTAAACTATTTGTTAAACTGTCTTACACCAGCATTTGAAGTTTACAGCTTTCAATGCTACTGGCTCCTGCTCTCTCAGTGCTGCTTCCCTGAATTTCTGGTCTTCACAGGAAAGAGTTGACTGTGGATAGCGCAGTCTGCAGCCAGTCTGGTTGGAAGAGGGAGAGGACAAGGGGAGGGAGGAGCAGGAGAGTGCTTTGCAATCCTTGGCTATAGGGTTGTGTGTTTCTATTTAGAGCCAGATTTAGACCTTTGGGGGGCCCAGGGCACTTTAGGTTCGGGAAGCCCCTTATACACAGGGTTGGTTTACATTCCCAGTGACAGCCACACATTTTTTAAATGCATGACACAAAGTCATTCTGAGGTCACCCATGCCCACACACACACAGTCATAGTGCTCTGTGTGGTTTGCTTGAGCTGCCAAAATCCATTTTTGAAAAACTATACAATATACCAGTCCAGAGTTTTACAGGTGATGGCTGGTAGAATATTACTTCCCAAGCAGTGGGATTCAATCACAACCAGTGAGCGAATGAGGGGAGAGAGAGTGTGGGGCCAAGCAGCGGCTCGTGGGTGCACCTGCTCGGGTGCCCCCAGAGCAAGCTGCTTGCTCAGGGGCACTCGGTAGGAAGGAGGGGCCTGGAGCGACGCCGGGGGACCAGAGAAGAGGAGAATCAGGGCTGCTCTGTGCAAAACCACTGAGCAGGTAAGTACTGTATAACAAAAACAACAAGCCTTTACTATTACTTTAAACTACATTTAAATTTACATGTTTATCTAAGACAACCCGGTCCACAGGGTGACAATACTGCTATGTGATTTTCCTGGAAAAAAAACAGCATTGTTTGGAAGGAAGTGGAACATCAACAGACCTAGTGGCAGGATCAATATGTAATACAATTATGTTATCCAGGGACCCAAAAAATAATCATCTCTGTTCTTACTCATAGTTCTACTTTAAAGCTGAAGTTTAATCTGCTTATAGGTTACCTTCTCCGTTTTCCCAATACCCCCCCCCCCCCCCCCCCCGCATAAGCATGCTGAAGACATTTTTAAATTTGAATTCCGGGCACAAAAACCCTCATTCAAATATATTCTTCAATTGACACAAAGGATATATATCTACTTTGTGTACCAAATGACTTTGCGAACTCAGGTATTACCTTGTAAAAGGAATGGTGACATCATCACTGTGCTGTACATAGCCTACACAGAGAGCAGAGCTGTGGGAGGAACATATCAGGCTTCAACCACTAAAGGCTGTCTGCAAAAAACTACAGGAAGGGGCAGGAACAAGACCAGTCATCCTGCACAAGAAGAGAGAACAGCAGTACAGGAGAGGAGCGCTATAGAAAATGATTTAGTGTTAGTAAACCATATATATCAAAACTAGCAAATCATTAAGTATATGATACAACATTTAAAGTCCACTGTGCATATAACAACTTTTTTATGTTTGACTGTGATAGTTCAAAAAACGATTTAAGTGAAAAGTCCCATTATGGAATCCCAGTGCTATTCAAATAATTCCCGCAGCCACGCCAATCCATATGTATATCACCAAGTTGTGAATATCCACCACTGGGATGGGTAAAGCATTTACCAGAACGCGTGGACTCAGCATTGAGTCAGATTAGCTGGTATAACTGCCCCAGATGATGTCCTTGGTCGAGTCCTATCCAGGCCATTGCGTGCTAAATGTCACCCTACTAGTTGGATGTTTTGACAAGCGTTTTAAACCTCTGTTTTGAAGTAAGCGTTCTGTACTTTTTTAAATAAATGAGTCTTTTGTGGTTTTGTGCTATGTGGAGGCGTTTTTGAGTCTTTGGACCATATGATGCAACCAGGAGAGTGTTAACTCTACCGTAAGGTTAAGCCGTGAGATCCTCTGAGCCGCCCTTTGGACCATCTCTCAAGAGATTTATATTTACACCAGCTAATCTGACTTGGTGCCGCTGGTGTCTGAGTCCACACATTCCGGTAAGCACATTACCCTTTTCGGATGTGGATATCCACAACTTGGGGAGATACAGTACCTTGAAAAAGTATTCACACCCCTTGAAATTTTCAACATTTTGTCATGTTACAACCAAAAAAACTTAAATATATTTTATTGGGATTTTATGTGATAGACCAACACAAAGTGGCACATAATTGTGAAGTGGAAGGAAAATAAAATAATAAAATAAATGGTTTTAAAATTTACAAATAATTATATGGAAAAAAAGTGTGGCGTGCATTTGTATTCAGCGCCCTCCCCCCCCCCCCCCAGTCAATACTTTGTAGAACCACCTTTTGCTGCAATTGCAGCTCCAAGTCTGTTTGGGTTTGTCTCTACCAGCTTTGCACATTCAGATTGGATGGAGAGCGTCTGTGAACAGCAACTTTCAAGTCTTCCCACAGATCCTCAGTTTTCTGCCACACATAGAGTTTTGCATTTAGACCATGTAGTTCAATCTTGGTCTCATCTAACCAGAGCACCTTCTTCCACATGTTTGCTGTGTCCTCCACATGGCATCTCGTAAACTGCAAACAGGACTTCTTATGGCTTTCTTTCAACAATGGCTTTCTTCTTTTCACTCTTCTATAAAGGCCAGATTTGTGGAGTGTACGACTAATAGTTGTCCTGTGGACAGATTCTCCCACCTGAGCTGTGGATCTCTGCAGCTCCTCCAGAGTTACAATGGGCCTCTTGGCTGCTTCTCTGATTAATGCTTTCCTTGCCCGGCCTGTCAGTTTAGGTGGACAAAAATTCTCGTACGACAGAATAAAAAAAATCGTATGTGATGTCATGTGTTGTAGTGTATTTCTATTGTATTTTAGGACGACAACTGTACTGATTAAACGAAAATCGTATGATCTGGTATCACATGAGTCAAATTTTCGTGTTTGTATGATCAGATAATCGGATAAACTGTCGTGATTGGCTTTTGAAAGCTCTTTACTAAAGTTTTGATTATTGTACGATTGCTTTAAGCGGTATTTTTCGTCTGATTTTCAGATCGTATGTACGGGCCATAAGGTTCTCTAACAAACATCTGAGGGCTTCACAGAGCAGCTGTATTTATACTGAGATTAAATTACACACAGGTGGACTCCATTTACTAATTAGATGACTTCTGAAGGCAATTGGTTCCACTAGATTTTAGATAGGGGTATCAGAGTAAAAGGGGGCTGAATACAAATGTACGCCGCACTTTTCAGATGTTTGTAAAAAAAAATTCTTCCACTTCACAATTATGTGCCACTTTGTGTTGGTCTATCACATACAATCCCAATAAAATATGTTTTTGGCTGTAACAGGACGAAATGTGGAAAATTTCAAGGGGTATGAATACTTTTTCAAAGCACTGTGTCAGAAACCATGAAATCAGACAGAGACAGAAGTACAGTTAAATCACACTTGTTTAATAATAAAAGTAAATAGAACAAACGTTGTCAAAACATAGCCAGAGTTCAGGAACCAGAACGGATAGTCAGACAAGCCAAACATCAGGGAGCTGGAGATGAGCGTAGTAAAACAGCAAGCAGGATCTGGAGCCAGAAGGGATGTCAGCCAAGCAAGTCTTTTAACAGGAATGCAGGAGATAGTCTCTGTGATGTTGACTAAGTTGAAGTAAGAGATCCTTTGGGCTGGACGGCTTAAGTAGACCGGACTTACGAGCAGGATATCATCAACAGCTGAGTAACTGTGGAGAGATAGGAGCTGGCAATTAGCCGACAGCTGAGCGCCCAGCTCAGAGAAGGAAGGGCTGAGCCCAGCCCTGACACAGGGTACACATGGATTGTTGTGGCTGCCATCCGCAATTATTTGAAAAGCACTGGGATTCCATAACGGGACGTTTCACTCAAACACATTTTTGGACCATCACAGTCTATAATATATAATATATATAAATTGTTATATGCACAGTGCACCTTAAATGTTGTATCATATTGTACTTGATATGCTAGTATTGATATACAGTATATGGTTTACTAACACTAAATAATTTTCTATAGCACTGCACTTTTATATCACATATTTTTTGCACAATGGTTTGTCAATCGTATTGCTAGCAGCTGCATCCTTTGAGACTATTAGCGCAGTATTCTCATTAATAGAAGAACAGGAGAGGAGCCTGAACAACTGTGCAAGACTAAAAGATTGGGGTACAGCTTTGGGCAAATAGTACATAAAGGGGAGAAAACTGAAAATATTGGCAACAGGAAAGGGAAAATAAATTGTAAAATAAAAACACTCCCCCCCACCCTTTTTTTTTTTTACTACAAAGCAACAGAAGGAAGAGTCAAGCATGTTATCCAACTTCAATTTGCCAAAAATAGAAAAGCCTAATGTCTAAGTTCACTGTGCAGGCTGAATTGATTCCAGGTATGATCGCCCCTAGGAGTGCTGGGAGCACAAGTTTCAGCTTTTGTTGGCTCAGCTTGCTCTGACACAGTTCTGTATCTTCCATTAGAATAGGCAATCACTGTACATGTGTTGTTTTATCCATCATACCAGTTGGAGGGAAAAGCTGTAACACGTGTGGACAGTGGTGGGGTAAGTAGAGATGTTTGCACTGAGGGTAAAGACATATGGATATACACTATGGTTCCTATAAAAATTTATCACACCATGTTGTATTGTCATAGAACACACCATATCTGAAAACTGGTAGGCTACAACATATTATACATTTTGGTCTTCAATAAAAGAACGTGTAAAAAAAAATAAAAAAATATTAAAAGGTCTTTCATTTACATATACTTTAAAACCCCACTCCGCAGAAAGAAAAAACCCTTCTTTGCAGTGGAGGTTGAGGTTTGAAGGGTTTCTGGTGAAAAGATAATGCTGGGCTCATAGGGTTAACTGGCTGGTATTGCTATCTTAGGGTATTTATGTTGATGTAAATGATATGGTTTGTGGGCTTTTACACCCCAGAGGATCTCCACAATCTCCTTGTCTTGTAGTGTAACGTAACGGGAAATGATATTAAAGCGCCACACTACTGCTAAGAGGTCCAGACACAATTTTACTCCATTAAAAGTAGCCAACACAGTTCAAGGGTCCAAGGGTGCCCCTTTCAACAAGGTTTGACTGACCTTCAAAATGTGTTGCCTACTTTTCGGATTGTCCCCCTGACTTTTATTGGAATAAAGTTGTATCTGGACCTCTTAGCAGCGGTGTGGTGCTTCAATTTCAATTCTCCTTTGCAGTGGGGCTGCCTTAAAAACTTGTCTAGGTCTAGAGGTCTAGTTCGACTTGTCTGATCCCCCCCCCACTCCCCACTCCTCTAGTTCCTTATGTTATGACAGTGGACTGTCTTTTGGTGTCCTCATGACTCGATGATGTCAGAGGACCACTGCCAGACCGTAGGTGAGATGAGACCTGCAAGATGGGGGGTGGCAGTCTCACAGTGCTGAGGGAGCCTGTAGGAGCAGCAGATCAAATAAGTAAAACTGCCTGTTGCGGACTCCTAGACCTGAATGATTATTTAACCTCTACAGTGTGGGGGCCACTCCGATGCAAAGGAGCATTTTTCCTTTTACGTGAGTTAAACTTCAAAGTGGAACCAAAGTCCCCAATATTTACCTCTCCTTCAAAAATCCAACATCCCTCGCTAACATTTTCTACCTGGGTTATTTTGGGTGCCAGGATGTGGCTGTCTTCATTGGCCAGTGCATGCGCAGGAATTCAGTCATGCCAGCAAACAAGAGCTATGCCGTAATGTAAACAGTGCTGCGCTTGTGCAGCTCAATGTACATTTCAAAGAAGACTGTGAACAGGCAGGTAGATTTCCCTTATTGCAATAAAGAGCCTGCCTGCTCACATTTTTTTAAACTGAGACTTTAGTTCAACTTTGGGAATGTGATTTTGTCCTTAGCCTACATGTACAGATTTGAAGAGCATGTTAGGTATAATTGATATTGTATTTTTATAATATATATGTGGTATTTCGACCTATTTCACCCTCTGCCTGCTCTGTGTTTAGGGCAGCTGCCCCCCACGTTACACTTCTGAGCTGTGACAATAGTAGACGCTCCTAAATACAGTATTTAGAAAGGAAGGCAAGTCTCATGGATACCTACAAGATATATGTGTTTACAGCCAGTATTTCACTTTAATTATATGTCGGCATGTGAGGGATTTCTAAGATAAAAAGTACCGAGAGGGAAATTAAATTTCATGTGTGACATCAACTTTATGTAAGATACTGCTTTCTCACTTTCAGATTCTGTGGTAATGGATTCCTTTCACTTTATACTTGTTAACTCCAGGAGTAAAAGCATGCATTCAAGGCAACTGTGGGAAAGCACTGTACTCCCAGCTTCACTGTTACCAATCAAGACATCATAAATTAGGATCGGCTCTACTAGTGATTCTAGTTCCTGCTTATGGAGTGTGTAGTACAGGGCAGGGGCAGTTTTCCAAGACATTCTATTTGGCCAGACTATGCACATATTCCTAACAAGGAGAAAAATGGCATTAACACAAACCCTTACTGACCTCTGTAGTTGCAGGCACTGTGGAGCTATTCATTTCTAAAGTTTGCAGTTGAATTACAAAAGTCACTCAAGAAGATGTTGAAATATATTGCACTGCAATAGGCTACGTATGGGCTCACATAAGCTAAATTATATGTACCTTGTTCCAATAGAGTACTTTGAGCTGAGAAGGGGGGTGGGGGGGGGTGTGGGGTTGAGGCTGTAGCATTGCACCAGGTACAACTCACATAGTACTGCCATGAACAATTCTTAACACATACTGGATGTTAATATGGGCCTGGATGGATTGGCATACTGCAGGAGACAGTGTCCTCCACTTCTGGAATCTTGCTCATTGCCGTGGCTATGCAGCATTGGAAAGCAACAGCAGATTCTACTGCCTGAAGATGACAGAGCGCAAAGGCAAAAGGAAGACAGGCAGTTCTCACACAGGTAAGTATTGCACAGTGCCAGGGCAGTGGCACAAATTAAACAATACGACATGCTGATGCTCCAACAGCCTGAAAACTGCGTGGTCCATCGTTGGCACCTTCTCCCTGTCTTCTTCCGGGTGCTTGTCCTAATTGGCCAACGCGGGATCACATTAATCCTATGCCCGATTGTCCAAACAGTGGTTGAGGTTGTGTTGACCAAACTATAATGCTTAACTACAGTAGAGAAAAGTGAGGTTATATAATTAAATGGTCCTGTTCAAAAGTTTGCATACTCTTAGTTCTTAATATAGTGTACTGCACCCCTCAGCATCAATGACTACTTGATATTTGTGAATGAGGCTCTATTTTTTTTATAGAAACAAGATAAAATGGAAGGTGCAAGCCCCTAGTGCATTAGCACAAAACATTTATTCAATAAAAAATGGATACCCACAAGATGGCAAACAATTGTAGGCCAAAAAACACACAATGCCTACAATTTTTTTGCCATCTTGTTAGTATCCATTTTTTATTGATTTTTTTTATTGAATAAATGTTTTGTGGTAATGCACTAGGTGCTTGCTCCTTCCATTTTATTTTGTTTCTGTAGTATTGATCGGATTACCCTGACTGGGGAGGGCAGCATCCACTCAGTTCTTTGGCATTACCATTGTCCTTGCGGTTTTACACCACAGAAGACCTCATAGCGCTGGAAGTGACTGCTCTCTATATTTCATCTGGTAAAGTTGCCCATTTGTCTTGGCAAAAAGCCTCAAGATCCTGTAAATTATTTGGTTGCCTAGCATGAACTGCATGTCTGGGATCTCCCCAAAGTTGCTCAGTGATGTTGAGGTCAGGAGATTGTGATGGCCACTCCAGAACCTTTACCAGTTTTCTGCTGCAACCACTAAAAGGTTAACTTGGCCTTATATATTGGACTATTGTCTTGCTTTTAAGTCCAAGTTCAAGTGAGTCCCAGGCTTCCAAGATGATGAATACAAATTTTTCCACAATATTTTCTAACAGTATACCGCATTCATCTTTCCATCAATTTTTGCAAAATTCTCTGTAACTTATACACCCCCAAAACACTTCCATGCTTCACAGTCGGTATGGTGTGCTTCTCTACAAAGACCACTTCAAGGGCCTTGTAGACTCCAAATAAAGCATTGATGGTTGTGACCACAAAGTAAAGTTTTTGTTTCATCACTCTAAAGGAAGGTAGGAACACAAGTTTGGAGCGGTTTGGCATATTGCAAGCAGGCTCATTTGTGGCATTGGTGCAGCAACAAGGGCTAACATTTTAAAAAGTCTGCCAGGTGTATGTAAACCACAGGGCTGGTTGAGGTATCCTTATAAGCCATTTTAAGCTTTGAGGGGTATTAATATCCTAAATCCTATTGAATTCCTTCCTAAGCTTCCAAATATTACCACTATGGATTTGGTTCATGTACACACAGACAATGCTGCAGGACATGGTCAGGGGAATTCAGTAAAGCACTCTCCAGGGTTTTCTGGCACTATGGCCATTTAAAAAAGCCTGCGGCAGATTCAAAATCCCCTACCTCCCATTTCTGTAACTTTACCAACACATGCAGCAGATTCAGGTAGTTCCCAATAGCACCACTTTTACAAAGTGCATTAATGCATCAATTTAAAAAAAAAACAATTAGCTGCAATTTATAAAGAATGAAACTGGAGGCAATAAAGACCAACTCTAACTTAGCGTACAAAGATGAGCATAGTCCTTTCGCTGTTTTGTGTAGTAGAGTGGCATATTTGCTGCTGCTGCCGCTACCCACCCCCGCCGGTTGTCAAGGACGCTGTTGGCCTGCAAGCAACCAGTGATGCTTAATTGGGGGGAGCCAGACATAAATTCTCTGTCAGGTCCGCTCTTGCCTTGTAATTGGGCAGATTCAGTGGGAGTGGGCAGATTCTATAGCCAATAGTAGGCTTCTGTTGGCTACGGATCCGACCACTGCCTGCTGTCAATCACAAGGGTAGAAGGCTTGATGGGGAACTGGTGTCTGAATCACCAGCAGGCTCCACCACCCCAAGGTATAAAACTACCCACCGCTGTGCTGTCTGACAGCTGCAGCAATAGGGAAGAAGCGCAGCTGCACTGAGGGTGGAATATCGCCTGAACTGACATTTGCCATGTGGAGGAACGTTGGAATACTAAAGAGTGTCTTGAACACTCTTCACACTCTTGTGTGTGATCACGCCTCAGTTAAAGTATGTTTGCCACTGCAAGAGGTATCTCTCTGGATAACATTTTCATACAGTGTTCATAATATCCATAAGCCCTATAGTTTATTGTACTGTAGAGTTTATGCCTTTCTAGCCAGGATCCAAGCGGAGTCTGTGAATCCGCTTCACCAACCATAGTTTAGCCTTTAATTAATAATGTACTCTTTTAATTATGCTTCTAAATGAAGAATAGTTTTGTTAAAAGCCCATGATTAGCGAGTTAGAGAGCAGTACAACCACTAATAATTACATGAGTGATAACTTGTTTATTGGTTGGTATTATAAAACCGCATACAGACGGCTTTAAGACCACTAAAAGTCCTTGCTACCTACTTTCCTTTTTTTATTATCAGTAAACTTGGCATACTTCCATCTGAAGAGAAGCTGGAACTGCTCTATCACTTACTACTGTGGCTGGCTGGCCTGTAACTATTTGCCTGCTATAGCAATTTTAAGTTGATCATTTTAATTTTAGGATGCCACTGCTGTATGAGATTTACAATAGTTGCTTATTATCCCTAGTGGCCATGGCTACAGGTGATCAAAAATATTAAAGATAGATTCAATAGAAGTAGATCGAATCACAATCACTAAAATAACATATCAGCATTAAGGCTCGATTCACATCTATGCATGTTGCTTTTGAGCGTTTCTGCAGTGCTTTTTGTTTTGCGTTTTTTTTTTACAGTGTTTTTTTTATACTGTATACAGTGTAAAAAAAAAAAAAGAAAAAAAAGACGCAAAACGCGGTAAAAACGCGGTACTTGCGTTTTTGGATGCGAGTCCATTGAATTCTATTACATACAAAAGGCTGCATTTTGCATGAAAAAAAGTCCCCGACCCTTTCCAAAAACGCAGAGCACAAAAATGCATTGATGTGAACATGTTCCATAGGAACCCATGTTAAAAAATTCCCATGCATTTCTGCAAAATGCATTAGTGTGAATAGAGCCTAAAGTGGAAGTAAAACCTCACATATACCCAGCGAAGTGAATAGCCTCAGATGATAGACAGAGATGAAACAAATCTCCTTACATAAGTTTTTATGTATATCTGCTTCACCTTTAGATGCTATTTAGAAAGTGCAGTGCTGTTAGGAGATTTTCTCCTCCTGTTCAACACTGCAGTGAAGCCTGGGCATACAGCCAAGACAGCTGATTGGAGGAAAGGCAAACACCCCCTCTCCTCAAAGGTAGAGACTTTCAGAGCTGATCTTGAGTAGTTCAGCACTCTGCTAATCTATTTATAGCATCCTCCCCAACACAAAACTCTGGCTGCTTTTATCACATGTGATGGAGAACTTGTCAGGAGTTAGGCTGATAACAGAAGAATGGAGCAGGAGACGGCTACGGAACATGGGGCTTTGAAGAGAGATAACAAAACACTGCAGATATATGTGCCCAGCTCAAATTTCACAAGTCGGTTTACACCCACTTTTACAACTCTTCAGCATCCCTCGCTAAACTGTGCACTGTAAACAAATTGGATATTTTTAATTTTTTTTTCTCAGCACCTACTGTATATCTGCCGTATTCATTTTTCACTTCCTCCTTCCTGGCAGCGGCCCATCGCATCATTTCCTGTTTGCAATGCCTTCTGGGAAGGGGTGGCAACTTCCTCTGAAACTGCCGTTGCTATGGAAACCTGACCTGAAACCTATTACACTGCTTGTGCTGCACTGAGCATGTGCGAGATCTGCAAGGATGAGATCCAGGAAGAAATACAGTCTGGCTTCAGATGCCCACACTTAAGATGGCCACGGCCTGCTGTAAGTTTATAAAATAACAAACTACTGCTATAAAATAACAAAACAGACCTTAGTTTACAGACTAACTTTACTAGAATACATTAAGCTTGTCTATTATAGGGGTATTTTTATTTAAAAAGTATAATTTCGGCCGGAACACCACTTTAAGGACAGGATGGATTTGCCCTCTTAATTAACAGGGCATTTTTAGCAATACGGCACTGCGATACTTTAACCGACAATTGCGCGGTCGTGTGACGTTGTACCCAAACAAAATGTATGTCTTTTTTTTCCCACAAATAGAGCTTTCTTTTGGTGGTATTTGATCACCTCTGTGGTTTTTATTTTTTACGCTATTAACAAAAAAAAGAGTGACAATTTTGAAACAAAATAAATATTTTTTTCTTTTCGCTATAATAAATATCCAAAAAAATTTAAGCACAGGTGAGCCAACTTGCCGCAGTACAACTGCGGCGGGGGGGTCGGTAACTAGTTAATATATTGATGTCATTTTCTAGAAGTTATTGTTAATCTAACACTAAATTTTTTGAGTTAGGTTTACTTCCGCTTTAAGCCATAAGGACCCTATCGATCTAACAGTTTCAAAAAACAATTGCATTCCCGTAAATGTAACTGTTACAATGGTTGTGCTCTCAACCAAACTATCAAATCATCAAATGGCTGGTGCTAAAAGTGATTACATGTGCAGCTTTAAATGGCAGTTGAAAAGGCCAAGATGGCAGCTTGGCTGAAAACGATAGGAGGGTTTACTTAAACCCAGGACCCTGCATTCACTATATCTGGTCTTCCACAGAACATGGAAATGTAATAGTTTTAGTAAATCTAAACGGCTAAATACCTTTTCTCATCAGCAGTTAGAACAGTCTTGTGACTTCTATCAGTGTCTGGTTAAAGCGTGTAGGAGGAGTTTTCATTCTCCCCTGATTGTCTTATAAAGCTGCAGGACCCCTGACCCTGTGTCTGGACAGTGCTAATTGGCCCTGTGCAGATCACATGCCCCCCCCCCCCAAGGAAAAAACAGTCTCTAGCAATACACAGCAAACTAAGCATGTGCAGCTTGTCCCCTAGCCTCTGTTCGATCAGCGGATGGATTGGGGATTGGGGAAGAAGGGGAAGAACAGAGAACACAGTATCAAACAGCCTTTTTAAACAATGCAAAGGATTAACCCCTTAGGTTCCACAGTGAGTATAAAAAGCATGCTTTACTGCATATACAGACTGATTTTACTGTTGTGGGTTTAGTAACACTTTAATAACCCAAAGGGCCTTTTCACACTGGCAGACATGAAAAACTGACGGGCGGACCCGATCGGACCCTCCATGGACATGTGTCCATTGACACCCGCTGACATCTGATCCAATCCTGTCTGCTAAAAACAGATGGATGCTTATCCATTCCCAATCTGTCTGGCGGATCAGGTGGCAGTTGGGAGTAAACAGACAGACGGACTGTTTACATCTGATCACCCATAGGAGGAGAGCGGGTTGTGTATGCAGACTGGCCGCTTATGCAGAGCGGTCACAGATCAGCCATCCGCCTGCTCAGCGGGGATCAGCAAACAGATTCCCCACTGAGCAGATGGAAACCAACGAAGCCTGCCCCCTGTGTGTAAGGGCTCTAACAATTCCTCCACATACTGACTGGTCCTTCGGGCACCCTTGGCCACTTGTTGACCGCCTAACTAGGAAAATACGTCATTACTTTGACGTTAAATACCGGGGTTAAAGCTGCAACTAGATGCCATAACCCCGGTATTTTCATTGCTCTCAGGCACCTGTCTTTCAGATAAAAGTGATCCCTGCGGCGGATTTGCCGTTCGATCACTTTTAGAAGCGGCGGGAGAGGTGCCACCCCCTCCTGTCGCTTCCCAGTGGTTCCCGGGCTTACGTTACAAATTGCTGAGCCTGGGAACCATCAAGCTCTAACAGTGTCTTCCCATAGAGATAAGCGATGGCAAGATGGCCACCGCTCGTCTCTATGCCCTAGGAGGTCATCATGTCATTTCCGGTTCTCGGGCCATGTAAACATGTTTTTTTTTTTCTCAAAAGCAAAAGATTTTTTAATTAATTTTTTTAACTTTTGCTTTTAAGGCTTAATGTACACGGGACACTGAGGTATCCTCTTCTGACTGATTTATTTTGTCGGCTTGAAAGCAGCATTTAAAAACACCAGTTTAGCCGCGTTTGCATGTCGCGTTTGCGTCTAGGAGCGTTTATTTAAGATAACATCATAAGACCCTCCCAAAGCACAAAAAACAGTATTATTTAACTATTTCAGCCATTGTGTGAGACCAGAGTGAGTAGCTGAGAGAGCAGCAGTGTACTTGTATCTACCTCAATTTCGGTGCTTTTACTATGGATCCCATAATGCGCATATGTGAGGAAATGCTCCTGAGGCTGCTGTTGATGAGGCTGGAAAGACGTCGCAAATCGCGCGTGAGGACTAGAGTTCATCGCTACTGGACTCATCTATTAATTGTGCAGCGCATGTCTGTAAGATATTTTTCCAACATCTTCGTACAGCTGCATAGCTTCCCTGATACATTTTTAAATTTTACTCGCATGTCCATTGCCGCCTTTGACCTTTCCCTGGAAAAAGTTTGGCCTAGTCTGACATGCATTGACACGAACATGAGGAAGAGTGTGCCACCAGTGGAACGTCTGTTGGTGACTATCAGGTATGTGTATATATTTATATATATCTATAGATGTATAGATGTATTATTTTAGTTGTTTATTAAAAAAAAACAAAATAATTTTTTTTAAAGTTATGAAAATTTGAATTGCAAATTTTTAAATATATTTCATTTTTGAATTGCAATTGATTATTATATTTTTTTGTTTCTTTTTTTTACAAGCTGTATACATAATTTCATTTTTTTTTTCATTTATTTTGTCTTTTTTATGCAAATTTTAATTGAAAATTGCAATTGATTATTATATATATATATATATATATATATATATATATATATATATATATATATATATATATATATATATATATATATTTTTTTTTTTAAAGCTGTATATGTAATTTCTTTTTTTTTTTAATTTAGGTTTCTGGCCATGCATCTTTGCATCACTATATTTTGTTGGGTGTTGTGACAGTTGCCAAAGTGGCACGAGAAACCAGCGCTGTACTGTGGGAGGAGCTACACAGTGAGGTAATGCCTGTTCTAACTGAGCGTATTTGGCAAGACGTAATGAATGAGTTTTGGGTCAAAACGGACTTTCCAAACAGCATCGGAGTGTTAGATGGCAAACATGTCAGAGTTAAAAACCCACCAAAATCAGGACCTATGTATTTTAATTACAAAAAATATTTTTTGGTCGTATTACTTGCATTGGAAATTCAAGATTCATCTGTGTGGATGTCGGCGCCTTCGGCAGTCAGGAAGATTCTAGAATTTTTAGAGAATCAGCCATGGGCCGTCGTATATATGAAGGCCGTTTTGGGATACCTGGTTGGAGGCCTTGTCCCAATACAACAGAGCCCAGAGCATTTCTGTTTGTTGTATTCACTGTGTCACCACCAGACACGGTGCATCCCATTGTTTACATAATAGGAAAACACTAACCTTGCAGCTATGTTCCTGTATAGTAATGTTCATATGGTTAGCCTTGAAGTGCCAACCATTGTGAAGATCTCAGGGTAGTTTCCTTTGGTCTTCAAAGGGTAGGTAAGAATTTTAATGAAAAAGGGTTCTCAGAAGAATGGCAGAGCATTGATCTCAGCCCTAGGGGGCAGAAATAAGTGTGCTGTCATTGGGTACTACCAGCGGTCATCGTAGCTGATGAGGCATTTGGCCTTGCTGAAAACATCAGGAGGCCATACAGTGGACAAGGACATTGCCACAAAGAAAACAATTTCAATTATCGACTCAGTCGAGCAAGACTAGTTGTTTAGTGTGCTTTTGGCATATGTTCTGCAAAACGTTATTACTAACCACAATGCAATTAGATGTTGAGAACACTATTAACCGCTTGCTGACCGTCCGCCACAGTTATACTGCGGCAGAATGGCACAGGCAGGCAAATCGCCGTCATGGCACATCGGTACCATAGGCGGCCACTAGGGGGGAGCATCTCGATCTCCCGCGATCGCTTGGGGCACACGGAGAACGGGGATGTGTGTGTGTAAACATACAGTTTCCAGTTCTCTGAGGGGAGAACAGACAGATCCTCTGTTCATACAGAATATGAACAAAGGATCTGTTAGTTTCCCTGCACAGTCCACATCCCCCTTCAGTTAGAACACTTCCTAGGAAACACATTAACCCCTTCACTGCTCCCTAGTGTTAACCCTTTCACTGCCAGTGACATTTTTACACTAAACAATGCATTTTTAATCGCACTGATCGCTGTATTAATGCCAATGGTCCCAAAAATGTGTCAAAATTGTCCAACGTGTCCGCCATAATGGCGCAATCACGATAAAAATCACTGATTGCTGCCATTACTAGTAAAAAAAAAAAAAAAAAAATTAATAAAAATGCCATAAAACTATCCCCTTTTTTGTAGACGCTATAACGTTTGCGCAAACAAATCAATATACGCTAATTGCGATTTTTTTTTTGCCAAAAAAGAAGAAGACTACGTATTGGCCTAAACTGAGGGAAAAAAAGTTTTTTTATATATTTTTTGGGGATATTAATTATAGCAAAAAGTAAAAAAGAATGCGTTTTTTTCAAAAATCACGCTCTTTTTTTATTTATAGCGCAAAAAATAAAAACCGCAGAGGTGATACCACCAAAAGAAAGTTCTATTTGTGGGGAAAAAAGGACGTTAATTTTTTTTGGGAGCCACGTCGCACCACCGCGCAATTGTCATGTAAAATGGACGCAGTGCCAAATCGCAAAAAGTGCTCTGGTCTTTGGCCAGCCAAATGGTCCGGGGCTGAAGCGGTTAAAGTAGTCCTCGCCTGCTGCGTTCTACACAATTTCATTATTGACAATGAAAGAGTATCCACAGAGCATGCACCTCCTAACCCAGCACAGAAAATTCAATATACGGACCTGCTCCCCTCCAACAGAGTTATGACAATTAAAAATAATTTTGCTGATTATTTTGTTTCACCTGATGGTAGTTTGCCCTGGCAGGATTCACATATTTAGTTTAATTTTTTTTTTTATAAGATTGATGTTATGAAAAGTTATGAAAAGTTTCATTGCGATCCTAGTTGGATTACAATAAAGGATTCTTTCTTTACCCTAAATTTTTTTATTTCAAATTTTTTTATTTTATTTTAGCATGCTACTTTGATGTCCGTTATGAAGTAGTGAACAAATTTCACTGCTCCAGTCTCCGTCATTCACATAGGATATTGTTCTTTGGGTGCCAGTTTATAAAGCTTTGTACTGTAGATCGCTTCCCCTTTGGAGGAGTGAAGCGATCTACAAACGCTTAAAAAAGTGGAGAACGGCCTCCTGATACTGGAATCTCGTGAGACTTTATGAGATTACAGTATCAGAAATTGACAGAAACACAAGGATGTGAAAAATTATCACTGATCAGTACACAGACAGACGGCATGCAAATGGTAATAAAATAAAGAGTCCCCCTACATAATATATACCGGTACATATATATATATATATATAAGACACACACACTCACTATATATATATATATATATATATATATATATATATATATATATATATATATATATATATATATATATATATATATATATATATATATACATACATACATACAGTGGGGACGGAAAGTATTCAGACCCCCTTACATTTTTCACTCTTTGTTATATTGCAGCCATTTGCTAAAATCATTTAAGTTCATTTTTTCCCTCATTAATGTACACACAGCACCCCATATTGACAGAAAAACACAGAATTGTTGACATTTTTGCAGATTTATTAAAAAAGAAAAACTGAAATATTACATGGTCCTAAGTATTCAGACCCTTTGCTCAGTATTTAGTAGAAGCACCCTTTTGATCTAATACAGCCATGAGTCTTTTTGGGAAATATACAAGTTTTTCACACCTGGATTTGGGGATCCTCTGCCATTCCTCCTCTCCAGTTCTGTCAGGTTGGATGGTAAACGTTGGTGGACAACCATTTTTAGGTCTCTCCAGAGATGCTCAATTGGGTTTAAGTCAGGGCTCTGGCTGGGCCATTCAAGAACAGTCACGGAGTTGTTGTGAAGCCACTCCTTCGTTATTTTAGCTGTGTGCTTAGGGTCATTGTCTTGTTGGAAGGTAAACCTTCGGCCCAGTCTGAGGTCCTGAGCACTCTGGAGAAGGTTTTTGTCCAGGATATCCCTGTACTTGGCCGCATTCATCTTTCCCTCGATTGCAACCAGTCATCCTGTCCCTGCAGCTGAAAAACACCCCCACAGCATGATGCTGCCACCACCATGCTTCACTGTTGGCACTGTATGGACAGGTGATGAGCAGTGCCTGGTTTTCTCCACACATACCGCTTAGAATTAAGGCCAAAAAGTTCTATCTTGGTCTCATCAGACCAAAGAATCTTATTTCTCACCATCTTGGAGTCCTTCAGGTGTTTTTTAGCAAACTCTATGCAGGCTTTCATGTGTCTTGCACTGAGGAGAGGCTTCCGTCGGGCCACTCTGCCATAAAGTCCCAACTGGTGGAGGGCTGCAGTGATGGTTGACCTTCTACAACTTTCTCCCATCTCCCAACTGCATCTCTGGAGCTCAGCCACAGTGATCTTTGGGTTCTTCTTTACCTCTCTCACCAAGGCTCTTCTCCCCCCGATAGCTCAGTTTGACGGCCAGCTCCAGGAAGGGTTCTGGTCATCCTAAACGTCTTCCATTTAAGGATTATGGAGGCCGCAGTGCTCTTAGGAACCTTAAGTGCAGCAGAAATTTTTTTGTAACCTTGGCCAGATCTGTGCATTGCCACAATTCTGTCTCTGAGCTCTTCAGGCAGTTCCTTTGACCTCATGATTCTCATTTGCTCTGACATGCACTGTGAGCTGTAAGGTCTTATATAGACAGGTGTGTGGCTTTCCTAATCAAGTCCAATCAGTATAATCAAACACAGCTGGACTCAAATGAAGGTGTAGAACCATCTCAAGGATGATCAGAAGAAATGGACAGCACCTGAGTTAAATATATGAGTGTCACAGCAAAGGGTCTGAATACTTAGGACCATGCGATATCTCAGTTTTTCTTTTTTTATAAATCTGCAAAAATGTCAAAAATTCTGTGTTTTTCTGACAATATGGGGTGCTGTGTGTACATAGTTGCATATAGTTACATAGTTACATAGTTAGTCAGGTTGAAAAAAGACACAAGTCTATCCAGTTCAACCATAAAAAATAAAAAAAAAAACAAAAAAAAAAAATATATCGTACAATCCAATAGACCCAATTCTATACCCTCAGTTGATCCAGAGGAAGGCAAAAAAAACCCCAGCAGAGCATGCTCCACTTTGCTACAGCAGGGGAAAAAATTCCTTCCTGATCCCCCAAGAGGCAATCAGATTTTCCCTGGATCAACTTTACCTATAAATGTCAGTACCCAGTTATATTATGTACATTTAGGAAAGTATCCAGGCCTTTCTTAAAGCAATCTACTGAGCTGTCCAGAACCACCTCTGTACAATAATGAGGAAAAAATGAACTTAAATGATTTTAGCAAATGGCTGCAATATAACAAAGAGTGAAAAATTTAAGGGGGTCTGAATACTTTCTGTCCCCACTGTATATATAAATATATATATATATATATATATATATATATATATATATATATATATATTAGGGCTGTTACTGATTAAAATTTTCGTGTTCGATTAATCGATTTCTTTTTAAATCGATTAATCGACTAATTAATTATAACGCACATACAGATCCAACTACTTTTAGCTGATCTCCTTGCATTGTTCTGCGCTAGCGCAGTACAAACTGCTACGGTGATGCTGAAAATTGGCGAACATAAACAGCTGTGAGTGAACTCTACACTGCGCAAACAAGATATTTGGGGGGCACACCTTCACATTAAAGCTGGTGCAGCCTTAAGACCATACAATAGAAGAAAAATATTACAGCACACACATGCAAAAAAACATTCACCTCCAGCAAGGCTAGTTTAAAAACACCTAAACATTCTCAAAAAGACATTTTCAAAAATATGGGGATTTGGTCACACCATATTGCTATATGGTGCTAAGCCCACTTACTGCGACAAAGTACCCCATGATTAGTGGGTCCTACACTTTCCATAGATTTGTGAGATCCTGCTTCTCTGAACCATGAGAGCTACACTCTTCTAAATGGGAGAATTTAAAGGTCTCCACCTATGACACAAGTGGACACTAATGAGAGGTACTTAATGAGGGAGTGGGGTGCTCCTATCCCAAAAGGATTTGGTCAGAATCCATACAATACACAAACAAGATATTTAGGGGGCACACCTTCACATTAAAGCTGGTGCAGCCATAAGACCATACAATAGAAGAAAAATAAATAAATAAATTAGACTTTTGGGATAGGAGCACCCTAGTCCCTCATTAAGTACCTCTCATTAGAGTCCACTTGTGTCATAAGTGGAGACCTTTAAATTCTCCCATTTAGAAGAGTGTAGCTCTCATGGTTCAGAGAAGCAGGATCTCACAAATCTATGGATAGTGTAGGACCCACTAATCATGGGGTACTTTGTCGCAGTAAGTGGGCTTAGCACCATATAGCAATATGGTATGACCAAATCCCCATATTTTTGAAAATGTCTTTTTGAGAATGTTTAGGTGTTTTTAAACTAGCCTTGCTGGAGGTGAATGTTTTTTTGCATGTGTGCGCTGTAATATTTTTCCTCTACACTGCGCATACGCAATTAACATGACATTCTACCAAACTATGCCCCGCACGCTCCCGATGCTCGTGCTACTCTGCAAGGGACGGGTATATTATTACTGTTATATCGTCTAAGCAAGGGGCGGGTCTATTACTCTTATATCGTGTAAGCGTTCATTTCTTTAAACACGCCCCACAAACAGCTCTGCCCATTAATTTAAAATTCCACCTCTTCTGTAGCCATCCACCCCTTACATGCTATAACAGTAATAATAGACCCGCCCCTTGCAGAGTAGCACGAGCAACGGGAGTGTGCGGCATCGTCTGGTACAATGACATGTTAATTACGCATGCGCGGTGTACAGCTCACTCACAGCCGTGTATGTTGGGCAATTTTCGGCAGCTCTGTAGTCCTTCGTACTGCGCAAGCGCTGCACCTGCGCAGTACGGGGGGGTACTTATCCGCCGGGCAGACCTTTCTCGGCAGAACACAGTCAATGACTGGGGAAGGGGGAAGGAGTCCGGTGATGGCGATTTCCGTGACGTCACCGGATCTCCGACAGAACTCCCTGAAGCCGGCGGAGAGGTGAGTACCGATCAAAAGAATTTTGTTCGATCAAAAAAATTAACGATTAATCGTTAATTTCCGCATGCAGCTATATACACACACATAAATATGAAAGGTGGACATGTTTTTTTTTTTACAAAGGTGTTTTATTGTTGTCGTATAGGTTGAATACAAAAGCATATCCATAGGTACAGTACATATCATCACATGGAATACATTTGTGTACATACAGGTCCAGACAATACAGTGAACAAGTACAACATGCAGCAAAAGTTCGCATACAGGTACAGTAGCATGTGGATTAGATTAATACATTCCGCATAGGTGTCTAGTAGTATACCTTTTACTGTTATCTATCTTAGCATATGAGATCCTCACCAGTACGTTAGTCAGAGGTCCATGGGGCCCAGACTTTTTCATATTTCCACTTACAGCCTCTGTTCAAATATGTAATTATATACATGGGCAGTGCAGCTTTGACCAGTGCCTTCCAGGAGGAGATTAAGGTGGACATGGTTAATGTCTTGGGGGTCTGATCGAGGTAGAAGGAAGTTAATAATCTTCCTCCTTCCCCCTCAGATCCCCTATGATTCTCTCTTCACTCCCCTATTCTCCACCTCCGAGCTGGTGTATCGGGGGACACAAATCGCCAGTGAAGCACTGAGATTGCATCTTCATAAACTGGCCATTTCTGTGTCAGTCAATGAGGATTCTCAGTGTGTGTAGATCATCGGAGGGAGAACATGTTAAAAACCTGTTCTGCCCCAATTATCTCTGTTTCATAAACCATTTATGGACCGTGATCAGCGGTGTGACAAAAACCATGTGACAAAATGTCCGCTTTGTTTAGATGTATGACCAGTGGTGGTCTGTCCCCCCTAATACATGCGCCTGTCTTAATTTACATGCAGGGCACCGGAAGCATGGATTCCAATTGGGTTTTTTTTTTTTTTTTTAGAAGCACATGATTAGAAAGGGTAGGCTATGTGACAATAGCGAATTGATATTTGCTATTGTCTTTATGATTCTACTCCCGGCCAATCCTGGCTCAGGAAGCGGGTCCTGAGACCCAATTGGCTGAGAGGAGAAGCGATCCTATTGGCCATCGAGGAGGAGGAGCAAGGAGACGCAGGGGAAGCCGCACTTCCGTGAAGGCGAGGAAGGAGTAGACACAGGGTGAGGCCACGGCTTGCCGCCCAGAGGAAGTCCGTGACCTAGATGGGGTAAGTGCGGGGACCGTTCAACCGACTCGGTGGGGGGCTGCATAAAAATACCTGTGCACTGAACTAAAAACAAAGTTATTGGTCTTCTCAGCTATCTTCTGTGAACTACAAAGCAACACCCTCTTGGATAATGGAGATGAGGAGGGATTGTATTTGCAGTCCAAACCGGAACAGCAACCCTGGCAATACTGCTCCTTTATAGATACAGCAGGGTAAGTGTTGTCACCCTGGGACAAAAAGTGTGTTATTGGCAGAATCACCAGCTGAAAATAAAGGACATCTGAGGAATGCAAACTAATGCAGCCACCACATCTAAAGACTGGTAAGCTGCAACCCAATACATCTTTTTCAGGGTTTACATACTCTTACACACAAAGCTATCAATGGTTCCCCATTGAAAACGTCAGCGTGTGACGAAACGCGTCTGGGAGGGACGTGCTGATGTCACCACGTTTGCCCTGTGAGGACGGGAGTGTGTTTGAGTGCCGGCCGGCTCTATTTTTTCGCCTTTTAACTTCATCTTGTGTAAGTGTTACTCTATTTTAATAAACCAGATTTATACGGTATCACACTATTGGCTGTTTTTACCTTATATGCACTGCTGAGCTCGGGCTTGATTGGCCAGGAGCCTGTCTGCGCTCCATTACATCTGCCCACCTTATCTGGATGTCTGGTAAGCAGGATTTCCCCTAGGTTCGCTGCTGCAGTTTGATTCTGTGTTTTACACGCTTGGCTGTGTGGAATTTTTTAGTTCATATGAATTTGCCATCTGGTAAGCAGTTTGTGCATGTGATGTGTTGCACCTAGAGGGTTCTTTTCTTCTATGTCTATATCTGGGTGACTTGGTGCATATTTGCTTTTTATCTGATCTGGTAAGCAGATCTGGGTGCTGCTTTTTTTTTTTTTTTTTTTTCTCTATCTACTCACCCTACGATACATCTTTTGCATGATTGCATGACACTCATCTACCATCCTTAGTTGTTGCGCTGACATTGGATGATATATGATCACACATGATTAGTTTTTGTTGAGTGTTGCACTTATCATTTGTATTTGGAGTGTTTTATATTATCAGTATCACGCTATGTTTTTGCCATATATTTTTGGATAAACCTCTATGGACTGAATACACGGGACGAGTGCGCTTATCCTGCATCACCCGGATCGCCCATCTAAAGGCCCAGGCTGGGTTTAAGCCACTTGCCCCTATTTGGCTTACTTCTGGTAAGTGCAATATCTTTTTTTTTTTCCAGTTCCATTGCTGTTTCATCACTTATCACTTTGGATGAATTTTCACGTTATTCACTTACGATAGGTTTACCTCCTTCATTTGTTGTGGACATTCATATTGGACTACACGGACTATACCAAGGATTACACATTTTCTTTAATGTTTATATCATCTTAGCGCGGTTTTCTGTTTATTATTTTGTCTTTGATGTGCCACACTTATAACCGCAGCTTTCACATTTTTTTTCTAAGCGCAGTTTTTTTCTTTTCTATTTTATCATAAAAAAATGTATCCAAGCTACTCACTGGCACCAATACATAAGCTCTAATAAGGAACCCTGCCAACATTTACAAGAAAAAGGTTATAATCTGCTTGCAACAGCTTAAAGTGTAAGTTCAACTTATCAGAAAAATGAAAAGGTGAACGAACACCGTACTTCCCCCCCCCCCCTTCCCCTTCCCACTGCACTTACCTCCCCGGGTGATCAGCTGTCACTGCTGACACAGCCAATGCAGCGGTTCAGAGATTTAGAAGCCCCTCTCCTCTTCCCTGTCTTTCCCTCTGGCTCCAACAACGGATAAGAGTGACTCACTTTGACAAGTTGGAATTGCTCTGATTTGTCCTCGAAGCCACTTGGAAGGGGGAGAAGAGCGCCTTACAGGAGGTGAGTGCAGTGAGGACTAGTGTGGTAGGGACAGTGAACTTACACTTTAAAACACATGTCAAGCACAAGGCCCACGGGACGAATCTGGCCCTCCAGGCCTAGTCAAGTGGCCTTCGCAAGCAGCCTCCAGCTCTCACCCTCTGCTCTCGTTTCCCGCTGTCACTTGCTCCTGAAGTGACAGCGGGAACAGTGGCTCCTGAAACAAACAGATCCCTGCACTCACTCACAGCAGGGCATAGCAGAGACAGATCTTCAGAATCTGAGAGAGAGAATGATCTCCTTGCAAAGCGAGGCAGAGCTGCCTACACAGGGAAGTACTAGAGCCAGGCCAGGGAGGAGAGAGAAATGCAAGGAAGCTTTGGGGAGGGGCTAAGGTTGGGATGCACACTGTGCATAGCACACCCCTAAACCCTGCACTATGTATATAGCACACCCCTGAACTTTGCACTCTGTGCATATAAGGCACCCCTAAACCCTGAACTCTGTATATAGCGCACACCTAAACTCTGTACATAAAGCACTCCTGAAATCTGAACTCTGTAAATAGTGCACTCCTGAACTCTGCACATAGTGCACCCCAGATATAACTGGCTCTTTGAGGGCAATCATACTGCTGATGCGCAGCCCCTTGATGAAATTGAGTTTGACACCCCTGCTTTAAAAAAAAGAAAAGGTGAACTAACACGTACTTCTCCCTCTTCCCCTTCCCACTGCACTTAATTCCCCGGGAGATCAGCTGTCACTACAGCGGTTCAGGAATTTAAAAGCCCCTCTCCTCTTCTCTGTCTTTCCCCTTCTCTGTCTTTCCCTATGGCTTCCACAACGGATCAGAGTGACTCACTTTGACCAGTTGGAATTGCTCTGATTTGTCCTGGAAGCCACGAGGAAAGAAGGGGAAGCAGAGCGCCTTACGGAGGTGAGTGCAGTGAGGACTAGGGTGGTAGGGACAGTAAACTTGCACTTTAAAAACACATATGTCAAGCACAAGGCCCATGGGCCGAATCTGGCACTCCAGGCCTAGTCAAGTGGCCTTTGCAACCAGTTTCGCAGATGGAACATGGTCTGTCAAGTGTATGACATTAAAGAATAATTACTGCAACATTTAATATTACTTGTACAGTATGTGCCTGCTGTACCATGTACTTGTATGAAAAAGTACTGCTATTTTATATGTTGTCACTTATAAAAAAGGAAAAAAAAATATATATTTATACAATTTTTTTTATAAGTTTGCTTTGCTTTTCAGTTCCATTTTAAACTGAATGGGTTGTTTTACAAGGTGAGGGATCACATATACTTAAAATTTTATTATTATTATAATTGGATTATGTTGTATACCCATGATCCAGGGGGGTGAATGTCAAAATGAAGTCCCATCTGATAAACCTAGGCAGTGAAAAAACCCCTTGTGTTTGATTCTTCATCTCTTTTAAAAGAAAACGGGTCTAAACAAATACCTTTCTATGGAACACATGTATTATAGCATCCTAACAATTTTGGCTCAGTCTCCCAAGCTTGGAAAGAGGGTGGTGGGGGGTGCCAAGCCTAACATTGGCTTTATTGAGACCACAAGAGGAAGAAAGTCAGGTCTGTGCAGGCCCATAATATTGTATCACCATGCCTGTCTAGGAAGCAAAACTCATAAAAGAGCTATGGGATCTACAGTTTTAAAAATTTTTTAAAGCAGACTGCATCCTCCAGACAGACACAGGATCTCTTTAAATTACATCTAGTAGTATTTAGTCATATTCAGCTGTAATGTGGAAGATCTTCTATAGTTTATCCAAGCCACCTCTTCAGTTCTAATGTGTCAGGAAAGTTATACCCCATCGATAACTGACTGATAACACATTGAACATCATGTGCCCTGAGGCCCCATTGATTGTACTAGAAATCCACACCTCCCAGAATTTTTGAATTAGGCAAGTTCTCAATCCGGCAGTTTCCCTTCGCCACAACGGTGAAGGCATAGCAGGATATGTTTCTAGTGGGCACATTATTTTAGGTTTTGTTATATTAACAGAATTGCCCCTAGGAGGCTGGGTTCACACTGCTGTATGGAGCGGCTCACAGCAGGGGTCTGATGCGTCTCTGTTCACTGTTTCAGGTTCAAATTTTTGCCTGAATTCGGCCCTGAAACGGAGCCAAAGACGCACAGGACCCCTGTGCATTTCACTTCGGAGCCACTCCGGAAATGTGTGAACCGGCCCCATTGAACCTCCTGACGTGCGAATTGGATGCGGAGGGAAACCCACATCCAATTCGCAATAGTGTGAACCCCTTCCTTAATCACTTCAGCCCCAGAAGGATTTTCCGCCTTCCTGACCAGGCCATTTTTTGAGATACGGAATTGCGCGGTCGTGTGACGTTGTACCTAAACAAAATGTATGTCCTTTTTTCCCCACAAATAGAGCTTTCTTTTGGTGGTATTTTTTGCGCCAAAAGAAGAGTGACAATTTTGAAAAAAACACATTGGGGGTTATTATGAAAGGCAAATCCACTTGGCACTACAAATGCACTTGGAAGTGCAGTCGCTTTAAATCTGAGGGGTAGATCTGAAATGAGGAGAAGCGTTGCTGATTTTATCATCCAATCAACTTGCAGTGCAAAGTGGATTTGCCTTTCCTAAATAACCCCCATTAATTTTTACTTTTTGCTATAATAAATATCCCAAATTTTAAAAAAATGTCTATCAGTTTAGGCCAATATGTATTCTTCTACATATTTTTGTTAAAAAAAAAAAAAAAAATTGCAATAAGCGTATATTGATTGGTTTGCGCAAAAGTTATAGCGTCTACAAAATAGGGGTGTCAGGTCACCTGGGACCAGGTGACAGATGCACTCTGTAGGAGTCAGAAGTGCACCGCTAGGTAGTGGACCCTAGGACTGACTGCTGCGGATTGAACCCTGGGAGGTTCAGGAAGCAGGTCTACTGGATCACTGACACAGATCCCACTGGGACCTAGTGCATAGATTCTCCAGGGCGTGGAGTCTAAGAGCCAGCAGGTGTTCACCAGAGCCTCTAGTGGTGAGGATGGACTGCGCTGCAGTCTGGCTCCAGGTCGCGGCCCCCAGGGTCTCACAGCTCACGCTCACGGTAGACTACAGGAGAAGAGGAACGAGGCAGCAGGCTGGAACAACAGGGAAAGTAAGGGACAAGCCAAGGTCGGGGCCACAAGCAGACAAGGACAACAGAGTTCACGCCAAGGTTTAGGGTCACAGGCAAACAGGGATGGTCGGGGAGACGCCAAAGGTCAGGGTCACGAGCAGACAGGAATAGTTAAGAACAGGCCAAGGTCAGTAACTGGAATCAGACGTAGGAAACACAGCAAGTACACAAGAAAGCTAACACACAATGGTTGATCAGCACTGCTGGCTTGCAGTGCACAGGTTAATATAGGGTTCCCTGATAGGGCCTGGGGTGGGGCCATGCTTAGAGGAGAGGTTATAAAACCAGTCAGGTGAGAGGCAGCTGGTCTTTAGAGATGAACACATGGAGACAGGTAAGCTGACAGAGAAAACTCTATTGCATAACCATGACAGTACCCCCCCTCTTATGAGGCCTTCTCCTCCCCCCGCCTGGGCCCTGGCTTAAAGGGAAACTCCAGATGAAACCTCCTCAACAGACGAGGCGCAAAGATCTCAGATGCAGTGATCCAAGACCTCTCCTCAGGACCAAACCCTTCCCAATGTACGAGGTACTGAAGAATGCCTCTACGGCGCCGGGAATCGAGAACTTGACTAACCTCGTACTTAAGATTATCCTCACAGACCGAAACCGAGGTAGGGAGAGGACGATAGGACTTATTGAGGGCTAAAGGCTTCTTAGGAATGGGTAAAGGCACAAGAAGACCATCAGGAGTCTGAGCAGGGTCCCCCAGACCCTTAAAGATGAGCTGGACATCCAGCACAGGATCATCAGACTGGGCAGAAGTCAGTGGATCCCTGAGACCAGGTTGGTTAGAAAGTGATGTGTCACAGAAGTCAAGCTGGATAGCTTCACTAGGCATAGGCTGAACTGGTGCAGAGGCCGAATGAACAGCATTGCCAGGTGCAGCGACCACCAGAATCGCATCACAGGGCGTAGCGACTGTGGAACTGGTAGACGAGTCAGCCTGGGTGTGCGTCCAAGGGGGTCCAGGAACAGGCAAAGGTAAATGACCATGCAAACTGGAGTGAATGATCGGCTCAAGTTCACAGGTTGGCTCCTCATCCAGAGTGCCACATGACCCAGAGAGTGCCTCAGCCCGACTATTGCAGGAGACATTCCAGAAATTGCTATATGCAGCAGGAAGAGCAGAAGATACTGGGATGGTGGCAACAGGAAGTTTCTCTTTTGGGGTAACCTTGAGTAGACAGGAAGAGGAACCTCAAACCAGGATCCGTCCAGCAGTCCAGTCAATGTGTGGAGAATGAAACCGTAACCAAGGAAGACCTAATATGACAGGAGATGAAGCCTTAGGTAAGACAAGGAAGGATATCCACTCCTGGTGGAGTGTCCCTACCGACATCTTAACAGGGAGGGTCTGGAAGCGAATAGGACCCCCTGGGAGAACAGTGCCATCAATCGCCAAGACCACCAATGGCGTTGAAAGGGGCAAAAAGGTAAGTCTCATGGAAGATGCAGTTTCCCAATCCAGCAGCTCCGGAATCCAGATGTGCTGAGACCGAACGAGAGGGAGCGCCGACATGAAGGAACACAGAAAGAAGAAGACGGGAAGGTGAAGGTGATACTTCAGGGTCTAATGCTCCACCTTCCAGATGTATTAGCCCCGATAGTTTTTCCGGACGAAGAGGACAAGTGTCACGAAAATGACCTTTGGCCCCACAATAGAGGCACGGGCCCAGAGTTCTGCGCCTAGCGCATTCTTCAGGAGACAACTTGGTCCAGCCCAGCTGCATAGGTTCCTCAGTGGGCAGGGGGTGCTCCTCGGATCGAAGAGAAGGGACTGGGAGCTCAAGCTGCCAAAGGAACGGGGAGTGCTGGCGTCTTTTTTTCAGGGCCCTCTCCTGAAAGTGAATATCGATCTGGTTACACAAGGTGATTACCGGTACACCGTCCAGATCAGCAGGAAGGGATCTTCCTGCTAATTCATCCTTCACTCTATCAGAGAGGCCATGTAAAAAGGTTGCAACTAGGGCCTCATTATTCCAGCTCAATTAGCTGTGAGGATACGGAACTGAAGAGCACGTAAAAGAGCGCTAGCCGCTGAGGAGACACAAAACGGTTCCCCGAAGATATTCTGAAAAAAATTCAAGAAATCAGACAGGCTAGAAACCACTGGATCATTCAGTTCCCACAGAGGGGCAGCTCAAGCTAGCGCCTCGCCGGACAGGAGGGATATAATATAGGCTACTTTCGCCCGATTGGACTATACGTTTTGGGGCTGAAGTTCAAAATGAATTGTGCACTGGCTAAGGAACCCCCCAGAGAAACGGGCCGGAGCTAGCAGTTGTAATGAATGTGTGGCTGCGACTGGTGCGATAGGTGCAGCAGCAGATAGCAGTTGTGGCTGTTGAACCGGGGGTCCTAATGAGGCCTGCACCTGTTCAAAATGGGATGCCAAATCCTGAAGGAATTGCATCACCTGGGTTTGATGCGATTCCTGGGTCTCAAGTCTGCGAACTAAGCCCTGCAGCTGATCATCTGCGGGTGGCGGCACATCAGCCGGGTCCATGGCTGATCAAACTGTCAGGTCACCTGGGACCCTACGACTGACTGCTGCGGATTAAACCCTGGGAGGTTCAGGAAGCAGGTCTACTGGATCACTGACACAGATCCCACTGGGAGCTAGAGCATAGATTCCAGGCTGGAACAACAAGGAAAGTAAGGGACAAGCCAAGGTCGGGGCCACAAGCGGACAAGGACAACAGAGTTAATGCCAAGGTTCAGGGTCACAGGCAAACAGGGATGGTCGGGGATACCCCAAAGGTCAGGGTCACGAGCAGACAGGAATAATTAAGAACAGGCCAAGGTCGGTAACTGGAATCAGACGTAGGAAAAATAGCAAGTACACACGAAAGCTAACACACAATGGTTGATCAGCACTGCTGGCTTGCAGTGCACAGGTTAATATAGGGTTCCCTGATAGGGCCTGGGGTGGGGCCATGCTTAGAGGAGAGGTTATAAAACCAGTCAGGTGAGAAGCAGCTGGTCTTTAGAGATGAACACGTGGAAACAGGTAAGCTGACAGAGAAAACTCTATTGCATAACGATGACAGTGGGATAGATTTATGGCATTTTTATTATTATTATTTTTTTACTAGTAATAAAGGTGATCTGCGATTTTCATCAGGACTGCGACATTGTGGCGGATAGATCGGACACTTTTGACACATTTTTGGGACCATGACATTTATACAGAAATCAGTGCTATAAAAATTGATTACTGTATACATGTCACTGGCAAGGAAGGGGTTAACACTAGGGGGCGATCAAGGGGTTAAATGTGTTCCCTCACCATATGTTCTAACTCTGGGGGGATGGGACTGACTTGGGGAGGAGACCAATCGTTGTTCCTATATACTACGAACACACGATCTGTCTCCTCTCCCCTGACAGGACGGGGATATATATATACAGTGGCTTGCGAAAGTATTCGGCCCCCTTGAACTTTTCAACCTTTTGCCACATTTCAAGCTTCAAACATAAAGATATAAAATTTTTATTTTTTGTGAAGAATCACCAACAAGTGGGACACAATTGTGAAGTGGAACGAAATCTTTTGGATTTTTGAAACTTTTTTAACTAATAAAAAAATGAAAAGTGGGGCGTGCAAAATTATTCGGCCCCCTTGCGTTAATACTTTGTAGAGCCACCTTTTGCTGCGATTACAGCTGCAAGTCGCTTGGGGTATGTCTCTATCAGTTTTGCACATCGAGAGACTGAAATTCTTGCCCATTCTTCCTTGCAAAACAGCTCGAGCTCAGTGAGGTTGGATGGAGAGCGTTTGTGAACAGCAGTTTTCAGCTCTTTCCACAGATTCTCGATTGGATTCAGGTCTGGACTTTGACTTGGCCATTCTAACACCTGGATACGTTTTTTTGTGAACCATTGCTTTGTAGATTTTGCTCTATGTTTGGGATCATTGTCTTGTTGGAAGATAAATCTCCGTCCCAGTTTCAGGTCTTTTGCAGACTCCAACAGGTTTTCATCCAGAATGGTCCTGTATTTGGCTGCATCCATCTTCCCCTCAATTTTAACCATCTTCCCTGTCCCTGCTGAAGAAAAGCAGGCCCAAACCATGATGCTGCCACCACCATGTTTGACAGTGGGGGTGGTGTGTTGAGTGTGATGAGCTGTGTTGCTTTTACGCCAAACATATCGTTTTGCATTGTGGCCAAAAAGTTTGATTTTGGTTTCATCGGACCAGAGCACCTTCTTCCACATGTTTGGTGTGTCTCCCAGGTGGCTTGTGGCAAACTTTAGACGAGACTTTTTATGGATATCTTTGAGAAATGGCTTTCTTCTTGCCACTCTTCCATAAAGGCCAGATTTGTGCAGTGTACGACTGATTGTTGTCCTATGGACAGACTCTCCCACCTCAGCTGTAGTTCTCTGCAGTTCATCCAGAGTGATCATGGGCCTCTTGGCTGCATCTCTGATCAGTCTTCTCCTTGTCTGAGCTGAAAGTTTAGAGGGACAGCCAGGTCTTGGTAGATTTGCAGTGATCTGATACTCCTTCCATTTCAAAATGATCGCTTGCACAGTGCTCCTTGGGATGTTTAAAGCTTGGGAAATCTTTTTGTATCCAAATCCGGCTTTAAACTTCTCCACAACAGTATTACGGACCTGCCTGGTGTGTTCCTTGGTCTTCATGATGCTCTCTGCGCTTTCAACAGAACCCTGAGACTATCACAGAGCAGGTGCATTTATACAGAGACTTGATTACACACAGGTGGATTCTATTTATCACCATCAGTCATTTAGGACAACATTGGATCATTCAGAGATCCTCGCTGAACTTCTGGAGTCAGTTTGCTGCACTGAAAGTAAAGGGGCCGAATAATTTTGCACGCACCACTTTTCAGTTTTTTTATTGCTAAAAAAGTTTAAAATATCCAATAGATTTCGTTCCACTTCACAATTGTGTCCCACTTGTTGGTGATTCTTCACAAAAAATAAAAATTTTATATCTTTATGTTTGAAGCCTGAAATGTGGCAAAAGGTTGAAAAGTTCAAGGGGGCCGAATACTTTCGCAAGCCACTGTATATAGCTATAGCTATAGATATGGCTATAGATATATCTATAGCTATAAGCCCTGGGCACCAAAAGGGAGCTAACTCTAGAAAGGGCACACCAAAGATCCAAGAGAATGACAGTGAGATTGGATGCTTACCAGGCTCAGATGGCTTTCAAGCAAACAGCCCTTTAGGGGTAAATCCCCACACAAACCCACCATGAATTATGGGGTAGCACTATGGTTGCCACCAGTGCCGGGACAAGGTCATCCAGTGCCCAGGGCTTAAATGCCAAACAGCTCCCCCCCTCCATCTTCCCTGCCTCCCGGTGGGGTAAATAGCAATGCGTGCAGCACGTCTTACAGAAACATATATAACATATGAGTTTAACAGCAGTACACAGTCTATCCTGCAATTAAATATGGGGCTCACAGTGATTTAGAAAGAAATTCACCAGCATCAACAACAGGGGGTAGTAAAACCAAGTGGGTGACCCATGGCTTTATCGCCCCAGACCTGAACACTAATATAGTCCTGATCATGGCTATATACATGTCAAGGCAAAACTTAAATGGCATATTACTTTTGATGGGCGTTGCCTGCACTGGAGGTGACTAATGCAGTTCTAAGGGACCAAGTCACTGCTGTGCACATGATTTCGTCATGATAGTATAGCAGTATCACCCCCTTTCATTAGGGTCCCCAAAGTTCCCACTCTTACCTCAGGGTCGCCAGAGTCACCCCCTCACATTAAGGTTACCAGATTCCCCTCAGCTTAAAAGAGGGTCCCCAGAGATCCCCCTCACATCAGGGTCCCCCAGAGATCTCCCATACAGCAGGGTCCCCAGAGATCCCCCATACAGCAGGGTCCTCAGAAATCTCCCATACAGCAGGGTCCCCAGAAATCTCTCATACAGCAGGGTTCTCAGAGATCTCCCATACAGCAGGGTCCCCCGAGATCCCCCATACAGAAGGGTTCCCAGAGATCTCCCATACAGCAGGGTCCTCAGAGATCTCCCATATAGCAGGGTTCCCAGAGATCTCTCATACAGCAGGGTCCTCAGCGATATCCCATACAATAGGGTTCCCAGAGATCCCCCATACAGCAGGGTCCCCAGAGATCACCCAAACAGCAGGGTCCCCAGAGATCACCCAAACAGCAGGGTCCCCAGAGATCACCCACACAGCAGGGTCCCCAGAGATCTCCCACACAGCAGGGTCCCCAGAGATCTCCCATACAGCAGGGTCCCCAGAGATCTCCCACACAGCAGGGTCCCCAGAGATCTCCCATACAGCAGGGTCCCCAGAGATCCTACTTACTATATGATATGATTCTTCTTTGTGGAGCTACAGGACATACACAAGGAGGCTCTGAGACATGGCACTAAGCCAGGCAGAAAGTTACATTCTTCTCCTACTCTGAAGGCTAGGGTTTGGGGGCGGGGAAAGCACCTGATTGGTTGGTGGGACACAAGAGGTCCTACCAATCAGACACAAGCACAGAGAGTGGGCAGCGGCGGGGGAGGTGGATGCCGAGTCTGACAGCCAGCAAATTTTCACAGACATGGGCACTGCCGCGTTGTTGATGAGGATTGTGGCCACAGCAGATACTGAACGGGCAATTGTAAAAGGTATCCAATGGTAGCAGAGGCGGAGTCTGGGAACTGTGACAGCGGGGATTTGGTGAAGCTTGAAATCTGGCGCCCCCCCAGCCTCAAAAGACTCCACCCAGGGCAAGTGCCCCTCCCGCCCCTGCCTTGTACCGGCCCTAGGTTGCCGCCCAACTCCAACTCCACTCTCATTTGATAGGGACATGTAAAACACAAGCACTCGTAGTGTGGTATGTCCTTATGTAAAATGTATTTGACTAAAAGAATGCACTCACATTAGATATAAAATGAGCTGGCATCAAGAAACATTAAGCTGCAGCAGTAAAAGTTGTGCGTGTTGACGTCACGTTAGGCAAAGGCTAACGCGTTTTGTCATACGTTTGACGTAGTCAGGGGCAAGGCTGTATTCGTATGCAGACTACTCTAAGTAACACCCACATGTGATACTGAGCCTCCATAATTGAAAGAACTAAAATCCGATGAACAAAAAGGGTGTGTCAAATAGAGGCAGGATGGGGAATAAAAGGGCTTGATGATACTGGACATCCTCCAACGAGGAAATGAGGAGGGCTCCGACTTGTTACAGTTTCCAAAGCACACTGGGAGATGCTCCCAGTGTGCAGTAAAATCCGAGTAGGCAATTTCAGTACAGGAGAGGAACCTGTACTACTGTACAAGACAGAAGGTAAGGCTAGAGTTCAGCTTTATTCCTTTTTAACAAAGATATAACTGGATAAAAGCTTCGGAGCTCTGCTTTAACTGGAACAAAGGCATCATTGTATCAGGCCGCTTTGGTTCTTACAGTTACGTCTCCCCATACAGTTTGATAATGTTACAGGAAATTATGGAAGACTCTACTAATCCCAGACGCTGATCGCTGAGGATGTACAAGTCCTAACAGAAGAGGAGAAGGTAACGTTGTCTTACTAGGTTAACATGACTGACACATCATAAATCTCCTGGCAAATGTTTTTTTTGCATAATACATGTACGAGAGATTGATGGCCCTACACGATCTGCAGTAAAGTATGTCCTTAATGTGTGGACATATCTCAGAACAATGTAACTTAAGTTATTTATCACACGAGCAAACTTGTATAACAGCGATCGTCGCCTGCAGCCAAACACCATGAGAACCACATACAGAGAGCCCCATGGAGTCTTTATTTCCACAAAAGCTTTTATATTGCATTGCGGCATTTATTTTTAACATGATTTATGAAAAACAGTTATAGGTTTACACTTTTATCTGGCAAATTGCTGATCTCTCAAAGTTGCTTAACAGCAAACACCACTTTTAATGCATCTCTGAAAAATTAACAAAGCATATCTTTCTATAGTGTGTATTTTCCTCAATCCAAAGCACCAATTGTCATTTCTTGCTGCTGTCTCCATTAGCAACTTCTGACAGTCTATGCCAGAGGTGTCAAACTCTGTTTCAATGCAGGCTGCATCAGCATAATGGTTGCCCTCAAAGAGCCAGTCGTATCTATAACACTAGATGTCTGGAGCACCCCCCCCCCCCTTATATCAGATGTCAAGAGCCCCCCCACCATCAGAACTCAAGAGAGCCCCAACCTTCCTTACATCACAGTGCACCCCCTTACCAAATGCTGCTGCCAGGAATAAGCTGGGGGCGGAGCTAGGAAGCAGGAAGTGCAGGGTCTGGAGGAGAACCAGAGGTGGGTTGAGGTCATCTGCTGGAGTCTACTCAATTCTGAGACCAGGAGGGGCAGAGAGGAGGCGGTGCTGTGGCTGCACGAAGAGCCACAGGATCTGTAGTAGGAGTTCTGTCCTCCTATCTGCTGCCGATTGGTGAGAACGGGGAATGGGGTAGAGATGAACCACTTTGCTGCTGCACGGCAGAAGAATTCTGTCCCCCGCTCTGCTGCCAACTGCTGAGACAAGGTGGGGACAGGAATGAGGGGGATGCAGGAGAGGTGTGAGAGCCACATAAAATGGCCTGACGGGCCGCATTCAGCCCGCAGGCCTTGTGTTTAACACACTGGGACCAGATGGCTTGCACCCGAGGGTACTTAGGGAACTCAGTCAAGTAATTGCCAGACCATTGTTCCTAATTTCTACTGACTGGAATGGTACCAGCTGATTGGAGAAAAGCCAATGTAGCACCAATATTTAAAAAAGGGCCAAAATACATCCCTGGGAATTACAGACCAGTTAGCCTAACATCAATAGTATGCAAGCTCCTGAAGGGGATAAGGGACTATATACAAGATGTTAGTAATGAGAATGGTATCATTAGCAGTAATCGTCATGGATTCATGAAGAATCGTTCTTGCCAAACCAATCTATTAACCTTCTATGAGGAGGTGAGTTGCCATCTAGATAAAGGAAGGCCTGTAGACGTGGTGTATCTGTATTTTGAAAAAGCATTTGACACAGTTCCCCATAAACGTTTACTGTACAAAATAAGGTCCGTTGGCATGGACCATAGGGTGAGTACATGGATTGAAAACTGGCTACAAGGGCGTGTTCAGAGGGTGGTGATAAATGGGGAGTACTCAGAATGGTCAGGGGTGGGTAGTGGGGTCCCCCAGGGTTCTGTGCTGGGACCAATCCTATTTATTTTGTTCATAAACGACCTGGAGGATGGGATAAACAGTTCCATCTCTGTATTTGCGGACAATACTAAGCTAAGCAGGGCAATAACTTCTCCGCAGGATGTGGAAACCTTGCAAGTAGACCTGAACAAATTAATGGGGTGGGCGACTACATGGCAAATGAGGTTCAATGTAGAAAAATGTAAAATAATGCATTTTGGTGGCAAAAATATGAATGCAATCTATACACTGGGGGGAGAACCTCTGGGGGAATCTAGGATGGAAAAGGACCTGGGGGTCCTAGTAGATGATAGGCTCAGCAATGGCATGCAATGCCAAGCTGCTGCTAACAAAGCAAACAGAATATTGGCATGCATTAAAAGGGTAATCAACTCCAGAGATAAAACGATAATTCTCCTGCTCTACAAGACTCTGGCCCGGCCTCACCTAGAGTATGCTGTCCAGTTCTGGGCACCAGTCCTCAGGAAGGATGTACAGGAAATGGAGCGAGTACAAAGAAGGGCAACAAAGCTAATAAAGGGTCTGGAGGATATTAGTTATGAGGAAAGGTTGCGAGCACTGAACTTATTCTCTCTGGAGAAGAGACGCTTGAGAGGGGATATGATTTCAATTCACAAATACTGTACTGGTGACCCTACAATAGGGATAAAACTTTTTCGCAGGAGGGAGTTTAATAAGACACGTGGAAACTCACTAAAATTAGAAAAAGAGGTTTAACCTTAAACTGCGTAGAGGGTTCTTTACTGTAAGAGCGGCAAGGATGTGGATTTCCCTTCCACCGGTCGATGGCTTCAGCGGGGGCATTGATAGTTTCAAAAAACTATTAGATAAGCACCTGAACGACCGCAACATACAGGGATATGTAATGTAACACTGACATATAATCACACACATAGGTTGGACTTGATGGACTTGTGTCTTTTTTCAACCTCACCTACTATGTAACTATGTGGTCTATGTCAACACCAGACAATCCAGAGAGGTGGCCCGCCCCCCTCCAGCACACAGCAGGTGATTGACAGCCTCGGCTGTGCACGTTTCCCGAGGAGACTCCGTAGAAGGGGTGTGTTCCTTCCCTCCACTTAGGTCTCAGATTACACTCAGCACCCTGCTCAATGCTGTGCAGTGTGTGACATCAGATCCCCCTGCCTTATGGAGTTGGGAATTGCTGTCTACATCCTGTTCTTTGAATGGCTGCAGTGGAGAGAGGCTGCAGATAAACAGGTACTGCTTATGTTGGAGGACTTGTTTAATTTCTGTGTATCACCTGAGGCTAGTCACTTCACTGGGTATATGTAATGGTTTACAACCACTTTAAAATATACCTGAATTTTACGATAAAAAAACACAATGAACTAGTGTGTTGTTTTGAAGACAGAAACAAACCCCTTGGGTCGGACTTTAAAGGCAAATTGGACTACACAAATTTATTAAAAAAAAAAAATCTATATTTTTTTTATTATACATAATAATAATTTAAAAATGTATACTACATAAATGGACACAGTTAAAAACATGTATTCACATCTGTACAAAATTCGGCCCACCATGGCCAGTTATTTTGAGCTTATTACGTGTTAATGGGTAAGCCCCTGTGCGTCATCGCGCTTCGCTGATTCGCTTTTACACAAAGTCTCCTGCTTCAGTGTTTTTAGATCTTTTTGTCAGATGTTACTATGGTATACTGAAATATAATTACAAGCATTTCATAAGGGTCAAAGACTTTTTTTGACAATTGCATTAAGGTCATGCAAAGAGTCAATATTTGCAGTGTTAACCCTTCTTTTTCAAGACCTCTGTAATATGCCCTGGCATGCTGTCAATCAACTTCTGGGCCACATCCTGACTGATGGAAGCCCATTCTTGAATAATCAATGCTTGCCGTTTGTCAGAATTTCGATGCTTTGTTCCCCAAGCCACTTGGTTATGACTTTTGCCTTATGGGTAAGGTGCTCCATCATGCTGGAAAAGGCATTGTTCATCACCAAACTGTTCTTGGATGGTTGGGAGAAGTTGCTCTCGGTGGATGCTTTTGTATCTTCCCTGATTCATGGCTGTGTTCTTTGTGAGTCGACTCCCTTGGCTGGGAAGAAACCCCACACATGAAAGGTCTCGGGATGCTTTATTGTTGGCATGATACAGGACTGATGGTAGACCTTTTCTTCTCCGGAGGTTTTTTCCGGATGCCCCAGACAATCGAAAAGGGGATTCATCAGAGAAAATGACTTCACTCCCGTCGTCAGCAGTCCAATCTCTGTACCTTTTGCAGAATATCAGTCTGTTCCTGATGTTTTTCCTGGAGAGAAGTGGTTTCTTTGCTGCCCTTCTTGACACCAGGCCATCCTCCAAAAGTCTTCACCTCACTGTGCGTGGAGACGTACTCTCACCTGCCTGCTGCCAATCCTGAGCAAGCACTGCAATGGTGGTGCCCCGATCGCGCAGCTGAATCAACTGTAGGAGACGGTCCTGGCACTTGCTGGAGCCTTCAATGCAGTGGAAATGTTTTTTTATAGGATTACGTTTATTTTCATGGCAAAAAGGGACTTTGCAATTAACCACTTGCCTACAGGGCACTTACACCCCCTTCCTGCCCAGGTCATTTTCCAGCTTTCAGCACTGTCGCACTTTGAATGACAATTGCGCGGTCATGCTATACTGTACCCAAACCCCAAACACAATTTTGCTCACACAAATAGAGTTTTCTTTTGGTGGCATTTAACCACTTCAATACCCGGCCATAGACATATGACATCCACAGATGGGATCTCCCATCCTGGGTGGACGTCACATGACGGCTTGGGCTTCCCGTCCGCCTAGGGGGCGCGCGCGCGCCGCCGCGTTGCTCGGGACCCGTGCGTGTGCCTGGCGGCCGCGATGTCCGCCGGGCACCCGCGATTGCCCGTTAACCGGGCCAGACCGTGGATCTGTGTGTGTAAACACACAGATCCACGTCCTGTCAGTTGTGAGGAGACCGATCTGTGTTCCCAGTACAGCGGAACACTGATCGGTCTCCTCCCCTTGTACGTCCCCGCCCCCTACAGTTAGAATCACTCCCTAGGAAACATATATTTAACCCCTTGTGTCCCCCTAGTGGTTAACCCCAATTTTATAGCATTGATCGCTGTATAAATGTGAATGGTCCCAAAAATGTGTCAAAAGTGTCCGATGTGTCCGCCATAATGTCGCAGTCACGAAAAAAAAATCCAGATCGCCGCTATTACTAGTAAAAAAAATAAATAAATATATATTTTTTAAAAATGCCATAAATCTATCCCGTATTTTGTAGACGCTATAACTTTTGCGCAAACCAATCAATATACGCTTATTGCGATTTTTTTCTACCAAAAATATGTAGAAGAATACATATCGGCCGAAACTGAGGAAAAAATTAGTTTTTTAAAAAAAAAATTGGGATATTTATTATAGAAAAAAGTAAAAAATATTGTGTTTTTTTCAAAATTGTCGCTCTTCTTTTGTTATAGCGCAAAAAATAAAAACCGCAGAGGCGATCAAATACCACCAAAAGAAAGCTCTATTTGTGGTGAAAAAAGGACGTCAATTTTTTTTGGGTACAACGTCGCACGACCGCGAAATTGACGTTTAAAGTGCGACAGCGCTGAAAACTAAAAATTGGCCTGGTAAGGAAGGGGGTGAAAATGCCCTGTATTGAACCGGTTAATCACTGCTGGGTTTTTTATTTTTTACTAAAAAAAAAAAAAAAAAAAAAGATCAAAAATTTTTTCCTTCACTGATGTGCGCTGATGAGGCGCCACTGATGGGCACTGATAGGCTGAACTGGTGGAAATTGATGAGGTGGCACTTATGGGCACTGATTAGGTGGCATTGATGAGGAGGTACTAATATGCTGCACTTATGGGCACTGATAGGCGGCACTGATAGCCAGCACTGACTGGCATCGCTAATGGGCACTGATTGGTGGCACTTGTGGGCAGTGGTGGGCACTGATTGCTGGCACTGGTGGGTGACACAGTTGGCGCTATATTGTAATCAGAGGACTGATGATCAGTGCCCTGATTACATGTTTTGTTGCCCCCTGCGAGAAGATGACGCTGATAGACTCTCCTCGCCACACACTCTGTCAGTGTGAGGCGAGGAGCATCGATTACCGGCATCTCCGTGTTTACATGTGACCGGCTGTGATTGGACACAGCCGATCACATGGTTAAAGAGCCGCGGATGCGGCTCTTTACAGAGATCGGGGTTGCGCCATGTCCTAGCAACACGGCGCGGCTGCGATCGACATGGTGCGCGCCCCCGCGGCGTCCCAGAACGAGAGCCACACTGCCCTGCCGTCATTTGATGGTGGGCAGGCGGCAACTAGTTAATTGCAATTCATCTGATCACTCTTCATAACATTCTGGAGTATATGCAAATAGCCAAGTCAGCAGACTTTGTGAAAATTAATATTTGTGTCATTCTCAAAACTTTTAGCCACAGCTGTACATAATATCATCAAAAGATTCAGAGAATCTGGGAAAACCTCTGTGCGCAAGGGACAAGGCCGAAACGCACTAATGGATGCACTGAATTGGGGTTGTATGTGTAAGCTTCTCTAGATGCCACTACTTCATTCCCGCTGTTAGTTGCGATCTTCTGGGATAGTACATGTACCCTTAAAGGCAGATGATAATGATATAATTGCAGTCTTAAAAACACATTTAAGCTCGTAATCCCAAATTCCATTCTATTTTATAGAATGTCAAAGTCATATAAAAGTCCATGTGCTTGGTTGTGATTAGGACTGCTGCCTGGATGCGAACAATCAAAACCAAGAAGGGCAAGATATCAAAACCACATGACAAGTATTCATCTAGCAGGAAAACTGAAAGCCATCATGTGCAACGGGATTACAGTTTACTGGTCAGTACTTTTATCTTCCTAAACCGACGCCGAACTAAAATGCAAGCACCTTGGCAGTAGTGTATTGAGGTTTTGTGCTGCCCTAGGCCTGACTAAACTCGTGCACCCCCTAATTTAAATATGACCCACCCCTTCCTGTCAAGGCCACACCCCTTGCTTTTTAAGACCCGCCCTGAAATTTTTGAGCGCGGACACTAGTTCTGAGGGCCTGGGGGGGTGGGCAATGGATTCCCTTAATTTGCATAGATTTCCTCTCACTTCCTGTTTGGCTATGGGGCAGGAAGTGAAGGGAAATCTCTGCAATGGGACAGGAATGGTAAAAAAATAAACGGACAGGGGCTATAACCCTCCCTTATTCTATCTAAAATGAAAAAAAGTGTTGCCTATAGTTCTACTTTAAGCACAAATTTCTGATAATTTTATGGAGAGGACTAAGAAGATATAACCATGCCAATGGTGCAGCAGAAAACATACAGCACAGTGAGGAAGGTTTGTGGTCCAGGATGATAGGACAGTCAAAATTAGAAGTGGCCGCTTTATGGGGGCGCTAGACTTATTTGCCTCTCAGCCCAGTCCGCCCCATAAGACTGGTGCTACACAAACAGCGCAAGCCGGCAGGGACTCTTTCCGTGCTGCCCCCCCCCCAATGCAAAGTGCTGCCCTCGGATACAGCAATGCACCTTGGTGTATCTGTGCACATCTCTGAATGTCTCCGCAGTTGCCATGAATCCTGGGGAGCTCTAATAAACATACATCAGGCTAAGTGACCCCTCTTGCCTCTCATGTGATGGGCCAATAGGAAGGTTGGAGGCGCACTTTTGGCACGTCTATAAAGTGTATACCCAAAGCAATGTGCAGACACCCCATAGGTGTTTTCATTTTATTCCTGGAGCCAGTTAAGAAAAGTACTACCAGTTGTATTTTCAAGCCAACGCTTTTATTGTAATCACTACTATCCAGACATGTGTCGCAATCACAATCAAGCTTACAGACCCTTGTATAATTCCAAGGTGCTGTAAAATTGATATTGCCCAACAGCCGTGTTTTATATAATCTGCAATTTTGGCTACAAAACAAGAGAGACATAAAGCACATACCTGTATATCTGACTGGTTTAAAAGCAGTTTCTACTGAAGTATTTTTCAGTTTTTGTGCATAATGTGCAGCAAGGAGTTATAAAGTCATGCTGACCCTGCGATGTTTTATTAATGTCACATTTTGACTGTACTATTGCTTTCCTAACTGTAAGGTCAACACGCAGCTACTATTACATGTATTCATTGTCTCTATATTACAGATTATTAATATGAACATTATTTTTTGTAATTCTTACATATTAATCAAAGTTTAAAGGACAACTGTACCAGTGTGACATGGCCTAAAGTCATTGCCCTGTTTCCTTAAGTGCAGCCCATCTGGTCTGATACTTGTACCTCCTGAAATTTTCACCATGCAGTCTTCTCTGGAGCCACAAAGCCCCCTTTGGGTTCTCTCCCACTGGGTTAAGTCTGCAAATAATTGCTGCACCCCATTTATTTCTTTGGGGAAGCATACTCCGAGGTCCACTAGAGGCCCCACTAGGAGTATGGCTAACCATAGGACTGAATAGAACCACAACATGCATGTGCAGAATGAAGGTGCCTCCCGGCAAGTGCGCGTCATGGAGAACCCATTGGGTAAATTCTGCACATGGGTGCTGCGTCCCATTAATTTCTATGGGAAAGTGTACTCTGCAGGACCACTAGAGGCCCCACCATGTAATGAAGGAGTCCACAACATGCATGTGCAGAAGGAAGATGCCCCAGCAAGGGTGCTTCAGGAAGAACCTATTGGGTTCTCTTCCACTGGGTAAATTATGCACATGAGTGCTGCATAATTTCTTATTAATTATTAATTTCTTTGGGAAAGTGTACTCAGCAGGACCACCAGAGACCCCCACCATCAATTTGGCTCCCTATAGGAATGAATGGGGCCACAACACGCATGTGCAGAAAGAAGGCTTCCCGGCAAGGGTGCCTTTAGGAAGAACCCGCTGGGTTCTCTTCCACTAGGTAAATTCTGCACTGCACAGATGCACATGAGCACTGCGCACCAGTAATTTCTATGCGAAAGTTGTACTCTGCTGGATTGAGGTGAGAGGTAAATATTGAACTATTCGGGCTGCATATAGGAGGGAGGGGCCATGACTTAAAGTGATACCAAAGTCTCCGTTTTTTCTCTATAAAAATAAAAAACATGTTATACTTACCTGCTCTGTTGCAGTTGGATTTGCACAGAGCAGTCCAGATCATCCCCTTCTCAGGCCCCTTGTCGGCGCTCCTGGCCCCTCCCCCCTTTTGAGTGCCCCCACAGCAAGCAGCTTGCTATGGGGGCACCTTAGCCGAGCCGCTGCTCCGTGTATCCTGTCCCCTCTCTCCTCATTGGCGGGAGCCAATGGCGCTGCTGTGGTGTCTCAGCCCATCAGACAGCCGAGGCAGGTAAGAATTAGGGGTGTTGGAGGGGGGCTGCTGCACACAGAAGGCTTTTTATCTTCACACTGAGGTGCTTTACAGGCGCTATAGTGCTAAAAATAGCGCCTGTAAATCGCTTCTCCTTTCACTCCAATATGAAAGCCCGATTTTCACACTGGGGCGATGCACTGGCAGGATGTCAAAAAAAGTCCTGCAAGCAGCTTCTTTGAGGCGCTTTAGGAGCGGTATACACTGCTCCTAAAAGCGCCCCTGCCCATTGAAATCAACAGGCAGCGCCTCCGAAGCGCCGGCAAATCCTTTTTCAGCCGCTAGCGGGGGTTAAAAGCGCCCCGATAGCGGCCGAAAAGTGCCACTAAAACGATGGTAAAGCACCGCTAAAAATAGCTCGATGGCCCGGGTGCTGCGAGTGTGAAAGGGCTCTTACTATCTCTAGCTTTGATGGTAAATAATAGATTTGACACTGTTCTGTACACAGGGTATTGCTAGGGTTCTAAAAGACCTGGGAAACCCCTGAGTACACAGACTAGAATTCTATGGGGCTTATCTAGATAGGATATCTGGAATCAAATTAAATCAATATTCTACAAGGAGGACCGTCTCTTCCCTCTCCCAACATCAGAAACAACTGCTGCCATACTTTGTGTGTTGTAAACCGATATTTAAAAAAGGTCAGCTAATATTTGTTATTGTAATTTTATTGTTTTTTGTTTAATCCTCGTAGTATCAAGTCTAAGGGCTGGTTCACATCAGAACACAGTGTGGGAAAGGGGCATTCTATGTTGCACCCCATTCAAGATGCACTGTCTTTGAGATCGGCTGCAGGTGGCAATACATTGTTAATAGAACCTTAAAATGCAGATCGCAAACGCAATGCACTTGCTGGCACCAAATTGAATGGTACTGCAGTACCGAAAGTAGGGTGTGCTCTACTTTTTGTGCGTTCCAGTGACTGTAAAAGTACATAGTGAAAATTATTGAGATAAGTGATCCCATGGCACTCTCACTTTCTGTGGGGCCCTAATATAGAAGACCATCTTTAATCCACAATTCACCATATTTATGGGCATACTTACAGGCCATTTTGTACATACATAGGATCAACCCACATGGGACGATACCATAGGTATACAGTATGTATTTACCTATTTTGAATCTATTTCATGATTTTAAGTGGTTAATATAATGATGCCATAATAAATTTTGGATTTTTATTCAATTGAGTGCTTTTTCCCCTTTCATTTGGGTCTACTAGTGGCTACCAATTTAAAGTCCATTATAACCCCTACTTTTCCCTTGACTCTAAAAGTAATATAATAATAATAATAATAATAATAATAGAATAATAAAAACTATATAAATAAAGAAAAAAAATCTCAAAGAAAAGATGTTAAACAGTCAATGACAGTATGATGGTAGTAATAAATATTAATAAAAAAAAAAAAAAAATCAATCCTTAGCAGTTTCAATTTGTATGCAATCAGGCAGGCCCTTGCGCTACATGGTTTTGAAAAACAGAAACAATAGGAAGTGATTAATAATAGATTAAGCCACAATGCCAGCCAAAAAGTTTTTATTTTTGTTTGGGAGAGAGCAGGAAAGAGATATAAAAGAGATACCATGTCAGGTTTTTATTGCCATCTGTGTCTCTGCTGGGGAGATATATCGCTAAAACCCCATACACACTACCAGATTTTCTGCTAATTTTTGTCTTCAGATTTACCAAAACCATGTAGCGCAAGGGCCTGCCTGATTGCATACAAATTGAAACTGCTAAGGATTGACCTCATATATGGTTTTGATAAATCGGAAGACAAAAATCAGCAGAAAATCTGATAGTGTGTATGCGGCTTAAAGCGGGGGTCCACCTATCTATCGTTTTGGTTTTTTTTTTAGTTTATTCACAAACTTTTCTTCTCAGCATTACATACTCACATATTGTGTGTAATATGTCCGCCTGTGTCAGATTTCGTCGGAAAGAATAACTTATATTATTCACTGCAGGCGGTTTCCATCTTCATTGTGGGCATGCTGTGCTCCCAGCATTCACTGCTCGTTCCCGCACATGCTCAGTGGCATCCTGGGAAGCCTGAGACTAGCTCCCAGGAGTCTGGGAGAGGCTAGAAACACGCCTACTCCCACGGAAGGAGAACCAGGAAGTGCAAAGAAGAATAGAAAAATAAAAGGTAATTACGGCGATTTAAATTTTTTTAAACGGCATGTCAGCATCTAGGCAAGGAAGAGAATACATACAGATATTGTTCAAAATTTGGGTGGAACCCCGCTTTAACTGCCTGACAGCACAGAAAGTGATAGGAAATCTATCCAGCAGGGACAGACAAAAACAGGTTATTTTTTGAAGATTAAACAATTTTTTTTTTTTGTTGTTTGCATCTTTTTGTTCTAACAACTGCACATCCCAGGCTTTGACTAAGTCGCAGGTGGAAACACATTTAAATGAAATGGAATAAAATACAAATATAAATGTTAACTATTTCCATTCTATCCTAAGTCAAAAAATAAAGTTTTTAAAATGTATATTTCAATAGTACATTGTATTTTTTGAGAATGATTATCTAATGCCAAAACCTTTTTGTATTTCAGTTATGGGTAGAGTAGGAAATGATTATTACCACTGTCAAGGTTTTTTTTTTTTTTTGCCGTTTGTTGTGAAGTGAGATGGTAATGCCCCATACGCACAATCCGAAAACTCGACGTCAGATCGTCTGACTTTTTTCGCTTGCTAGTTGCAAGTAGATATTGAAGTTACGAAAATTCTCATACGACAGAATAAAAATTCAGAAGTGATGGTACGATCCGGTATCAAATGAGAAACATTTTCATGGTTTGCTGTAACTACTTATAAAGTGTTAGCTGGAGTTTGGCTTCAATTTGTTAGTATATCTAAATCTGCGTGTAGATCTAATGCTCCCCTCCCTCCAGACTGACAATGCTGCTGTCCAAAGGTGCCCCTGTGCCCCTTCATCTAGAGCGGAGGCACTCTAATATAAGACGTGTATTACTGGCCGGATCACCAGGTGAAAACAGAGGGGGAAAAAAAAGCAAAAAAAAAAAATGAATGCAGCCATCACATCCAATGATTGGTAAGCTGCAATATATTACATTTTTTATTTTGGATTTAATACTGCTTTAAATAAGGATTTTGGGGGTCACTGGATTTCTGGCAGGATTCAATGGGTATAACAATCTGTATAGGAAAAAAAAAATCCTTTAAATTATATATTTAAAAGACCAAAAGGGAACAAATAAGAGATGTCCATTGTCAGGGTTTATATACACTAACTACTGCCAACCACGCTATAGCCGAATGACGGCTACAGCCCAGCCAGCTAGTTCTGGGAGGCCGTCATATGACGGCCTCCTGTAATCGCGCCCACCGTGCGCCCGCTGCTGGGCATGGGCAGCAGGCTCTGTGATCACATTGTCCGGAGGACACTGCTTCACAGATTGAGGTAAAGAGACAATCAGCGGCTCTTTACCACGTGATCAGCTGTGTCCAATCACAGCTGAACACGGATGTGAATTGAAGCCAGTTATCAGCTGACAGCATGAGGAGAGGGGAAGAGAGCCAATAACCGGCTTCTCTAAAAGGGACATGCACACTGAAAATCAGAGCACTGATTATCAGTGCAGTCCCAACAGTGCCCAGCAGTGCTGCCAATCTGTGCATCCTCATCAGTGTCACCTATCAGTGCCGCCTATCAGTGCAGCCTACCAATGCCCATCAGTGCAGCCTCATCAGTGCCCACCAGTGCAGCCTATCAGTGCCCACCAGTGCAGCCTATCAGTGACCATCAGTGCTACCTATTAGTGCCCATCAGTGTAGCCTCATCAGTGTCCACCAGTGCTACCCATCAGTGTCCACCAGTGCTACCCATCAGTGTCCACCAGTGCTACCCATCAGTGTCCACCAGTGCTACCCATTAGTGTCCACCAGTGCTACCCATCAGTGCCGCCTATCTGTGCCCACCAGTGCTGCCTCATCAGTGCCCACCAGTGCTGCTTATCAGTGCCCACCAGTGCTGCCTATCAGTGCCCACCAGTGCTGCCTATCAGTGCCCACCAGTGCTGCCTATCAGTGCCCACCAGTGCTGCCTATCAGTGCCCACCAGTGCTGCCTATCAGTGCCCACCAGTGCTGCCTATCAGTGCCCACCAGTGCTGCCTATCAGTGCTCACCAGTGCTGCCTATCAGTGCTCACCAGTGCTGCTGGAAGGCAGACGCGCTGACGTCATCGTTTCTATCCCACTGCGAACGGGTGCATGCAGGCCGGCCGGCTGATTTATAATACATGCTGTTTTATTCGTTCTTTTTGGTAAGTGCGCTACTTTTACTGTTCTCAATAAACTGTTTAAGCGGATTCACACTATGGAGGATGTGTTTTTTATTCCCCTGGGTTCCCATCGCTGAGTTATTTGGCCTTGTTGTCGGTGAGTCCCCGGGTGATCCTTCCTCTTTGCTGAGACAGATGGTGGTGTCCCCACTGAGTGGATTTCTGGCATAAGCTTCATTACAGCTTACCTCTGGTAAACATATATCTACATAGGTGGTGGATTCTTCTCACAAGATGTTTTTATTCACTAAAGTTTCCAATCACTACTGGTGGAACATATTGCAATAAGGACTGTTGATATCAGAAGTCACTCTTATTGTCACGGACTTTACCCCTTTTTTTTTTTTGTCACTTTTCATATTTATTTGTATTCAGTTTTTTAGCACATTTCTCTGATTATTTTTCACATATATATTGTGTCGATATTTAAGTTCATAATTTAATATTTTATATTGATCACTTTACATCATTCGAAATATTTGAGGATCCATTGATTGCTTATATTTAGCGCGATTCTTTTATGTATTGTACTTATTTAATTCTTCTACCTGAGAATTAGAACTGCAGCTTGGGGGTGTAGGGTAGCGCCGTAATTTTTTATTTTTTCTGGTTATTTACAGTGTTGTATGACCACGCAACTGTCATTCAAAGTGTGACAGCGCTGAAAGCTGAAAATTGGCCTGGGCAGGAAAGGGGAAAAAGTGCCCAGTAGGCAAGTGCTTAAAGAAGAAAAAAGAAAATGAATGCAGCCATCACATCTAATGATTGCTAAGCTGCAATGTATCACAATTTTGGTTTTGGGTTTACTACTAATTTAAGAGCCTTCTCTCTTATGCCGCGTACACACGATTGGACTTTTTGACAACAAACATGCAAATTAGCTGTTTCGGTTTTTATCAGACAAATGTTGGCTGTGCGAACAGACAAACTTGGCGGCAACAAAAGTCCGACGTCGGCAAGTCCGATCGTGTGTACACAAAACCATCGGACTTTAGTACAAAGTACAAACACGCATGCTCAGAACCAATGCAAAAGATCAGACAACAATACAGAAGTTGACCAAAGGGTGACGCCGGAGAATTGAACGTTCTCTTTTGAAGTGTCGTCAGTACGTTAAAACGTCACTACGTTTGTGTTTGTTGCCTAAAAACTCCTGCCGTGTGTATGCTTAACAAGTTCACGGCCAACGCCCTTTGTACAAAAATCCACGGAAAAGTTTGTATAAAGTCCGATCGTGTGTATGAGGCTTAAGTCAGTTGTCCCCATAATAAGTGTCTCCATTGAAAGATTTTTCCCTCTATTCCTGACCTGGGAACAATTAAATTTTCCCATTTTCCCTCACTTTAAAAGACAAATAGTGCGAGGCTGCCTACTGCAGACCCATACAGAATTTAATACCTAACAGGGGTTCTAACCCCTAACCACCCTATTAAAAATAAAAATTAAAAAAATGGCTTTTTGATTTAATCAACTACAATGATCTATAAAGTGAAAAAGAAAAATAAATTGCAACATGGAAGCTAAGTATAAATAATATATTTTTCTAACAAACCTGCGTGAGGCAAGCATTCATCTCTCACATGGCCCATGAGCGTTGACCCCTCACACAGGTGAGCACAGTGAAATTCATAATAGATGGAAAGATGTGTTATTTATTCATGTATTCTAATGTCGAGGGAATGTTACATTTGGTATTCAGGTGTTGTCAGCTTCCAGCTTGGAGATCATTCAGCTCCTCTCTGATGATCGCTGAAGATAACTCATCTGATAGAAGTAAATTACACGACACTCCGCTGACCTTCTTTTGCTGCGAGATATCAGAGAATATATTTCCTTGCAAAATGATTCTTTGTGCAGCTCCTGAGATCCCGCTAAGAACATTGTGAGGATCCTTTACAATATAACATTATTAGCCATATAGCTATGAGGATTCCTAGAAGTGTTTCTCCCAGTGATTTTAGGTGGAACATTTTTGAAATTTTGGAATGACGAAACATCCCATCACTCATTCCAACAAGTGTTACTAACTCATTGAAGCATTGTGTTCAACAGATGTTACGTGAAAAGATTGCTTCTTTTACCAGCTGGCTATAAAACATGCACTTGGAAATTGTTGTGATGCATTGCTTACAATAATTGATTAGGTATATAATTAGTAATCCCAAAAACAGCTGCATATCTACTGACAACTGACTTTAAAGGGGTTGTAAAGGTTCAAATTTTTTTTAAATAAAAATAACAAACATGTTATACTTGTCTGCTCTGTGCAAGGGTTTTGCACAGAGCAGCCCCAATCTTCCTCTTCTGGGGTGCCCCGCTGGAGCTCCTGGCTCCTCCCCTTCATCGGGTGCCCCCATGGATTGTCGCTTTCCATGGAGTCCCGTTGCTGAATCCATTGACACAGACAGTGGGACTCGGCCCCGCCCCCTGCTGCCATGTCACTGGCTTTGATTGACAGCAGTGGGAGCCATTGCTATCATTCTATCCAATGAGGACAGAGACAGTGGCTGGAGCTCATGGCTCCTCCCCTTCTTCGGGTGACCCCATGGATTGTTGCTTTCCATGGGGCCACCCATGCGGGCGCGCTCCCGAGTCCCGTTGCTGAATCCATTGACACAGACAGTGGGACTCGGCCCCGCCCCCTGCTCCCATATCACTGGACTTGATTGACAGCAATGGGAGCCATTGCTATCAATCTATCCAATGAGGACAGAGACAGTGGCTGGAGCTGCTGGGCTCGTGCTCATTGCTGGAACGGATGGGCTCAGGTAAGAAAAAAAGGGGGGGGGGGGGGCTCTGGGGGCAGCTGCAGCAAAGAATGTTTTTCACCTTAATGCATAGAATGCATTAAAGGGATTGCAAAGGCTTGTGTTTTTTCACCGTAATATATCCTAGGCATTAAGGTGAAAAAACACCTTTCAGTCACCGGCCCCCTAGCCCCCCCCCCCCCCCGTTCTACTCACCTGAGCTCAGAATTTCCGTTGGCGCGTCCCCGCCATCCCTCTCTCCACAGGTTACCGGCTCTTGATTGGATAGATTGATAGCAGTGCAGCCATTGGCTCCCGCTGTTGTCAATGAAATCCAATGACAGGGGCGCAAGGGGGCGGGGCCGAGTCTTGCGTTCGACCTCTATGGACGCTGAATGCTGGACTCGGGAGCGCGCCCGCAAGGTAACCCCCTTGGGAAAGCACTTCTCCAAGGGGGTTATCTAATGCAGGGAGGAGCCATAAGAGCCACCGGGGGACCCCAGAAATGGATGTTCGGAGCCACTCTGTGCAAAACGAGCTGCACAGTGGAGGTAAATATGACATGTTTGGTATTTCAAAAAAAAAAAACAAAACGATCCTTTAGTATCACTTTAAGGTGAAAAACCATGAGACTTTACAATCCCTTTCAAGTCAGCAGGATGAAAAAAAAAAAAAAAATTCCACCACCCATGGCTGTCCAACAATGCCGTTAGTAAGGAGGCATGCTGCATTGAAGGCTGGCACTCATCTCCAGCTTCAAGCATATACCCCATGACAAGTGCCGGCAAGAGGAATGCAGAGGGGGATGGAGGTGTCTGTATCCCATCCCTTTGTATCCTTCTTGCCGGAGCTTGTCTCCAGGCTTGGCTTGCTTGGAGCCAAAGATAAGGACCGGCTATCAATGCAGCCATCTTGTTTCTAAATGCATTGTTGGACAACTGTGGGGAGATAGGGGTGAGACATCCTGTCTGACCATGTAGCTAGCCATCCATAGCACATAGGATGATGGGACAAAGTACTTCATAAATTTGGAGACAGAACATAGTAATAAAAAAATGATACTGCTATACAGTACTTGCGTTCATGTTCATTTTCTTTTTGATAAAAAAAGACTTCTCAGATAATGGGCTTTCAGAAACTAATTTGCCTGAATTCCATGTGACCTAATAAAAAAAATACCATTTACTACAAAAGTAAGACTGCTGTCTATTCTGTTTCTGATTTATGATCTGCAAAACTCCCCCGGTGTAATAAACTTGTAAAGCGATTTGAAGATGTTGATGGATGTAGGTGCAAATTCAGCACCCATACAGCATCTCCTCTCCCTTGGGTTGAGCCTGTGGTGCGCAATTCAAAAACAATAAGAATTGCAGAGTCAGTGGCGATCATTAAGCCAAGTTAGCTGAAAGGTCTTTTGGAAACGTACTGTATTATTAGTAATATGATACCAGCAATAATACCCAGGGAACTTTATTTTTTTCCACAATATCATTCACTTTCCAAACTCAAATGCTGTAAACGGCAGAGAAGGACTGCATAAAATCTGTAACTAGCCCTATTTGTTCTTCTTGTCAAGTAAAGATTAATGAAATAGTTTTCTGTCTAGTTCATGTGAAAAACGGAATACGTTTCTCTGAAAACAGATGTCCCCGTTCCCAGATTCAGAAGAAAAGTGTCAGCTGCCAGTTATCACAGAATCCATTCTCTGCATCTGAATTTAAGAGTAAATGTACCACTTGTACTGCCCCAAAGCATGATCAGTATTTACAGCAGGTGTGTACAGTGCTTGAAAGTGCGCAAAAATCTCATTTCACACAGAATTTCTATTAAAACTGCAGTAAAACAAAATATATGTTTATGTATCCACATAATAATAATTTATACTCTTTAACCACTTTAGACCCGGAAGATTTTACCCCCTTCCTGACAACGGTACTTTTTACAATTCTATACAATTTTTTTTCTTTTTACAATTCTTTTGCAATGCTGTACCCAAACGAAATTTGCGTCCTTTTTTTCCCCACAATTAGAGCTTTCTTTTTGGTGGTATTTGATCACCTCTGCGGTTTTTGTGTGCTATAAACAAAAAAAAACTGACAATTTTGAAAAAAAAAACCTTTTTTTTTACTTTTTGCTATAAAACTTATTAAAAAAATATAAATAAAAAAAAAAAAAAATATATATATATATATATATATATATAAAATGTATTCATCAGTTTAGGCCAATATATTTTTTCTTCTACATATTTTTGGTAAAAAGAAATAAGCGTATTTTGATTGGTTTGCGCAAAAGTTATCGCGTCTACAAACTACGGGATAGATTTAGGGACTTTTACTTTTTTTAAATTATTTTTACTGGTGATGGCAACAATCTGCGATTTTTAGCAGGACTGCGACATTGCGGCCGACAAATCTGACCCCAAATGACACTTTTTGGGGACCAGTGACATTATTACATTGATCAGTGCTGAAAAAAATCCACTGATCAATGTAAAAATGACACTGGCAGGGAAGGGGTTAACACTAGGGGCGAACAAGGGGTTAAGTGTGTTCCCTCAGCGTGTTCTAACTGTAGGGGGGGTGGGCTTATTGAAACATGACAGAGATCACTGCTCCCGATGGCAGGGAACAGAAGATCTCTGTCATGTCACTAGGCAGAAAAGAGAAATGCCTTGTTTACATAGCCAGTTCCCTGTTCTGCCTCTCCTCGGCGCGATCGCGGGCCGCTGGCGGATATCGAGTTCGCGGGCCCCGGGGGCACCCTCCCACGGCGCGCGCTATCCTGCTTTTGCGGACTGACGTACAGGTACCTCAGTTTGCGCAGGAGAGTCATTCTGCCGACATATAATCGGTGTGAGCCGGTCGGCAAGTGGTTAAAGCCAAACTCCATGCTCTGCTTTATTTAAAGAGGAACATTAGTTAAAGTGATTGTTATTTTCATAGAAAAAAAAAAGAAACTTTACAAACCTGTTATACTTACCTGCTCTGTGAAATGGTGTTGCATTCTTGGCTTTTTGATTTTGAGTGATTCATGAATTAATGTATATACATAGTTTCATATTTTGGATGTGCTATTTTTTTTCTTCTTCTTCTACATTTTCTCAGGTCCCTCTTCAGTGCCCCCTCCCTCCTGTCAAGTGCCCCCACATTAAGCAGCTTGCTATGGGGATACCCAAGCCAAGCCTTAGCTCCCTGTGGCCATTCAGACATGTAGCCACGGTTCAGTCCTGCCCCCTCTCTCTCCTGATTGGCTAACTGACTTTAATTAACAGCAGCAGGAGCCAATGGTGGCACTGCTGTGTCTCAGCCAATCAGGATGGAGAGTCCCGGACAGCTGACGCACTCATGCACATCCCTGGATAGAGATGAGGCTCATGAAAATATTAGGGGGGCTGCTACACACAGAAGGTTTTTTTATCTTAAGGCATAGAATGCATTAAGATAGAAGAAAAAGAAATTCTGCCTTTACAACCACTTTAAAAAAATTCTATGATATAGACAGAATATTTAATATAGAATATTTTTTTTTTTCCAGAAAAAATACCTTTCCTAGAAAGTTTCCTTCGAATGTACGCTGCTTGCACTGCAGGTGCAGTGGAGTGTACATGACTGGCCAAAATACTGGTAAAAATGGAGCCTAGTGCCGAGACAATGTAACACCTGCACCACCAGTGGCTGCCCAAGAAGAACCCAGAAGCAAGAAGGGGAGAGGATGATGGTGAATGGAGCAATGAGGAACAATTCTGATCTGTTAACGCTGGAGTCTGGCATAATGGGTGCTTTGCATAGTGGAACAAAAGCATCAGACCTCTAATTCTGCTTTCAAGCCTAAATTTAGTTAAACAAAAAAAATCACTAGAGACAATACTTCCATCAAATGAGACATGTTCCTTGTGCCCCCCCCCACCCCCTAGCGGTAATCTTCCAATGCTTCTGATACAGGCTAATGCAGCTGCTGGACCTGTCACAGGCACTCAACAAAAGTGTTGACTATGCCCGCCCTTTCTGCCCAACTCCTTCATTCACAGAAGCTGTACTGTGGCTTCCATCAATGAAAAGCACCAATGAAAAGCACTCTATGAATTAGATAGGCGGACCTTTCCACCCATCCCCTATTCATAGAGAGATTTTTATTGATGAAAGCTATAGTACGGCTTCTATGAATGGAGGAGGGGGTGGAAAGGGTGGGCATTGTTGACACTCCTGGCAAGTACAGTGGGGATGGAAAGTATTCAGACCCCCTTACATTTTTCACTCTTTATTATTTTGCAGCCATTTGCTAAAATCATTTAAGTTCATTTTTTTCCTCATTAATGTACACACAGCACCCCATATTGACAGAAAAACACAGAATTGTTGACATTAATGCAGATTTAAAAAGAAAAACTGAAATATCACATGGTCCTAAGTATTCAGACCCTTTGCTGTAACCCTCATATATTTAACTCAGGTGCTGTCCATTTCTTTTGATTATCCTTGAAATGGTTCTACACCTTCATTTGAGTCCAGCTGTGTTTGATTATACTGATTGGACTTGATTAGAAAAGCCACACACCTGTCTATATAAGACCTTACAGCTCACAGTGCATGTCAGAGCAAATGAGAATCATGAGGTCAAAGGAACTGCCTGAAGAGCTCAGAGACAGAATTGTGGCAAGGCACAGATCTGGCCAAGGTTACAAAAAAATTTCTGCTGCACTTAAGGTTCCTAAGAGCACAGTAGCCTCCATAATCCTTAAATGGAAGACATTAGGGATGACCAGAACCCTTCCTAGAGCTGGCCGTCTGGCCAAAATGAGCTATCAGGGGAGAAGAGCCTTGGTGAGAGAGGTAAAGAAGAACCCAAAGATCACTGTGGCTGAGCTCCAGAGATGCAGTCGGGAGATGGGAGAAAGTTGTAGAAAGTCAACCATCACTGCAGCCCTCCACCAGTCGGGGCTTTATGGCAGAGTGGCCCGACGGAAGCCTCTCCTCAGTGCAAGACACATGAAAGCCTGCATGGAGTTTGCTAAAAAACACCTGAAGGACTCCAAGATGGTGAGAAATAAGATTCTCTGGTCTGATGAGACCAAGATAGAATTTTTTGGCCTTAATTCTAAGCAGTATGTGTGGAGAAAACCAGGCACTGCTCATCATCTGTCCAATACAGTCCCAACAGTGAAGCATGGTGGTGGCAGTATCATGCTGTGGGGGGTTTTTCAGCTGCAGGGACAGGATGACTGGTTGCAATTGAGGGAAAGATGAATGCGGCCAAGTACAGGGATATCCTGGACAAAAACCTTCTCCAGAGTGCTCAGGACCTCAGACTGGGCCAAAGGTTTACCTTCCAACAAGACAATGACCCTAAGCACACAGCTAAAATAACAAAGGAGTGGCTTCACAACAACTCCGTGACTGTTCTTGAATGGCCCAGCCAGAGCCCTGACTTAAACTCAATTGAGCATCTCTGGAGAGACCTAAAAATGGCTGTCCACCAATGTTTACCATCCAACCTGACAGAACTGGAGAGGATCTGCAAGGAGGAATGGCAGAGGATCCCCAAATCCAGGTGTGAAAAACTTGTTGCATCTTTCCCAAAAAGACTCACGGCTGTATTAGATCAAAAGGGTGCTTCTACTAAATACTGAGCAAAGGGTCTGAATACTTAGGACCATGTGATATTTCAGTTTTTCTTTTTTAACAAATCTGCAAAAATGTCAACAATTCTGTGAATATGGGGTGCTGTGTATACATTAATGAGGAAAAAAAACGAACTTAAATGATTTTAGCAAATGGTTGCAATATTACAAAGAGTGAAAAATTTAAGGGGGTCTGAATACTTTCCATCCCCACTGTATGTATGACAGGTCCGGGGTCTGTATTAACCCCCCACTATGGGGTATGGAGGGGGGCCGAGGATGGAGGATTTCAAGTAAGACAGCTGGCAGCAGCACAAGGGACAGTTCTCATTCTTGTGCTGATTTTTTAAAGAAAATGTTTTAACTAAACTTGGCTTTTAATAAAAAAAACAAATCTGTAAAGGAAAACCTTGCGCCTGGTTGTAAAGCTATTGGAACTGCTGCACCTTAATAAACCTGAATACCAAGTTCTACAAAATATCTAACAAGTAAAAGAAAGTGTGCCGTCCCCTTAAATGACAACAAATACATGTGAAAGAATTCTAAATTGTGCAATTTAGACAAAATGAATAAATATACACGTCAATACTGAAAAAATATAGTACAATAGTAGCAAATTAAAAATATGGAACTATGTAAATAAATACATCAATTCATCAATCACACAAAATCAAAAAATCAATAATCATATAAAGTCCATCAATGTGCCCAACAAAGTGCTCTGTGTTCAAATTGCGAAAAGGTGCTCCAGTGCTTAAGGTGCTTTTAAGACATTGGGGCCTCTTACCAGACTGCAATGATCAATAGCACTTGTATAGCTTAGAGGAGCCGACGCTCTCACCCTCTCCACACAGCCGCAATTACCAGTGAAGTCCTTGGCATGTAATGGAAAACTCAGCCTGCACTCCATCCACAAGCTCCAGCTGATGTGCATCAGATCCAAAAAGGGAGAAGTCCCATAGCGCAACACTTTAAAAACACTGTTTGATCCATGAATTGATGTATTTCTTACATAGTTCCTTATTTTTGAGATGCTAATTTTGTATTGCACTATTTTTTTTTTTAACATTGATTTATATATTTATTCATTTTGTCTAAATTGTACAATTTTGATTAGTTGTGTATTATGAATTGGTATTCTTTCACATGGATATTTGTTGGATATTATCATATGTATTTGCTGTCATATAGAGGAACTGCGTACTTTTTTATTTGTTAAATATTTATTAAAAAAATATGCAGACATAATTTTGATCAGACCTGTACCTTAAAGTGGCAGTCCATGCTAAAACTAAAGTACCTGCATCTATAGCCACCAGCATTCTTATGCCGCGTACACACGACCGGACTTTACGGCATACTTGGTCCTGCGGACCGGAGTCCGTCGGACTATTCGAACGTGTATGGGCTCCAGCTGACTTTTTTTTCCCCAAAAGTTCAACGGACCTAGAAATGAAACATGTTTCAAATCTTTCAGACGGACTCGAGTACGGTCGAAAAGTCCGCTCGTCTGTATGCTAGTCCGACGGACAAAAACCGACGCTAGGGCAGCTATTGGCTATGAACTTCCTTGTTTTAGACCGGTCGTACGTCATCACGTAAAAATCCGTCGGACTTTGGTTGATCGTGTGTAGGCAAGTCCGTTCATTCGAAAAGTCCGTTGAAAAGTCTGCCAGACCTAGTCCGTCGAAAAGTCCGCCCGTGTGTACGCGGCATTATACTGACCTCTCTAGCCCTGTAAAGAAAAAATGGAGTATACATACCTTTTCTGCAGGCGATCTGAAGCGATCTGACCAGATCCCATGCTGAGCTGTCAGCCGCGGCTTCGCTGTGGAGGCGGGTGCAGAGGACACGTCCGACAATGGAAGCCCCATAGTAAATCTATGGGTGACGTCACATCCCATTCATTTCACAGCCATTGTCGGCCATGTTCTCTGCAGAGCTTCCGCCTCTGGAGACCGGGTCGTATCGCCGGCAGAAAAGGTATGTATACTGATTTTTTCTTTACAGGGCTAGAGAGGTTAGTGTTAGAATGCTGGTGGCTATAGATTCAGGGATTTTAGTTTTAGCATGGACTTCCACTTTAACTTATACCATACTGTGGCTTCCTTAAATCAGAACTAAAATGGAAAACACTCACCTTCCCAATGCACCCTCACCGGGCTTCAGCCAACTTCAGCGTGGTACGACGTCACCTCCTGCACATGTGCAGGAACTTGTCATCCCAGCAGGCCTGGCCGCTGTAAGCTTATCTGTGCATGCACAGCTCAGTTTATAGTCTGAGGATCTCTGTGAGCAGGTAGGTAAGTATGTTTTATTGTAGAAGAGACATTGCATGTCTCTTCTACAATAAGATGCCTACCTGCTCACAGTGCATCATAGTGGAACATTAGTTTTGCTTTAAATGTTTACACATCGTGTAAAAGTGCATAAAAGAGGCACCCAAACCAGATCAGGCGTGAAACTGATTTCCTATCCTTGAAGACTTAAGTGACCTTTTGTATTACAAGTGAGCTTATCACAAGGAGGAAAGAACAAGATAATGACATATACGGTAATTGGCGTCAACACAAAGTACAAAACACTTTTTATTCATTCTGATATACAATAAATAAAAGAGCAGATGATGGTAACCAACAACTAGTAGTAGCTGCATCTCTACCAACTATGTATTCCTCTTTTGGAGGGACAATTCCTCTTAACGCCTTTACAGATACTAGAGCTGCACGATTCTTTTCTATTGTGAAAAAAAAAAAGAGCTGCACGATTCTGGCTAAAATGAGAATCACGATTTTTTTGCTTAGAGGATAGATCACGATTCTCTCATGATTCTCGCGGCGTAACATCATCTTTCACATTAAAACAAAAAAAATTGCGCTAACTTTACTGTTTCTTTTTTTTTATTTATTGAAGTGTATTTTTTCCCAAAAAACTGCATTTGAAAGACCGCTGGGCAAATACAGTGTGACATAAAATATTGCAGCAATTGCCATTTTATTCCCTAGGGTCTCTGCTAAAAAAAAAAAAATATATATATATATATATATATCTCTAATGTTTGGGGGTTCCAAGAAATTTTTTTTAGCAAAAAATATTGATTTTAACTTAAGAAGTGTCAGAAAAAGATTTAGACTTCCTGCATTTACACGTTGTTTAAAGCTTGGCAGATTGCCCAGGTTATTTGTTTACACAGAGAAGTTTATCCCTTTGATCTAAGGCCCCTTTCACACGAGGCGGACTCCGTTTCTACGGAGCCCGCCTCGGTCCGCCAGCTCAGCGGGAGATCAGTCCGTTGATCTCCGCTGAGCCGGCGGATGACAGGTCCCTCTCTGCTCACTGAGCGGGGAGGGGCTTGTCAGGCGCCGCTGCCGCCTATGGAGGGATCGGACGAAAACGGACAGCGTGTCCGTTTTCGTCTGATCTCCCCCGATCCGATAGCGACGGACCTGGACGTAGAGCCATCCGTCTGCTCTTCAGCGGATCGGACCGGGTCGGATGTCAGCAGACATGTCTCCGCTGACATCCGACGCTCCATAGACTAACATGGAGCGCCCGTTCAGGTCCGCCGTCAAAACTGACAGGCGGACCTGAACGGTCCGATCGTGTGAAAGGGGCCTAAGAAGGAAGTTAGATACAATGTTTCAAGTTCTAAACTTGGCAGACTGCCTGGATGTTTTCTTTTGACAGCTGAGTGAACAGATAATCTCTCCACTTGTTTATATGAAAGAATCGTCAAACTCAGCAGGAGAGATCGTCAGGGGAGGTGAATCGAGATCACGATTTTTTAACGATTAATTGTGCAGCTCTAACAGATACCCAAAGCCAAAACATTTTTTATTACACTTTGTATAGAGTATGGAGTTGTCTGTGTCCCATCGGGGGGTTCATCTTTCTTTTGTAGAAACAACAGGGAGTGAGAGGAAGTCTCCTAAAAGTGGGGGGGGGGGGGGGGATGTTACTGGAAGTATCATTATATGGACATTTCCCCTCTATTTATGTTTTGGTGACAACTCAAAATGTTGGGTTTTCTATTGCTTTCTGCCCCTATGATAGTGATCACCAGGACAAACAGATGGTGACACTCTGGAGTGGGGCCACAGACAGCTATTGGGGCCACTGTTGAAAGGATTTTGTTTGCTTCAAACATGTTTTGCATTCCTATATGGGCAAAGCAAAACCCACTTGAAGCAGGCCAACTGCAAGTCAGGTCCACCTGTTAATAAATTCTTAATTAACCTCCCAAGCCTCTCAAACTGATTGACACAATTGACACATTGCCATTGACACAAACCCACAAAACTTGTAAGGGATTCAAACTCTTTCCTATGCTATTCAAATCAAAACTAAAAAGGGGACTTTAGCTTTCTTAGATATACTTTAAAGCAGAACTCCGGGGAAGCTCCGCTTGTCTGCCTGAACCCCAACCCCCCCCCCCCCCCCCCCACATTTGGCACCTTTTGGGGGGAGCGGGTACCTGGTTTTGACAGGCACCCGATCCCACTTCCAGCTCAGTTCTCCACCACAAACTGAGCTGGAAGTTCAGCCCCCACTCCTTCCCTCGCAGCCTTCTGGGACACTTCATAGGTCCCAAAAGATTGTGGCCCATTCACAAAAGCACAGCACACTTCGCACATGCACAGCAGGAAACCAGCTGGAAAGCCGCAAGGCTTCACTGCCGATTTCCCTTAGTCAAGAAGGCAGCAGAAGCACCCAATAGTCAATTGAAGAATTGGCTCGGGTGAGGATACCGCTGGATGCCTAGACAGGTAAGTGCTTGAATATTAAAAGTCAGCAGCTACAGTGTTTGTAGCTGCTGACCTTACATTTTTTGGGGGGAGCCTGGTGCTCCCCTTAAAATTTCTCTGCTCCGCATTCCTCTAAACTATCCCTCTTTTAGGCCTGATATATATGACTCTATAAATGAATGAATTATTAATATTAATTAATATTAATTGTATGGTATTAAACCCAGCTAACCAGCTCTTAGATGAGGCGGATGCGTTATTGTTTTTTTAAACTTTTTTCCTTTAATTTTCACTTGTTGACTCTGCCACTTCATTTAACAGACCGAGCAGTCCATCAAAACTAGCAATTAGAGGGATGAGACAAACCTTTTACCACTGACAGGGGTGCTTACAATGGTCAGCTTTTATGTATGTATAACCTTTATCCAAAAAGGAATTTTTAAGCAGTCCCTGCTTAAAAAGTGTTATCTGGAGTTCGGAGTTAATTTGTCAAGGTCAACTCCATCAAAATCTGCTAGTGCATCTCACACTACCCTCTCCCCAGGTGAAAATTTTCCTATCCAAAAAGGTGTCTGCATTGTTCCTCCATTTACAGTGGAGAGAGCCCAGGAAGTGTGTTACTGGGTGGAGGACTAGGTGAACATAAAGGGTAAAAAAAACAAATGCAGAAGCAAGATTTCTAGATAATCTGCAAGACATGAAATTTGTGTTTTTTGCTTTATTGGAACTTTAACAACTTTAACAAGTGTTAACACTGCTTCCAAATCCCCGCTGAGCAGGAAAATGACAGGTCCGTCGTTGCACACTGTGCAGCGACGGACCTGTCAGAGCGCCGGCTCTCCCCTATGGGGGATCGGATGATGACGGACCGTAGAGTCCGTCGTCACCCGATCCGATCACGGATGGAAAAGTAGGGTTTTCCTCCGTTACACTTTTCGGATCGGAGCGGGTCGGATGTCAGCGGACATGTCACCGCTGACATCCGACGCTCCATAGGGATACATGTATGTCCGTTTTTCATCCGAAAACGGAAGGATGAAAAATGGACATACGGATCCCCCGTGTGAAAGAGCCCTTACTTATCAATCAGAATAACGTAGCAAAAATGATGACATTTTTTTACAAAAATGGAACTGCAACCATCTCACAGAGACGTCCAGGCCGTCCACGGAAGTTAAAGGATAAGTTCACAATTCATAACACCTTACACCCATTTTCGGGGTATAACATGTTATGAATGCACCGACCCCTGCACCCCCGCTGTGCCAGCTACACGGGAATCTTCTCCACCCGCTAGCTGTCAAACTGTAAAAAAAAAGGATCTGTGCAGGGCTCCGCCCACCCGACGATGTGAGCGCTGTGGTAGTTCATTCATTCTTCCTGTCAGCATGTATCGGCTTCCTCCTACGAGGTATGAGCAAGCCTATACACTGACAGGTCTGCAGGAGACCTGCATGACATCAGCGATCTGCTGATCACTGGTTCAATGCTTTACAGGCTCCTGCAACAAAAAAATAAATAAAATTACCAGCAAAAAAATGTGCATTTAGTATTTTGCTTGAAAAAATCATCAAAAAACACAAATCTAAGGCCACTGTTGCATTTCTGAAGAACAGGGTGAAAGTTATTCAGTGGCCAAGTACGTCTCCTGATCTGAACCCAATCCAACACCTATGAGGAATTCTAAAGAGACAAGTTGAGTATCACTCGCCATCCAGCATCCAGGCTCTAAAATAATTAATGGAAAAAGATAGATGTATGATGTCCATGATTTTATTTCAAAATCATGGACATCATACAAAATGCTAGATGTAGTCGTTTTTGCTGTGGGGTGTATTCATTTTTGCATCAACTAATTTGAGTAAAACGGAAGATTTTGTAATCAAAGTTATATTAATAACCTTTCTTTCTTGTAATGAGCAAAACAAATGTTCTATAAAACGCAGTTTTGTCAAAATTTTGAAAATTGTTCTTGTGTTCATTGAGATATTGATTAAAATCTTACTTTTCATAAGGGGTGTACTCATTTAAGCTGAGCACTGTATTTATGTACAGTAAAACCTTGGATTGCAAGCATAATAAGTTCCGGAAACATGCTTTTAATCCAAAGCACTTGTATATCAAAGTAAAATTTCCCCATAAGAAATAATGGAAACTCAAATGATTCGTTCCACAACCATTTATTCATAGGTCCTTCAGTTTATATTCTATATAAAAATATTATAGCAGTGTGACCAGGTTGTGTAACCATAAAATGTCCATCCACAAGAGGAAGCCTCCACAAGGGGATTAGAAGCAAAATCCAGCAGGAGCTACAGAGTATAAAAGAGAAAGAAGAGAGGCGCCTCCAAGTGTAGCAATATGTTGCTAAATGTTGTACCTTCAATAAATGTAACCATATTGCTACACTTAGAGGCGCCTCTTTTCTCTTTTTTACTCAGTTGTGACATGACGCTACTTGTATATCAAGACAAAATTTATTTAAAAATGTTGCTTGCCTTGCAAAATGCTCTCAAACCAAGTTACTCTCAAACCAAGGTTTTACTGTATATATTATTTTATTTATTTCAGGTACTTGTATAGCGCCATCAATTTATGCAGCGCTTTAGATATACATTGAACACATATCAGTCCCTGCCCTCAAGGAGTTTACAACCTAAGGTCCCTAACACATTCATACATATTAGGGCCAATTTAGACAGGATCCAATTAACCTACCAGCATGTATTTAGATTGTGGGAGGAAACCCACGCAGGCACAGGGAGAACATGCAAACTCCCGGTAGATGGTGTCGTGGTTGGGATTTGAAGCAGCGACCCTTTTTGCAGCTAGGTGAAAGTGCTAACCACTACACCACTGCTGCCCACACACACACACATATATATATATTATATATATATATATATACATACATATACACACACAGGGCTTTTTTCAGCGGGAACGTGGGGGAACGCAGTTCCGCCACCTCCAGAACTTAATGTGTGCAATGACAAGAGGTGTTGGGGTGTGATGGAGGGTCTCTTGATGCTGGCTGCTGGGGGATTTATTGTTGCTGGAGGGGATCTATTTTTGTGTGGCGGTTTATTGTTAATGGTGGGGGATCTTTTGTTGATGAGGGGGTCAATTGTTGATTAAGGGGTCTATTGTTGCTGGATACTGGAGAGTCAATTGGTGTTGGCTGCTGGGAGATTTGTTGTTCCTGCTGGGGGCCTATTGTTGCTGGGGTGGTATTTTGTCGTTGGGTTCCATTGTTGCTGGGGGGGGTCTATTGCTGCTGGCTGTGGGGGATCTGTTTTATTACTGTTCTTGTTATTATTACCAAGTCCCTACAAATTACTTAGCACGACATAATGATACTTGTCTCTATTCTAAAGGGGTCCTACTGGGAGGTGGTGGAACCAAGGGTAGTGCTTGGAGTTGGGTAAGGGATGGAGACGCAAATATACACACACACACACACACACACACACACACACACACAATATTGACTGTTGTAGGTGTCAATTAAATGCAGAACAACCTGACAGACAAAAAAAAAGTTGTCTGTCCTTAGTTTGTTCCCCTTCCAAGTTCATAGATTCTAATGTGCTGAGAAGGTGACATCCATCTTCAAACAAGTTCTATACAACAGCGTATTCAGTTCATGATTTCAAAGTGCCCATTATCTGTTGTCATCATTGCTACTTTTATAAACAAGTGCCACCATTCTTAGAGCATGCCTACACTGCATTTCAACACCGCAAACCAAACATGCTCTAATTTATTTTTAATATTCACCCATCCATGTCTCCATGCTTTATTTTGCTGAGAAATCGCTTAGAAAAACTCCTCACCTAGCATTTCTGGCCATGGGCCCATATTGACAAAGTGAAGCTAAATCACAAGACAGGCCAACTTAGCGGACAGAAAAAGTCAGTATGCCGTTTTTGATGATTTGAAATCTTGATGTAAATTTGGTGAAGTTCAAATGAAGCAATTTCAAGGTAATATGTCAATCCAATTAAATGCCTATATCAAAAGGGGAAATGTATTTAAACACCTGTAATAACATGTTATAACTGCTTGTACGTAAAAGAGCCATCAGACCCAATTGAAAAACATTCACTGCCAAAAAGCAAATTAACTATAGGATTATTCTCTGTAATTCTGCTGAAGAAATGTTTTTCTACCAAACCAGAGCGCTACCCTCTCCAACTTCATTTTTTGATAAAAAAAAAAAAAAGCAAGGGGCAGGGTTGCCCTCTAAGCAGTTTGTTCCAAAAGGAACGGTCATAAATGCTAATTTATGCCACTAAACAGTCTTTGTAAAAATATATCATAGCACATGTACATTTTGCATCAAACATGTATGCATCTATGCATTTTGGTGAAAAACAATGGTGACTGTCATTGTCAGAAAAATGCAACCCGGCTGGTCAACCTTCACATCTAAAGTTCAGCCTCGGTGACAACCATGGGCTCCCTCCATAAATACAGTGGAGGATTAAAAAGTAGCCACCAAGGTACAAGTAGTGTCTTATTCACAGGAAAGTTTTCCAACCAAACCAGAGCGCCGCCCTCTCCAACAAACAAATAAAGAAGACAAGCTTGAAAAAAGAAAACCGACGCAACCATCTGATCTCCTCTTGGGTTTAAACACACTTTAAAATTGCCCACTTCACAGTTTTGGAGTTAAACGTCACCTTTTAACCACAGAAATCTGTCACCAACTGATAAATTGTTTTTGAGTGTAAAGTAATTATATTGTTTTTGAGTGTAAAGTAATTATATTATCACAATTTGTATGAAAATCAATAGCAAAATGAAACGGTTTTGTTTTTTGGCAATGAAGAGGTTTCGATAAATTTCCACCACAGTTGCTCAACGCTGGGAAACAAATTAAAGCGTAGCTGACTGATTGCTGTGTTTGAAAGCTGATGGAAACTAAATTGCTATAAAAAAAAAACTGAAGTGCACAGCCAGAATTCCTCCTAATAAGAAGCAATTTATAATATGAACTTTTATTTTCATTTGGGCAAAATACAAATACAAAATTGAAATGAAAAATGATGGACTTTAACTTCCCAGAGATAAAACTTGTTACTGAATTCAGGCAACTGCCATTTACATAATCACATACCTACAAAACCTGCAAAGCTAAAAATAAACACATCATCTATCAAAGATTCCAATATAGTCATATCTAGACAGATGGCGTCAACCTGTTAACCTGTTAAGAGCCACAACCTTTTTCAGTCAGAAATATCAAAATTGGTACTTTTGGAAAGTTAAAGGCCAGAATACATACTGGTGACCCCACAATAGGGATAAAACTTTTTCGCAAAAGGGAGTTTAACAAGACACGTGGCCACTCATTAAAATTAGAAGAAAAGAGGTTTAACCCTAAACTACGTAGAGGGTTCTTTTCTGTAAGAGCGGCAAGGATGTGGAATTCCCTTCCACAGGCGGTGGTCTCAGCGGGGGGCATTGATAATTTCAAGAAACTATTAGATAAGCTGAATGACCGCAACATACAGGGATATACAATGTTATACTGACATATAATCCCACACATAGGTTGGACTTGATGGACTTTAGAGCTGCACAATTAATCGTTAAAAAAATCGTGATCTCGATTCACCTCCCCTGACCACCTCTCCTGCAGAGGTTGCCCATGCTTTCATATAACAAGTGGAAAGACTTTATCTGCTCACTCAGCTGTCAAAAGAAAGCATCAGGGCATTCTGCCAAGTCTTTAACTTGATACATTTTAACTAAACTTCCTTCTTAGATCAAAGGGAAACAACTTTTGTGTAAATAAATAAGCCAGGCAGTCTGCCAAGTTTTCAACAACATGTAAATGCAGGAAGTTGAACCACTAAAAGTCTAAATCTTTTTCTGACACTTCTTTCTCAAGTTAAAATCAGTATTTTTTGCTAGAAAATTACTTGGAACCCCCAAACATTATATATATATTAGCAGAGACCCTAGGGAATAAAATGTCAATTGCTGCAATATTTTATGTCACACTGTATTTGCCCAGCGGTCTTTCAAATGCAATTTTTGGGGAAAAAAAACACTTCAATGAATAAAAAAAAAAAAAAAAATGAAACAGTAAAGTTAGCACAGTTTTTTTTTTGTTTTAATGTGAAAGCTGATGTTACGCTGCGAGAATCGTGAGAGAATCGTGATCTATCTTCTAAGCAAAAAAATTGTGATTCTCATTTTAGCCAGAATCGTGCAGCTCTAAAATTGGACTTGTGTCTTTTTTCAACCTCACCAACTATGTAACATGAGTTGACAGCTTCTTGAACCTAGGGCATGGCTGTATGGCAACAGGGCTGAAACTGGGGGGGGGGCAATGGGCCCCAGGTGCAGTATTGGGGGGGTGCTGCAGCTGGTACCAATCCTCCTGCACCTGCTTCTCCACCTCCAGAGAAGGGGGGGCCAGAGGAGCATGGGGGGGACAGAAGAGCATGGGGGGAACAGAAGAGCATGTGGGGGAACAGAAGAGCATGTGGGGGAACAGAAGAGCATGTGGGGGAACAGAAGAGCATGTGGGGTAACAGAAGAGCATGTGGGGGAACAGAAGAGCATGTGGGGAAACAGAAGAGCATGTGGGGAAACAGAAGAACATGTGGGGAAACAGAAGAACATGTGGGGAAACAGAGGAGCACGAGGGGGACCAGAGGAGCACAGGGGGGAACCAGAGGAGCATGGGGGGAACCAGAGGAGCATGGGGGGAACCAGAGGAGCATGGGGGAACCAGAGGAGCATGTGGGGGTGACCAGAGGAGCATGTGGTGGTGACCAGAGGAGCATGTGGGGGACCAGATGAGCATGGGGGGACAGAGGAGCAATTGGGACCAAAGGAGCGTGGGGGGACCAGAGGAGCACATGGGGGGGACCCAGAGGAGCATGTGGGGGACCAGAGGAGCAGGGGGGACCAGAGGAGCATGGGAGGGACCAGAGGAGCACAGGGGGGGACCAGAGGAGCAAGGGGGGTGACCAAAGGAGCATGGGGGGAACCAGAGGAGCAAGGGGGGAACTGGGGAGCAAGGGGGGAACCAGAGGAGCAGGGGGACCCAGAGGAGCAGGGAGGTACCAGAGGAGCAAGTGAGGGACACCAGAGGAGCAGTGGGGGGACAAGAGGAGCATGGGGGGACCAGAGGAGCATGGGGCGACCAGAGGAGCATGGGGGGGGGGAACCAAAGGAGCACGGGGGAGGAGACAGACAGTATGGCAACCGGAAGTGAAGTCATCTGCTGCTCTGGATGTAACTAACCGGTAAGTGACAATGGAGCACCCCGGGTGAGATGCCAATGGTATTGGCTTGTACCTGCCTGTAGTGGCTTTGATGGAGGGAGTTATGTTCACTGGATGTCTGTTGTGGCTTTTGGCAGATGCTAAATAAAGGTGTTTTAGCAATATTACACTATTGGACCTTTCTCTTTCCTTTGCACACTGAGTTTGTCCATCATAAGGAGGAGGAGCAGATGACCTGGCTGGTGGTGTACAAGTGGTGCATAATATAAAGCGCAATTTGCCAATCATGAAAATGAGAGGCATTATATTTTGGTGGATGTGTGATCTATAGGGAGTAGTTCTCACAAATGCATGTGGTAGAATGTAGAGGAGAATTCAATGCATGAAGTTGTTTAAGTTAAATTTTCTTTGGAGATTATTGTTATTTAAAATTCATGCGTCTAAACTGTGTATTATTATTTTTTACATGTATTTATTTGGTAACTTGTGCATCTTAGAGCTCTACCTTACCTATTAAAAATTTTGGGTTCCGTTTTTATCAGTTTCCTGAAACAAATATTTTTGGCTAGATAAGAAAAACATCTTGTATATTTGGCAAGCTTGAGACAATCCTGGCAACAGAAGTTGGGGAAAAAAGAGGCATTGATAAATAATGTTTTGCTCATGGTAAACCAATGCAGGCATGCTCTGCGGTTTGTGTGTGTTGTTTCTCCACAGCCATAAATGTGCTCATACAACCTGTGGCCAAACCTGAGCTGTAGTTTATAAGTAGTTGGTACCAATGGCCACAAGCTGTTGGACAGGCATTTTCCACCATGTGCCATTTTACCAACATATTATACTTTGTAAAGAGCATAACAATGGGTCATGGATCACTGGCTAACTTCTTTATTAAATTACAAAATACAGGTTCTGTGCTCATACTAGTTTCTTCCAACACACTTTCCCAAAGAGTCTACTTTTTCAAGGAGTCTAGTACCTACATGCCAGGGTGCTGGGTGTAATCCTTGACCCTGACCTCTCCTTCAGCCCCTACATCCAATCACTGGCTAAATCCTGCCGCCTTAACCTCCGCAACATTTCCAGAATTCGACCCTTCCTGACTAATGATACCACAAAGCAACTTATTCACTCCTTGATTATTTCCCGCCTTGACTACTGCAACTCTCTCCTTAATGGCCTACCCTTAAGCAGGCTATCCCCCCTTCAGTCTATTATGAATTCTGCTGCTAGACTAATACACCTCACTAACCGATCCATGACTGCTACTCCTCTCTGCCAATCCCTTCACTGGCTTCCCCTACCCCACCGCGTAAAATTCAAAATGCTAACCATAACCTACAAGGCCATTCACAACATTGCCTCCATCTACATGACCAACCTTATCTGCAGATATCGCCCAAATCCCAGGACCTCCTGCTCTCTAGCTCCCTTGTTACCACCTCCCATGCTCGCCTTCAGGACTTCTCTAGAGCCTCTCCCATCCTCTGGAACTCCCTGCCCCAGTATGTCCGATCAGCCCCTACCCTGTCCACCTTTAGGAGATCCCTGAAAACTCATTTATTTAGGGAAGCCTATCTCACACCCACTTAACTGTCCCAGAGCCACCCCCATCAAATCATTCTTTGCAGCTATTACCTTTTGTACCATCACCCCCTCCCTTAGAATGTAAGCTCTACGAGCAGGGCCCTCCTGTACCTTTTGTATTGAACTATACTGTAATTGTCTTGTCCCCCCTATACATTGTAAAGCGCTGAGTAAACTGTTGGCGCTATATAAATTGTGAATAATAATAATAATAGTAATACTACTTTTGAAATGCTTACGTCTAACTACAGTGTTTGTGTAATCAGCTGACCAGTTGTAACTAATACTACTATTTTCTAAATTAAACCTTTGTCAGATGCCTTTTCAGGTTTTTTTTCCCCATTTTCAAGATGGATGCAGGAAGGTTGAATTTGAGAGTTCATGACTTCACTACTTCCACCGTCATCACTGTCATAACATTCTAATACAGTTCTAGGCTCTTGTCCTTAGCTGTCCTCCCCATTTATTTTTATAGCTTAGAGCAGTGGTCTCCAAACTGCGGCCTGGGGGCCGGATGTGGCCTTTTGCTTGCCTTTATCCGGCCCTTGGGGCACTATTCCTCCCACTGACACCAATAATGGGACACTATTCCTCCTACTGATACTAATGAAAGTGCACTATTCCTCCCACTGACACCAACAATGGGGGCACTGTTCCTCCCACTGACACCAACGATGGGGGCACTGTTCCTCCCACTGACACCAACGATGGGGGGCACTGTTCCTCCCTCCCACTGACACCAACGATGGGGGGCACTGTTCCTCCCACTGATACCAATGATGGGGGCATCGTTCCTCCCACTGATACCAATGATAAGGGCACTGTTCCTCCCACTGATACCAATGATGGGGGCACTGTTCTTCTCACTGACACCGATGATGGGGGGCACTGTTCCTCCCACTGACACCAATGATGGGGGGCACTGTTCCTCCCACTGACACCAATGATGGGGGGCACTGTTCCTCTCACTGACACCAATGACGGGGGGAACTGTTCCTCCCACTGACACTAATGATGAGGGGCACTGTTCCTCCCATTGACACCAACGATGGTGGCACTGTTCCTCCCACTGACACCAATGATGGGGGCACTGTTCCTCCCACTGACACCAGTGATAGGACACTATTCCTCCCACTGACACCAATGAAGGGGGCACTGTTCCTCCCACTGACACCAATGATGGGACACTATTCCTCCCACTGACACCAATAATTGGGCACGATTCCTCTCACTGACACCAATTATGGGGCACTATTGCTCTTACTGACACCAATGATGGGGCACTGTTCCTCTCACTGACACCAGTGATGGGGCATTGTTACCAAGGCAAGGGCATTTTCTACACCCGCAGGCCACGGTCTGGCCCTTCTAAAGTCTGAAGGATAATAAACTGGCCTTTAGTTCGGAAAGTTTGGAGACCCCTGGCTTAGAGCATTCAATAAAATAGAACGTTTCAAACTATCTTGATGTTAATACTGCTGGAGGCAAAGCAACACTGGTCAGCATAAGTACCAACTACAAAGTTAAAGTTCAACTAATTTAAACATTTTTGTGGATGGAGTGGGGAAGGGTTAAAATGTTTATCAGGTTAATGCTTAATTTTAAATGTGTTATTAGTCTTTTAAATTTGTATTTATTACCAAAAAAAATTTTAATATTTATATTCAATTTATAGCAGAGCAACATAACAAATCTCATATTTGTGCAGCTTTGTTGGTTCTGGTGTCCCTAGACGATCTCTTGAACAACCCCTGGCTGGAATACTGAGCGGGATCCTGGCGGGTTGCCTATGGAAGTTAAATGTATACACAAATAGTGTGATAATATACCCCAGCAGAAGTCTCTTCAGACGAAACGCGTCGGGTCTCTTTGCTGTACCCAGCCATCTTCACCACGCTTACCTTGTCACCTTTTTACTTGAATCGATTCCAATTTTTAATCAAGATTTTTTACGGATTGTTTTGTTGATCGTGATTGATCTAATAAATGCCCATTGAGAAACCAATTTTTCCGGATTTACACTATGTGGAGGTTCTCTGTCGTTGTTTCCTTTATGGTCCATGTATGCTGATGTATGCCGATGAAAACAACGATCGTATAGACCTACAGGACAAGCTCCAGGCTTCCCATCCAAGGAGGACGTCTCCAGGTGTACCATCCACTTCCCTACTGTCACCTATCACGGGACAGTGCAAGCTCGTATGACTCACCGCCCACGGCTTGTGAGTCCACCGAAGTTGGTAAGAGTATTCTACCTTACATTCTCTTGAGTCTTTGTGTTGTAAGGATACCTGCCTTGGCCCCCTCTGAGTCGGAGTAGCTTTATTATAAGGATATTTTGCCTTGGGCCCTCTTGTGTCAACTACATCAGGCAACATATGGACTGTATGATTGAGTTTTCATTACCTATATGGGATTAACACTTCCTCATTAATATGTTGGACAGTTTCGTTGCATTTCATTACCAGCAAAATATGGACTTTTGAGTTTATTTGTTTATTCTCCTACTCCATATATTTTTATGCACATTTGCACATTTCTTTTGCACATTTGCACTTTTTTATAGAGCATTGTACTCTGTTAATACTTCAGAGTTATTATCACACTATTTGTGTATACATTTATCTGGTTTTTGACCAAGCCGAGGTTATAGGCCATTTGTAAATTTGAGCTTTACCTCCCCTTGTTTCTAAAAACCCTTTATTCATTTATTCACTTTAGCGCTACACTTTTTTCTTATATTGTTTATATGGTTTCAGTCGTTTGTTAGTGTTGGCAGCTGTTTTCACACACTAGTTAGGCGCGGTATTTTATTTATTTAGTTGCCTATGGGAGTTCTTGGGCCGACTCCTGCACTGCTTCCTTGCAAGGCTCCTAGGATGTGTACTAGCCAAACTATTGCACTGTCTCCCGATGGAGGTCATGGTTCGTATCTTGTCTGAGCTCCATTGCTGGAAAAACACTGTAGCAGATGCAGCTCTTATTTGTATGCTGGCTGTCAAAATTCTGACAGGTTTTAATTACAACACACTCTCCTACTAGTCAGCTTTCCCCCTTGCTGACTTACAATGCCTAATTCTGTACTGTGTCTTTAGAAGGAGGTGGCTATCTGGGTGAAGGCGCAGACTTTGCTTTCTCATGTCCGAGCTGCCCCCTGATCAATGGTGATCTGATGACTGGTGGGATAAGGAAAAACAAGATATTTACAGGAAGCACAGATACACAAGTATGGAGATTCTTACAATGCAGGTCTTCAGGCACAGCTTTCCCTCCAGCAAGCAGAACTGTGAGCAGCACAGTAGTGACATCAAGAATCAATCTGCCAAATCTTGTAGAAGATCTCACACTGCAGATTTACAGCCATTAGGTTACAGAACAACTGTGCCTTGGCAAAAAGCATGCACCGCCAATTATTAGGGATTGCAGGCAAAAATTACATTGTTCAGGGTACCACTTAGGCGCAACAAACACTTCTAGATGTTCCCTATAAAAAAATTAAATCTTCAAATCTTAATGGAGAGCCACTTTAAGTGCTAATGACAATGAGATGGGACACTTTTTTTTTTTAACGCTTGCCTTCATCAGGACCCAAAGAAGAAAATCTAAACTTGCAAAGCACACTGTGTTTTGAAAAGTTGTGTAAAGTCACGTTTTAAACAAATCCTGAAGTTTGGTCTGAAAGCAAAAGAATTCCTTAGAAGATTATATTAGCTTTTACATCTGCCAAATACATTCCAAAATAACCTTGTTTGTAAAATAATGCCAGTTGTTAATTTAAATGATTACAAGGCAGAAGATACTACAAAACCTCTGAAATTTTTCCAAAGAAAATATGTTTATCTTGTATTTGCATTCTGGTATCCAAGCATTTGAAATAGAAATGCACTGTAAACAATGCATAAGGTGCTTCACTGCAATGGTAAAATAAATCCAAAATGATGGAACTTTATGTTGGATGTTCTTGCCAAAACATTGACAAACAAATAAACCTGAATATGTTACATTATAGATGTACAAGATTTTCATTGGGTGAAAATTCACCCTGAAAATCATTGCATTTATTATTTTTCTAAGCAGGTATAAAAAAAAGTAGTGTTTAAAAAAAACAAAAAACCATCTGCAGGTTTAATCAATAATTTTTCGCACATTAATACTTTATGGTCTTCAAAATAGAGTAAGTGTCGATTGCTTACATACCAACTTGCCTACTATGTAAAATCCACAGGTGCACCCAACTCTCAATTTTTTTCAGCGTTTCACCGTTACCCAAGGGACAAAGTACAATAATATTTTGAGGCTGATTTACTAAAACTGGAGAGTGCAAAATGTGGTGCAGCGGTGCAAAGAAACCAATCCGCTTTCAGGTTTTTTGTCAAAGCTTAATTGAAAAAACCAAAGTTAGAAGTATATTGGCTACCATGCACAGCTGCACCAGATTTTGCACTCTCCAGTTTTAGTAAATCAACCCCTTTGCCTCATGTACCTACATGCCTTTGCAAGCCTAGCTATGAGGCCGAACAGGGCATAGCTAGCAGGGAGAAGAACTTGCTCCAGACAAACTGTGGCAAGAGTAATGCAGAGGCGGTGGGGGCATGTCAGTTTCCTGTCCCTTTTTGTTCCCCTTCTTGTCACTTATTTCAGGCAAGTGCTTAGAGCGGAGACCATGCCGATTATTTAGCAACCATCTCCTTGCTAGCTACATTGTCGGACAGCCGTGGGGGTTGCCCTCATAGCTAGGCTTTACAAAGCACATAGGTAGGAACATAGGCCTAAGTACTATAGGTACTCTGCCCCCCTATGTTTGTAACATGTTTGTAACATACTGCACAACAAATAAAGGTTGGGTCAGTCTGGAGTATGCCATGTTCAGAACAGTGTACAGATTGTAATGGCTCAGAAATTGTAACTTAAAACACAACTGGTATGGGCACATTCTTTCTGGTATCACAGTAGATATTGAGCTCTTTGTGTCCAGGACACATCACACCAAACCCTGTTGTGTCATAGGGTGTGGGTGGGCTTGCTTCTCACTCTTCCTTTCGGAGTTATTATTACCATGTGAGAGTAGGGTACAGAAGACAGAAAATGGGGGGAGGGCTAACATTAATGTTGTTTTGTACTCTGAGGTTCAAGAGTTTGGGGGTACTCAAGAAGACAGTTTCTGTGCTTTAACTGGTACACATTTAAAAACTCTATTAAGTAAATAAGCAGACAGGAGAGTGCCCACTGTTGGAGGAAACTGGACAGCAGTTTGTCACCATTACAGCTAGATCACAACACTATTATTGGAGGTTGCTACATTCCTTCGTGCTTGTGCCATACAAAGTTCCCAGTTTCCAAGAATAAGATTTCCAGGAGCAGGCTGAACAATAACTGTACAAATGATCATCCTAATGTGCACCCTGTAAAAATAATCAGGATGACAGCAGAAGGCTTGGATAACCAGATGCCAAATATAGATCCTCAGAATACTCAGTAACTGTAAAGTGAGATCAATTATGTTCAGCACAGATTTCAACTTGTACATGCACCAACCATATGGTACTGTACATCTGAAGGAGATCCAAGAGGAGTGGGACATATACAGTGTTATCAGTAATGAATTTAATTGAGATCTGGGCAGATCAGGATGCATCAAATATAATGATTAAATAATCTCAGCTTTTTCATATCAATGACATTTATGCATAAAAAATAGGAGTCAACGAAAACTCCCAAAGTATACGATAAAAGGTGGGGCTTTAGGTTGAGGTGGTCCATCTGGTACAAAAGTCAAACTAATATTTCATAGATCTACATACCACTGTTTGTAATCTCACTGTCCTCCTGTCTCCTCCTGTGGTTCCCCACCAGGGAAGATTTTTAGCTCTTGGTTTGCGGCACTGAGTTCACATGTCATTCTTTAACCCAGCCTCCCACAAAATGCCTGGAGAGCATCATTCCCGTTGCTCTGCATATGTCAAGCAGTATGTATAAGATGATGATCCACATGAGCACAGACATTATTGTAATAATCCGTCATGAAAGGCACACAAGTGCTGCAAAGATCAGATTTGTGTCATCCACTAAGTCTCACAGAATAATCATTTACGGATAAAAACTGTATTCGGCAAGTCCAAAAATGAACATGGGTTGTGAAGGAGTACTCATAAAAGCATAAAGCTGAAGAAGCCTTTGGTTGAAACATGTCAGGGCTGGGTGGCATGCTTTTGTAATCTGAGGGACAGATGTTGGCGTCATATGGTAACTGTATTCATTGTCTTTTATGTATTTTATACATTTTTTTGGTCTTGATATTTTTAAGTTATATCGTAATGTTGTTCTACATGGAGTGACCTTTTTTCTTGTTGAGTCACTCTCCAGTGTCATTTGGAATATTCAATTATATAATGTAAGTCTATTTGACTACTAGATCGCATATTTTTTAGGCAAACTGATTTTCGCATTCGGTCCCTAATTTTTAAATCCTTAGAGGGTATTGGTTAGTTTCCGTGCCCTCTTTATTCTACAGGAACTCTTACTGAAGCCTCGTTGGTTTTACTAATGTGCCCACATCAAGGCTTGGCTGTTTTTTTGGCCAGGATGGCCCAGACTCAGTTCAAGTGTTGGTTGTAGTAAATAAGATGGCTGCAACTCACAATTGAGGCTTGGTCTTGCTTCGTAGACATAAATAGTGAAGGCGCAGCATGGCGTCTGTGCCCCGGAAGACGCCAGGTGTGGCAAAACGGACAGGGCGGAGCTACGTGCTGACGTCATTGCGTCTCAGTGAACCCGGAAGTGTGGGTGTTGTGCTAATTGTTGGTGAAGAATTTATTACTGAATTGCGCTCTAACTTCTTTTAATCATGTAAGTGTGATTTTATTGTTTTAATAAACTATATAAAAGGATATTACACTATAGGCGCATTCTTTCCACTCATGTGAGAGGTCATCTGGCAGAGGATTACCATACATTCCCTGCCCTCTATGCAGAGAGTTTGGAGCTGCTTTTAATTAATTACTCTTGGAGGATTGAGATTTGAGCCCTGTAGATCTTTCTAGAGGCAGATGGTAATTTACAGCGTTAAGTGTGCATTTTTCCTATTGAAGGTAGCGGTTTTGCACAAGGATGCGATACATCAACGGTGACAGATACTTACTACATTTATGAACATTTTAAGGGGAACTTTTTGTTGAGTCACGCAGACTTTGTCTTTTTTTTTGTTTCTTTCTTTTTACACAATATTGGTGTGTTTACCGTGGAATTTTTATTAATTGACAATCACACAGACATTTATTTTTACTTAATTCTGTTAGCGCAGCTCTGATATTTATGATTTATTGCACTGTGTCAAGTATCTCATGGTTGAATTGCAGCTCTGGTACACTATGGATTGTTTGCATACAAACACAACCACAGTTTAATTGCTCAATTTCCATCTGAGGGACAGCTCTTGAACAGAGGGATGCCCTAAATCACTTTACTGCTGCTCTTTCATTGCCCAACCAGCAGGCTGGATTGTGGTCTTGACCAAGCCGTATTGCTGCAGCGAAGGTCCAAGATCTGGTTGCCATGTTTGGGAGGAGTGTATGGGTCACAAATCTGGATGCACAAATCCTTTAGCAGGTTTCTACACATGTATTTGAATTTTGTGTATGGAAGCCATTTATTTAAGGATGTAAACACAGCTATAGAATATTACATCTAGATATAGCCATAGCAACAGATCCAGGGAAAAACAGCGTGTCTTTATAGTTTGGAGCTCTTTTTCAGATTGGCAACAAGCAGTGTTATTGATTTAGAATGTCATGTGAGATTTCAATCACGATGAAGAGGGTCAGGGATCTCTATAACGATTTTCATATGAAGCTCTGTCATGGATAGTTACTCCAATGGAAACAGTTGTTTGCACATCTCTAAGCTCTATGATGACTACATAGCATCTGCTGACATAACTTTTAAATTATAAGAAAACAGCATTACACTCTCTTATAAAGTAAAAGAAACCAAATACAGATTGTAAACAGGACTATACAACAGCCACAAGACACAACAAGACATTCAATAACCTGTTCACATTAATCTCATGCTTATGGTTACAATATGCAATTTATCAATTCCTGCGTTATTATAATGACACAGGACACTGGCACAAGTGGCATGCGCCACATTAACAAAGAAGACAGACCTATTTTGGTTCTATCTGCATCTTAAGCCAGGTATACACTAGTAGAATTTGGAACACAAAAACTGTAGCTGCTGACTTTTAAAAAACAGACAGACACTCACCTGTCCCAGGATCCAGCGATGTGCTCACCCCAGACGTTCTTTCCATCGGGTCTTCTGTCCCCGACGCCGGCATCTCAACTGTGGGCACCCGGCTGTGACAGCTTGCGGCTTCACAGCAAGGTACCCACTGTGCATGCGCAAGCCGCACTGCGCATTGTGATTAGTCCCACAGTCTTCTGAGACCTCTGACGTGTCCCAGAAGACTGCGGGGAGGGAAGGGAGGAGGAGAACTTCTGCTTGGATGACCTGGGTGATCCAAGTGGAAATGGGTGCTGATCACCACTTTTGGGTGAAGCTGTGCTTTAACAAGCCAATTTTTACATTTTTTACATTTTTAGAGTGAAATAGAAAACTGGCACATGTTCCATGCCTGATTAACAAGGGTTACAGCAGTTTTCTATATAGGTACTGCTGCAGATCCCTGCCTGTCTGGTCTTGGCGTATAGTATGTTAAAGTGTTACCAAACCCAGGACCCTGCATTCACTATATCTGGTCTCCCACAGCACACAGAACATGGAAATGCAATTGTTCTAGTAAATATAAAGTGCTAAATACCTTTTCTCATCAGTAGTATATAGCAGTCTTGTGACTTCTATCAGTGTCTGGTTAAAGCTTGTATGAGGAGTTTTCATTCTCCTCTGACTGTCCTATGAGGCTGCAGGACCCCTGACCCTCTGTCTGAACAGTGCTGATTGGCCCTGTGCTGATCACATGCACCCTCCCAAGAAAAAAAAACAAAAACTCTCTCTCACAATACACACCGACACAACTGAGCATGTGCAGAGTGCCCCCAAGACTCTGTCTTATCAGGAAATGGATTGGGGACAGCGGAAGAAGAGAAGGAACGGAGAAGACAGTATCAAACAGCCTTTTTACACAATGCGCAGGATTAACCCCTTAGCTTCCACAGTGATTATAACAAGCATGCTTTACTGCATATACACACTGATTTTACTGTTGTAAGTTTATTAACACTTTAATTGTGTACCAGAAACCTGTCAGAAAGTGAACATGCCTCTCTTTGCCTTTGCAGTAAACACATAGCACCCACCTAGATAGATTGCTCAGACGATCGGGTAAATTTAGTTCTTTTTTTGGCTTCTCTGTAATCAGTGTGGCAGCTTATAATTGCTTTGGGCTGTTATGGACTTTACTGATTACAGGTTTGATTGTTTCCCCCTGCTTTCTGGAGGATTCTAGAATGTAGTGGGTTGGAAAAGGCAGATTACTAGCCTGAATATTTATGTAGTCTCAGCCAATCCCGGGAGGAGGGTGGGTGGACTGTAGGAGGCTGGGGAGTACATAAATAGTCTGGGGTCTGGAGAAGCCTTGTCTTGTCCAGGAGGAGAAGTCCTCTGCCTGAAGAGCTGGTGCCCTTCTGGGCAGCACAGCTAAAGTTCGACATGTGCTCATAGAGGTTCCAGCTAGGACAGAGCTTGGGGGTCTATTTTTATAAGAATCATTGGAATTAAATTGAGGGATTTTACTGGGAATCTGGTCTGGGGAGCTCACAGGTAAATATCTGGCTGATAAAGGAACGGAGGCATCCAGTTATCCAGGGACATTGTGAGTACTGACCTGAGTTTAGGATTCTAGTGACTGTTAAGTGTGGGAATTTTTTGGCATCAGTAACTACTTTTAGTATTCCTTTAGACTGGGTTCACACTATTGCCGCATGCGTCTCACAGCAGGGGTCCGGTGTGTCCTGGTTCACCGAATTTTTGGGCTGAATTTGGTACTGAAGCGCACCAAAAGACACACAGGACCTCTGCGCAAATTTGCACCGGAGCCGCTGCGGAGATATGTGAGCCGGCTCCTAAGAGAGCCAGTCACGATCTCCTACAGTGCAAAAGGAAAACCTGCATCCAATTTGCATAGGTGTGAACCCAGCCTTAAACAATTCCTTTGTGCCAAGGAAACCTATGAATTCTGTGTGCAAACTATATACAGCTTGCTTCCATTGCAAGCTAAACCCAGGAGGCACAAAACCTTGACACCCTAATATACAAGTATTGACCATCTTATGAAGTTGTGGCCTCTAGCTAGATCTTCCACACCTCACTACTGACCAACCACTATGGTGGGAAGCCTCAATAATCAATAGTAAGGCATGTAAAGTTGTAGGAGGTGAGCCAAAGTCCACAACCACAGAAGCTGGTTACTATTATATCAGTTTTGGGGCTTCCCGGGGGCTTTAAGAAAAAGTGAAACAAATGTTCAAGCATCTGGTGGTGCTTGTTTTGACAATAGTGAGTGACAGCTTATTATTTATATACTGTCATCCAGTTTTCTTTAAAGATTGCTCAACCCTGTAAATTCTTTAAGTGAAGCAATAACTACAAATAAATAACAAAAATCAAAAAAAAGAAAAAAAAAAAGAAAAGAAAAAGGTAGGCACCAGAAAACGTCAATACATGCCAAAATTGTAATACAATTCCTCTGTTGTTTTGCTTGTGAGCTTTTAAACTTGGGATGCACTGCAGCATGCAAATATTGATATCAGTTCCAGTTCAGGGCTTAGGCACACCACAGGGGGCTACTGGGAATGAGGATAAGCTTGTGATATTAACTGGCAACCTCAAATAATGACATTTGATAGCTAGTTATATCCTTTGTGGAAGTTTCATTCTAATTTTGCCCTCATGTAAGTTTTATGTTTAATTTGAAACAAGTTGTCTGATCACATTTCATTTGAAGTTTTGATAACCTTTTAAGTTCTTTACCTTAGTAAATACCTGGTTGATCCTGCCATTTCTGTTCACTTCCTTATTGTATGTGACAACCCAATTGCAGGCCTCTTGCACAGTCATGTGACCGTGGCATAACCAATCCACTAAGAGGTAATTGGGATCCCTATTTTGATTTGTAACACAAATGCCTCAGTTGCGAGGAAGGACTACATTATTCTCCCTGGAGAAGAGGTGCTTCAGGGGAGGTATGTAAAAAAAATATATACACTATATATATAAATATATATAAACTTACGCTGATGGTGCAAAAATAGGGTAATACAAAAGTGAATGAAGCTGCTATACACAAAGGGGGTTATTTACAAAAGGCAAATACACTTTGCACTACAAGTGCACTTTCATGTGCAGTCGCTGTAGATCTGAGGGGGACATGCAAGGAAAATAAAAAACAGCATTTTTGCTTGCACATGATTGGATGATAAAATCAGCAGAGCTTCTTCTAATTTCAGAGCTTTCTCTCAGATCTACAGTGACTGCACTTACAAGTGCACTTTCAACTTGCAGTGCACTTGTAGTGCAGAGTGGGTTTGCCTTTAGTAAATCAATCCCAAAGTGCTAAACGCTTGACCACAATAAAAATACATAGATAAAGTGCTCACAAACATAAACCCATCATAAGTGTAAAAAAGTGAAAAAAAAATGAAAAAAGTTAAAAAAATGAAAAAAGCAAAAAAAGGACCAGGGCGTCATTTGATGACGCCCTGTGGGAGGGCGAAATGCATTGACGCGACGCAACTTCCGGTGCGACTGACCTCACTTCCGGTCTCGTTGAGAGAACGCCAGCAACGGCGTCTGCTGTATTTTTCTCCCCATTTTATGCCTGCTTTTAACTTACATCTGTAAGTATGCATTTTTATGCGCAATAAAGCCTGTTCTTAGCATACTTCACTATTAGTCCATCTCTTTCCTTTTGGGTATATGTTTATGGCTGAGATATCATCTTGAAGAAACATTTACCAACGAGTTCCACCATTCATTCTGCCTGACGTCCTTTGGATATCGTTACAAGCCTTATTGACCCCTAGACTGAAAAGCTGGGTGTCATTGTGATCTGGTGAGTGGGGACACATGTGGGGGTGTCTTGGTACACCTGAAAAATTCTCTGAAACATTTCTTCTGCACTGTTTGCACACCAGATGTGAAGCATTTTTTCAGTTTTTTATGGTCTTTACGTTGTGTGTTTTTTTCACTTTTTTACACTTATGATGGGTTTATGTTTGTGAGCGCTTTATCTATGTATTTTTATAAGAGGTGGTATGATAATATACAAATATCTAAATGGTGATCTCAGGTCACATAAGAAGACATATGGCCATTCATTGTTTTATTAGAGAAAACACAATTAAACATCATCCACATAAAAAACATATCATAAGAATGAACCAGTACAGTATTATTAGGGGTGCAACGGATCGTCATCAATCCGTGATCCGTACGGATCAACCTCCGTGGATCGGGACACCCACGATCCGCGGAGCGCTCTGTGGCCTCGGCCATAGGAAAGGCCGCGGCTTCGGCCTAGCTCCGGAGCGGCGGCCATCTTGGTACACCCGGTGGCCGATTACCACGTGATCGCTCCATCAAATGACGGAGCGATCACTTGTAACCAACCGGCGTCATGACATGATCTGTACAGTGGAGGGGAGAGTTCGGATGGTAGCAGTGACAATACTCTGCAATGCCCTGACAATATACTCTGCAATACCCTGCCAATACTCTGCAATGCCCTGACAATACTCTGCAATGCCCTGACAATACTCTGCAATGCCCTGACAATACTATGCAATACTCTGCCATACCCTGCCAATACTCTTCCATACCCTGCCAATACTCTGCCATACCCTGCCAATACTCTGCCATACCCTGCCAATACTCTGCCAATACCCTGCCAATATACCCGCCAATACCCTGCCAATACCCTGCAATACCCTGCAATACCCTGCAATACCCTGCTAATATATTATTACAGTGGGGGAGATTGTGGATATTACAGTGGGGGAGATTTTTTTTTGTTGATCTGAAAATGATCCGAACCGTGACTCCTCATCCGTGGAACGATCCGAACCGTGAGTTTTTTGACCCGTTGCACCCCTAAGTATTATGGTATAGTGCCATAACCATCCATAATAAACATGTTTTTCATATTCAGAGACGCACAATCACCATGTCTCGATGACTTCAGTGGACAAAAAAACGTATAAAACTTCTAAACTACTATTCATCACAATACAGTTCTTGAGATATGTGATCTTAGGTACCTCATTATTTGCAAAATAAAATATCCCACCTACGATTCTCTCAGTTTCTATTAATCAACTGCAGGCATTATACTAGATGAAGTATCTCCCTAATCAATCGTAATGGTGCTAACCACAGTTGCCACAGCTTATAAAGCTTACTAGGTACATTTCAATGTCGATAGGTAAACTTTTCCCTGATTAAAATGTTGTTCACTTGATCAACCCATTGCCTCCTACTGGCTACCCAAGGGGACACAAAGGGGATTCTTTACTGTTAGAATGGTAAGGATGTGGAACTCCCTTCCACAACTGTTGGTGTCAGCGGGGAGTGTCGAAAATTTCAAAAAGCTCTTAGATTGCCATCTTAGTGAAAGCAATATACAGTGATGGGTAGAACACCCCTGGGTTCTGTTTTACACCAGAACAGGGAAAAAGTTCTGACCAGAACCCTATTAAAGTCTTTGGAACCAGAACTCGAAAAATCAAATGTCCCCATTTTTAAATCTTATATGCAAGTTGTTGGCCATAAAAGAGTATGGTACTGCCATGGGGGATAAGTATCAATGCAAAACAAAACTTAAAAAACATTTTTAAAAGGTGAAGTGATTTTAATGATGCCTGAAGTAAAACAATAAAAATGAAAAATTCCTTTAAGTATAATTCCTGGGGGGTCCCCTTAGTCTGCCTGTAAAGTGGGCCATCTCTTCCATGTATAGAACCTGCTGCAGCAAAACGGAGATATATAAAGAAAAAAAATGACAGTTAAATAGATTTTCCCTTCCTTTCTTTATTTGCGGAGCCAGTCTGTATGATGAGACCACAGTGCAGTGCACTGGGAACAATATTAGAGATTTTTTATATAAATTCTGGTGTCTCTTTGGCAAACTTTGGATGGAGTTTTGCACCACAGTGAGCAAGCCTTATGTGAAGAAGCAAAATTATTGTACACCCAGGCCAAGATTAACATTTTTTTTTTAGATAAAGTCGGGTATCTCTTTCACAGACTTTAGATAAAAGTAACAGGTACGGAAAAATTGGGCCTTGGGTGTTTGTGGTGGCTACGCACCATAACCCTTCACAGTTATCCTTGGCAAACGTAGGACTGGACTCTACTCTTAAATATTATGTCACATGTGCAGAAAAACTGGGCAGGAGTAGCTGTGGACAAGAAGGCAGAATAGGCCGCTCTGGCAGCTGCGGTGGACTGCAAACTAGTGTCAGCTTGGGTAATAGGGGATGAGGAGAATAAGGATGGTTTAGTAAGCCAGTCCACCACCTCCTCTGCATACGGTGGCTGGAAAGCACAGCAAACATCAGTAAAAACAGACAAACATGCCCTGCCTGAGGACAGGCCACGTCTACCTTTGCGTGTGGACACAGACGCTGCTGGCCCCCTCATAGTGGCATGGGAACGTCTGCCTCTCCTTGCTGGCCTCCCAAACATGATGGGGGGGGGGTTTATTACACAAATTTATTAGATAAAGGGTAATGCACTTTATTTAATGAAATGTGGTGTTTGGTAAACTGTGTACAATTGAGGACTGCCACTGACACAAACTGAAAAACTAAAAAATATATCAATAATGTACACACAGCACCCCATATTGACAGAAAAACACAAAATTGATGACATTTTTGCAGATTTATTAAAAAAGAAAAACTGAAATATCACATGGTCCTAAGTATTCAGACCCTTTGCTGTGACACTCATATATTTACCTCAGGTGCTGTCCATTTCTTCTGATCATCCTTGAGATGGTTCTACACCAGGGGTCTTCAAACTACAGCCCTCCAGTTGTTCATGAACTTCAATTCCCATGACTAGTCATGTCTGCGAATGTCAGAGTTTTACAATGCCTCATGGGAAGTGTAGTTCTACAACAGCTGGAGGGCCGTAGTTTGAGGATACCTGTTCTACACCTTCATTTGAGTCCAGCTGTGTTTGATTATACTGATTGGACTTGATTAGGAAAGCCACACACCTGTCTATATAAGAACTTACAGCTCACAGTGCATGTCAGAGCAAATTAGAATCATGAGGTCAAATGCCTGTAGAGCTCAGAGACAGAATTGTGGCAAGGCACAGATCTGGCCAAGGTTACAAAAAAATGTCTGCTGCACTTAATGTTCCTAAGAGCACAGTGGCCTCTATAATCTTTAAATGGAAGACGTTTGGGATGACCAGGACCCTTCCTAGAGCTGGCCGTCCAGCCAAACTGAGCTATCGGGGGAGAAGAGCCTTGGTGAGAGAGGTAAAGAAGAACCCAAAGATCACTGTGGCTGATCTCCAGAGATGCAATCGGGAGATGGGAGAAAGTGGTAGAAAGTCAACCATCACTGCAGCCCTCCACCAGTCGGGGCTTTATGTCAGAGTGGCCCGACGGAAGTGAGACACATGAAAGCCCGCCTTGAGTTTGCTAAAAAAACACCTGAAGGACTCCAAGATGTTGAGAAATAAGATTCTCTGGTCTGATGAGACCAAGATAGAACTTTTTGGCCTTAATTCTAAGCGGTATGTGTGGAGAAAACCAGGCACTGCTCATCACCTGTCCAATACAGTACCAACAGTGAAGCACGGTGGTGGCAGCATCATGCTGTGGGGGTGTTTGTCAGCTGCAGGGACAGGACGACTGGTTGCAATCGAGGGAAAGATGAATGTGGCCAAGTACAGGGATATCCTGGACGAAAACCTTCTCCAGAGTGCTCAGGACCTCAGACTGGGCATGAAGGTTTACCTTCCAACAAGACAAGGACTCTAAGCACACAGCTAAAATAACGAAGGAGTGGCTTCACAACAACTCTGTGAATGTTCTTGAATGGCCGAGCCAGAGCCCTGACTTAAGCCCAATTGAGCATCTCTGGAGAGACCTAAAAATGGCTGTCCACCAACGTTTACCATCCAACCTGACAGAACTGGAGAGGATCTGCAAGGAGGAATGGCAGAGGATCCCCAAATCCAGGTGTGAAAAACTTGTTGCATCTTTCCCAAAAAGACTCATGGCTGTATTAGATCAAAAGGGTGCTTCTACTAAATACTGAGCAAAGGGTCTGAATACTTAGGACCATGTGATATTTCAGTTTTTCTTTTTTTATTAATCTGCAAAAATGTCAATAATTCTGTGTTTTTTTGTCAATATATATATATATATATGTACACACACACACACACACACACACATACAGACACACACATATATATATACATATATATACACACACATACATTAATGAATAAGGGGGAACACCAGTGCCACAGTAAGACAAACTTGGCTTAGCTGACAATTTAAAGAAAAGGGGGCAGGGGAAAAAAAAGACACAAAAAACAAAAACGGGCATATACAGTGCTGTATGCAGCACTAAATGTAATGCTGTTAAACACTGCACTACACTGACGCTACACTATACTAACACTACACTGACACTACATTGACACTCTACATTCAGTCACAATAGAGCTTCACGATAATTCGTTAAAGAATCGAGATCGCGATTCAACCCCCCTCACAATCATAAAACAGCATTTCCTTGATTCAGTGTAGAGCCGTTCTCTGCTCACAGCTGACAGCTGTAAAAAAGCTGACACCTGTCAGAAAAAACAAACAAACAAACTAAAAAAACAGGCAGCCTGCCAAGTTTATCACAACATCGCTTAGGTGGAGATAACTATAAACATTGTAACTTTTAGTTTTTTTGGCTCAAAGGGATGAACTTCGGTCTGTAAATGAGGTCCGTTTAACCACTTAAAGACAGCCTTTTTCTGACACGCGTTGCTTACAAGTTAAAATCAGTATTTTTTGCTAGAAAACATATATTTTTTTTTAGCAGGGACGCTAGAGAATAAAATGGCGGGTTGTTGCAATATTTTATGTCACACTGTATTTGTGCAGCGGCCTTTCAAACTCATTTTTTAAAAAACAAATACACTTTAATGAATTGAAAAAATAAAACAGTAAAGTTAGCCCAATTTTTTTGTATAATGTGAAAGATGATGTTACGCCACGAGAATCGTGAGCGAATCGTCATCTTTATTCTAAGCAAAATAATTGCGATTCTCATTTTATTATTATTATACAGGTTTTATATAGTGCCAACAGTTTGCACAGCGCATTTTAGCCAGAATCGTGCAGCTCTAAGTCACAATAACTCACTCGGGCTAACATTGAGCCCTGCTCTATCTGTCTCCCAACAACACTCTGCAAAAGGTTCCTGTGGGGAGGAACCTATTATAGTGTAGGGTGGGACTATGAGCACTGAGCCATGATTGGGCAAAGTCATCATGACTTTGTCCAATCAGGGCTCTGACAGTGCTCTGTGCCCTGATTGGGCAAAGCCTTGCACCTAACCAGCGGTCAGGTGCATTGCTTCAGCCAATCAGGGCCCTAGACTGCACTGTGCAGTGCATTGTGGGGTGGGCAAACATCCCAAACGAGCGCCCTGCAAATTCGGGTGCTCAGCGAACACACAAATGGGCACTGTTCGGGTCGAACCAATGCTCAGCCCGAACAGCTTGCCCATCTCTAATATACTGGGATATGGAACATGGTAGAGACATAATTACAAACACACTCATACACCCACTCCGGTTGAACTGGATGGACTGATATCTTTATTCAACCTTACTAACTATATAAACACATTATTGATTTCTATATGGTAAATTAAGATCATAGATATGAAGTAGTTGCTATGTGTTTAGCATCACTTTAATATAAATACACAATTCTTTAAGCGTTTAAAGCGCTTCTCGTTAAAAAAGAAAATTCTATTCAAGTATATATTCTGTATTCAAAATAAGTCCCCATTATATTGTTTTCAGCCTCCTCAATGTCTCCGATGCTACAGAGATAGACATATAACCATGATAACGCTGCAAAGTATGCATGTAAAAATATGAAAACAGAACCCAGAATCTGCACATAGACAATTTCCTTGTAGTTTCCTTTGAAAATTTCATAGGATTTCTGAAATGTGTGTTATTTCAACGGATGTCTGATTTATATCTCACGTCACTGTGGCCTGTATTTAGAGTCTGAGTCATGACCCAAACATTTTAAGATTCAGGATATATACTTTCAAGGTATAGTGAACTCAACAGGCTTCATCATCTGAGCTCTCCAGCCTGATGTGTTGAATTTCCATATCACAGCACTGCACCCTCTATTGGTTTTACAGCCTCGGCCATGAACCAGACATTTTAATGGGCTGAATTTACATTTTTAAGTACAGTTACCTATACAGACTGCATATTGTATACTTGGAGCTCTATAGCCCCATGATTTACGTATCACTGCACATCCCTCTCTATTGGTTTTACCATCTAAGGCAAAGATGATCAACCTACTTGATATAGGGGACCTCAATATTATCAAAGGGCTGCAAATATTATTCAGAGAATGTAATAATAGATAGTAGAGCTGCACGATTCTGAAAGAAAATGAGAATCATGATTTTTGATAGACCATAAACAGGTTTAACAGGACAGGTTCCACTCAGAACAGGCCTCGCCATGGTAGACCAAAGAAGTTGAGTACACGTGCTCAGCGTCATATCCAGAGGTTGTCTTTGGGAAATAGACGTATAAGTGCTGCCAGTATTGCTGCAGAGGTTGAAGGGGTGGGGGGTCAGCCTGTCAGTGCTCAAACCATACGCCGCACACTGCATCAAATTGGTCTGCATTGTTTTTTTACAGCAGTCAGTGAGCAGAGAACGACTCTGCACTTGTTACATGAATGAATTGTGGAAATGCCAGATTAAGATCGTGAGGGGGGGTTGAATCGAGATCACGATTTTTTTAACGATTATTTGTGCAGCTCTAATAGATAGACATACAACAAGAGATGGTCAGAGACTGCCAACATGATATACGTCACACATTGGAGACACATTGGGGTTGACTTACTAAAGGCAAATAGGTTGTTCACTTTGCAAGGTAAGAGAATTTTCCCTGGAGTTTAGTGAATGTGGTGAACATTCACTTTTCAAAGAATACCCAATGATGTGCAAGTAAAAAAAAAAATCCTGCACATGATTGGATAACGGAAGTCAGCAGAGCTTCACTTCATTCACTAAGCTCTCCCTAAGTGAAATTTCCCATGCAAAGTGATTTGTTTTATTTGTCTTTAGTAAATTAACCCCATTGCATCAAACTGCTAGAGATCATTGCTATTACAGCCCCTACAAATCCATGCTTCAAAACCTGTGCTCCCTACACCCCCCCCCCCCTCCCCCCTTAAAATGTTCTTGTGCCATATTTATTATTTCTTTCAGCAAATTCCATATTAATAGATCAAAAAACAAATAAAAAAAAAAACCCTAAAAAGACAAGTAAGATCATGTAAAAGAAATCAACCAAATCACCCACTCGCGCCCCCCCCCCCCTTACCCTTGCCTGACCTGCCAGGTTGCATGCTCGGATAAGGGTCTGGTATGGATCTTGGTGGGACCCTACGCTGTTGTTTTTAATTTTGCCATGCGCCTTTAAACATAATTAAAATCACTGCTCCTGTATTTTTTGGGGGGGGTTTTTTGCATTGATACATGCCCCCCAGGGCAGTGCCCGGACCCCTATACCCCCTTTATGGCCAATTACTTGCATATAAGCCTTCAAGATGGGCACTTTTGATTTCTCATTTTCGGCCCCCATAGACTTCAATGGAGTTCAGGGCAGAACTTTCCCCGTTCTGGAGTTCTACTGCGAACTAAACAGGGGGGTGTTCAGCCCATTTCTATTTAGTACTAAGGATAAAAGCCAGGCTCTCTCCACCTTTTTGTCCCAGGAGGAGCACAAACTAATATTCAGGTCTCAGGGACCCCCTTCTAAAACCAATTTGTTGAAGTCATTGGGAAAGATTCCCCTTACAGTGTTGGCCAGTGAAAAGAATGCCCCCACCCCAATAAAACTGGTTGTCAGAATGCCTCCCTTAAGCCGGCCATAGAAGGTTCGAATCTTGGCCAGCTCATCAGGGACCGGCCGAGATTCAAACCATGTATGGGCAGGCTGATTGTTCCCAAGTTGATCCATCAACTTGGGTGCAACCAGCCTGTTAGATTTTACATGCGATTATTGCTAGCAGCTATTATAGCCATTAGCAGTAATCAATGTGAACACAAAGACTCCATGAAAGGGGTTTCCCCCATCACATGGGGGAATCAAGCGATTTTCTTTCCTACAACCCGTGGTTGCAGGAGGGAAAATCACTCAGTCTGTGGCCGGCATGAGGACAGTCATAAATGTCACCTTTTTTTGCAGCTGGTTCTGCCAAGTGGCGTTGGCCCTGGAACTGTGGAGGCAGACAGAGAGTCAATCAGCCACAGCTCAAGAAATTCCTATCCACCTCAGGAGGAAGTTAAGAATGGCTGCTCTAATCCATGACCTCTACATATATGCAGGCTGATTTTAAATTGTACAGCGTTCTCTAGTGGATTTACAGTCTTATGTCGTGTACACACGATCGGATTTTCCGACGGGAAATGTTGGATGTCAGGCTGTTGGCAGAAAATCCGACCGTGTGTATGCTCCTTTGGACATTTGTTGTCGGAATTTCCAGCGACAAATGTTGGCTAGCATGTTCTCAAATTTTCCGCCAACAAAATGTGTGTTGTCGGATTTTCCGAGCGTGTGTGCACAAGTCCGTCGGACAAAAGTCCAAAGTACAAACACGCATGATCGGAAGCAGAAGCGTATTGTAAACTAGCATTCGTAATGGAGAATTACCATTCGTGACGCGGCAAATTATGAAATGTCGAAATGCAGCGCACATTCTCTTCTTCTTTAATGGGATAATAATGAAGCTGCTTTGCTGGTGATACTGATGGAGTTATGGCAAACAAATTTTCAAAGACTTTTTTTTTCTAGTGATATCAAGAATAATATTATTATGCTTTTTCACAACACCATTATCCCGTAGTTTATAAGATCAAAGATACAAGTATGTTGGTGTCCCTTGTCAATTATACATTGTATTTTTTAAAATGTAACTGCCTCCTCCCAAACTGTCATTTGAAGTAAAACACACAGCCAAGTATTATTCTCCACAATTATTAATGCTGGTAGGTTAATTGACTTCTGTCCAAAATTGGCCCTACTATATGAATGTGAGTTGGGGACCTTGGATTGTGGGCTCCTTGAAGGTAGGGACCGATGTGTGTGTGTGTAGACACGCACCCACACTCACTCAGGTTCAACTGGATGGACTGGTGTCTTTATTCAACCTTACTAACTATGAAACAAGTTTGAGCCAACACCCTTCGGACAAAATTCCACGATTTTGTTGTCGGAAAGTCCGATCGTGTGTACGCGGCATTAGTTGTGAAGCTAACAGCTCCTTGTGCTAGATTTATCAGTATCAATTTTACAGCCTGAGCCATTAGGTAAATAGCACTATATGATGAAATGACACCACTCAATGCCGCATCCTATATTGGATTTACAGTCTAAGCCAAACAGCTTCTTGTGCTGTATTTCACATAAGTAGATGTTTACACTGCATAATCCTTGGAAATTGGTGCCACTTGACCTTCAGTCATAAAGCTTTGGCATCCAATGTATTATGAAGGTACTAGGAGATGGGCACATTCATGGTGTTCCGAGATATAAAGAAAACATGCTATACAGTCCTAAAGGAATGTAAATAGTAATCTAAATAAAAGCATACATTCTGATAAAAGAGCACAGTATTTGTGAAGTGTTCAATGGGATTAAAGCTAGCCATGCACCTTTACATTTCCTCATCTACGCTAAACAGCATGGATGAAGGACTCTCCTCACCAGCTATTGAATTCTACAGTAATTGGGTCCTGAGGCTACAGAATTCCGACCAAAAGCTGAATCGGATTGGATACAGTCATTATTCAACCAATAATGTTCCACCCAGCTCTTTCCATAAATGTCAATTGCAAAAACAACTTTTGTTGACTGGGATGGTGCTGGACAGCACCAACCACAGCTCCAAATTTTGTCGATTCAGCAGGAATTGGCTACAATTCAAGCTGTATATGCCCAGCTTAGATTCATGATATGTGAAACCCTGCCAGCAGTGCCTGTGCTTCACCAGTTGCATGGCCGTGGCACTGATATCCGCCCACACATATTGCTGCAGCTGCAGGGAGGGGAGGAAGAAAGGATGCTGCCAGTGGCTGCAGCGGGAGCCATTGAAAAGCACATCCACCAGGAAGAAGAGAAAAAAGCAATTGGTTGCAGGGCAGCTGAAAAGCCCACCCTTTGAACCTGGGGGACAGGGGCTGCTGGTAGCTGGAGTCTCAAGGGTAGGCAGGCAGGAACTGAGAGGAAAAACTGTTTGGCACTACAAATCCCAAAAGTTGGGGAGTGCTAAAGGAAAAGCAGTGTGCAGGCAGTGAGGAAGTCCGGGCTGCTGCTCAAGGAGCTACACATGGAGAGCCAGGGAGAGAGCAGCAGAGGCAGACGCTGTTGTTGCATATGTTGCTGCATGGAGTCTGAACTCCTACAGTGTTGCAGAGAGATTACCAAATGTGCGCAGAAAACAGAAGAAGGATCTAAGAGGTTGCGGTGGGTAAAAGTGTTCCCTGATTTCTTGCTAAGGTGGGACTGCAAGGCCGAGTGTGTTGTGGAAGAGAACACTGGTACCCAAAACACCTATAGTTTTATCCGAGGTCGCAGCTATAGTTTTCAGGACTTCTGTCATCAATTTTCGAGAATGCCAGCCCATGTCTCCAATGTTCAGGATGCCCACAAAAGGGAAGGAATTTTGTGACGGACGTCAGAGTGGTGAGAGGCCGCTAACTTTGCTATGCTCCTGCTTAAAGGGAAAGTACTACTCCTTTTTTGGGACCCCCAGAGATTTTGTCTGAGGAGTGTTTGCTATCCAGTTAGATTTACAAAAACTCTGTTCATAATGCCTCAACATAGTCTTTGATCCTAATGCCAGCTACCAACAGACCTATATTTGGCCCAGTGGGAGGGAGGATTATTAGGGACAGTGTTCAATGGCCTCCTGTGTGTATATCTCCATCTCCTGTATTTAGGGCACCCCTTTAGTCAAGGCCTAGAAGGTTTGGGCCCTGCCCCTTGAATCACGTTTCAGGTACTGGTTTATAAGTGATTTTTACCATATTGCATTTGTATGTTATTAGTGGTGTTATCTGCTCTGTTGGGCCTGTTGTCTGAATAAATCAATTACCTTTCAGCACTGGTATGTCAGAGTGTGGTGCTGTCTAGACTAGCCTTTTTTCAACCAGGGTGACCAGGCACCCTGGGGTGCCTTCAGGTTTCTTTAGGTGTGCCTTGGTGAAATGCCTAAAAATTGCCCAAAAACTGTATACAAGCCAGCAGGTGGATAAAGCCTGTCTTTTAGTTGCACAAAGTCACAGGTTTCCATTGTGAACAGAAGCCTTTCTCAACCAGGGTTCCTCCAGAGGTTGCTCTGGAATCCTTGATCAAGGAACAATTTTTGGCTCTCAGATAATTTCTGACACTAATACTCTTTTTTTTTTTTTTTTCTTTGGTAGAGCAATCCATGCACAGCTCAGTGTATACTCTCAGCATAGCCTTGGGTTTCGGAATAAATCAACTCCCATGTGCATGCATGAGGGTTAAGTCATTCCAGGCTGGCCAATTAAAATGGCATTTCTGCATATTAGGCAAGTGCAGCAGACTTTAGTTTCACTTTAAAGTGGAGTTCCACCCACTTTTACAACTCTTCAGCATCCCTCACTAAACTGTGCACTGTAAACGAATTGGATATTTAAAAAAAAAAATTCTCAGCACCTACTGTATATCTGCTGTATTCATTTTTCACTTCCTCCTCCCTGGCTGTGGCTCATCGCATCATTTCCTGTTTGCAATGACTTCTGGGAAGGGGCGGCAACTTCCTCTGACACTGCCGTTGCTATGGAAACCTGACCTGAAACCTATTACACTGCTTGTGCTGCACTGAGCATGTGCGAGATCTGTAAGGATGAGATCCAGGAAGAAATACAGTCTGGCTTCAGATGCCCACACTTAAGATGGCCACGGCCCGCTGTAAGTTTATAAAATAACAAACCACTGCTATAAACTAACAAAACAGACCTTAGTTTACAGACTAACTTTACTAGAATACATTAAGCTTGTGTATTATAGGGGTATTTTTATTTAAAAAGTATCATTTCGGCTGGAACACCACTTTAAGGTATTAGGAAATACGTGGCTGAGGAAGGGTTAGAACCTCTGTCATAAGTTTAATGCTAGGTATGTGATGGGGAAAAATTACATATTACATATTTCCTTATTAATAATGTGGCTCATTAATGAATTCTAAGCCTCCAAATCTTGGTCAAGGAGCCACATAAGAACATATGTATGGCTTTACCTTTATTGACCTAAAGTGGTTGTATACCCTCATTTGTAATTTTTACCTACAGGTAAGGCTAAAATAAGGCTTACCTGTAGGTAAAATTATTATCTCCTAAGCCTTACAGTTTAGGAGATATTCACTTTGCATGCAGCCGCTAACGTCAGCGGCCCATGCGCTCTGAATGCCCGGCTGAAGGTCCGGCAGACGCTGGCAGACATTGCCGGGATGAAGACTCCTGCGCGCATGTCATTGCGGCTCCGGCCACTCACAGCGCCGGAGCCGCGAACCCGGTAGAAACACAGAGGGCAAAATATCAGCTCTCTCGGCGTGGACTGGGCAGCAATACAGGGGGCTTCGATCTAAGGTAAGTATTTCATAATGAGCTAGTATGCGGTGCATACTAGCTCATTATGCCTTTGTCTTACAGGGTATTTTTTTTCTTGTTTTTTTTTTTTAGATGTGTGGGTATACAACCTCTTTAAGGCTTGAGGAATGCAGGAGGACCAGCCCACTATCCCTATCATTTACTAACATACTAGCCTGTATCTACCTCAGCCCAAACTTGAATTAGCTAGTCTCACATCAGAGCTGCCATTAGGCATGTGTCTGAACGTGGTCAATGGCAACACTGCATACGTAGATGGGACTCCCTTTCAAAACAGCATCTTTAGTTAAGTTTTCTTGTCATATTTTCTTTAACTGTATGTGTATCTGTCATTATTTTTAATAAATGTTATACTTTAAGGTATTTGTGTGATCTCTCTTTGCACATATGGAATACAACCCCAAAAAGTAAACAATCACGTGACCGTGATACAACAGTATGTTGGAGAGATTTCCCCTTACTGCTCATCGTATCACTAGCAGAAGTGGAGGAGTAATCCATTCATACAAACCTCCCAACATTTTGAGATGGGAATGAGGGACACACCTACTAGCAAATGTATGTAGGCATAGGACACGCCCCCTGCCACACCCCCTTAAAGGAGAATTAACCAAAAAAAGTTAATCAAACCCACAATTAACCACTACTATTCCTTTATAGTGGCTTTTAAATTTACAAATGCAGCAATTTAGAATTTGGATGAAATGTTTAGCACCGGGAAACATTTTTTGAAAGATAAAAAGTGCATTTTATATACAACTATAGGAACCAAACCAAAATGAGGGACAAATGAGGTGGAAAGAGGGGCAGAGGGACATTGCTCCAAATCAGGGACAGTCCCTCGAAATCGGGGACAGTTGGGAGATTTGATTCATATAATATCCTCTCTAAGGGCTCAGGCCAGAGATGAGGATGAGAGAGATGGGGCAGCATTTTTAGGGTAAAAAATTGGCGCAATAGGTGACATAAGGCCTCCTTACTGCCTGTCAAAACACCATCGCTTTTTGAAGGGGTGACAAGGGCTGCTGCACGTAACAGCAAGTCCTTAGAGGGCCATGCAATGGAAATAACATTTAGCAAAAACATATGTAAACATGGGGAAAACATACAAACGTCATGTAGATGGTGATCCGTACCAAGCGGTTCTCCAGGAGGTGCTAAGCCTGCATGAGCCTGGTAAAATTATGTGCCTTTTGACAGTTTCAAATAAAGCTTTGGTTGCCCAGACTAGATTGTAGTAAGAGTAGATTTATGGATTTGTGAAGCAGCTATGTGTTTTTTCTTTTTTTTCCCCTGAAAACCTCTAATTTTGCATAACGTCCGTGTCCTTAAACATGTCTCCAAAACCTATCCTACTACAAATAAAGTTATAAAGCCAGTTGGCCATAGCGGTGTGTTTGTTGATCTGGAAAAGAAGATAAGGTTAGGACAAAGTCCTCAGCCCTGACATCAACCTACTTAACTGCACAAGGCACGGCAAGGCTGTCATCACACTAAATGGGATATTAGTGATACTAGCGATCTGAATGTGTGAAATTGTATTTCCTCTCCGGTGATCAGAAGACACTCGGGCATTCTCACTGATTGTGTGGATGAAAATGTCACCTGTGGCTAAAAATATTCCACATACTTAGAAGAGTTCCCATGGGCTATACTTATCAAAAGACCCTATAGGTAATCAAACCTTTAGCCTTAGTTCCCTGCAGATCTCTCTTACATGAGCACTGAACTTACTGAAAATGCATATAAAATGATCATTTAAACCTTTCGTCGCAAGACCAGAAAATCTACAAACAATGGCGTTGCTAGGGGGTGGCTTTTGTGACTATAGCCCTGAATCTGGGGCCCATAGCCCCGAGTCTCTGCAGGGGTCCCCAAGGGGAGGGGGGGCTCTCTGGGGACCCTGATGTAAGGTGGGCTCTCTGGGGATATCTATATATATATCTACAGTGGCTTGCGAAAGTATTCGGCCCCCTTGGACTTTTCAACCTTTTGCCACATTTCAGGCTTCAAACATAAAGATATAAAATTTTAATTTTTTGTGAAGAATCACCAACAAGTGGGGCACAATTGTGAAGTGGAACGAAATCTATTGGATATTTTAAACTTTTTTAGCAATTAAAAAACTGAAAAGTGGTGCGTGCAAAATTATTCGGCCCCTTTACTTTCAGTGCAGAAAACTCACTCCAGAAGTTCTCTGAATGATCCAATGTTGTCCTAAATGACTGATGGTGATAAATAGAATCCACCTGTGTGTAATCAAGTCTCTGTATAAATGCACCTGCTCTGTGATAGTCTCAGGGTTCTGTTGAAAGCGCAGAGAGCATCATGAAGACCAAGGAACACACCAGGCAGGTCCGTAATACTGTTGTGGAGAAGTTTAAAGCCGGATTTGGATACAAAAAGATTTTCCAAGCTTTAAACATCCCAAGGAGCACTGTGCAAGCGATCATTTTGAAATGGAAGGAGTATCAGACCACTGCAAATCTACCAAGACCTGGCTGTCCCTCTAAACTTTCAGCTCAGACAAGGAGAAGACTGATCAGAGATGCAGCCAAGAGGCCCATGATCACTCTGGATGAACTGCAGAGAACTACAGCTGAGGTGGGAGAGTCTGTCCATAGGACAACAATCAGTCGTACACTGCACAAATCTGGCCTTTATGGAAGAGTGGCAAGAAGAAAGCCATTTCTCAAAGATATCCATAAAAAGTCTCGTCTAAAGTTTGCCACAAGCCACCTGGGAGACACACCAAACATGTGGAAGAAGGTGCTCTGGTCCGATGAAACCAAAATCCAACTTTTTGGCCATAATGCAAAACGATATGTTTGGCATAAAAGCAACACAGCTCATCACCCTCAACACACCATCCCCACTGTCAAACATGGTGGTGGCAGCATCATGGTTTGGGCCTGCTTTTCTTCAGCAGGGACAGGGAAGATGGTTAAAATTGAGGGGAAGATGGATGCAGCCAAATACAGGACCATTCTGGATGAAAACCTGTTGGAGTCTGCAAAAGACCTGAAACTGGGACGGAGATTTATCTTCCAACAAGACAATGATCCCAAACATACAGAAAAATCTACAAAGGAATGGTTCACAAATAAACGTATCCAGGTGTTAGAATGGCCAAGTCAAAGTCCAGACCTGAATCCAATCGAGAATCTGTGGAAAGAGCTGAAAAATGCTGTTCACAAACGCTCTCCATCCAACCTCACTGAGCTCGAGCTGTTTTGCAAGGAAGAATGGGCAAGAATTTCAGTCTCTCGATGTGCAAAACTGATAGAGACATACCCCAAGCGACTTGCAGCTGTAATCGCAGCAAAAGGTGGCTCTACAAAGTATTAACGCAAGGGGGCCGAATAATTTTGCACGCCCCACTTTTCATTTTTTTATTAGTTAAAAAAGTTTCAAAAATCCAAAAGATTTCGTTCCACTTCACAATTGTGTCCCACTTGTTGGTGATTCTTCACAAAAAATAAAAATTTTATATCTTTATGTTTGAAGCCTGAAATGTGGCAAAAGGTTGAAAAGTTCAAGGGGGCCGAATACTTTCGCAAGCCACTGTATATATATATATATATATATATATACACACACACACACACACACACACACACACACACACACACATGTATATTATATACATGTGTATGCCTGCCCAAGCGCATAACTTTCTTTACTACGCTGTAACGCTGCTATGGGCTCTAGCCCCAGATCTTTTTTAGACCTAGCAACGCCCCTGTCTACAAACCTTTCTAAAAAAAAATTTTACAAACATGTATGCATTATAATGGAAGTTTTTACACACATTCTGATGTATTTATGTGCAATTTTATGCAATCCAGTTCAGTTTTTCTTTAATGAATAACGCTTTATCCTTTTTTCCAGCATTAAATACAGACAAGGAAAGGGTATAACCTAATTAATTCCAGATAACATTCCCAGTACAGTAGACAGAGATAGCGAATTTGCTTTGTGTACATATGTGACAATAGGAAAAGAAATGTCCTGAATTTACATGAGAACAAAAAGTGCTTTGTGTATGACTCTTCTGCCTGGGACCCAATGAGTGTGAGCTTGTTGGAGCTTAAAGTTTTCCAGTATATATGTCATGGAGATCCCCTCCTGGGTCTGATGTATGAAAAAGTAAAAAGGAAGAAAGCAGGGCAATGCAGTCAGGTAGTTAGTGCAGAGTCAGAGGGAAGAAGAGCACTGTCATAAGCAATTTCTTATTCATACTTTCATGATAAAAATGGGAAGTGGACTGAAGAATGAAGCTGATAAGAGTGAAGTAGGATAGAAAAAAGAAAGAGAAGAGAAAGCGAGAAAAGAAAAAAAATAATAATTAAGGGGGAGGGGTGTATTGGTGGGAAAAGCCTACTGCTCGAATGACACAACCCAATTCCGAAGTCAGGAGAAAATAGTTTGCAGCCCAGGGGAGTCCAAAAAGAATATCTAGATACACCGGGTGACCATATACACTCACCGGGCACTTTCTAAGGTACACCTGTTCAATTACTTGGGAACACAAATTGCTAATCAGCCAATCACAGCAACACAATACATTTAGGCATTCACATGGTGAAGAAGACTTGCTGAAGTTCAAACCGAGCATCAGAATTAGGGTTGCCTCTTTTTCATCAAGCCAAACCCAAACACTTTAGCGGCACACATTCATTTTTTTTTTTTAGCACACACTATAGGATTGTAATCAGATCTGGGACACCTTTGGGCACTCCAAAGAGAATAGTAATGTGGCACCCATAGTGCCCCCTCACCCTCCTGTCATGTCCTGTTCCGAGCCACATTCCTGTCTGAATATTGTGTCCGGGTTTCAGGTGGACTTCAAAACCCAGACTGTCCGTGTGAATCCTGGACAGGTGGCAACCCTAATTAGAATGGGCAAGTAAGGTGATTTACGTTACATGTATGCAGCCATAGCACAGAGTGTTGCTGCATCCAGATTCAGAGTAGGGTTGCCAACGGTCAGTAACTTCATGGAAAGTATGTAAAATCCATGATTTTTACATCTATCCGTTTATGTCCATTACAGACATGCATGTCCATAATGGACATTAACAGACAGATGACAAAAATCACAGAATTTACAAACAGTCCATGAATTTACTGACCATTGGCAACCATGATGCAGAATTTAGCCACATCTGAGCGGTGCAGTCTAGCTGCTCTCATCTACCCGTCTGAATCAGACCTAATTCTCTCTCAGACCTTTGCCTCAGATTGAAACCCAGGAGTCCAGGAGCAGGGGTCACAAATGCACAGAAAAAAAGCTATTTCTAAATAAGAGGCAGTCTGATTTGTCTCTAATTGTGTTGCTAATTTGCTTGATAAATGTCTCTTATGTGACAGTGGTGGTTAGTGAGTGAGCGATCACAAACGGGAGCCCCAGAGGAACCTCTAACCCTCTCCTGTATTATCAGAAGAAGTGTGTCGGTGAGTTACCGGACATAGGTCTGGATCTTCTTTCAGCATCTACTGATTACTCCTGAATTCTCCTTAAAGATTGGATGAATCAGTATATGATTTACGTGTCCCGTTTGCGTTCTCCCACATGGTTACAGATGTGTTACTGGTATTAGTGTGAGCAGGTTTATGGGTCACAGCTATGGAAGGCTTACATTGAGAGAAGCCGAGTGATTCTTCGTGTGTAATTTTGGTATCATCTCCCCATCTCGCCTTCCCTAATGAATAGGTTTCCATGCTCATACTTAATATTTTTAGTGGGGGCTGGTTACCCAGCTTCGATATCAAGAAACATAGCCCACAGTTTCCAAATGAAACGGGTTTCCATTATCTTGACTTGTTGCCGCTATAACAGGGGTTAAAGTGTCAAACCATAAATATCTATTAATAAACGGTGTATTACATGCTGTTCATAGTCACTTATTCCCTACAAATTTCGTTTTCTGTATTCTGCAAAAAATCTGGTTGATCCTCCAGCTCTCTAACTCAAGCTTCTGCGCATGTCCCAAATTCAGCTAGGGATTTTGCAGCTGTGGTGGCAACTCTGCACATGCTCAGTTTTCAGTGAGTTTCTATGCTGAGGATTTCCTCTCTATCACATCTGAGCAGCCCATGTGACTATAGAGTCATACATGTGGGTGTATACACAGTGGTAAATGACAGCTTAATCCTCTTCTTTCTTCTCCATGGCCACTCAAAAAGCTAAACACAATAGGGGCGGCATATGACATCTAGATTCATTCACCTCTTGCCGACCAGCCACTGCGGTTATAGCTGGCTTGGCTGCGCGAATTGCCATAGGTGTACGTTGCTTCGTGCACAAGGTTTTGTGAGCGCGCATGCACCGATTGGCCAGCAGGGGAGCCAATAAGCACGTCCGATGCACTCTATGTCCACCGGCCGCCCACAATCATTCCCCACAGAGAAAGAACGCCGAAGTAAACAATGTTTATGTCCGTTCTGACAGGGGATGACACAGGATCTGGTCTCCCTGCTATGCAGGAGGACGGATCTGTGTGTTAGCCCAGGCAGCCCCCCAACCAGCCCAACCCCCCCCCCCCCCACACACACACACACACAGTTAGAAACACACTGAGGGAACCTTTTGATTGCCCCTGATGTTAACCCCTTCCTTGCCAGTGTAATTAGTACAATGTCAGTGCATATTTTTAGCACTGATGACTACAATAATGTCACTGGTTTCCAAAAAAGTGTGAAAAATGTCGTCTAGGTGTCTGATCTGTCCGCTGCAATGTTGCAGTCCCGCTAAGAATTACTGATCACCGCCATTACTGGTAAAATAAAATAAATAAATAAAAAGTCATAAATCTATCCCCTATTTTGTACACGCTATAATTTTTGTGCAAAATTTGATGACCTTTTGCTAAATTGATGAAGAAATTAGATGTTTTCAATTTTTTTATTGGGTATGTTTTATAGCAGGAAATAAAAAATAGTTTTTTTTTTTTCAAAATTGACGGTCTTTTTTTGTCTATAGTGAAAAAAATAAAAACCGCAGAGGTGATCAAATACCACCAAAAGAAAGCTCTATTTGTGGGAAAAAAAGGAGATTAATTTTATTTAGGTACAGCGTAGGAAAACCATGCACAGGTCAGCTAAAGTAACGCAGTGCCATATCGCAAAAAATGGCCTGGTCAGGAATGGGGTAAAAAATCCTTCCGGTCCTTAAGTGGTTAAGGCTTCAACTCCCTCTTATTCTAAGACATAGGCTGGAGCCTGTGACTGGCAGAAGCCCATCCACACCATGTCATTGCCAAAAAATAATAATTAAATGATTTCAAATATATATTTGTATGACAATTTAAAACAGTTTATTGATTTTATTTATTTTTACTCTGATTTTCAAAGGCTGTTTTTTTTTTTTTATGTTGAACATGTGACCAGCAGCAGCAGACTAGGAACTGCCCCTGCTTAGGTTTCCCTGCAGACAGGCTGGGAAAGATCTGGGTCATGTGACAGATGTATATCAATTAGGAAAAAATGGTACTTAGATGATATTTTTTTTTTTATCAAAATAATTACAGTGCCATCAAAAATGTTAAAGAATAACTGTACTTTCCAACTTAAAGGAACTCCCCATCTTCCCCCTTTAAAGTTGTATATTAACTTACATTAGAGTGTGGTCTGCAGAAATGTTCACAACCTCAGAAATCATCTGTGCCCTGGTCTTGTCTGTTGAGAAACAGCCCCATAAAAGATTATGAGGTTGACTGGAAAAAGAAATCTGATAAATACTGCTGCAGTCCAATAAAAGGGGGGGTAGGCCAACAAGGATAACCATACTTTCTTTGACACCACAGAAAATAGTTATTCTTTAAGGCGGGGGGTCGGCTACCCGTCGATCGCGAGAGGGTGACAAGTAGATCTTGTCAGTGCCCTCTCCTGCTGTCAAAACAATTCCTTCCCGATTCCCGAGCAGAGCAGAACACACAAGCAGCCAGCTCTGCAGCATGGCTACGTTGACTCCTTTGATTCTCCTCACATCTATTCCGCCCCTTTTCTACATCTCACATAGGCACTCTGTATAGATGTGAGGGGAGGGACAGAAAGCAGCATGTCTGAACAAGCAGGTAAGGAACTGATCGTCAGGGAAGGACAAACACTAGTGGGCTGTATACTCCTGATCTGTGATGCTGAGCTGTATATCCTGACCTGTGATGCTGAGCTGTATACTCCTGACCTGTGAACGTTGCGCTATGTACTCCTGACCTGTGATGCTGAGCTGTATATCCTGACCTGTGATGCTGAGCTGTATATCCTGACCTGTGATGCTGAGCAGTATACCCCTGACCTGTAATGTTGAGCGGTATACCCCTGACCTGTGATGTTGAGCTGTATATCCTGACATGTGATGCTGAGCTGTATACTCCTGACCTGTGAATCTTGCGCTATGTACTCCTGACCTGTGATGCTGAGCTGTATATCCTGACCTGTGATGCTGAGCGGTATACCCCTGACCTGTGATGCTGAGCTGTATACTCCTGACCTGTAATGCTGGGCTATAAACTCCCGACCTGTAATGCTGGGCTATATACTTCTGACCTGTAATGCTGGGCTGTATACTTCTGACCTGTAATGCTGGGCTGTATACTCCTGATTTGTGAACTTTAGTTACTCCTGACCTGGATAAGTTCACACTTTTACATTGACATTTGTATTATTATATTTTTCTAAAGACTGCTTCACTCCAGAATGTGGTGCAGTAAACATGCATTTCATGTGTGTTTCCCACACTGCCGGTGAGCACATTGCCTTTGCGATCTGCATGCAGGTGCCAGTGTATTGGTAACAGCACCCCAAATGCAGATCGCAAAACGCAGTCCATTTGTGGGGACCATACCACATGGTTTCCACAGAATCATGCTGTTTGCTGCAGCATGCTTTTAAAAGTAATGCATGCATTACTTTTTCTGCATTCCAGTGTGATTTGCAGCCCATTCAAATGAATGGGCTGTCAAAATGCACCGCACCGGAAAAATGTGGGAAATGCACAGGAGTGTGTACCGCATTACCGTGTGGTAACGGAGTGAATTGGCCCCCAGTTTTCTTCAAAACTGCCTTACTTTTTAATGGCCTTGCTAGGTTAGCTCCCACAAATAGTACGTTGTGCCTGGTGATCTCCACTGTAAGGTTGCCTACCCCTGCTGTGAATAAAGTTTGAGTCAATCCACTATGAATGCCATGGCATTTTCAGGCCATAAAAAAACAGTCATTCTTTATTTATTATATATAAAATGATATATAATATTATATCCCATGTACAAAGTTGTATTCCTAACATTAAAGCGGAGTTCCACACAAAAATGGAACTTCCGCTTTTCGGAACCCTCCCCCCCTCCGGTGTCACATTTGGCACCTTTCAGGGGGGAGGGGGGTGCAGATACCTGTCTAAGACAGGTATTTGCACCCACTTCCGGCATAGACTCCCATGGGAGTCTACGCCTCTTCCCGTCCCCACCGCGCTGTCTCCTGGGAACACACAGCTCCCAGGAGAGAGCGGGGACCACTTAGGACGCGCAGCGCGACTCGCGCATGAGCAGTAGGGAACCGGGAAGTGAAGCCACAACGCTTCACTTCCTGATTCCCTCACCTAGGATGGTGGCGGCAGCTGCCGAGAACCAAGCGGGTTCTCGGCGTCGCCTGCCGACATCGCTGGACCCTTGGTCAGGTAAGTGGCCATGTATTAAAAGTCAGCAGCTGCCGTATTTGTAGCTGCTGGCTTTTAATATTTTTTTTTTTTTGGCGGTGTGGGTGGACCCCCGCTTTAAATAAAATATGAAATACTAAAGCGCTGATATGATAAACCTATGTGAACTATCCTTTCATGAAAAACAGCTGCAACCAGTATAAGTGCTCCCACACTGAAAAATCAAGTAAAAATTGTGAATGATTAGTGCGCTTTTTACAGAGAACAAAAGTAAAATAAAATTTCACAGTGCTACTTAGAATACATTAATAGGTATAGTGTGAATGTGCATGCCAAAAATACACATGCATATATTAGATTAAATTCCTAACATTGTAATCTTTAAAGTAGAATGAAAATGCAAAACTTTTTTTATTCTATTCTTACAATTAGGGTTATAACACCTTTCAGTTTTTGTTTCTTTTTGCCACCGGTGTCCCATTGGGGAAATCTCCCTAATGGGACACAGATGGCAAAACATTTTCCTGTCCCATAGTCAAAACAGGAAGTGAGCAAACATTCATCCAAAGTCAGGGGATCCCCATTTGTTACCAGGTTCACCAAAACGAGTGTCCCCATTGAAAGATTTCCCCTCTATTCCTGTTCTGGTGACAACCAAAAATGTGGGATAGTGGCCACAGGCAACAGTATACCCTGACAGATGTTCTATTTCCTCTTCATCCTATCCCAAATTGCGAGGCAATCACAGCACAACGCATGGCACCCCAAACGCGGTGCAATTCTGCTGTGAATGCCGCACAACAGGATCACGCCTCAATCCTGGCAAACCACGCCCCCACAGATTGAATGACGCGTGTTGCCCAAAAAAAAAAACGGGAGCTTCTTTTTGGGCGAAAAAACGCACATAGGGCAGCCTATTCAAGTGAATGAGCTTCCCTATGCAACACGCGGAATAGCGTGAAAATTGAAATATCATAATGATGATGTAAATGTGGCTTCACAACTGTTTAATACATAAATAATGGCAGGACAGCCTATTGTATCCACCACAACATAGCTGTAAAAAGGAGATTTACAAGAAGGACTTGGACTCCAGAGCACAACAACTTTGGCAGTTTGGGTATCAAACATTTCATATATGCTGAACAGCCCTTGGCTACTGTAGAAGCGGAATGTCATAAAACTTGCCTAAACTTTTTCTTCAAATTCTGAGAATAAATGAATAATGGTAAATGTATTTAAAGCCCCACTGCAGGGGTTTATTTTAAATGACCTTTGCAGTGTCATGTAAAGTGGACTTAAACCTAAAGAGTACAAAACTGCTGACAGGTAGGATTTTTTGATCTCTGCCATAAACCGCCTGCCTGCGCTTGTGTACACTGAGCTACATACAGTGGCGAAAATTATTATTTGATCCTCTGCAGATTTTGTAAGTTTGCCCACTTACAAAGAAATGAAGGGTTTATAATTTTATCATAGGTGTATTTTAAATGATAGAGACAGAATATCAACCAAAAATACAGAAAAACAAACAAACAAGTGAGTAAAATAAGTATTTGATCCCCTGCCAACCAACAATAATTCTGGCTCCCACAGACTGGCTACAGTATGTGCTCATGAGGTACACAGTCCTGTAAGAAGGTGCTCCTAATGACCACTTGTTATGTGTATAAAAGACATTTGTCCACAGAATCTCTTTCTTCCATTCAAACCCCATCATGGGCAAGACCAAAGAGCTGTCAAAAGGATGTCAGCGACAAGATTGTAGACCTGCACAAGGCTGGAATGGGCTAAAGACTATCAGCAAGAAGCTTGGTGAGAGGAAGACAACTGTTGGAGCGATTATTCGTAAATGGAAGAAATTCAAAATAACCATCAATCGCCCTCGGTCTGGAGCTCTATGCAAGATTTCGCCTAATGGGGTAAGGATGATCATGAGAAAAAGTGAGGGATCAGCCCAGAACTACACGGGAGGGGCTTCTAAATGATCTCAAGGCAGTTGGGACCACAGTCACCAAACAAACCATTGGTAACACAATACGCCACCTTGGATTGAAATCCTGCTGCCCCCGCATGGTGCCCCTCCTCAAGAAAGCACATGTATCGGCCTGTCTGAAGTTTGCCAATGAACATCTAAATGATTCAGAGAAGGATTGGGATAAAGTGTTGTGGTCAGATGAGACCAAAATTGAGCTCTTTGGCACTCGCCATGTTTGAAGGAAGAAAAATGCTGACTACGACCCTAAGAATACCATCCCCACAGTGAAGAATGGAGGTTGAAACATTATGCTTTGGGGCTGTTTCTCTGCTAAAGGTACAGGCCGAGGGGCTGAGGGGCCAATGGACGGGGCATGTATTGAAAAATCTTGGATGAGAACCTTCTTCCCTCAGCCAGAACCCTGAAGAAGGGTCGTGTATGGGTCTTCCAGCATGACAATGACCCAAAACATACCACCAAGGCAAAAAAGGAGTGGCTCAAGAAGAAGCACATTAAGATCATGGAGTGGCCTAGCCAGTCTCCAGACCTTAATCCTGCAGAAAATTTATGGAGTGAGCTGAAACTTTGCATTGCCAAGCAACAGCCAAGAAACCTTGGGGATTTAGAGAAGATCTGTAAAGAAGAGTGGACAAAAATCCCTTCTAAGATGTGTGAAAACCTGGTCACCAACTACAAGAAATGTCTTACCTCTGTGCTTGCCAACAAGGGTTTCTCCATTAAGTACCAAGTCATGTTTTGCTTGGGGATCAAATAATTATTTTACTCATTGAACTGCAACTCAATTTATAACATTTGTATCATGTGTTTTTTTGGATTTTTGGTTGATATTCTGTCTCTATCATTTAAAATACACCTATGATAAAAAATTATAGACCCCTCATTTCTTTGTAAGTGGGCACATTTCCAAAATCTGCAGGGGATCAAATAATTAATTTTCCCAACTGTATGCGCAGCTCAACATATATTTACGGCACTTTTTGTGCCATGGCGACGTAACTTCAAAGCGCATGTGTAGGAGAGACATCATTGTGACCCAGCCAATCAAAAAGGACAAAGGGTTCCGATCCTGGAAAAAAAGACCGTGACAGACTGGAGTGCTGACACCACAGTGCTAAAGGCGATTGCTTGCCAGCTAAGTCTGCCATAATTTTCGAATATGTGGTGCATACTAGCACATTAAAGCTACTGGGGCTCATATTTTCATTCATTTTTTGCAGAGGTTTGATTCCGCTTTAAAATTTAATTTTTTATATCTGTTATGCCGCGTACACACGGTCGGACTTTCCGGCATACTTGGTCCGGCGGCCCCCAGATCCCGGCCCCCCACCCTATGTAAATGAGTATGGGGTACATGGTACCCCTACCCATTTACCTAGGAAAAAAGTGTAAGTAATAAAACACACTACACAGGTTTTTAAAATATTTTATTAAACAGCTCCGGGGGGGGGATCTTCCTCCGGCTTCGGGGGTCTTCTTCCGGCTTCGGGGGTCCCTCCGCTTCATCTTCTCCCGGCGTCCGGTTGGTTCTTCTCCGCTCTCCGGCCTCTTCTCCCGGTGTCCCAGGTCTTCGGCCGGCCCCTCCACTGTCTTCATGTAGCTCTATTGCCAGCGGAGGTCCGGACTTCTGGGCTTCTTGTCTTCTTGTCTTCTCTTCTCTTCTCTTCTCTTCCCCCAGATGTTGACATGACGCTCTCTCCGGCTGGACTGGTCTCTGAGGGCTGCGTTGTGACTTATATAGGCGGAGACCCCGCCCCCATATGATGTCACAGTCCCTGGGCATGCTGGGACTTTGATGTTTTAGGGGGCGTGGTCGACCACGCCCCCTAAAACGTCACAGTCCCAGCATGCCCAGGGACTGTGACATCAAAAGGGGGCGGGGTCTCCGCCTATATAAGTCACAACGCAGCCCTCAGAGACCAGTCCAGCAGGAGAGAGCGTCATGTCAACATCTGGAGAAGAGAAGAGAAGAAGCCCAGCAGCTCAGAAGTCCGGACCTCTGCTGGCATGAGAGCTACCTGAACACAGCAGAGGAGCCGGCCGAAGAACTGGAACACCGGGAGAAGAGAGCGGAGAAGAACCAACCGGACGCCGGGAGAAGATGAAGCGGAGGGACCCCCGAAGCCGGAGGAAGATCCCCACCCCCGGAGCTGTTTAATAAAATATTTTAAAAACCTGTGTAGTGTGTTTTATTACTTACACTTTTTCCCTAGGTGAAGGGGTAGGGGGACCATGTACCCCATACTCATTCACATAGGGTGGGGTGCCGGGATCTGGGGGCCCCCTTATTAAAGGGGGCTCCCAGATTCCGATAAGCCCCCCGCCCGCAGACCCCGACAACCAACGGCCAGGGTTGTCGGGAAGAGGCCCTTGTCCTCATCAACATGGGGACAAGGTGCTTTGAGGTGGGGGGGCCCCGCAGGGCGCCCCCCTCCCCCAAAGCACCCACCCCCCATGTTGAGGGCATGCGGCCTGGTACGGTTCAGGAGGGGGGGGGCGCTCGCTCGTCCCCACCCCCTTTCCTGACCGGCCAGGCTGCGTGCTCGGATCGGGGTCTGGTATGGATTTTAGGGGGGACCCCACGCCATTTTTTCGGCGTAGGGGCTTCCCTTTATAATCCATACCAGACCTAAGGGCCTGGTATGCCCCGCAACGGGGCTCGCAAGGTGTCAATCTCGCCGATAAAAGCGGCAAGATTGACATCCTTTGCTAGTCCCGTCGCACCTGAGTCACGTTCAAAATGAACGGACTTGGCCGTGTGTGGGCAAGTCCGTTCATTCTGAAAGTCCGCCGGAACTCCGGCGAAAGTCCGTCGGAAAGACGGGCGGACTTAGCCCGCCGGAAAGTCCCGGCGTGTGTGGGCAAGACCGTCCGTTTTAAAGTCCGGCGCACCTGGCGGACAAAGTCCGTCGGAAAGTGTGCCGGACCAAGTATGCCGGAAAGTCCGACCGTGTGTACGCGGCATTAGATACCGACATACCCTTATTGATCCCGTCAGAAATCCAGTTAGTTCCTAGCTTCCTGTTTTAGGCTGACAATGCTCCACTGAGATCTCAAACAATGTGGTCAACCCTGTTTTGAGTTTTCTCTATAAATTTCAGAACACCTCCTCCCTATGCTGTGGAGTTAAGAAGGTGGAGGCGTTCTGTATTCCTAACACACATCCTATCCCCGAATAACTCTGTACTCCATTGATACAAAACAGAGGGTGAGAGTTGTTACTCTAGAACAGGAAGTGTGTAACTGATAGACTTATCTACTGAAATTAAAGGACTAAGGACTGGTAACTGCAAAATATTACATTGTGCTCTTGGGATGAATTTTTAAATGTCCCACACAAAACGGGAGTGTCATGTTATGCCCTGTACACACGATCGGACATTCCTACAACAAAATCCATGGATTTTTTCGAACGGATGTTGGCTCAAAATTGTCTTGCATACACACGGTCACACAAATCCTGTCGGAAATTCCGAACGTCAAGAACGCGGTGACGTACAACATGTACGACGAGCCGAGAAAAATGAAGTTCAATAGCCAGTGCGGCTCTTCTGCTTGATTCCGAGCATGCGTGGAACTTTATGCGTCGGAATTGTGTACACACGGATCGGAATCTACGACAACTGATTTTGTTGTCGGAAAATTTGAGAACCAGATCTCAAATTTAGTGTCCGATGGAGCCTACACACGGTCGGAATTTCCGACAAAAAGCTCCCATCGAACATTTTTCGCCGGAAAATCCGACCGTGTGCACGGGGCATTATTCGTTACCACCCACTGAACGTCCTAACAGACTGAAATTTAATTGCACTAAATAATAGAATCCTGCTGTCCCCCATAACAATAGTATCTTCATAATTGTTTCTAATTTCTTATAATTAAACTCTGAAATATATCAAATTTTGGGCGAGTTGCAACATGATTGAACAAAGTTATTAGATGAGATGTGAAGTGCGCAGAAAAGATTTGATTCCACTTAGAACCGTGAAAAAAAAATATTTCTGCTTCAGAGGGCTCTTTCACATCTTGGGACTGGGTGAAGAACAAAACCATAATAATCCCCCCCTGAATAGAGTCCGTACAGTGCGAGCGCGGAGTGCGCGGTTGGTTATGCAAGGAAAATGTAATTTTGCTTCCAAGCCATGGCTAGTTTACCCAGCCTAAAAAGCGGCAAGTCAGCGGTGCCAATGTTGTGCTGCACACGGAAAATGCAAGCTGTAAGATAAATGAACTGCTCATGTTAGAAAAAAAAAGGAACTCCACTAAACACTTTCTCCATATAAACATAAGGCTATTGCACTTTCTAAAGCACAACCCTTTCTGTGAAGAAAGAAAACCTGGTGTTTATTGCATTCCCATATCTATATATGTTAAATGATAAAAGACATCTGCATACCCCTTCTATAATTTCTATGTAATACTAATAATCTAGCCAGCATATCAATATTCAAAAAATGAAAGCATATCTTAAACTAAAAGCAAACGTTTTATATAGAGTGCAGCCTACCAATGCTTAGATGTGGTGGCTGAATTGATTGCTGGTAAAAATAAAAAAAAAAGCCTATAAAAGCAAAAAACAAATGCAGCTAATCACATTTAAAGATTGGCGAGCTACAAAATATTTCATTTTTGTTTTTTAGTTTAATACTGCTATAAATCTAAACTCCGGGAAAATAAAAATAAAAATAATGAAATAATAATGAAAAGAAAAATAATAAAAAATGCTCCTTTTCAGTGGGGCTGCCCCTACATTACAAGGGTTAAATGTGTGTTTCGGTCTAAGTAATAGGTGCTCAACCTGTGGCCCTTCAGCTGTTGTGGACCTACAAGTCCCATAAGGCATTGCAAGGCTGACAGTTACAAGCATGACTCCCAAAGGCAGAGGCATGAAGGGACTTGTAGTTCCGTATCAGCTGGAGGGCCACAGATTGTGCACCCATTGTCTGAGGCAGTGATGGTGAACCTTGGCACCCCAGATGTTTTGGAACTACATTTCCCATGATGCTGGGGTGCCAAGGTTCGCCATCACTGGTCTAAGGGAACCATATAAAGCATTAATATTTACCTAATCTTCCATTCCAGCAGGCTCCCTCTGTGCTGCTAGACGGGATCCCACAGCCTCTTCTCCCCTATGCACCAACATTTGCATGCCCTCTGATATCATCAAGTCCAAAGCTGTGCCCACAGCCCTGAATTGGACCTGAGGATGCTAAGGGACAGTCCGCTGCAGGAGCATAGGGGAGTAGAGCAGAGCACCAGCTGCTAAGGGGAAAAAAGGATCAGGTATATAAAATTGCTTTTTTGTGGCCCCATAGACCTAAATGAGTATTTAACCCAAGGTAGATATTTTACTTTCACCGAAGATGGGCTTTAACATGGTTCATGTATGCTGAACACTAGCTATCAGCAGAAAACCACTAAATGCAGGCAGAAACACTGAAGATGCCAATTTTAGTAAGAAAGGTGTCCAGGCTACATTTAAATTCACCTATACCAGCAGTCCTCAAAATACATCTGGAACTGCTGTGTGGGAAACCGTCAAGCTAAATGATCTCCTGTACGACGGTGCCTGCATAGTTCAAGTCAGACAGCCAGTAGAGAAGCAGCATGGGACCGTATATATAAAGGTAGGTGACCACCAAACACCAATGCTTGGGAAGCATCCCTCAACCCAGAGCCACTATTCCATCCATGGGCATGCCATACATGTGGCAGGAAATGTAAAGCCATGGGATTGTAAAGTCAAACACACAGAGACATCATTACTGGAGGAAACATACAAAAATAAAGTAAAATGTAGTACTCCAACATCTACTAAAACCTACAATATGAATAGATTAGTCATTTTATAGTAGAGCTGCTCTCTTCTAAAACTTCATCAGCTCTACCCTTCATAGCGAAAAATTCTTAAATGTTTACCAACAGGGATGCCAAGTTGTATATGCAGACTTTAGTAGTGTGTTGGAAAATAATACCATGGGGCAGCTTCAAAATTTGCCATCTGATTGGTTGGCACAGGTCTCCGCATAGCATGTTCGCACTTAGCCTTTCCACTGATAAATGTGAGCAAGAGAGGAAGAATGGAATTTAAAGATTAATTCGCTATCCACTTCAGAAGTACATGCAGACAGCTAAGCTGGTGCTTCATTATCTCCTCCTGTAATATATCTGTTTAAGGACCTCTACAGTTTTTCAAGAGTGAATTCAATTACTACGTAAACACTTTGTGGTACTTGAAAGGACAGACTTATAAACTGTAAAATCCTTGGATCAAGCCTCGATTTCCCTCACCAATTTACTTGAATAATGACAAGATTCATTACTTGGAAGCATTGGTTATTTGATTAAAAGAGCACTGACAATGTCCTACATCATTATGAAGAGCAAGACTCTTACATGGTTTCTTGTTAGGGGTCTTCGATCTACATTTCAAATGCGCCCCCCATGACAGCTCAAATTCTGGCTGATTCCTGCTGAACTGGCGAAAAACTGAGTCGTGGGTGGCCCTGCAAGTACTACCAGGCTTGACAAAAGGTGATTTAAAAATTAACTGAGCCAAATAGAAAATTATTATTATGGCAGCACCAACACCCGTGGGAACCATGGCTGCCTGAATACAATGGTGTTATCTACATCTACAATGCTTAGATTGGATGGAGGAACCGAGTTGTGGGAGAGTGCAGCGGCAGTAACTCACACACAGTCCAGTTGCAGTAAAAAGAAACCGTATTGTAGTCAAAGTATAACAGTTCACAACAAGGCCAGCAGGACTGCAGATCGACCAGGAACACTCACAGATGAACAGCAGATTATAGCAGAGAAGGTCTCAGCCGAACTGATAGCGTCTTTGAGGGGCGGAATGGGGCCTGACTGGTCTGTGCCCAAGCGGGGAGGTTTCCAGTTAGAGGATCCCTAGTCTTTCCCTACTCGTTTGGTACCTTTCCGTGCTGCTATTACTGTCCCTGATAGATGGGTAACCTGTCCCTACGCTATGCTAAATGCGTGCCAAACTCAGAAGCAAGGGTAAAGAGAAATAGACTCTGCCTGACCCAAGATGGACACTAGTCACATGGGCTGTCAGCAGCCAACCAGATCGCTGCCCCAGTGACCCAGCAAACCTTACATTCCTTTTGACTTCCTATCACTCTGCACTGCCGCTGCAGTTGAGCGCCACCTGCACTGGAGAAAAAAATTGACTCTACCTACCTACAAAGTGATTTTCTCTGTCTGGTGGGCTGTATGGCCAAAGTTTGAGTCATCCATGCCCAGCCCAAGACTACTGACCACATGCTTTACAATACACCTGCTTAACCCCTTTTTTTCAGCATCAGCAACCAGTCAGAGCCATTTTTACCACAAAGTACTCAGGCCTAGGGGTCAATGTCAAAGGCAGAAGAAGGTGAGAAGGGTTAACATTCAATCTTTTGATTGCTTCATTGTTTTCCCATTTTCTGACTACCTGTGGGATTACGAGATTGGTGATTAGCTCCATCCCCCAATTCCCATAACTTCCTACTGGCCCAACATGGAAGTTTAAGAGGTAGGGGGTGGAAAGCAATGTTTTCTCAGACAAAGTGGAAACCTGCCTTGTGTTTCAGAGATCTTGGGTCCCTCTGAGACAAAGTTGGTCCTACATATTAGCACTTAGAGAGAAAATTAATGATTATGCCTATTTATCACGAAGGATTCCAGCACAGGCACACTTTAAAATGAATCCTTAACTTATACCCTTATTATTTACCCTGATCTAAAAATGTATATTTCTATGAGCAAAGCAGTTTAAGGTCCTAACGTCATCAAGACCAGAACAGGGTCCATAGTAGACATGGACAATACGTTTTGGTCTGAATATAAATTTGGTTGAATTTTTGGTTATTCGGAGATTCGGATGTACCTGACTCTCAGAATAAAACAGTAACGAATTTAGTTGAAATTTGCTTAATTTACGTTTCGTATATTCGTTTTCTTACTAAATTCCAAATTTCTACATCTGACATTTCTTAATCAACTAAGGAGTGGAGTCACCTGATGATGTCATCTGGTGACTATGCCGGCTTGTGATGTCAACGACCCAGCATGCCTTGGTCGATGCCGTCACAAGAAGGTGGGACACCCACCATTTGCATGGGGGGTGGGATCTGGGGGGCCCCTTGTTAAAGGGGGCTTCCAGATTCCGATAAGCCCACAGACACCCACAACCACCGCCCAGGGTTGTGTGGAAGAGGCCCTTGTCCCCATGAACATGGGGACAAGGTGCTTTCGGGCAGGGGGGCTTTGGGGCAGACCCCCCATGTTGAGGGTATGTGACCTGGTATGGTTCAGGAGGGGGGGCACTTGCTCGGCCTGCCCTTTCCTGGCCTGCTGAGCAGCATGCTCGGATAAGGGTCTGGTATGGATTTTGTGGGGGACTCCTTGCCCTTTTTTTCAGAATTTTCGATTGCCGGCATTCTTTTGTTTACATTTCAGCTCTCAGCAGGGAAATTGTTGACAGCTGATGAGTCATCGGTTGTTAAGGACATGGCGACCGGCTTCCTGGCCCGCTCCTTAACAACCAGCTATTCTTCACACAGAATTCGATTTGGTCAATCATTTTTGGACCGATCCGAATTTAAATTGTTACAAAAAATTTGTAATTCTATCCGAAATAAAACAAAATACATTTTTCCATTCTGCACACAACTCTTGCCCCCCAACAAAAAACAAAATGCTGCTTCCAACAGCATATTGTTCATGGCATGATTATCCACTTGCCATCAAATTATACCGGGATGATGCCTGCAGCTACAGGCATCATCCCGGTATGGTCTTCTACATCCAATGGCCGGCTTGTATGTAAAAGCCATCCTAGCAGCTAATTGGCTGGTGGATGGGTTTTACAGATAGAGCGAGGGGTCGCTCCCCCTCCCACCACCCGATGGTGCTTCTCTGGGCTCCACTGTCTCACCGGGTGAGCCTGAAATGAAAGCCGGAGATCCTAAAGGGATGAGCATTTTTGTTACTTCTGGTTTCCCGGATGTAAACAGCACTACTTTTACATTTGGAATGTATCTGATCACACCGATCTTGGCGTGATCAGATGCTTTTAAAGGCAGAGGAGATATCTGGGGACTAATGGACATCAGATCTCTCCCTAAAGAGTACCTTTCACTGCCTATTGCTGTCACAAGGGATGTTTACATTCTGTTTGACAGCAACAAAAGTGATTTACAAAAAAAAACACTGTAAATAAAAAAAAAATGTTTTTTTAAAGTGCCCTCGCCCCCCCATGCTCACGCGGAAAGGCGAGCGCATGCGTTGTACTCAGACGCATACATAAATGGCAATTACACATGTAAGGTATTGCTGTGCATGCCAGAGTGACAGCAATAATTCTAGCACCAGACCTCCTCTGTAACGTTAAACTGCGCAATTTTAAAGCGTGACATGTTTAATACGGTATAACTCCTTCTTTTATATTTGACCAAAAGTGTGATTATTATTTTGTGCTTGTGTGCATTAAAATTCATTAAAGCGGGGTTCCACCCAAGTTTTGAACAATATCTGTATGTATTCTCTTCCTTGCCTAGATGCTGACATGCCGTTTAAAAAAATTAGAATTGCCGTAATTACCTTTTATTTTTCTATTCTTCTTTGCACTTCCTGGTTCTCCTCCCGTGGGAGTAGGCGTGTTTCTAGCCTCTCCCAGACTCCGCACAGACTCCTGGGAGCTAGTCTCAGGCTTCCCAGGATGCCACTGAGCATGTGTGGGAACGAGCGGTGAATGCTGGGAGCACAGCATTCACCGCATCCAGGAAATAAATGCTTGTGGGCTTCAAATGCCCACAATGAAGATGGAAACCGCGTGCAGTGAATAATATAAGTTATTCTTTCCGACGAAATCTGACACAGGCGGACATAATACACACAATATGTGAGTATGGAATGCTGAGAAGGATAGTTTGTGAATGAACTCAAAAAAAAAAAAAAAAACGATAGATAGGTGGACCCCCGCTTTAAAGTATATATATATTTTTTTTTTTTAATTTGTTAAAAAAAAAACAAACAAAAAAAAAAACACACAACACTGCGCAAATACTGTATGAGATAAAAAATTAGAAAACCCTCCATTTTATTCTCTAGAGTCTCTGCTAAAAGATATATATCAATTGTTTTGTGATTCTAAGTAATTTTCTGGCAAAAAAAAAGATTTTTACTTGGAAACAAAAATGCCTGGTCTTCAAGTGGTTATATTTGATGCTGCCTGTAAAACTCTGGGCAATCCTGGTAGCCCTGGCATACTTGGCTGGTGGTTCACAATGTCCGCAGTGCTAGTGAAGAACCCCAGTCAGATAAGATCTCACTGCATTTCACAACATGTTGCCATCCTCTGATATAGATGTACTATATTACAACTTTGTAACACAGCTGCAATCACTGATATGGAAGAACAACTGACTTATAAGTGAAGAAAGAGAAGTGTACGTACTGCAGCCGGGCTCCGTATCGCAGGGGCTCGCTGCGGTCATTGACGCGACTTCCTCAGCACATCAACCCAGTGTCTTGTCTGCTCTGTAAAACAGGATTTGCAGGAGTCAGCTCACATACTTTACATGACAGAGAAGGCTGCAGAGAGAGATCCATCAAAAAAAACACTTTTCATACTTTCCAGCCCCTCACAGACATTATCGGTAAATGAGACAGACCTACACTAAAAAGCTGAATGTTTATTATTATCTGTGTACAGCATTCACACCCTAATGCTTCCCCCCAGATATTGCTGTTAATAGTTGGTCCTGCAATGAAATGTAGAACTTATAAAACTTTATGCGGATTTAAAGAGACCCTGTCACCACCTGCTATACTGTGAACTAAACACAGACAGGTCATTTATATTGGGAGGTTGTAATCAGCCAGCAATAGATCACTATAGCAGTAATGTATGAATGAGTCTGGGATTGCTGCACTTAAAATGTAATAAAAAAAAGAAAAAAAATTACAAATAGCAAAATGTTCCATTATACAGTAATTATGTATATATATCTATATCACACACACACACACACATACATACATACATACACACACATACACACAGTATCTCACAAAAGTGAGTACACCCTCACACTTTTGTAAATATTTTATTATATCTTTTCATGTGACAACACTGAAGAAATGACACTTTGCTACAATGTAAAGTAGTGAGTGTACAGCTTGTATAACAGTGTAAATTTGCTGTCCCCTCAAAATAACTCAGCACACAGCCATTAATGTCTAAACCGCTGGCAACAAAAGTGAGTACACCCCTAAGTGAAAATGTCCAAATTGGGCCCAATCAGCCATTTTTCCTCCCCGGTGTCATGTGACTCGTTAGTGTTACAAGGTCTTAGGTGTGAATGGGGAGCAGGTGTGTTAAATTTGGTGTTATCGCTCTCTCATACTGGTCACTGGAAGTTCAACATGGCACCTCATCGCAAAGAACTCTCTGAGGATCTGAAAAAAAGAATTGTTGCTCTATATAAAGTTGCCTAGGCTATAAGAGGATTGCCAAGACCCTGAAACTCAGCTGCAGCACGGTGGCCAAGACCATGAAGAGGTTTAATAGGACAAGTTCCACTCACAACAGGCATCACCATGGTCGACCAAAGAGGTTGAGTACACGTGCCCAGCGTCATATCCACACGTATGAGTGCTGCCAGCATTGCTGCAGAGGTTAAATGGGGTGTGGGGGGGTCAGCCTGTCAGTGCTCAGACCATACGCTGCACACTGCATCAAATTGGTGTGCATGGCTGTCGTCCCAGAAGGTAGCCCCTTCTAAAGATGATGCACAAGAAAGCCTGCAAGCAGTTTGCTGAAGACAAGCAGACTAAGGACATGGATTACTGGAATCATGTCCTGTGGTCCGATGAGACCAAGATAAACTTATTTGGTTCAGATGGTGTCAAGCGTGTGTGGTGGCAACCAGGTGAGTACAAAGGAAAGTGTCTCTTGTCTACAGTCAAGCATGAAGGTGGGAGTGTCTTGGTCTGGGGCTGCATGAGTGCAGCCAGCAATGGGGAGCTACAGTTCATTGAGGGAACCATGAATGCCAACGTGTACTATGACATATTGAAGCAGAGCATGATCTCCTCCCCTCGGAGATTGGGCCGCAGGGCAGTATTCCAACATGATAACGACCCCAAACACACCTCCAAGATGACCACTGCCTTGCTAAAGAAGCTGAGAGTAAAGGTGATGGACTGGCCAAGTATGTCTCCAGACCTAAACCCTATTAAGCATCTGCGGGCATCCTCAAACAGAAGGTGGTGGAGCGCAAGGTCTCTAACATCCACCAGCTCCGTGATGTCGTCATGGAGGAGTGGAAGAGGACTCCAGTGGCAACCTGTGAAGCTCTGGGGAACTCCATGCCCAAGAGGGATAAGGCAGTGCTTAAAAATAATTGTGGCCACACAAAATATTGACTTTGGGCCCAATTTGGACATTTTCACTTAGGGGTGTACTAACTTTTGTTGCCAGTGGTTTAGACATTAATGGCTGTGTGTTGAGTTATTTTGAGGGGACAGCAAATTTACACTATTATACAAGCTGTACACTCACTACTTTACATTGTAGCAAAGTGTCATTTCTTCAGTGTTGTCACATAAAAAGATATAATAAAATATTTACAAAAATGTGAGGGGTGTACTCACTTTTGTTAGATACAGTATAATGTTTGGGGGTCCCAAGTAATTTTCTAGCTGATAATACTGATTTTTAACTTGTAAGCAACAAGTGTCAGAAAAAGGTTTAGTCTTTAAGGGTCCTTTCACATGGGACGGATCTGTGATGATCCGTGACCGTGAACATCCGCTTGCTCAGCCGGGATCACTCCGTTGATCCCCGCTGAGCCGGTGGATGACAGGGCGGTCCCTGCACACTGTGCAGGGACCGCCCTGTCAGATCTCCGCTCTCCCCTATGGGGGATCGGATGAACACAGATTGTCTGTCAGTGTTCATCCGATCCGCTCTGCAAACAGATATAAAAATAGGATTTTCCTCCGTCTGCAGAAGCGGACCATAGCGGGGACGGATGATATCGGGTGTCAGCGGATGTTCATCTGCTGACACCCGCTATCCCATAGGGATGGAAGAAATACGGACATACTGTCCGCACCTGTGAAAGGGGCTTAAGTGGTTAAACCGACCTCATTTAAAGACTGAAATTCATCCCTTTGATCAAAAGAACTAAATGTTACAATGTTTCCTTTTATCTCCTAGCACTGAGCAATGTTGATAAACATTTGCCAGAATGATTGGGGTTTTTTTTGTTTTTTTACAGCTGTGAGCAGAGAATGGTTCTGCACTTGTTACATGAATGAATTGTGGAAATGCCGTATTAAGATTGTGAGGGGGGTTGAATTGAGATTTTTTAACGATTAATCATGCAGCTCTAATAGATAGCTGTCAGAGACTGCAGACATGCAAGAGGTGATGGTCAGAGACTGCCAACATGATATACGTCACATACTGGAGACACATTGGGGTTGACTTACTAAAGGCAAATAGGCTGTTCACTTTGCAAGGGAATTTTACCTGGCGCTTAGTGAATGCGGTGAAAATTCACTTTTCAAAGAATACCCAATCATGTGCAAGGAAAAAAAAAATCCTGCACATGATTGGATAATGGAAGTCAGCATAGCTTCACTTTATTCACAAAGTTCTGGAGAAAATTACCCTGCAAAGTGAAATTTCCCATGGGTTAAGGTAGTGCTGGAAAATAATGGTGGCCACACAAAATATTGACATTTTAGGCCCAATTTGGACATTTTCACTTAGGGGTGTACTCACTTTTGTTGCCAGCGGTGTAGACATTAATGGCTGTGTGTTGAGTTATTTTGAGAGGACAGTAAATATACACTGTTATACAAGCTGTACACTCAATACTTTAAATTGTCGCAAAGTGTCATTTCTTCAGAGTTGTCACATGAAAAGATATAAGAAAAGGTTTACAAAATTGTGAGGGATGGACTCACTTGAAACCAAACCACAGTCAGGTAGACCAAACTAAAATTTCAGACACAACTGCCAGGAAAATTGTCTGGGGTGCAAAGAATAACCCACAAATAACTTCAGGTCAAATACAGGACTCTCTGAAAACATGTGGTGTGGCTGTTTCAAGATGCACAATAAGGAGGCACTTGAAGAAAGATGGGCTGCATGGTCGAGTCGCCAGAAGAAAGCCATTACTACGCAAATGCCACAAAGTATCCCGCTTACAATACGCCAAACAGCACAGAGACAAGCCTCAAATCTTCTGGCACAAAGTCATTATGAGTGATAAGACCAAAATTGAGCCTTTTGGCCACAACCATAAACTCTACATTTGGAGAGGAGTCAACAAGGCCTATGATGAAAGGTACACCATTCCTACTGTGAAACACTGAGGTGGATCGCTGATGTTTTGGGGATGTGTGAGCTTCAAAAGGCACAGGAAATTAGGTCAAAATTGATGGCAGTATGTTATCAAAAAATATTGGAGGAACATTTGCATTCATTAGCCAGAAAGCTGCGCATGGGATGTACTTGGACATTCCAACATGACAATGATCCAATAACACAAGGCCAAGTCGACCTGTCATTGGCTACAGCAGAATAAAGTGAAGGTTCTGGAGTGGCCATCTCAGTCTCCTGACCTCAACATCATTGAGCCACTCTGGGGGGATCTCAAACGTGCAGTTCATGCAAGACAGCCCAATAATTTTGCCAGGAAGAATGGGCAGCTTTACCATCTGAGAAGATAAAGAGCCTCATCCACAAATACCACAAAAGACTTCAAGCTGTCATTGATGTTAAAGGGAGCAATACACGGTATTAAGAACTGGGGTATGTAAACTTTTGATCAGGGTCATTTGGGTAGTTTCTGTTGCCATTATGATTTAAAAAGAGTAAACACAGTTGATTGATAATAAATGGCTTCAGTCAAACACTAACCATGAGTGAAACAAAAGCTTTTGTGTTATCATTCATATTCTCTGAAAAATGGCCAAGAAATCATAAATTCTGCCAGGGTATGTAAACTTATAAGTACAAATGTAAAAAGCTGCACTCAATCATGGCTCTCCTGTGGAAGCATCTGAGGACATTTTGGGAACACATGTCCAGGCCTGTCTGGCATTGAATGGACCGATATGTGAACTGAATTGAACTGAGGGTCAGTGTCCAAATACTGATACAAGAGAACCAGACTGAAAGTCTACCCTAGACACCAGGAGAAGCAGTCCAAAAAAAATGTTTTTTTTAGAGCAGTTTTGTCTGGCTGAAAGAGTTGTGCTACAAATAACTTGGAGGCTGGAAAACTTTCATCACTGTGTTGTGCTAGAATAATCCTTGTTTAGGGACAAATCTTGTGCTAGAATACTTCATTGAAAAATTTAATTGGCCCAGTGGAAAGAATGCCCCTTATATTGGAGATCAGTGGAAAGAAGGCCCCTTACATTGGTGGTCAGTGGGAAGAATGCCCCCTTATATTGGTGGTCAGTGGGAAGAATGCTCCCTTATATTGGTGGTCAGTGGGAGGAATAGTCCTTACATTGGTGGTCTGTGAAGAATGCCCCTTACATTGGTGGCCAGTGGAAAGAAAGCTCCTTACATTGGAGGCCAGTGTAAAGAATACCCCTTACATTGGTTTGCATTGGAAAGAAAGCTCCTTACACTGGAGGCCAGTGGGAAGAATGCTCCTTACATTGATTGTCAGTGGGAAGAAAGCTGCTTGCATTGGTGGTCAGTGGGAAGAAAGTTCCTTACACTGATAATTAGTAAGAGGACCAGCCCCTTATATTGGTGGTCAGTGGGAAGAATAGTCCTTACATTGGTGGTCTGTGAAGAATGCCCCTTACATTGGTGGCCAGTGGAAAGAAAGCTCCTTACATTGGAGGCCAGTGTAAAGAATACCCCTTACATTGGTTTGCATTGGAAAGAAAGCTCCTTACACTGGAGGCCAGTGGGAAGAATGCTCCTTACATTGATTGTCAGTGGGAAGAAAGCTGCTTGCATTGGTGGTCAGTGGGAAGAAAGTTCCTTACACTGATAATTAGTAAGAAGACCAGCCCCTTATATTGGTGGTCAATGGGAAGAATGTCCCTTACATTGGTAGTCATAATACCACCCCTACAGGTAGCTGAAAAGATCTTTGGTGTAATGCCACTGGCTCTGCCAAGTTCTTCCCAGAATAATGCAGGCACCATCAAATATGATGTCAATCATCCACAGCTCAATTAACCCTTAGCAACTTCTGGAGGAACCTTGGTTGTGAATAGCTGGTCTACTGTACATGCCGTGCTGGCCATGCTCAGTTGAAGGAAAACAGTGATTGGACAGGTTACCTTATCTGCACAATATTATGTCTTTCCTCGGTAATCCAGCAAAGTAGATGTATGCAGCTTGCCTCTTCCGACCTGATGAGCTAAACACCATGCACTGGCCAACTCTAGAGCTCGATGTCAGATGGAAACAAAGGACTGTGTGTAGAGGTAATTGCCATAATGACAGTGCTCGGTCTGTATGATCAGAAAGCTCCAGAGACGTGTACACCGATAAGCACTTTGTGAAGTTCTATTATACACGTGATCTGGTAGAATCCCTGTTCTGATAATGAAACAAGTATACACCTAAGAGGAAGCTAAGCTCCAAAGTCTACCTCTTATCACAATTACAAGCATGCTGAAGTGTTTTTCACTTTGTCAGGGGTTTCCATGACGTGTCCAAACACCATGCCTGTGTCTGCATTAATTCATTTAAGGCTCTGTTGCGAGATCGACAGCGAGTTTCTGAATCATATTATTCACGATTGCTAAATGAGGTAATTGTCATCACTTTTAACCAGCTTGCGATCATAAAAACCTCCCACAATCCATACTTCCGCCCCCCTTCCCTCTCCACCCACGCATGTGCCCATCAGGTCTTTCATTTCCTTTAGCGTCATGGGAAAAGCAGTTCTCTTTCCCCGTGCAGAAGTTATGTGTGGCTATATCTAAAGTCCTCCTCCCGACACCTGGAAGCAGAGAACTTTCGCTATGACGTTATAGTGCTATGAATTCATGGAGATTTCAAAAAGTAAGCCATATCCTGTTAAAATTTGGCAGCGATTTTCTTTGGACCAGTGGAGAGAATCTTGAAAACAGGATCCTGGAGTACAGCTTTAAAAAATGAAAAAAAAAAATAATAATAAAGACACTGATCATGGCCCAGGAAGGGAAATTACAGACGCTGTCCATCGGCCCAAGAATTACCACGTTGTGGTCAAAGGACAAACCAAATCAGCCTGGGAGAATTGTTGTGAGGTAAAGGCTATGTAAACCCAACATTTCATATTCCTGATATGTCCCTGCTCTACCATGTACAGGGGGTCCCCGGGTTACGAACAAGATAGGGACTGTAGGTTTGTTCTTAAGTCGAATTTGTTTGTAAGTCGGAACAGTACCTTTTTTTCAGTGCAAATCCAGTCTTTTATTTATTTTTGTATAATTTTCTTATTTTTAATATTGTTTTTCTTATTCTTTACTTACTTCTTTTTTATTTTAATAATTTAATTATTACTGTATTTCTTTATCAATTTTTTTTCATTTAAACTTTATTGCTATCACACAGGAGAAAACAATTCCCTGTGTGATAGCCATTGGAGGTGACAGGTTCGCTTTATTGACCCTGTCACCTCCAAAACAGGAGTCCCAGCACTGTGCTAGATTTCCACAGCACAGCACAGCTCTCCCCTCTCACTGTTTACATGGCAACAGGGACAGGAGACACCAGAGAGAGGGGAGCTGATGTGTGATGGCACAGCAGGGAGATGGATGGATGGTGACAGCAGCAGGGTCTGTGATCCGGCCACAGTGCACCTCCGCGGGGCAGCGGCGCAGGAAAGACCGGGGATCCTGGAGGCTTCACTAGGCCACACTAGGCCGCGGCCACGACGGGCAGTTTTAGCGGCCTGGCAGGCCACCGGACCGTACCAGGCCTGTGGATGGGCAGGCAGCATGACGAGGGGGGCCCGCAGCCAGGCCAGGAACGGAGGAACGGCTCAGTCAATCAAGGAGAGGAAGATTTGGCCGCCAGTGACGTCATTCGGGCCCCGTTCGTAAGTAGGAGTTGTTCGCAACTTGGATGTTCGTAAGTCGGGGACCCCTTGTACTTCTATGAAAAAGTATCCTGTTCTCTTTGTATTGCTTCCTTTGTGTGAAATCCCTGGTGTTCCTGCCAGTCCCTCTGCTTTTCCTATTAAATACTCACCACAGCTCCCGGAAAAGATGCCCCTCTCTAGGGGTTTCCAGCCATTAGTGTTGCACTTTCTATACACAGCGATTTTGTGAGTACTCTATTTCTAATGAGGGTTTTTCTTCCATTTTGGCTTTTTTCTTTCAAAAGACAATTATCTAAGGATTTTTATGTTTTTTTTACAAATGTACACATGTTTTCTCCTGAAGAGTGGATAAAATTCCATGAAACGCGTTGAGCTTTTGTACTTATGTTTAAATCGATCATGTGTTTTTTATTATCTTATATCAGAATCATGTACCTGTGTAATTATATATGAATTTTTTGTAAATTAAGGTGTTTATTCCTAATAGTGATGGGAAGTCAAGAGGTGTTATACCCACAATCTTTCCACATGGATATGTGTCATTCATGCTTTTATATGTATGTATCCAGATGACATATTGCAATAATAATCAGTATCATGTATTATTGTTTATATCTGACACATATAAATACCAATTTTTGACCTTTTCATATTGACTGCGTGCCTCATTCAAAGTCCCATTTTCTTCTTCTTCTTTTTCCCACATATATAGGGATGGAGGCATGACTAGGTCCCTGCCTCATTTAAAGTCCAAACAAATATCCTCTTTCTGTATTTGATTGACAGCAGTGGGAGCCAATGCAATGCATTAAGATAAAAAACATTCTGCCTTTACAACCACTCAGAGCCGGTTCACACAGGGGCGACTTGTCAGGCGACTTAGCCGCCTGACAAGTCGCCTCCAGTTCTGTACAATGGAACCGTTCTAATCGGAGCGACGCAAGTCGCTCCGACTTAGAAAAAGGTTCCTGTACTACTTTGGGGGCGACTTGCATAGACTTCTATACAGAAGTCGTTTTGCAAGTCGCCGTGGCAGTCGTGTGCAGGTCACCTCGGTGAGGTGACCTGCAAGTCGTGCCGCCCCTAGTGTGAACCGAGCCTAAGTCTTAATGTGGTTAAAAAATTTTCTTTTTATAGTCAACAAACATGCCTATACTTAACTACTCTGTAAAATGTTTTTGCATAGAGCAGCGTCGATCCTCTTCTTCTGGGGTCCCCCGCTGGCAGTCCAGGCCACTTCTCTTCATCATCAGGTACCCCCCGTGGAAAGCCGCTTTCCATTGGGCACCTGTCCGGGCTTGCTCCCACGACCCGCTGCTGCATCCATTGACACAGACAGCGGGTCAATATCTGACATTAAATACCGTTGTTATAGTAGCAGCTAGCTGCCATAACCCCAGTATTTTTTTTATACAGCGGGCTATTCGCCGTCTGATAAAATCGGTCCCAGGGGCGCATTTGCCAGGGGATCACTTTTCAAGGCAGCGGGAGAGGTGCCCCTCCTCCCGCCACTTACCAGGGCAGTCTGTAAGGGGGGAAACGATCCGATCTCCTGGAGCGATGGGCAGGAAGTCGAGTGAGGGCAAGATGGCCCCCCACTCGACTTTATGCCCTTGTAGGACCGGAGCGACGTCTGACGTCACTTCCGCCTGACGGCCCTAAAGGGACAATTTTTTTTTTCTTTTAGTAAATGTAAAATTACTTTTTATTTATTTATTTTTTTGCTCTTAAGTGTAAATGTGAGATCTGAGGTCTTTTTGAGCTCAGATCTCACAATAAAGAGGACCTGTCATGCTTATTTCTATTACAAGGGATGTTTACATCCCGTCGCCTGCAGAGATTTTTAAGTACTGTAGTTTGTTGCCATTCCACAAGCGTGCACAATTTTGAAGCATGACATGTTAGGTATCTATTTACTTGGCGTAACCTCATCTTTCCCAAAAAATTGTGTTTAAAAGACTGCTGCGCAAATACAGTGTGACATAAAATATTGCAACAGCTGCCATTTTATTCTCTAGGGTCTCTGCTAAAAAATATATAGAATATTTGGGGGTTCTAAGTAATTTTCTAGCAAAAAATACTAATTTAAACTTGTAAACAACAAGTGTCAGAAAAAGGCTTGGTTTTCAAGTGGCTAAGGACTCTTTCACATGGGCTGCTGGGGAGGGGGACAGGTGGTTTACACGCGGTTTTACCGTTCTCGTCTACACCAGTACTAGAACACAAATGCTAGTGTGTGCCAGGATGACAGTGGCACTGATGTGTCAATTGCTGTGCATCACACCATTTCTTTCTTCTTTTTTTAAACTTTATTGAGATGTCAAAGTGTCATTTTACTACATCCTATTGACCGCAGTGGATTGCTACAGTAGCAGTGGATTGCTACAGTACTGCATGCCGAAATGTTGCCTTTTCTTGCGGTGGGACTGCGCTGGACTAACTGCCAAACGCCGTCCTCCGGCACCTGGTGTGAAATGGCCCTTGGGCCTCATTCACACAACCTGTGCTTTATGTGCAGGGTAAGACAAAGGGGTAATGTTAGTGAATGGTGCAGTTCACTCAAATAACGTTTTACTTCTTTAATCAAACACATTTACCTGAGCTGGGGTAGGGCCACACAGAATGGGGGGTGTGATCTGGACAGGACTGCCTGGAAAGTAGGCGTTGGATCAGTCGGAAGTTAAGTGTGGGCCGTGAGGGGGTGGCAGTGTCCTGGAGACGAATATGTTGTCATGTATGTCACCGATGTAAACAGATGTAGGAGTACACAAATGTAGGCGGGAAAATTACAGCTGAGGTAAAATACTTGCTTTCTTTAACATGCTTTTTTATTTTTTGTATTTCTATGACGCCGTCAGTGGATTACAGAATATACAGATCCAAATATACAGATTAAAAACTAGCATTAGCAGCACTTCGGAATTCAAATAAACAAAAGCCTATGAATCAAATAAATCTGTATAATCAGGTACGATCAACACAGTCCTTCCATATGTGACCTATATAGTCTTAATAGTCGTCCGTCACCACACCTCATGCATTACTCCTCTATAGTAATGGACTCACCAAAAAAAAAGATAATTAAAAGCCCTTCTTAATCATTCCTGGAGCTCCAAGATCCGTGCTTCCATCTGCATGTCACCGAGACCTGGCGCCTACAGGACACGGGGCGTCACCAAGATGCCCCCCCCCCCCCCCGCGGTGACTAAGGGGGGGGGGGGATAATGAAACACTGGACTAATATCTGGTGTATAGATACAATGCATCTGAGGGTCCGGGAAGTAAAGTCAACCCCGCTTGGGATATGGATAACAAAATCCTGTAAAGGTTTTGACACCACTGGAAGGGACAAGTAGAAAGTAGAAAGTGGGGATGCGATAACATCCACACAGAACTGCCCAGTAAAAATATCGATAAGGTAACTGAATCAGACAGATCCCGGGCCCGACGTCCAGAACCCAACGTCCAGAACCCTTCTACGTGCACGTTTGGGAGATATTTCCAGTACCTACAGGTAACAGGTAGCTTTGGGTACACACCCTAACGCAATAAGCTGCGCACACCTATGAGTAGGCCACTTTACGCACTCACCTCTTCCGTATGTAGGAGAAAGCAAAAAAAACATTTTTTTCTACTTTGGTTTTCATGTATTATTGTACGGTTTACATGCTTTTAGATATAATCGCGCCAGTTTATACCAGTTCACATGCGTTATCTACAAAATAAACTTACCAAAAAGCACACAATTGCTTCCTGTAAATAGCAGGTAAACCTGCTGCACATAGAGGCAGGAAGTCCTTCTCCATGTGAATGGCTTTATTCTGACATTATACTTCTTTTATTTAGTACACTGCATATGCCATGTGCTACAAAGGGCGAGTGAAACTTTGAAGAGACACCAGGTAACCTTAAAGTGGTTCTAAAGGTTGAAGGTTGATTATCTTCATGCATTCTCTGCATTCCTCCGTCATCAATAAGAAAAGTTATTTTACTGATTACATGGCCTGTAACATGATCTGTGAATGGGGGAGAGTCTGATCAGCCGTGGGATTCTCTCCTCCATTCACAGATTGTGTTACAGGCCATGAAATAACTTTTCTCATTGGAGGAGTGGGCAGGAGGAGGCGTATCCCCGTCAGATCATTTTTTAGTGCAGCAGAGTTGTAACCCCCACAGTGCTGGAAGTTCAGCTGCAGGAAGAGGACAGGGCAGCCCTGCAGTGAAGATTTCTCCAGAATCCAGCAGCCTGAACACCGTGAGACATGGTGAGAGAAGTTAAAGCTGTACAGAAAAAAAATATATTTTTAGCTAAACTTCTGTAGCAACAGGGGCTACACGAAGGTGATATCTAACTACAGTTAACAATAAAACAGTGTCACTTATGTCACTAAATGTAACTAGGCAAAGAGACAGAACTGCGATCCTCCTATGTAAACAAGGCAGATCGCTGTTCTGACAGGAGGAAAGGGATGGAATTTGTGTCTCTGTAAAGCAGGGAATAAAATCCATCTCTTCCTCTAGTAAAACTACCTCACACAGTATAATAAAACACAGGTTAGGCAATCAGTTAATCCTTTGATCGCCCCTGATGTTAACCCTTTTCCAGCCCGTGTCATTAGTACAGTGACATTGCATATTTTTAGCACTGATCCCTAAGGGCCAGTTCACACTGGGGCAACACGACTTCAGCGCGACTTTGTACTGCGACTTCAACGCGGCTTCAGCGCGACTTCAGCGCGACTTCAGCAAATTACAAGGCGACTTGAAGTCGCCTCCATGACAGGCGACTTCGCATGTGGCCAATCACAGGGCAATCAGCTCTCTGGGAGGGAGGGGGGGAGGGAGGGGTTTTCCCTGCAAAGTCGCTTGACTTTACAGAGAGATCTGACTTGGAGGCGACTTCCATTGATTTCTATGGTACAGGTCGCCTACCAAGTCGGATCAAAGTAGTACAGGGAGTACGCTCTGAAGTCGGAGCGACTTCAGTAGTGTCTATTAAGACGCTAGCGTTCACTCCCATCGAAACTATTTCTGGGGCAACTTGGGGCGACTTGAGGATCCCAAGTCGCCCCAGTGTGAACCGAGCCTAAAAGTGTCAGTTAGTATCAGAATGTCCGCCGCAATATCGCAGTCCCGCTATAAGTCGCTGATCGCTGCCATTACTAGTAGATAAAAATATCCCATAGTTTGTAGACGCTATAACTTTTGCACTAAACCAATCAAAATACGCTTATTGGGATTTTTTTTCCCAAAAATATGTAGCAGAATACATATAGGCCTAAATTTATGTAGAAATTTGATTTCTTTTTACATTTTTCATTGGATGGATTTTATAGCAGAAAGTAAAATATAGTGTTTTTTTTTTTTTTAATTTTCGCTCTTTTTTTGTGCAAAAAATAAAAACCCACAAAGATAATCAAATACCACCAAAAGAAAGCTCTATTTGTGGAAAAAAAGGACATGCACATGATCATGTGATCAGCGTCATATGATCAGTTAAAGTAACGCTGTTCCATATCGCAAAAAATGGCATGGCCATTAAGGGGGTAAATCTTCCGGTTTAAAGGATAGGTTCACCTTTTAGAATAGGTTACATGTTACACTTGAATTCAGAGTGATGCTGCAGCCCCACCCCGATTGCCCATTGTGACAATGGGCTGAGGATCTTCTTCCCGCACCTGCTGTCACAATAAAAAAAAAATAGAGTTCTGTGCAAGGGGGAACTACAACTACCATCAGCCATTGCGGCTTGTAATTCCCAATGAACACTCTAGGTAGTACATTGATGCTTCCTGTTATTCAGCATCTGCTTCCCCATACAAGGCCCTGGCAGACAGCTGCACTAACAGTCTGCTGGAGCCTGAGATTGCACCCACAATCTGCTTCAAAATATATGCATTTATTTATTTTACAAAGGTGAACTTATGCTTTAAACATAAGAAACAGAAAATCAGATTTAAAATCCGCATTTTTTTAAATTATTATTATTTTTTTTTTTTTAAGTGATAGCAATGTACTTAGCAAATAACAAAGATGAAAACGAAGAGCATGACTTTTCTTTAAAATGCTTTAAGACATAAGAACAACTTTGAACATTCGTTTTTTTTATTTTTATAGACAGAAGGCATTACAGCTGTTGGATAATTACAGCTTCTTCTGGCTCTCATCTATGGCTTAGCAATAGCGACATCTTTAAAATGACCCCCGTCTAGTACTGTACATACAGCTCATTACAGATCATTACAGCTAATGAAGCAACGGTAATGGGGCTTGCATATGAATCGTTATTTCTGGACGGCCTTGGGAAGTCTGTGGGGAAATCTTGCTGTGATAAGTGTGTCTCACCCTTGAGATTTGATTTTATTATGCTAATAATACTGATAAGCTATTCACTTATTATATATCCTCTAGACTGCAAATCCTCTGAGGCTTGGACATATATTGCAATTGTATGCATCTGTGCTTGATGGCTTCATTTAAAAAAACAATTTACTTTCAAATAGAACTTAGGCCGGCCATACACGGAGCAAATTTTTTTTCTTGCAACCTCGAGTTGCAGGAAAGAAATTCGCTAGATTCCCCCATCAACACAAGACCGTGCTGATAGGAGAATCCCTCCTGCCGGGTCATTGTCTTCTCCCAGCGGGGGGCGGGCGGGGGAAGCCGTCTCTGCCGGGAAAAGACCATGATCATCACTAGCGGCTATAGCAGCTGCTACCGATAATGGCAAGAGAATCCGGCAGGCTGGTTGTACCCAGGTTGATCGATCAATCAACTTGGTACATTCAGCCTGCCCATCAATGGTTAGGATCTTGGCCCGTTCCTGTTAAACCGGCCAAGATTCGAATTGTGAATGGCCTTGCCTTACTTTCACTTAAATAGAGACTGGCTGCTCGATTATGAGTCTAGTCCACCTTCTCACATACTGTACTGTTGGTTAATTAAGCCACTCCTCATAGTGATGGGCCAACACAAAAAAAACATTAGATAGGAGGGGTGGGCCAAAGCTGGCAACCAGGAGGGGAGTTGCTATGTGCATTGACCTGTAGGGTCTGCTCTACTAGACCTTCAAGACAAGCACCAGTAGATGCCTAAAATAATAGTTGTCTCTTTAACCATCCCCATACCGCCAAACTGTAAGAAGCAGCAGGGAGGTGGACATGTATTTCTGGAGTGGCATTTATAAAGAGCGCTTCAGTAAACACACTGGGGCTGCCAGTACACCTTGAGTATGTCTGTAATCCAGACCATCATTGGACAACTCAGCATCACAGGCATGATGTACAGAGCCAGAGTGGCTCTGTACCTTGTGATCGCTGTGAACCAATCACAGCCATCACAGATGTAAACACCAGTAGTGCTTACACAGTACGTTCAGCCCATTCACAATGGAGAAAGCCTTACTTTATTATGAATAGGCTGAATGTTTGTAAAACACAATAGGAAGGAGGATTGGCTGAATAAAGATGAAGGTGGGGGGGGGGGGTTAAACTAGTGCTTCTGATCTCTAATGATTGTGGAATTGTTTTCTTTGGGGGTTTACCCACTTCAATACCGGGCACTTTTACCCCCTTCCTGCCCAGGCAAACTTTCAGCAACACTGTACCCATAAGAAATTTTTATCATTCTTTTTCACACAAATAAAGCTTTCTTTTGGTGGTCTTTAATCACCACTGGGTTTTTTAATTTTTTACTAAATAAATGATAAAACGTTGATATTTTTTCTTTTTTTTTAAAAAAAAAAAGCATTTTTCTGTGTTTCGGTTATAAAAGTTTGCAAATAAATAATCTTTCTTCATAAATTTAGGCTAGATTGTATTCTGCTACGTTTCTTTGGTAAACATAACCCAAATCAGTGTATATTATTTAGTCTGTATCTGAAATTTGATCAATCCTGATGTTGTACTGACACCCTGGGGGTTATGAACGAAAGACAAATCCACTTTGCACTGAAAGTGCACTTGGAAGTGTAGTCGCTCTAAATCTAAGGGGTAGATCTGAAATGAGGGGAAGCTCTGCTGTTTTTATCATCCAATCATGTGCAAGCTAAAATGCTGTTTTTTATTTTCCTTGCATGTCTCCCGCGGATCTGCAGCGACTGCACTTCCATGTGCACTTTCAGTACACTTTCAAGTGCACTTGCAGTGCAAAGTGGATTTGCCTTTAGTAAATAACCCCCAGTATCTCATTTCTTGAGGCCTGAAAACATCAGAGCAGGACAAATATGCCCCAAATTACCCCTTTCTGGAAAGTAGACAGTCCAAGGTATTTAGGAAAAGAGGTATGTCGAGTTTATGAAGCTGTCATTTTTTTGTCAAAATTTTTGGGAAAATTAAGAAAAAAAAAAAAAAATTCACAATTTTTTTTCTACATGCTGTCACTAGTGCAATACAGCGTTATAACAGGCGTGCCAGGAATCAGGGACACTGACTGGTGACAGTATGTAAAAATAAATAATAATAATATATTTTTTTTAATTTTTATTCTTTAAAGCGGTTGTATACCCGCAAAAAAAATTTTTTTCTACCCCTGTAAAGCAAAAGGCATAATGACAGCTCCCTCGGCGTGAAATACTTACCTTAGAACGAGGCATCGGTATATCTTACCTGGTCCATGCCGAGGGAGCTGTCATGTTGCCTTGGCGTGTTTTCCGGGTATCGCGGTTTCAGCGCTGTGAGTGGCTGGAGCCGCGATGTCATCACTCCCGCGCATGCGCGCGGGAGATTTCTTACCCGGCAAGGTCCGGCAGTTGCCGGGCCTTCAGCCGAGAATCCCCTGTGCGCATGCGCCGCTGCAGTCAGCGGCTCATAGCAAGGGGAATATCTCCTAAACCGTACAGGTTTAGGAGATATTTTTTTTTACCTACAGGTAAGCCTTATTATAGGCTTACCTGTAGGTAAAAGTTACAAAAAACAGTATACAACCACTTTAATACATTTTTCTTTTACGATTAAATTTTTACACATAGCAATTCTGGGGAAGTGATTAGGATTTTTTGCTTACACATTATGAGCGAGCTCTGGAGGGGAAGAGCAGAGAGCCGATGACTGACAGTCACTGCTCTGTGCTATGAGCAGACTTGAGAACTGAACAATCAGTGGTCTCTGATCGCTCAGTTGTCGGTTCAGAGGCGGCAGAGGACAGATGCAGCATTGCATCGAAGCGGCATCTGCACAAGTATAAAAGTTTTTTTTTTTTGTTTTTTTTTTAAAATCCCGCCTTTTTCTTTTAAAGAAACCCTGTACTTAAAGAAACCTAGGGGCTATCTTTATTGCTAACCTCACCAGGAAATGCTAGATGCCTGGCTGTAATGTTGGCCTTCTTGCTTCAATAAACTTTACTGACCCAGAACAAGCATTCACATTAGTAGTTCCCTCTTCACTTGGAGGTTAAAATGGTTGTAAACCCCCAATGTGGAAGTTGTACCTATAGGTGAGCCTCTATTAAGGCTTACCTATAGGTACAGTAAACATCATCTAAACGTGTGCCGTTTAGGAGATATTTACCTTGTAGTGCGCCGATGATGTAATCGGCTCATGTGCTGTGAAGAAACGGCTCTCTATGCCATTTCTTCACTAGTGAGTGTCGTGACTGGCGGCTCCTGCGCGCATGCACAGGAGTGACGTTACACGTCTCTGGCTAGTTACAGAGCCGGAGTCCGCGGCCCTAAAAGGAAGAGGGGCGAAGATGGATGCGACCTGCAGCGGGGACATTGCAGGCTTTGTTTGCAGGTAAGTGGCACATAATGTGTTAGTATGCGATGCATACTGGCACATAATGTGCTAGTAGGGGATGCATACTAGCACATTATGCTTTTACTTTGCAGGGAACTAAAAAGGAAGTAAAACCCATCAGGGTTTACTTCCTCTTTAAGGGTTGTTAGATCAGTAAATCAGAAAGTACTTCCAGGCAACTATGAAGTAGGTCAGCAATGGTCAGCAACGACAGCCTACATATTTTTAGTAACTAAAATGTTACTCTCTTAAGCCTCAGACACCCCCTAGCCCTCTTGAGCAGATCTGAACACATAATAGCAGAGCTCAGATCAGCCCTTACTTCATTTTCAGGTGCTTGACATGCTCCCTATTTAAAGCGGTAGAAAAAAAACGCAGTTGTTGGGGGAAAAAAAAGAAAAAAAAAACTTTCCCTGCATGGCAATGTCATAATGTGCTAGTATGCATTGCATACTAGCACGTTATGAGAAACTAACCTTAGAATGAATCTCTCCAGCGCCGCGCTGTCACAGCTGAAAGGACTGACATCTTCCTCAGTCTTCCTTCCAGCTTTGCGTCCTCCGGCTACATGAGTGGCCGGGGGCGTAATGAGGTCACTCCCCGCGCGGGAGCCACCGTTTACAGCACGGGCTCTGAAGATCTGGACCATCCAAGTGAATGCGCCGGTAACGTCACTGGCTGCATCCACTCTGAATATCTCCTAAACTCTGCAAGATAAGAGATATTCACAGTACCTACAGGTAAGCCTTACTATAGGCTTGACTGTAGGTACAAGTGGTAGAACTGACTATTTTAAATCATAATATTGAGAAGTGGGTTGAGCAGTACTAGGCAGGTGCCACTTGCATGTATTACCTATAATGGGCTCCCCATCGGTCAACTTACTAAACTAAGGGGAGTCCATAACAGCCAATGCACACAAGAGTCACCTGTGTAGTAATATTCAACCTACTGCCAAGGACTTTGATCTAAACACAGCCTAGGCAGAGCAACCGCAAGGCAATGACAGAAAGGTAAGGCTGGTCTGAGCTGTGCAATGGGATATGCTCAAAATTGCAAGAGAAGGTAAATGTAGCTAAATAGTTAATTATTTTAGTACAACTTTAAAGAAGATAGGCTTATGATAAAGCACTTTGTATCATAAACAATAATCTTTTTTTTTTATAAAATTTGGTGATCGCTTTTTTTCTTTGCAGCCTCTTTGTATATACCGTAAAGGGTGTTGAAACTAACACTTGTAGTCTCTATTGAAAGACTGTCACCTGTTCAGGGTATATATCCAAGGTTTACAACATTCTGACATCTACTGTACAGATGACAAATGCCCTTATATGAAAAAATGGGAACAGGATATAGAGGTCTTAGACCCTGCAGAGTGGCATAGACTGGCGCAAGGAGCTGCAAAATCAATTATAAGCACCTCCCTGATAGAGGACAAATACAAAGTACTAATGTGATGGTACTTGGACCCTGCTAGAATTGCCCAAAGGGTGCCAGGAACCTCCCCTCCTTTTTTTTCGAGGGTGCGGTCAAGAGGAAACGGCGTATCACGTTTAGTGGATGTGCCCAAAACATCATAGATTCTGGATCCGCGTCTACAATTTTATCTATTCCCTCACAGGGACTAATTTGACTAAGTCCCCGCAACAGGCACTCCTCGAACACCCTGTTGGGGGGGCTCCGAGACCCACCAAATGCCTAATATCTTTAATTTTTACAGCAGCCAGAATAACGATCGCAATATCTTGGAAATTCCCAGTGCTATCCTTTGACTTCTTAAAGAACAAATTGTCCTGGATAATGTTAAACGAATGCCTCTCTGCCATCCTGCAGGACAAGCTCCTTTTAAATCGAAAAAACCTGGGACCCCTGGATCACCTAACGGGGGCGGCCTCGTCAAATCTTAGGCTAGCCTCTTAGTCCCTTATGAGAGGCTCGCTGTTTATTTTAACCCCCTTTCTTCATCCCTTTCTTTTCTTCCCCATTTTGTTTTTTCTTATTTATTAAACCCTTTAGATAGTTTGGGGAGCAGTGTGGGGCCGCTGGTCGGCCACCATTGACTCATGGCTGAGATGACCCCTCGTCATCAATGAGAGCGTCCTCCAGGCATGCACCTCCTCTTTGGAGCATGTCTCCTCTGCTCTTAAGAATCCTGGCCATTCATCCCATGGACACCAATGACAGAGCATAAATTCTTCCTCTGACACCAAAGATGGTGCATTATTCCTCCCACTGACACCAATGATGACACACTATTCCTCCCATTGGCACCAATGATGGTGCACTATTCCTTCCACAGACACCAATGATGGTGCACTATTCCTTCCACAGACACCAATGATGGTGCACTATTCCTTCCACAGACACCAATGATGGTGCACTATTCCTTCCACAGACACCAATGATGGGGCGCTATTCCTTCCACAGACACCAATGATGGGGCACAATTCCTCCCACAGACACCAATGATGGGGCACTATTTCTCCCACAGAAACCAATGATGGGGCACTATTCCTCCCACTGGCACCAATGATGGAGCACTACTCCTTCCACAGATACCAATGATGGGGGCACCATTCTTCCCACTGACACCAATGATGACACACTATTCCTCCCACTGACACCAATGATGGGGGCACTATTCCTCCTACTGGCACCAATGATGGGGGCACTATTCTTCCCACTGACACCAATGATGACACACTATTCCTCCCACTGACACCAATGATGGGGGCACTATTCTTCCCACTGACACCAATGATGACACACTATTCCTCCCACTGACACCAATGATGGGGGCACTATTCCTCCCACTCACACCAATGATGGGGGCACTATTCCTCCTACTGACACCAATTATGGGGGCACTATTCCTCCCACTGGCACCAATGATGGGGGCACTATTCTTCCCACTGACACCAAAAATGGGGCAAAATTTCTCCCACTGACACCACAAATGGGGCAAAATTTCTCCCACTGGCACCACTGATGGGGGAACTATTCCTCTCACCAATACCAATAATCAGGAACTATTCCTCTTCTACCTAACCACAGGGGTGGTATGTATTTTTTACTCCCACTGACCACCAAGCCTGAAGCATTATCTACTCCCACTGTCCACAGTCCTGCCCCCCTAAAGTCTAAAGGACCCTTAACTGGCCCTTTGTTTAGAAAGTTTGGAGACCCCTAGGTTTAGAGTGTTGAGACAAACCATTTACCACTAACAGGGTGCTTACGATCAGCTTGTAGTTATTCATGTAAAACCTTTATGCCAAAAGAAAAAAAAATGTTGCTGTAACTGCAGTGCGAGCTGGACTTTGGCTTCAATTTGTTAGTTTATCTAAATCTGCTAGTACATAAAACACTCAAATCCCCCAGAATGATTGTGCTCCGTCATGCAGAGTGGAGGCACTCTAATACAGGAGGTGTGTTACTGGTCAGGGGTAAAACCGAGAGGAAAAAAAAACTAAAAAAAGAAAAACAAACGCAGCCAGCACTTCTAAGGATTGGTAAATTGGTAATATATTAAATTGTTGGCTTTGGGTTTATTACAAATGGTAAAATATGTCTTTAAGTGGCATACTTTTCATGAGTAATTTTGCTGAAAGCTGACTGAACACTGGTAATTACCATGTTCAGTTTATGAAAGGCTCCAATTAATCTGACACTTGAGATTCTTCAGTGTATTTATTGTCTGTACAGTATGTCAATGTTTGTTTCTAACTGAAACACTAATTCTAATGAACAACCTTCAAAGGAAGGCCAATTAACAGAAAAATGATATACAAGTATTTCTCCCTGCCACACATTCAGTATGATGACTAAACAACAATGGCAGAGGTCATAATATAGTCCAGTGATGGCGAACCTTTTTGAGCTTGGGTGCAAAAACTGCGACGCAAAACTAACTTATTTTTTTCAAAGTGCCGAGCGGCTCTATGAAAAAGGTATACAGTGCAGGGATAGGCACGTATCAAGGCTGTGGCAGACAATTTCCAAAGTACAGACCTTAGTGAAGGACACCAAGGTACATTTCAAATTAAAACCATCAAAACAAACACTCTGTATACTCTCTGGCCTAGTTCTACAAGTACAAATACAGTTAAAATAACATTTATATAAATGACTAAATGACTGGTATTCTTTTAGATAGCATCTGTCACCTCAAGCGCAGCCTCCATCCCTTATTTTACCTCAAAGGGAGCCTCCATGTCCTCACACTCAGCCTCCTGTCCCCTGACAGAACTTTTCCCCACCGTCTTTGAGCAGGGTCGCTGCTCTTCCATCAGACATACTACAAGAGTGGATCAGAGACCGCAGACATACTACAAGAGTGGATCAGAGACCGCAGACATACTACAAGAGTGGATCAGAGACCGCAGACATACTACAAGAGTGGACCAGAGACCGTAGACATACTACAAGAGTGGACCAGAGACCGTAGACATACTACAAGAGTGGACCAGAGACCGTAGACATACTACAAGAGTGGATCAGTGACCGCAGACATACTACAAGAGTGGATCAGAGACCGCAGACATACTACAAGAGTGGATCAGAGACCGCAGACATACTACAAGAGTGGATCAGAGATCGCAGACATACTACAAGAGTGGATCAGAGACCGCAGACATACTACAAGAGTGGATCAGAGACCGCAGACATACTACAAGAGTGGATCAGAGACCGCAGACATACTACAAGAGTGGATCAGAGATGGCAGACATACTACAAGAGTGGATCAGAGACCGCAGACATACTACAAGAGTGGATCAGAGACCGCAGACATACTACAAGAGTGGATCAGAGACCGCAGACATACTACAAGAGTGGATCAGAGACCGCAGACATACTACAAGAGTGGATCAGAGACCGCAGACATACTACAAGAGTGGATCAGAGACCGCAGACATACTACAAGAGTGGATCAGAGACCGCAGACATACTACAAGAGTGGATCAGAGATCGCAGACATACTACAAGAGTGGATCAGAGACCGCAGACGTACTACAAGAGTGGATCAGAGACCACAGACATACTACAAGAGTGGATCAGAGACCGCAGACATACTACAAGAGTGGATCAGAGACCGCAGACGTACTACAAGAGTGGATCAGAGACCGTAGACATACTACAAGAGTGGATCAGAGACCGCAGACATACTACAAGAGTGGATCAGAGACCGCAGACATACTACAAGAGTGGATCAGAGACCGCAGACGTACTACAAGAGTGGATCAGAGACCACAGACATACTACAAGAGTGGATCAGAGACCGCAGACATACTACAAGAGTGGATCAGAGACCGCAGACATACTACAAGAGTGGATCAGAGACCGTAGACATACTACAAGAGTGGATCAGAGACCGTAGACATACTACAAGAGTGGATCAGAGACCGCAGACATATTATAAGAGTGGACCAGGAACCATAGACATACTACAAGAGTGGACCAGAGACCGTAGACATACTACAAGAGTGGATCAGAGACCGTAGACATACTACAAGAGTGGATCAGAGACCGCAGACATATTATAAGAATGGACCAGGAACCATAGACATACTACAAGAGTGGACCAGAGACCGTAGACATACTACAAGAGTGGATCAGAGACCGCAGACATACTACAAGAGTGGATCAGAGACCATAGACATACTACAAGAGTGGATCAGAGACCACAGACATACTACAAGAGTGGACCAGAGACCACAGACATACTACAAAAGTGGTTTCATTTTTTTTTTTTGCTAGAAAATTACTTAGAACCCCCAAACATTATATATATTGTTTTAGTAGAGACCCTAGAGAATAAAATGGTGGTTATTGCAATATTTTATGTCACACTGTATTTGCGCAGCGGTCTTTCAAATGCAATTTTTTGGGAAAAAATTAATTACTTTAATGAATTAAAAAAAAAAACGAACCAGTAAAAAAAAAACCTTTTTTTGTATAATGTGAAAGATTTTACGTCGCGAGAATCATGAGTGAATTGTGATCTTTTTATTCTAAGCAAAAAAATTGTGATTCTCAATTTGGCCAGAGTCGTGCAGCTCTAGCTGTAACATAACAAAATGTGGCAAAAGTGAAGAGCTGTGAATACTTTCCGGATGCCCTGTATATGCATAGAAAACAGACAGATCTTGCTTAGGCAGAAAAAAAATATATTGACAGCTCTGGATTAGGACAATTGGAGTATAATGCAGATTGGAAGATAGTGTTACACATTATTAGCATAGCATGCATACAAGATACATTATCAAAACTTTTTAGGTCGTTTATAGCCAATAAACAGTGCCAGATACAATATCAGCTGAAAAGGAAAGGTACTTGAAAAATGAGGGGGCCCAACCTCCATAATGTAAGATATGGTCTTGTAGGTAATATGGCCAATCTTTGAGCGAGGACTAGGGATGCACCGATACTATTTTTTTACAATGAGTACGAGTACTGATACCTTTTTTTTTAGTACTCGTCGATACCAATTACCAATACCTACCGCAACTGTTTTTTAATTTTGTGCTTTTTTAAATGTGAAACATGGAAAATATATGTTAAAAGGTATAAAAATCTTAAAGCAAAAAAAAAAGTTTAAAAATTGTCAATAGTTTATATAATATATAAATGATCAAAAAAAAAAAAAGCAGGAAAATAATAATTAAATGGAGGAAAATAAGGAGCTAATTAAATCTAATTAGAGTAAATTAAGGGTTAACAAGGGGTCAAAACAAAAAAGAGCATTTATTTATTTAAAAAAAAAAAAAAAAAACTTTTTTTTTTTTACTTGACAGGTTGCTTTAACCTCCTCACGCCCGCGCTATACCCTAAAGACGGCTACAGTGCGGGCCTAAAACCGGGAGGGCATCCATGTACATCCCCCCTAGCATGCGCTGCCTGCGCACCCCCTTTGTTTACATGCTGCTACGGCAGTAGAAGTTCGCTGCGGCTGCTATGCAAATCCACACAAACAGCTTGGGCAGGGCACACGCGAGGTACGGGACACATTTTTTTAAAATGGAAATAGAGCACACACCCAACACCAACAGATCGAGTGCGCCAGTTTTTTCAAACAATGTGCAAGGCCTCCACCCCCCTGAACTCTGCTGCTGCAGTTACAGAGGGAGAGATGGCACACTGTGCATGCGCTGTGGGTAAATGAGCTGGCAGATCATTCCTGCGGTGTTGGGAGCGCTCCTGACACATATGGAGCACCATGGCAGTTGCAGATCAAACAGATACCACGTTTTTAGCATGCTACCCCCCCAAGGTACACAGTTATACACACGGCAGGGCCACATTGCTTTGCATTGCGGCATGCGTGGCAAAAACCATCCCACTCGTGAATAGCGCCATGCCATAACTGATCCACAACCACCCGCAAAAGAGACCGCTCTTCAGAAGGCTAGCACTTGTGTAAGCAAACCTTACTGCTCCGATTCAAGTGAGGGCAATGGCTTTAGTCCCTTTTCACCATAACTGGTGTGGTTATACTGTCCCATTTTATTCCAGAAAGTGGAGACCCCAATTAAAATATAGTCGCGGTTTACGGGTACTGCTGTATAAAGGATGGCGTTTATTCTACAATGTATATAATGTGTGCTCATATCTTCCAAGCAGAGAAGATTGTCAATGTTATAGTCTTATATAACCTGCACTTCATTCATCAGCAGGTTTTGGAAGTTCTTTCTAGTATCAGCAGGTGGGAATCTGCATACAGAACATCGTTAGCACTTACGATAACAATCACAGAATTAATGAACAGTGAAGAGGCTGATAATGGTTTGTCAGACAGCTGACACTAGCATCTCCGATAATCTTCTCCAAGTACTTCCAATTTCTAATACACAGAAGGGAGTTCCCAACCCCCTCCACACACTTAGCAATTCATGGTTCAGAAAGAGATGCATCTTACTACTACTTAACCACTTCAATACCGGGCACTTTCACCCCCTTCCTGCCCAGGCCAATTTTCAGCTTTCAGCGCTGTCTCAATTTTTTTAATGCGCTGTCATGCAACACTGTATCCAAATGAAATTTTTATCATTTTTGAGGCTCTCTTTTGGTGGTATTTAAATCGCCACTGTGCTTTTTATTTTTTGATAAAACAAAAAAGACTACAAATTTGGAAAACATGTTTTTTCTTCATTCTGGTTATAAAATTTTGTAAAGAAGTAAGTTTTCTCCTTCACTGATGTGCGCTACTGAGGCGGCACTGATGGGAACTGATAAGCAGAACTGATATGCAGCACTGATGGGGCTGCACTGATTATCAGTGTTTCACACTGAGGCAGTTTTCATGTGTTTTAGCTCTAGAAATAGCACCTGAAAACTGCCTTCCATTCATTGCAATGGGTGCTTTCACACCAGGGTGGTGCTCTTGCGGGACATTAGAAAAAGTTCTGCAAGCAGCGTCTTTGGGGCAGTTTGGGAGCGCTGTATACAGCGCTCCCAAACCGCCCCTGCCCATTGCAATGAATGGGCAGCGCTTCTGAAGCGCCTGAAAAGCGCTTCGGAAGCGCTGCAACACAGGACTTTTTAACCCCTTTTTTGGGGTTAAAAGTGCCCCGTTAGCGGACGAAAAGTGGCGCAAAACCCCAAAACCCCAGTGTGAAAGGGCTCTAAATGTCCCCTGTAACTGGAAAGCCGGTTATCAGCTTTCCTTTCCTCAGACGCCAACAGTGCTGAGGAAAGGAAATGCCGATAACTGGCATTTGTTTACATGTGATTGGCTGTGATTGGACACAGCTGATCACATGGTAAAGAGCCAACGTCAACGGCTCTTTACCCTGATCGGTGATGTGCTTGTTTGAGGGAAACAGCTCATCAGTGATCGCCGTGCTGCGCCCCCCCCCCCCCCCCCCACCAGAGGGGTCATATGACATCCAGTCAAAATCTTAAACCCACCACCCGGCTGTCATTTTGTGAAGTGTGTCTAATGCCAAAACTTTTTATTCTAGTTTTAGATAAGGTGGTGAGGGGTCAGAATAGAGGCGTCATTATCCAATGGGGACAATTCCAGTGACAACTGTCCAAGAGGGAATGTCCCTCACATTGGAGAAACTTTTCTGTTGTGCCTACAGGACAGGAAGGTAAATCTGAACTCTGGACAAAAACTATATAATATAGAAAATGGCTTGTGTGCATGAGATAGATATAGCTCAGTTTCTAAAAACTATGGTACACTCAAACACATAACATTTTTAATAAAAATTTTTTATTAAAAATACATGTCATTAAAAAGATCTCCATAGCAGTTTACAAAGTCTATTAATGAGCCAAAGAATCCATTTATCAACAATTAAAAAAATGCTATATAGAAGTAAACAGGCAGCAACGGTCAGACAATGTCAGATATCGCGTTGCGTTTCGTGAACCAGCGTTCACTTCTTCAGGAGATATTCTATTATTGTTGATCAACCTTACAAAAAAAAAATGTACCACATGCAGACTATCAGTGGTTGAGTGTCGGGCGCAAAAGCAAAAGGCCCCATCCGAAACACCTGCTGCTTCTTTTGGTCAGCAGATGGAGGTGCTTCCATATGGACATGGCGTTGGCCCTATATTTTAACATTCACCATCCACCCTGTTATGTGGCTCACCGCCTCCTCCACAGATCCTGGTATAGACGTTTTGGACGGGGTGATTTTCTTTTGCGCCGGACATCTAACCACTGATGGTCTATGTGTGGTAGATTTTTTTTTTGTATGGCTGATCAACAATAATAGAATATCTCCTAAAGAATGCACCCATATTTATAACATTGTCTAACCATTGCTGCCTATTTACTGCTATATAGCGATTTTTAATTGTTGATTTTTTGGCTTATCAAAAGGGCTTTGTATAAATTCTTTATTTTTTCACAAAAATAGTAATACAATGTTGCGTGTGAATACATCAATACAACACACACTTTTACAACTAACATCCTCTTGGCAACCGTTGATTACTATTACTCGTACAGAGAGATTATATTATCTTTAAGCTAGCTCGTTGTTTATTTACACTTCATAATAATCTAATATAAGACCGCCTAATTTCTACCTTTGTTACATTTTCCTTAACCAGGTACAGCCCTGATTATCCTTCACAAAAGAAGAGAGACACAACAAAAAATTCAAAAAGACAGAAGAAGAAAAAAAAATGGACTTTGTACACTGCTATGGATACCTTGTAATGATATGCATTTTGAAAATTTATTATATTTTTTTAAGATTGGTTTACTTTTTTGTACGACATATCTCTCCAAAGTCCCATGGGCATTTTATGTGTTTGAGTGTATTCAACTGGCTAAAATCTATTTTGTATATTTGACAAACAAAAAGAAAAGACCACAAATATGGTGTGGCCCATCTGTGGCTACTGCACTTAAAGAGCTAGAAAACTCCGCTTCATGACTTGTACCTACAGGTAAGCCTATAATGTAACAAAGGTAGAAAAGGTAGAAATTAGGCGGTCTTATATTAGATTATTATGAAGTGTAAATAAACAACGAGCTAGCTTAAAGATAATATAATCTCTCTGTACGAGTAATAGTAATCAACGGTGACTATCTCCTAAACATGCACCTTTTAGGAGACATTCACATCTGTAGAGGTTGATGACATCACCCGCTCATGTGCACTGCAGTCTCAATGGATGGCACACTGGAGTATGCCATGCAGTGAGAGCTCTGTGCCATGACTGCGCATGTGCAAAAGTGACGTCATCATGGCCCGGCCATTCAAATGGTCAGAGCCCGCGAACCCGGAAAGAAGACCAGGTGAAGATCGTAGCGCGGGCAGCAATGACACCGCACCATTGGAGGGCTTAGCTTTAAAGGTAAGTCTGTCATAATATGCTAGAATGAAGTGCGGTAAATTAATATTCTGGCCAGTAGAATGAGCGCTATACGCCAGTAAATGCACATAAATGTGCATAATTAAATGCCAAAACAAGCATTTTTAACTCTTTTGCCAGCTCCGGCCAGAAAGATCCATCACAGATATGAAGTATTTTAATATCCCAGTGTGCATGAAGCCTTAAGGGAAATTTTCTCAACAGGATACAGATAGCAAAAGCAAATTGCCAGGGGTTTTTACTCTTCCCTATATAAAAAAAAAAAAAAAATTCAGCTTCATTTATATTTTTATAAGCCTCATATATATGTTTTAATGCTAGTATTGACATCTTCCTATCGGAGTTCTTAGGTCCGATATCCTGGTGCTGAGCCTCAAGCCTCCTGATGCTTCATCTGTGACATCTAATAAATAAAAAACCCACAACAAGAAGGAGACCACCTTATAACTGCCGCATGTCGTCATGGAAACCCAGGTGCACGGACCTTGAATCTGTAATACATGAGAGATTTAGGAAGACAGCTGGTGATTCATACCAGAGTCACGCATTCAAAATTAAAATATTTATTGGAGACACGTATTTTTCACTTATACAGCGCTGAAAAATTAAGATTGCAGTTGTCATTAATGCGAAGTGCAGATTGAAGGTTACCATGGAGTAAGGCTTATAGTGGGCTACCATAAAACTACCAACAAATAAATTACAACAAAAAGATAATAATAATTGCACAGATCCAAATCAAGTGCCTATAATTATTATATCAGCGCTACAATCATAAAATTTATGATCAGCTTTCATGTGTATATAGTACACATAAGTAGTAAGTAGTTGACAGTGATGTGAAAACAGTCCCAGAAACCTCAGATGGAAATCTTGCTATGTTGTATCATAAAACACCTCACACCACAATCTGTGCACCACACTCCCCTTCGGGGTTTACACTCACCAGAGGGTGGTCTATATCAGGCATGGATTGAAAACCACAGCTCTCCTCAGCAACAAGGAAGGTGTCACAGCATAACCACCGGTTCTCCAGCACCGTGCAGCCTCCAAAGCTTTTCAAACTACTGAATGAGTAAGTTTCTCCTTATTCATGCAGTAGTTTGAAAAGCTTTGGAGGCTGCAGGAGGGGGAGAGGAGCGAGGCTTCGGGCAGCCGCATTGCTGGTGGGACAAGTGAGTGTCTCTTTATTAAAAGTCAGTAGCTACACTTTCTGTAGCTGCTGACTTTTAAATAGGTGGAACTCCGCTTTAACTGTGACAATTTCTCTTTAAATGAGACATCAGGGGACCCCCTAACCTGCACTCCACTGAATCAAATGGAGCAAAGAGTGCGCTCCTTTAGCTTCTTAGCCAATCACAGAAGTGAAGAAATCCTCATCACTTCTGGGTTCTTACTAGCTAGGGGGGAGATCAGCAAATGGATGTTCTCTGGTCTCCCTTGCCTCCACCCGGCAACACCCGCCATGCGGTTCCCAAGCCCACAGGTGTGACAGCAAAGCCTGGAATAAATTGTTCTGAGGACTACAGGTCCCTGCTAATCTATCTTCTGTACAAGAGAATCAGGTGGAGTTACAAGTAGACCTGCCTTGTTTCTATAGTCTTGATATAGGACCAGTAGGGCAAGTGAGTTGTCATCCCAGGACAGAAAAAAGGGTTGAAAAATGGAAACTAATGCAGCTAAACGAAAGAAAGAGGGTTAGACAGAGTGAGCGAGAGGTGTGCCTGGCCTCTGATACATGGCGTTTGCTGTGCCCCATTTGTCTTCTGGACCACCAACAGTGGTTGCAACTCTGACCCAAACAAGCATCTGCAAGATTCAAACAATAGTTCTGCAAGCACTTATTAAATGATAACCACTTTGTTTTAATGTCAAAAGCAAAAGACAACCTAAACAATTTACTCCAACGTCCTATTTATACATGAGATATTACAGCCTTTAGGAGACTGCATATGAAACATATTATATTTTTTGGCAGTAAAATTATGACCATATCTGCATGACAGTGAATTATAGGGTGGCTCACAATTGATGCTTTATTTAAATTACTTTAAAGTTCTGTTGAAGGCTTATGCCGCGTACACACGGTCGGACTTCTCGTCTACAAAAGTCCAACGGACGCTGATGGACTAAAGCTGGCTGGTAATCCGATCGTGTGTGGGCTTCTCCGGACTTTCAACTGACTTTTTTAGCCTCAAATCCGACGTACTTTAGATTTGAAACATGCTTCAAATCTTTCCGACGGACTCGAGTCCGGTCGAAAAATCCGCTCGTCTGTATGCTAGTCCGACGGACAAAAACCCACGCTAGGGCAGCTATTGGCTACTGGCTATGAACTTCCTTATTTTAGTCCGGTGTACATCATCACGTAAGAATTTGACGGACTTTTGTGTGATCGTGTGTAGGCAAGTCTGTTCGTTAGAAAGTCCGCCGCAAGTCCGTCGAAAGTCCGCCGCAAGTCCGTCGAAAGTCTGTCGGACAGGCTGTCGGACTTTTGTAGCTGAAAAGTCCGACCGTGTGTACGCGGCATTAGTTGGAGATGTTACTTTTTCCACAAACGCAACCAGAGCCCTCCAGGATACGTAGTGCAGAGTAAAGCAAAAGTAGAGATCACGCTACACTGAGCAACTGGGGTAGCTTATATGGTCAGTGTCATTATATTAACCCTTCTCTTTTTCTTTTCACAAATGCCGCCACGCCACTTGGAGAAATTATGGTAGATGCTTTGGAGTTTAATTATCTAACAGTTACTTACACTACCGTTCAAAAGTTTGGGGTCACCCAAACAATTTTGTGTTTTCCATGAAAAGTCACACTTATTCACCACCATACGTTGTGAAATGAATAGAAAATAGAGTCAAGACATTGACAAGGTTAGAAATAATGATTTGTATTTGAAATAACATTGTTTTTACATCAAACTTTGCTTTCATCAAAGAATCCTCCTTTTGCAGCAATTACAGCATTGCACACCTTTGGCATTCTAGCTGTTAATTTATTGAGGTAAGCTGGAGAAATTGCACCCCACGCTTCTAGAAGCAGCTCCCACAAGTTGGAATGGTTGGATGGGCACTTCTGGCGTACCATACGGTCAAGCTGCTCCCACAACAGCTCAATGGGGTTCAGATCTGGTGACTGTGCTGGCCACTCCATTACCGATAGAATACCAGCTGCCTGCTTCTGCTGTAAATAGTTCTTGCACAATTTGGAGGTGTGTTTAGGGTCATTGTCCGGTTGTAGGATGAAATTGGCTCCAATCAAGCGCTGTCCACTGGGTATGGCATGGCGTTGCAAAATGGAGTGATAGCCTTCCTTAGCTTTTACCCTGTACAAAGCTCCCACCTTACCAGCACCAAAGCAACCCCAGACCATCACATTACCTCCACCATGCTTAACAGATGGCGTCAGGCATTCTTCCAGCATCTTTTCATTTGTTCTGCGTCTCACAAACGTTCTTCTTTGTGATCCAAACACCTCAAACTTGGATTCATCTGTCCACAACACTTTTTTCCAGTCTTCCTCTGTCCAATGTCTGTGTTCTTTTGCCCATCTTAATCTTTTTCTTTTATTGGCCAGTCTCAGATATGGCTTTTTCTTTGCCACTCTGCCCTGAAGCCCAAAATCCCGCAGCCGCCTCTTCACTGTAGATGTTGACACTGGTGTTTTGCGGGTACTATTTAATGAAGATGCCAGTTGGGGACCTGTGAGGCGTCTGTTTCTCAAACTAGAGACTCTAATGTGCTTATCTTCTTGCTTAGTTGTGCAACGCGGCCTCCCACTTCTTTTTCTACTCTGGTTAGAGCCTGTTTGTGCTGTCCTCTGAAGGGAGTAGTACACACCGTTGTAGGAAATCTTCAATTTCTTTGCAATTTCTCGCATGGAATAGCCTTCATTTCTAAGAACAAGAATAGACTGTCGAGTTTCAGATGAAAGTTCTCTTTTTCTGGCCATTTTGAGCGTTTAATTGACCCCACAAATGTGATGCTCCAGAAACTCAATCTGCTCACAGGAAGGTCAGTTTTGTAGCTTCTGGAAGGAGCTAGACTGTTTTTAGATGTGTGAACATGATTGCACAAGGGTTTGCTAATCATCAATTAGCCTTCTGAGCCAATGAGCAAACACATTGTACCATTAGAACACTGGAGTGATAGTTGCTGGAAATGGGCCTCTATACACCTATGTAGATATTGCACCAAAAACTAGACATTTGCAGTTAGAATAGTCATTTACCACATTAGCAATGTATAGAGTATATTTGTTTAAAGTTAGGACTAGTTTAAAGTTAGCTTCATTTAAAAGTACAGTGCTTTTCCTTCAAAAATAAGGACATTTCAATGTGACCCCAAACTTTTGAACGGTAGTGTATGTCTCAAGGACCCAGGGGTGGAAATCTCTGTATCTGCTGAAGCCAATGTTGGATTTCCTCCCCCCCTCCTAGAATCTAAATCTGTGGACAGGAACACCCAAAGCTTCATAGTGGATGAGATCATAAGTCTGAAAGGATTCCCCCATGCACAATTATTTTTTTAGATATTGGTAGATTCTGTGGAGTTTAAATACCTAACAGTTTCTAATGCCTCAAGGACCCAGGGGTGGAAATCTCTGTATGTGGTGAAGGCAATTTTACGATATATGGTCTTACCAAGAGGACTTCTCTAATTTTGAAGAATACATCCAAATCCTGACTAACTCTTGAGGGCTCTCACTCTCCCTCCTAGAGTCTAAATCTGTGGACATGATTACCCAAAGCTTCATAGTGGATGGGATAATAAGTCTGAAAGGATTCCTCCATGCACAATCATCATGTTAGTTAATCGTAGATGCTTTGGAGTTTAAATTCCCAACAGTTCCTAAGGTTTCAAAGGACTAAGGGGTGGACATCTGCGGAAGCATATGCAGGGGCATCGCACTTTCCCTCCTAGAGTCTAAATCTGTGGACAGGAACACCTAAAGCTTCATAGTGGATAAAAGAACAAGTCTGAAAAAATTCCCCCATGCAAGAGTATTATTTTAGCTTTTGGTAGTTGCTGTGGGACTTAAAGCAGTATTAAACCCAAAACCAAAAACGTACTAGAGTTGTCTGTTCAGATGCCAACCACAGCACTATCTGCAAAGAATTTGCTTGTTCTCCCTGTGCCTGCGAGGGTTTCCTCCACATACCCCGGTTTCCTTCCACACTCCAAAGACATGCTGGTAGGTCAATTGGCTCCTCTCCAAATTGGCCCTAGTATGTACATGTATGAATGTGAAGATAGGGACCTTAGATGCTAAGGTCCTTGAGGGCATTGATGTGAATGTACGATGTGTATAGAGCTGCGTAAATTGACAGCACTACATAAGTATCTGTAATAAAAAAAATATATATTTTATGCTCACCAGTCATTAAATGTGGTGGCTGCATTAGTTTTCTTTTTTTTTAGCCTTTTTTACCTCTGTTTTCACTTAGTGATCTGTCCAGTAACACACCTCCTGTATTATGCCCCGTACACATGGTCGGACATTGATTGGACATTCCGACAACAAAATCCTAGGATTTTTTCCGACGGATGTTGGCTCAAACTTGTCTTGCATACACACGGTCACACAAAGTTGTCGGAAAATCCGATCGTTCTGAACGCGGTGAGGTAAAACACGTACGTCAGGACTATAAACGGGGCAGTAGCCAATAGCTTTCATCTCTTTATTTATCCTGAGCATGCGTGGCACTTTGTGCGTCGGATTTGTGTACACACGATCGGAAATTCCGACAACGGATTTTGTTGTCGGAAAATTTTATAGCCTGCTCTCAAACTTTGTGTGTCGGAAAATCCGATGGAAAATGTGTGATGGAGCCCACACACGGTCGGAATTTCCGACAACAAGGTCCTATCACACATTTTCCGTCGGAAAATACGACCGTGTGTACGGGGCATAAAAGAGTACCCCCACTCTGGATGAAGGAACACAGGGAGCACCTTTGGACAGCAGCATTGTCAGGCTTGGGGGAGGGTAAGTGTTCGATGTACTAGCAGATTTAGATACACCAACACATTGAAGCCAAACTCCAACTCACACTGCAGCTACAGCAACATTTTTTTTTTTCTTTGGGATAAAGGTTTTACATGAACAAATAAACGCTGATCATTGTAAGCAGCCCTGTCAGCGGTGAATGGTTTGTCTCATCCCTCTAAATGCTACATTTGCAGGGAAGCTTGTTCTGTGGAAAAACAACAGACTTACTGACCAGATCACCAGGGGAAAATAAAGTAAATAAAAGTTTAAAAAAAAAAACAAAATGCAGCCATCACATCTAATGCCTCGTACACACGATCGGACATTCCGATGACAAAATCCATGTTTTTTTTCCTGACGGATGTTGGCTCAAACTTGTCTTGCATACACACGGTCACACAAAGTTGTCGGAAAAATCTGATCGTTCTGAACGCCGTGACGTACAACACGTACGTCGGGACTATAAACGGGGCAGTAGCCAATAGCTTTTGTCTCTTAATTTAGTCACACAAGTCACACAAAGTTAGTCGGAAATTCCGAAAGGTCAAGAATGTGGTGACATACAACACGTACGACGAAACCAGAAAAATGAAGTTCCATAGCCAGTGCAGCTTTTCTTCTTGATTCCGAACATGCGTAGCACTTTGTGCGTCAGAATTATGTACACACGATCGGAATTTACGGCTGATTTTGTTGTTGGAAAATTTGAGAACCAGATCTCAAATTTTGCGCGACGGATATTCTGATGGAAACTGTGCGATGGAGCCTACACACGGTCGGAATTTCCAACAAAAGGCTCCCATCAAACATTTTCCGTCGGAAAATCCTACCATGTGTATGGGGCATAAGAACTGGTAAGCTACAATATAATGTTCGCCTTTAAATTTAATACCACTGTAAGACTAAGGAATGGACATCTCCTAAAGGCGATGCCGGGGCATCCCATGCTCCCTCATATGCCCTATACACACAGTCGGATATTGATCGGGCATTCCGACAACAAAATCCATGAATTTTTTTCAGACGGATGTTGGCTCAAACTTGTCTTGCATACACACGGTCGCACAAAGTTGTCGGAAAATCCGATCGTTCTGAACGCGGTGACGTAAAACACGTACGCTGGGACTATAAATGGGGCAGTAGCCAATAGCTCTTAATTTATTCTGAGCATGCGTGGCACTTTGTCCGTCGGATTTGTGTACACACGATCGGAATTTCCGACAACGGATTTTGTTGTGGGAAAATTTTATAGCAAGCTCTCAAACTTTGTGTGTCGGAAAATCCTATGCAAAATGTGTGATGGAGCCTACACACGGTCGGAATTTCCGACAACAAGGTCCTATCACACATTTTCTGTCGGAAAATCCGACCGTGTGTACGGGGCATTAGAGTTTAAATTGTGTGCAGAATCACCCAAAAGCAGAAAAGCCCAAAACCAACCCACTTATATTATCTCATTTCCAGCAGCCTCTGTTGATAGGCTCAGTGTTGACTGATAATGTAAAATCTGCAGAGTTGTAGCCCAGATAGAAAGCATGAGCAACTGTTAGGAATAGGGTTAAAAGTTAAAGCGGGGGTCCACCCACACCGCCAAAAAAAAAAAATATTAAAAGCCAGCAGCTACAAATACTGCAGCTGCTGACTTTTAACACATAGCCTCTTACCTGTTCCAGGGTCCAGCGATGTCGGCAGGGGACGCCAAGAACCCGCTCGGTTCTCGGCAGCTGCGGCCGCCATCCTAGGTGAGGGAATCAGGAAGTGAAGCGTTGC